>CM075856.1:16398850-16556350 GCA_037975125.1 Latrodectus hesperus | reverse complement strand
AAACATGGAGTAAATTTGAAACTAAAATGTGTTACAGGGGAGTTAATCTTATGTTATGTATAAAATACAGTGTATATATGTAGGTGTTTTCAGGATTCTTGTAAGAACTTCAATGCTTGTGTGGCCCTTCTGTAGTTATAATAACTACGCATTATTTCAATCTTACAAGGGATTCCCTACTTCCTACATATTTTAAAATAAATTTAATTGGAATATTGTTATTTTTAGGCGAGCTATTGCGTTTAATTTGATTTTTGGTAGATTCATAATTGTTACAGATATTATAAATGCGATTAAGTTCAATATTTATAATGTTTCTGTATAATTTAAAAAAATATTGAAATTCCAGGAAATTAATTTATTAACATGAAAATTAAATTGATTAGTTTTGTCGAAGACGTCAATATATGTTGTAGAATTATCAATAGTGATAAATAAATCTAGAAATTCTGTTTTAGTTTCACATAAATTAGTTTTAATTAGAGAAAGTTCTTCAGGGTAAATAGTTTTAGAAATATCTTCAAATTTTAAATTGTTGAAAATAATGAAATCATTTTTGTATCGAAAAGCAAAAGAATATTGATAAAAAAAGTTTTTTTTTTCAAAATAATGTAGAAATAAATTTGCTAGTAAGCTAGAAAAGTTGGATCCCTGTAGAATTCCAAAATAGTGAATAAAAATATTTTTTCACCGTTAAATATAAAATTATTATAAATACACATTTTAACTAAATTATTTCAGTAATCAAAATTAATATTTAATAAGTTTCAATAGTCCTGATAATAAAGGTGTAGTACATCGTTTAATTTATCAATTGGAATAATACTTGTAAAAATGTCTTTAAAATCAAAATAATTAACATAATAAATATAATTTTTTGATAAAAATCCAAAATAAAGGTTTATTATTATTAATGATCCAATTGGCTTCTCATTTAACAATAGTGTCTAATATAATATTAAGAAATTTAGCAAAAATGATTCCAGGTTTATTCATGTATGACTTAGTACCACAGGTGATAAATCTAAACTTTATAGGAATTTTATGAAATTGAGGAATGACTGTTAAATAAGGAAACTCTAATTTATAGTTGCTAATATTTAAAAGTTTATAAGACCCAAAGATTTTTAATTAATAATATTAACTGTGGAGTTTAAGCGTTTATATGTGCTGGAATTTAATGTCTCCTCTCTGTATATATATATATATATATATATATATATATATATATATATATATATATATATATATATATATATATATATATATATATATATATATATATATATATATATATATATCAGATTTATAAAATTGGAATACAAAATGATTTCTTACTAAATAAACAGAAGAAGCAAAACATCTTCAGAAATATTTACATCAATTAAAATGAAACGTTAATTTCTTTTAAATAATCACTCATAATCTGTATTTATTAATAAAGTTGATCACTTTCCAAATACGTACTTAAACATTGAAGATGGCATAAGTTTATATATATATATATATATATATATATATATATATATATATATATATATATATATATATATATATATATATATATATATATATATATATATATATATATATATACTTAGACATCATTTTCAGCACTCAAAATAACACAGATATATGTCACCAATATATAACAATAATTTAAAAAACACATGTAGTATATAGACATAAAATATTTAAAACTCATAGGAATGATGTATAATTGATGGAACATTATATACAAAATAGATATTTACACAGAATGTGTATAAATAAATTATATATTGGTATTCATAATAAATCTGACATACGTAATTTTTGAATTCCAAATGTGTATAAATTATTAATAATCCAATAAAACCAACAAACTATGAATATAATTTAAAGTAGTCAGTTTAATAAATATTTCAATAAAATAAAAACTCATATTTTCCATTTATTAAGCAATGTTCTTTATAAATAAACTATATTTATTAATCTGAAATGCGACACCTTATTTATTACATAGTATTTTTATTTATAATAATTTTTAATTATTTGTCGAAATTTTTATGCAAAAATTTCACCTTTTCATTATTTCCCAATTGAATATTAAAAATAAAACATTTATCAAAAAATAATAGTTGAGGGAACTATGTAGAAAGGGCTATTAAAATTTATTTAATTCTATATCGTATGGAATTAAAAACATTTTAATAAACCTTTCTAGGTTTTATTTAAGAGAATGTCTCATTGTAATTTCAACAAATACTTAAAATAAATCTTAGGTTTATAAGAAAATATTTGTTTAAAACACCAGGACCAGATTTAGGTTTTATAGGATTGTACAAAAACCTGATAAAATATCAATACACTGATAACTCTTAGAAAAATACTCTATGATTTTACAAAATAATTACATTGTACATATAGGATTTACTTTTATATATATATATATAAAAATATATATACATAAATATATATATATAATATATATATATATATATATATATATATATATATATATATATATATATATATATATATATATATATATATATATATATATATATATCAAGGAAAAGAAAAACATAGGGAAGAATATTTTTCATTTCAAATGAATGCAGAAAAATATTTTGATTTATTTCAAAGAAAAGAATGACAGTTTGAAAGAAATGATATTCAATAACGTGACTAGATTTACGGTAATTTAAAACTATTCTTTTTCTTTGATTTTTGATATGAAACTGAGTTTCAAAGGAAAAGAAAACTGGATAAAGTATTTTCTTTCTTTTCCAAAAAAAAACACTTTTATATCAATGAGTAATTGGAACCGTTTTGAAGTGTCCGTATATAACTCAGAAAACTTCAGTTAAATAAAAAATGATTAATATTGTTTAAATTTTTCTAATTATATAGATATTATTACAAATGTAAGATAACATTTTAAACTACCTGTAAATATACATTTTTTATATGAAACCAAATTCAATTGGTATTTATATTATTTGTATATTTTATTTTGTATTATTAATAATTTAAATAGAAATTTTTAGTAGAATAATTAAAGTATATTATTTATTTGTTGCTTCTTTATGTAATAATATTTACATATGAAGCAATATTTATAGTAGTTCATCTAACTTTATAAGAAATATTATATTGATAAAAATCAGTTATATTTTTAGCTCTTTTTAAA
The DNA here is from genome assembly GCA_037975125.1 of Latrodectus hesperus. Taxonomy (NCBI): domain Eukaryota; kingdom Metazoa; phylum Arthropoda; class Arachnida; order Araneae; family Theridiidae; genus Latrodectus; species Latrodectus hesperus. The sequence goes on along the minus strand of CM075856.1, from coordinate 16,553,175 downwards.
TGCTATTATTTTGAAGAACTTTAAATTTTAAAGAACTTTAAATTCTGAAGTATTCTATGGGTAAATACTTTAAGCAGGTTGTACTTTAGATTTCATTAGTTAAGAATATTTTTATCATAGATTAAGAATATTTTAGATTCATTTTATATTTGCACTTATACAGTCATTATAATAAAAACAATAAATTTTTTCTATTTTTATATATTAATTAATATTTATTTATGTAATAGTGTTACCTTAATATATTTTTAAACGTAATTTATTGTAATTCAAGTTGACTTTTTTATATGAATAGACTTTCATATAAAAAGTCAATATTTTTTCATTTTTCTTCATTTAAGAATTACTAAAATTAAATGTATTCAAAGAATTTAATATAGATATTATAATTTCAATTTAATTTTACAATCTATTTATTTACATTCACGTTTTCTAAGGAACTACAAATCATTATTGCATTTGTTTAAGTATGACAGAAAACCTACTATATTCATTATTCTGTTCAAAAAATGCTAACGAGTTTATTGTGTTTTCTTTACTTTCAGCTAGGTATCAAGAACAATGTAAGCTAGAAACTAAGCGTAGATAATTAGGCAAAGGGCTTAGAGAGATAAAGAGAAGTATTTGGTTTATTTGAAAAAAAGTACTACTTTTTTAATTCCACCTTAGATATTAATGAATAATTGTATTTGTTCTAAAGTAATGATTAAAAAAATTTCAAATTGATTGTTTATATTATGATTAAATATTCTCTTGAAAATAATTTACTGAGAAATATGAATTCAATAAAATATATATTTGTAAATTTGGATAGTGGAAATAAAGAAAAAAATCACAGTATATCAAAATCATGATACTTTAATTCTTTAATTTAGTTTCAATTTTTAATTGGCACGATATTCAATTATTAACAACCGCGAAAATATATCTTTAGTAGAAAATTAAATACTTAATAATATTAAATACTTTCTGTACATATTTTCTTTTACATAGTTGTTTTTTCATAACACATTAAAATATATTGAACTTCTAAATTTTCACATCCAAAACATTTTAACAAGAATTTCAATTCTTTAAAAATTGTATTCATAAAACCATTATTTCATGTGAAAAACCAGAGTATATAAATTTCAAAAATACTTTATCAAAGATTATTTCAAAACAAAGAGTATATGTATGTGTGCACTATAGAATATTTTCTGAAATGGTCTAGTGTTGGAATCTGAAATTTAAAAAGAAAAGCCAGGTAGGGGTAGTTATAAATTCGAAAGCAGTGACCAAGTACAAGATCTCCCAAAACTTCATATGATTCCATAGATATCATTTCACTTAGGAAACGTTGCCAAGATGACTTATTTAACGCATTCTTAGCAGAACAGGACTGTTCTTGTTTAAGTCAGGTTTTGATCTTAATACGTTTCAATAATGGGAATGATAAACCAACCAACCAAGTCATCGTGATCCTAGAAATAATATTTAACCTTGTGAATATTTTACTTTAAGTGAAGCATTTTAATGAAAAAAACTGCTTGTTGGAGTGAAAAGCGATATTAAGTATCAATAGGGAAACATTAATTATCCTTAAAACAAGGTATACAGTGATTTTGAAGTAAACCTAGATAATTGATGTGAATATCAATTTAAAACAAACGAAATGCTTCATTGATAGTACGTTTTCTTCAAGAATTCATATTTGGGAAAATGTCATTAAAATGCTATTTATGCATGAAATGGTTTAGTATGGAAAAATAGATATCCATTATTTTTGCAAACACTTCAAAATTTATGAAACATGATTTGGATTCGTCTTATGCATATGATCTTAAGCTCTTTGATGATGCAGTGACAGACGACTTTCCAGTCAACTTTAATAATTTCTGAAATTTTATCGATATTTTCGGCATCGAGTCTACAACTGTTACGTCCATCCTAAACACGAAAGATGCCTGAATGGAACAGCTGAAATTGAAATTACACATAATTGGATTTTCTAGTAGCGTGAACATATACTTCATCCTCAATTTCAGCAGCCTGATTTGTCTTTTTCACTTGTTCTCAGAAAAAAAATTGTAAAGTGTTCTGGATTTTTCTACATTGACTTCTATTTTAACAAATGGTTACTCAGAAATAAATGGACCAAACAAAATATGTAAAAAATATTTTAAAGCAAAATGCCACAGTTTGTATGAGCATATATCTGATATTGTTTTATCAATATTTTATGAAGTAAAGATCACTTAACCCATCTACCGAAAGCGCAGTTTGTTTCTTTTTACAAATCTAATATCTACAAACATAAATTTTACGAACACAATATTTAAGTCTATTTTTAACTATTAAAATATGTTTTTTTTTCAATTCATCCGTATTGTTTTAGAAAAAGAAATAATAGCATTTAGCAATTGTGAAATATCTTGAAAGAATGAAATTTTGTAATACTTATACGGGTTTCGAAAGTAATTACATGTGATGTAGGAAGTCAAAATCCTTATAAAAATTTACTTATATCCGCCTTTTAAAATCTAATGGTGTAATACATGCTTAAAGTCAAACTAAATCATCGGGTTGCACCTTTCAGCAATTTAAAAATCGTATCCTGAAAGTATACATTTTGCCGATTTCAAAGAAAAAAAATCAAAACTTAACAATTTTAACAATCATAATTCCGCCCCATTTTACAGTCACCTGCATAAATATATTTGAGAATAATGGACGCCAACAAAATCAAACAAAAAAATAAAGAGCAGCAAATTTTTACAATCCTTTACAATGTAATATAATTTAAAAAAAAAACATTTAAATAAGTACATAAACATAAAAGAAGCGTAAAAGTAATAAAATTAACGTCTTCAAAAATAAGTATCATGAATTATGGTTAACATAAAATGCATGAAAAGGAAAATAATTAAAGGAAGACATGTTTGTGTATATTGAAATGAATTGAAAATAGGATTTATTTAGTTTGGAGAATATATACATTTGAATTTGTATCTGCTGAAGAACTTTAATGTGGCAACTTTTTGAGCAATGTAAAGAAATATAGTGAAAATAAATAAATTAACTGATGCAAACAAATAAGCAGTTGACAGTTGCAATCTTTAGGTGCATTCAAGAATTCTAAAAGTATACAATATTGTTATTAAAAATGATTATTATAATCATGCAAGCAATTTGTAACTTAATCACAAGTTTGACAACCCGTAATCCATACATGATGAAAATTTCATAACTATCAGAATATTGACAGAGAAATAAATTATATTATAATGCGTAATTAACAATTAAAAATAATAGTACTTTTCTTATAATTCTGAGATTAATTATTTTTATTTTATTATTTCTAGATACATTTTCTTTAATTAAACTGTAAATAATATTTAAAGTAAAATTCAAAATTCCAAGAATAGTTTTCGACAAATTTAAAATACTGAAGGTAAAAATTAAGGAAAAGAAATTTATTCCTTTTTTTATCGTTCAAAATTTAATGTAAAATTTCAAAATACTAAAACGCACTAACAATTTTTTAGTATTTATTAACACGACAATCGTTTAAAATTAATTAATGTAAATAGTTTAGCAGTACATGATAAACTGGTTTAAAATCTAAAAACAAATGTTAACTGTATTAAAGATATATAGCAATAAAAAATTCAAATGAATTTAAAATTATTTGTAAATTTATGTAAAAATGTATGCAAAATAACTAACGTTCTGAAGAACTTTATGTAACATTTACAATATAATCATAAAATATCAGATTTTAGAATTTTGAAATATTTAAATTTCATTTTTTGAACTGTAGTTCTTTTGAATGTTAAGCTAGTATTTTCAAATTTTAATTCTAGTATAATTTCTAGAGCACTTTTTATTTTTTAATTAGAAATTTAGCTTTTCAATAAGAATCTTTGTTCATTTGTTAATCTGAGAGAGAGCTTGAATATGCTTTTTGCATCAAGAAAATAAATATATCAACTCAGATTTTACGAATTCAATTTCCCTCTTTTTACACATTCATGTCTTTAATTACATTAGCTATACGATATTAAAATAACAATTTAAATAAATATGAAATTCATAGTTTATAGCAAACATTTATCATTGGGAAAACAGTTCAATTTTTAGCAATATTTTATTTAGAAGAAAACAGGGTTTGCCAATGGACAAATAAACACATCGTCATAAATCAACTCATTGTTATCATTTAAACTGTGAAATTTAAGAGCTATTTCGATACCAACAACGTGGATATGAGAAGTGGACTTTTCATGTAAAGATGCTCTGAGAGAAAACTTGTTATATTGTTTTTGTGGTTCGTACTTATTTCTTTGAACAATTCATTTGCTTGGAGAAATCTTCAGTTTATTTTCATTTAATTGAATATTTCAGAATTCGGAAGCGCCTACAAAATTGCTGTAAATTAATTTTCTTCTGTACCTAGATGATGGTCTATTCACCTTGACAGATTTGCATGGTGATACAACATTCATAGATTGAATATCGCATACCTAACTGTACATAGAATACTATATTATAATACAATGATGCTGCACCTCTCGTTATACAATTAGTTTCAGAAGCCAAGATTTTCAATTTGAGAATGTTCTTGTATCCTTCATTGGGATACGTGTTTATTTTTAACCGGACCTCACAGTTTAAATCTGAACTTTTAAACACCATTTCCAACAAGTACCGCATGGAGGAATTTCAACGAACCAGAAACGGGAAACAGATTATAAAGCTGCAATAGACGCGTGCAGAAATTAAATAGTCACGAATATGCCTGAAATTCAACAAATACACAAATTTAACAGTACACGATAAAATTCATTATCCTATACATATGAGTGAACGAATCTCTAGAAAATCAAGAATTGAAATTAAAAATAATGTAGTTATTTTATCTCAAATTATAAGTTTAAATAAAAAAAAACTTTCAAAAACAATATTGGAATGAATATGGGTATAAAATACAATCTCAAGTTAAAATATTCTTATGAATAGTAAATTTGAAGATTTTTGTTGATAAATTTTGTCAATGCCATGGTTTACACATATAACTAGAAATGTAAGTGCAATCGGTTTTGTGCGGATAAACCATCTACGTTGCATTGAAACAAAAAGACGATTTCAAAGTTCTAAGACCAATTTTGTTACTACACTGGCCTCCAAAAGTTAAGAAACAACCGTTTTTTGTGCCTAATTTGCAAATTAATGAACGTAGAAACACCAAATTTGGATGACATGTGCATAAAACAGGTATTTATTGACTGCAACATAGAAGTTTACATAAAAAAGCAAAAAGTATTTACAACAAAAAAATGCAATCTCGCTGGAAAAGTCCATTCTTGGAAAAAATAATAATCACAATTTTATGTGGTAAAAAGTAATAGAAGCATAACAAATATGAGTTTTAATAAGGGATATGCCCACCCCTAGCCTGCATGCATTGGCGGCATCAACTTTCCATGCTGTCAATTAAGTTGTCGGTTACCGAAATGGGAAGCGAAAATCAGACACAGAGTAAGCTTCGTTCCAGCTCTCCTAAAGATCTTGGATGAGGATTTAAAGCAGCAACTTGTCTACCAAGATACTCCCACTCATGTTCTATTGGATTCAGGTTTGGAGATCGATTTGGCTATTCCATTTGCTCCAAACCAAGATCCTCAAGATATTCCTTAACAACTACAGTTTGGTGAACTCGTGCGTTATCATCCATCAGAATGAAATCATTGCCAATTACACCAGCATATGGGCGAACATATGGATCAAGAATCTCATCCCTATATTTCACGCCAGTCACAGTTCCTATCTGGAACACATGCAGGTCAGTGTGGCCACCGACTAAGATCCCTGCCCAAACCATCATTCCACCGCCGTGGTAACTGTCTCTTTACACAATGTTGGATTGTTGGTGTCTGGTGTTTTGTTCCTCCAGATCAGAAGACGTCCTGAATCGCTCTCCAATGCGAATCTCGTCTGTGAAGAGTACAGAAGCCCATTGGTGTCTGGTCCAGAAAATGTGTTCTCTTGCCCAAGATAAGCGAGCCCTTCTTTGTCGTCCGGTGAGGGGTACACACACAACTGGTCGTCTTGCATAGAGACCTGCATGGTGAAGACGCTTTCGTACCGTACTAGCGGATATTGTTCTCCCCGATGCTACAAAGCAACAAGTTCCACAACTTGTTGCAAGTACCTCTGCAACAAGTTGTGGAAATGAAATTCTTCTCTTCAGACCGAAAGATCTATAAAATGGTCTTCTGCGGGTGTTTTGACCCTTGGTCGGTCTGGAATATGTCTTCTGGATACAGAAGCTTCAGATTGATATTGAATCTAGAGAAGGTAGACCACACTGCAACACATTAAGGCGTCTAGCAGCATCAGCCTATGATAACCCCATTTCTATCCATTCGACTACCCATTACCTAAACCTATCGGGTAAACTGCTTCTCTCAGACATTTCGAGGCCCCACTGCCTATTGTCAAGGAAACTGCTCACAAAAGTTGTAAATCAACAATAGTTACACGCGTAATTACGAAAGGCTTATATTTGCATATTTTTCTCTCTCTCATATATAGCTATTCTTAACTATAAAAAAGTGATAGCTACTGTTTTTGCATAAATTTGTATAAAATTCGTTTTTAACATTTATATAAACTGTAAATTGTTAAGTTAGTGTCATTTTTTTATGGTGAACCTCGAAAAACATATTGTTCCTTAACTTTTTGAGGCCAGTGTATCTTCAAATCTAATAAACCAGCAGAAATTACTCAAGCGAAAATAAATGATATAGTCACCTTGATGCTAACGAAATTTGAAGAGGCTGTTGAATAAAAAAATTTAGCTAATCAAGTTCAACATAAAGCTATTCTTAATTCTACTATTAAAAATGTTTTTGAAACTCGAAGTCACTCATCTTCACCTGCTAGAAAAATAACTCTAAGAAGTACTTATGGAGTGGAGAGAAAGTAAAAAAAATAACACAAAGAAAAAGGAATATTCAGTTCAATCCAATTTTACCTTTAAACTTCGTGTTTAACTTTGGTGACCCTTCGGAAGTTCAAGGAGAAATTGAAAATGCAAACTTACAAAGGGACGAAATAAGCTTTTTTAACGTTGGGTAAGTCCCTGCTATTTTAGCTGCATCAATCTTTAGATGTTAGTTTTAATCGCAACAATTGTTACTTTTCTCCTTTCTTCATCAATTGCATAGAATGTACGTAGCATTCTCAATAAGCACCCAAACATTCAACTTCAGCCTTTTAATTCAGCCTGTGTTATTGCAGTGCAAGCAGCTGGGTTAAGAAACTTGACAAGATATTCTTATTCAACAAATTATCTTTCGTCCGGACGGAAAATAACAATCTTTTTTTAGTAGTTATTAAATTCCTTCCAAAGCTGGAAAATATAATTTTTGTTTGTTTATTTCTGCGACTATTGAAAAGATTTTAATTTCAATGACGTAAACCAAAACTTTGGAATTTTCACTTTCCTTGAACTGCTTTCTTCTAGATTTTACTAGGCTAACGTATCTGCTTTACTTAAAGACGTGTATCTCTAAGTTTTCACTGATTGATAAAAGCACTTCCATTGACTTTTCTTCTTTAAACATAATCAATCAATATGATTGGTTGATTATGAATCATTACTTATCTTCTTCAATGTGAGTTACAAGCATCTTAGCATAGAGTTCCAAAGCTGTCAGTCATGAATTACCTACACTTTATTAAAATAATAAAGAATGCTTGTATTAATACAAAAACATATTTAAGTATGGCAAGCACTGAGGTAATAATCACATCGACTATAGCAAGCTTCACTTAAGTACTCATTATATATACATTCGTTCTGGCACTAAAACAAACCCACTTGTCAGTAATGTCTTGCATAAGCATAATTTACATTCGTGTTGTTGGCAACGCCCTACATATTTCCTTGCAATAGTAACACCGACAAGTCATATTGTTCATTTATTCAACAATTAATTTTTATTTTTAACTTCATATGTAGTTATTTACATTTCCAATTTGTAATTTCATTTTGTAATTTTATTGTGATATTTAAATATTATTTGCAATATTATATATGACCACAATTATTAATTATTATTGCTGTCATATACTAATGATCTGAACTTAATATATATGAATTGTATGATGAATGACTATGAATATGATAAAGAGTATACATGTAATTTAAATGAAAAATAACAATTTACTCACATAATTCTATAACGAATATATTTTCCTCTATCGTAAATCATATGTCAGGGAAGCTAGACTACCAATCATAAATCCTATGATTAGAGCAATTTTCAAGAAAGTTCATGACCGTGAAATGAAAATTTTAAAATTCTTATAAATAAGGAATCTGCCTTGTTACATTTGTAATTATACTTTTAAACATTTTAGTGTAAAATATTTAAAATTTCAAGGAAGGGAAAAAAGAAATCCTAGTAAGTAGAAATATTATTTAAACAACAATCTCTTTTCTTATAGTAACAAATGAGAAATAAAATCATAAATAACATAATTCTTCTTAAAGAAACAAAACATCAAAATGTTACTCTTTCGGTTAACTACACAAAAATTAGATAAACGACCCTTTGAAATAAAACATTGCTGCGCATGATTAAATGCCATCTCGACAAACAATTAACATCAAATTCGAAATACAGAGTAGCAAATATTTAAAACAAGTACAGTTTAAAAAAAGTATTTTATTTAATTATCTACAGTAAAATTAGATGTAAAGAAATCTGTAAAATATCGCTTGGTAGAATTTTTAAGAAAATTCTCCCTCAAAAATTAAAAAATGATATTTTATGAATTTTCATGGTCTAGATTTTGAATGATTAAAACTAAACTTTGTAGCATGACAGCCCATGTGGGCCAGGTGCTACAGCACCCATCCCGGTTTTCTTGGTTTTGTTGCCCAGAAGACCCTGGAATTTGAAGCATATATTCGGATTAGGTGGTCAGTCTAATGCGAAACCCATAGTGTTTAGTTCCCAAGCATGCTTTTGGTACTCAGTTTTTTGACCCACTGAAGGGATAAAAGGCTGAGTCAACCATGCTCATCCCAAGGATCGAACCTCGGACCTGTGCCCTTTAAGCGTGAAACGCTAAAACTAAGCCACCAGGCCTTTTTGAATGATTGGAGATGCAAAACAACACCGCAATTATAATATATTCATGAGTTTTTACATACTACATATGTAAAATAGATATATAAAATTCACAATCTTTTTAAATATTTTAATAATCGGATATTTTGTATTTAGCAGCACAGTTAAACATGCTATAAATTAGCAGATGTGCGTAAAATATTTAAGGTAGAAATTAATGCATTGAACTTCAACTTATTTCTTATTCCATGTATGCCTATATTTTAGGTGTACATTTAAAAATTAATATTAATTCAAAATATGTGAAGCAAATTAAAAATGCATTATTTCAATTCACTTTTTATATTGTATTCTTTTGGAAAGAAATTAAGTAAAATTAGTTTGATTATTTCTAAATGAATAGTAATTCACTCTATATGAAGATTGATTCTGAAATGTTTATTATTATAAAAAATGCTATATTTAGCATATTATATATATAAATTTATTTAGTGAATTACGCGTTGAATTCTGTTTTGCAGTATCCCTTCTTGGCACAGGGAAAATGAATTTAATGAAGCGTGCCCTTAGGAAAACAATTTTAAAATAATAAGTTAAATCTTGTATGCTAAACAATAAAGAAATATTTCATTTGCCCTGATGATTTACGGTGAGTAGAAGCAAATAAATGATTTGACTCAGTATCATTTAAAATTATTTATAACTCTGTCCAAGATGTAATTATGTGTGCTAAATTATTTATGACTGTATCAACTGTTAAAAGAAGATAAAAAAGTAAAATAAAATATATATTTCCTTTTTATCATCTGTAATAATGTCAAAAAGATTATATATATATATATATATATATATATATATATATATATATATATATATATATATATATATATATATATATATATATATATATATATATATATATATTCTTGAAAATAAGAAATATTATAATTTTCAATAATTAGTAAAATATTTTGAATAAAATAATTAAAGAGATGAGAAAATTACATGATAGAAACTGAGCATAGACCACAAGTGTTGAACGTGGTTTTTAGATAATATTTCATTATTTTATTTATACTCAAGAATGCAATTTAAATTTTGCTTTTTACAAAAACTCTATTTTAAATTATAATAAAATTTTAAATACCTCTTCTGATTCTCTCTTAAATTATTCTTTTATAAGAAGAAACTATCTCTCATTTTCTTTATTTCAACATGAGTTTATAATAAAAAAAATTAAGATTAATGCAATCAAAATTTTTTTAATCTTATACTAAAATGCAAATATTACTTTAAAATTTAAGAACCCCTCTATTTACTATGTAATGAACATATGTATAATATTAAAGTACTATATACACCCTGAATTTTCAGTCTATTGGGATATACGGTTCACATGGGTGGAATAATACCTAATTCTTTTATTCCCTGTTATGATGACATTTGATGAAAAGCATATTCCTCTTTTTTGATATGGCAAAATTTGGTACCGAACTCAAGTTTTGGTATAAAAATTTGATACATACAGTTCGAATTTCCTGGGACATTAAAAATTACATTTAGAATAATAAACAACACATTCGGAGGCTAACTAACCAATCACACGAAAAAAATATCAAGAGCAAATGGTTATTTTTGATCTGTCCCACATGGTCAAAAAGTACATATGATATGCCTAACCATTAACCGTTAACATATTATATGCCCTTTCATCTCATGTTCTTAAAAAGATTATATGCCACAAAGTAACAATTATTGCAACAACGTAACACAGTAACAATGGTTGCAACAATAACGAAAATTCCATTCTCTGAGAATGGATCAAAATAAAAAAATCAGATTATTGATTAAAATTTGAGTTTACGAGTAGTGAAAGGCAACGCATTTACAGCAGAAATAAATTTTTATTGTTCATATATATATATATATATATATATATATATATATATATATATATATATATATATATATATATATATATATATATATATATATATATAAAGGCTTAGACTGTACAAAAAAGGAAGAGAAGATAGTTTTTAGTGAATCACTTGGTATGACTTTGGAACTAGGTTATATATTGGTAAACATTTATTGATTTGATTTTTGATTTTATGTGCAAGATCCTCAGATCGGATAAGCTGCACTGAAAAATAAAGTAATGTTCGATAAAGTTAAGTGCTTGAGTGATTCATTGCTTAAGACCAAATTGAGAATGTTGAGATGAATACCTTAGAAGAATAAATGTGCTAATAGCAGAATAAAGATGCTAATTTTGTATCATCAGTCTTCGATTTATTGGTAATAAAAAGGTGATTTCTTAACGCTATTAGAAGTTAATTGTGAAGTATATTTTGATGACAAAGTTGAAATTGGAGCAGATATTGGTAAACTACTCTTATTTGGTGAATTGCTTATCTTTGAATTTGTTTTTAAAGTAGAATTTAGTATAGGAAAAGCCAACTTTTGGTGTAAAATATTTTTATTATTTGTTTTGCTACCGGGAAAAAAGTATGTTGTTTAACTTTGGTTGCAATTACCTCATTCTCAAAGATCCATATAAGGCAATATTTGGAAAATGTAGTAAACATTTTTAGTAGAAAAGCATTTCCACGGAAAGAAATATGATGAAGAACCACACTTCTTGGAATCCATTGAATTCACTTTCTATTTCCGCCACATTTGAGCAATTTCATATTTTTGTTGCGATTTTGGTACCAGGGATATTTTTTGGTTAATTTTCCTGTTTAAGGAAAATTCAAACTCTTTGAAAATGCTAGCTATAATATGTAGTAGACATTAAGAAATCTGTCAACAGCGTTCAACTTTTAAATTGTACAATATGTGGTGTAAATTCTTCAAAGCTCTGTTAGTAATACAATGCATTGATCATTGTCAAAATCCAAGGATTACCAAAAATCTAAGAATGAGAAGCAGTTGCAACAGTAACACACAGGATTTGACTTACATGGAACATCGGTAATTTTGTATAAATTAATTAATAAGTTTGGCAACTATATACGCGCAATGTAGTAAATACAAATATAAATTGCATTTTAATTAAACATGAGAAAAACAACTGATGAATATGTTCAGTGAGGAATACTTTCTAAAGTATATTTTAAAAAAATATAACAGTAATATTTCGTAAATTTTTATGCTACAAGTATGCAAATTAATTATGTTATTCAGACTCAGTTTTATAGTTTTAAAATATTGCAGAAAAACTGCAACTTTTATGAAATGCTGTATTACTTTTGTGTAAAAAAAATGAAATCTCTGTTTTAGTGGTTTTGTTTTTTACTAAGCACTTATGAACATTTTTATTTTATGTTTTATTCCTTCTCAACGAAATAATACTCCCTTATATTGAATTAATTAAAAAATACGTTTAAAGCTATAGTCAGGTATTAAAATAAACACTTTATCCCTTTGGACATTGATTATGCTTTCGATATTTTTGTAATGTGAGTGCATCATAAGAGTTAAAGCACATTCAAAGATATATAAATTTAGAATAAAATAAACACAATGCAGAAAAAGTAAATTGGTATCATTTTTAAAGAAATATTTTATTTCTATTTAATTTGTTTAAATTTTAACTTTATTTTCGTAGCAAACAATATGTTTCCATTGAGATTAAAATTATGAAAATAAACATTTATTTTCCATGTTAATTTAATAAAAACTGTACTTTAATTATCAAATTAAATACATTTTTATGAAAGGAATAAATGCATTTATTTATTTGTGGTCAAATGTTGAAATGCTTCCAGGGGAATACATCATTTCAATAAATACAAAAATGTAGAAGGTTAAGTGCAATTGCTCTCTCATTAGACGCACAGATTCATCTATCTGAATCAGTCAGGCTTTGTACCATCCATCAAAGTGAGTTAATCGACTCAGGAATTTCATCTGAGAATAGCAAGCTTGATATTAAGATTGATGGTCCGAGACAGGGGTTTAATCTCCCTCACCACTGTTTATTCATTTTGATGTGTTATCAGTATAATTGCCAATACCGATAGTTTCCAGCAATTTTGTTTCCAGGGAGCAGTAACTTTTGTTATTAGGATAAATAAGCTTTTCTAGAAAAATGAGGATTTAATAGATTTATTTTAAATTTTAAACCAAAGCATATCGTTACAATTTATTCAAATTATAAAGCAGCCCGAAAATTAATGAACCTACTTCCGTACTAAATATTTCATTGATGACTTAAAGTATTATGTCTTTATAAAGTAAGAAAATAATTTTTAAAAAGAGTTAAATTTATGTCAATGTAAAAGAAATGCAAAATCAAAGAAACGTAAAATAAGAAATAATTTAACATTTTGATTTTTTTTTTTTTTTTTTTTTTTTTTTTTTTTTGGAAATCAATTTTAGAAAACACATTTTATTTACTTTTGATGATTAAATGAATTTCTCTTTCTCTCATTCTGATTTCTTAATCAATTACTATAAAGTATCTATCTATATACATATATATACCGGGTGGCCATAATTAAACTGACAGTGCTCACAGTGTTCTGTAGCGCGATCTATTTGCGAGAATGACGCCACATTTTGTAGAAAGATTAAACTAATCGGGGGACAAAGAATTCCGTGAAAAAAGATTAGTTCCAAAAGTCACCGCTAGGGGAATATTTGGTGCTGAATAATAGAAAATAGAGTGTTAACAAATGCAAATTATTACGGAACAAAATTACCTTTTATTATGCACATTTTCGGATGTAGTTCAAGTGCACTATGGCAAAACTTTTAAAAAAGCATAAAATCTACATCAACACCGGTAAAGTCTCATGATCTGCAATATGACGTACTCTGAGCAGCAGAAGAAGTTGTTTATTCAAATTTTAACATTACACCCATTGGCACAGTGCCAGCTGCTTGGGTTTTAAAAGGCAATCTTTTACGTTTAGAATCAATCGGATTAAATGTATATGTGCAATGTCTCCATCTTTAGCACACGTCAGCAGCTCTTCGTGCTTTTGGAACGCACAAAAAATGCTTAATAGTAACGATCCTGTGTCAGTTAATGGGCTTAAAGCAATGGTTGCGACGTTTGAGAAAACAGGTTCTTTGAAGGTTTAGTCAGTTAGAGAATAAAAACCTGTACCACAGGATACAATCGAAGCAGATGCTACGGCGATTGTCGAAAGAGGACCAGACAATATTGCTGCCACCTCTAGTGCTCGTGGAGTAGTTCGGAATATGAATATGCCTTACCGTACGGTATGTTAAATCTTACGGAAGATTATTAACTTCTATCCGTACAAGATCAGTCGTGCACATGAGTTACTATACCCCGACCATGATAAGTGATTAACTTTTACTCTCACCTTTCTTGCCAGAATGGAGGTGGATGATGCTTGGCCGTGGAAAATCTTATAGGAAAACGAGACCCACTTTTACCTGAATGGAACTGTGAATACCCAGAACTGCCGAATTTGGGATGACAAATCACCACATGCAATCACAAATCCCTTACATTCACCAAAGGTAATTGTTTGGTGTGGGTTCACAGCGGAATTTATCGTAGGTCCATTCTTCTATGAGAACATTATCCCGAAAGGACCGGAAACCTGTTCAGTTACCGGAGAGAAATATCGCCACATGTTGAACAGCTTTGTCATTCCGGCACTTCAGCAAAGACAATGCCGGTGGGAAATTATTTTCATGCAAGATGGAGCCTCTTCACACGTTGCTGTGCGGGTGCAACAGATGCTACGACAGAAATTAACAACAGAAAGGGCAGTTTACCGGTACTTTTCAACTGCATGGCCACCTCGGTTGCTTGATCTTTCCCCATGTGACTTCTAGCTATGAGGTTACCTTAAGTCCAAGGTATATCAAGGAGTGGTTCAGGACCTGGCTAAGTTGAAGGATAACATATCACGGACAGTACGGAAGATTCCTACAGACATGTTACTTTCTGCTATTGTGCATACAGCGCACTGAATGCAATATGGGGTCCACAACAATGGCAGCCACATTGCACCTCATTTGAATGCAAAATAAAAGGTAATTTCCGTATTGATTTGCATTTGTTAACACTCTATTTCCTATTACACAGCGCCAATTACTCCCCTAATGGAAACTTTTGGAATTAATTTGTTTTTTCGCGGAATGCTTCGTTTTCCGTCTTGTTTAATCTTCCTCCAAAATGTGGCGTCATTCTCGAAAATAGAACGCGCTACAGAACTCTGCGAGCACTGTCAGTTTAATTATGGCCACTCGGTATATATATATATATATATATATATATATATATATATATATATATATATATATATATATATATATATATATATATATATATATATATATATAATATATATATATATATATATATATATATAATATATATATATATATATATATAATATATATATATATATATATATATATATATATATATATATATATATATATATATACATATAACTTACATTCAATTTTTTTCTTTATATTATCAAGCTCATGATTTTTGCAATAGCAAAAAGTATATTCAATTACTGTCAAATATTTAATATATGGCTAATGCTTTCTGCGCTGTTTAAAAATCCTGTTACTTTTATATAGCAAGACAAACGTTTTTAGCATAAAACCAAAATATTTGGAAGCAATTTTCGGTGAAAAGACCAATAGAATTTTTTAAATCTCCTTTATCATTACTTAAATGTAGTAATTGCTCTGAAAAAAATATAGATTATTTTGAATGGAATGTGATGGTGAGCATTCCAAAATTGAAATTATTCTATTTCGCCAATATTAGTTTCATTATTTTGAGATTAAATAAAATATTTAACGGAAACAGAATTAGCGAAAATTTACATTAAAATGATTATGATTTAATCAAAAAATAATAAAACCTAATAAAAGAGTAAAAAATATGAAGAATTTCATTGAAGAAATGTGTATAATATTTTTAACGATTGTGAAAAATGTATATATAATTAAACAAGTATATTATAAATTCTAAATAAAGTACATATTGTATAAACATAATATACTAAACTGCAAGTATGGATTTTTAAATCTAGTATTCCGTGAAATATTTGCTAAATTTTGCTGTTACAATTTATATGGAGAATAAAATGTCTTGTAGGTTTCTTAAATAAGCAAGCATTAATAAACAGTAATTAAAAGTGATAATTATCTGCAAACAAGCGCTCAAATAAAAGTAAAAGTTAAGATCGGTATCCTAACAAATAAATATTTGAATAAAGGAATTTCATAAAAAATCAGGAGATTAATGCCTAAAACTTAAGTTAAATCTCTTCTATTAAAATTTTAGAAAGGCATTGTTTACTTAAACAGGTGACTGAGAAAAATTATTTTTATTATATGAAACCAGATTGTATATGAATTGAATTTTAAACAAATTTATTTTAAGGATTCAATAGATCATAAAAATAATTTTTTATACATTTGTGATGAATTGTATAAAATTAATTATATTAATATAAAGTTTAAATTAATTATCAGATAATGTGATTCATTTTGGCAAAACAATGGGATTTTTCAATTTAAAAGATTCTGAACTTGTTTACTCTATAACGTATGTTAAATATTGGCTCTATAAGCTAATCTTAGATAAATATTATTCTTTTAAATTAACAATTTTCTTACCAGAAACCCAGCTTCCATTGAACAATCTTGGCTCAAATTCTTTGCTTAAAATATCAGCTAGATTGATTCTATGTCCTCTTCTACCAAGTCCTGTGGTCTCTGAAAGAAAATTGGTTTTTCTCATAAAATTGCAAGGCGAAAATATACACTGTATGAGACATAATCAAATGACTGCATATATTATTCAAATTTAAAGCAATGTCTACTATGGTAAACATAAATATTCTTTAAAATTATCGAAATTTTTTGAACTTATTGAAATAATCTTTGGAACTATGATGTTTTCAGGTAATTATTTCAAAATTGTTTGTTCATCATCCTCCTTAAGAAGCAAACGTTTTTTTTTTAATTTACTTAAAAATAATATCAAATATCAAATTTAATACATGATTCCATAAAATATAATTTGGTTTCTTCAAAAACACATTAATTGCATTTCTTCAGCAATGTAATAGTTGCTTGCAGAGGAAATGAATGCAGCATTTAAGTGGTGCAGTATTTTAATAAGGAAAATATTCAATTTAAATGACCAATTAAAATCACCGAATAGCATTACAAATTCGTAGTTTCCAGGTAATCTTATCGTATATTCACCCAATTTTATTCTAAACTACAAGAATAAATATGTCTCTGATTTAAAAAAAATAATTTTTCTTCTACTATTTAAAAAAATAAATGTAATTATATTTTGTGCTGGAAATTTAAAATATGTACTAAGAAATAGACTAATTCTAGGAATTTTCTGAAGTACTTTACTAATTAAAATAAAATATTTACATATTGTTTATTGGATACGACGGTGATATAGAAATATATTGTAAATCCATGACACTTTTGAAAATTGAATTGGTTCAATATATACTATTGCAATTTCAAATTGTGAGCAACATTCCTAGAAACAATCTATTTCCTAGTGTAACTTAGAAGAAAAATGTTTCCTAATTTATAAATGGAATATTACATTAGCTACATGAGTTCTTAGAAAATCTTTTTGACTCATTCTCAAATAAAATCTCGTTCTTTGAGTGAAACTAAAAAATATAATGCTATAATATGATTCAGTTTTTGAAAGAGAAAATTAAAGAATAAGAAAATTCCGAATGGGGAATCATATTTTTATACATAATTTAGGATATTTTGTGTACTAGACCAATATATATGATAAAATGTTTAAATTGCTGTTTTCATTGACTTATCTTATTATAAATATTTAGAAAGAAAAGGCTTAGTGAATAATTTTATATTGTTTCCTTAATGTTATGCCTTTGTAGTGCAACATATTTATATGCTACGTATTCCAATGTTATAAAAACAATGTTAATGGAAATTATAAAGTTGAAAAGTGTGAAAGTTAATGAAGCAAATCAAGTTATGCAACTGGTTTTCATATGCTTTTGAGCAAAATGATAAAAAGAGGGGCCATTACTTTCTCTTAGATAGTGCTTAGATAATCTGACAAGACTATTCACACACATTATAATAAAGTATTTTACTTTTACTTTGTTAACAGGAATACTTGCGACAGTGTGGACGTGTATGATATTTTTAAATAAACCTCTGATGACTCAATAATTTCAGATATGAATCTCTTGATTTCATCATGTTTTGAAACGTGAAGTGACGAATGTTTAATTTTTTTGAAATTATTAAAGGTTATTTAAATACATACTAGGAATAATATTTCAACACATTGATAATATTTTTAAATTGAGTTTTCACCTCAATGATGTGCATAATATCGTTAAATATAATAAAATATTTTTAAGCTTAATGGGACATTAGATATTCATATTTTAACAACAGTTTGAAATATTTAATATGCATTGAAGCACTTGTTCTTTGTTTGAAAAGCTACTTAGTTAGTGTTTTCTTATATTTTGCAAGAAATTAAGGTATTATTGCAAGATATTTCCGAAACAATTACTTTCAGTTTCTCAGATAAAAGCAATTTATTATAAATCTATTTGAAAAATTAATTTTATTCAAGAAGTTGCATTGCATTAACTAAATAAATTATATATATATATATATATATATATATATATATATATATATATATATATATATATATATATATATATATATATATATATATATATATATATATATATATATATATATATATATATATATATATATATATATCCTGATAACCGTGTGAAATTGAATCCAATGTGACACTTTAACGCATATAAATAAGAGTCCAAAGTATTATACATTTTACATTCTTAGCCAGATTTTACTGTAAATACTGCTATAAAAAGTTCAGTATGTAATTCTGAAAAAATAATTATTTAAAACCTTTTACTGTTTTCACAATATTTTAATTTATAATATTATTTGGAATGAATGTACTTCAAATATTACACTTATTATTGGATATTACATGAATAAAGTAGACGAACAAATGTTCTTTGCATAACACATTTAAAAAAACACGATAAAAATACCTAAATTTTACTAGGGATGAAATTTGCATCAAAATAAATAGGGAATTCCATCTAATACTACATGCGGAAAAGAAATTGCAAATCTGTGGAAATTGAATATCGTTTTAACTATTTTCATAATATTATACTCAAACATATTGAGGAAAGTATCATTTATAACTATGAAAGATGTCTTAAAAATTAAAAAATGCGTGATTAAAGCATTAATATAATATAAAATTTATTTTAAAATTTGAACAGCAATATTGATAGAAAAATATTAAGGAGAAAAATGAAGCATTCAAGAAAAAAATTAAATAATTAATCTCATGAATATTCAATTTTTCAAAAGTGAATGTTATCTATCTGAAAGATTCAAATTTTATAAATTATATATATTTTAAAAAATTAATTATAGTAAATTATTTTAACTGAAGCAACATAAAATATTTTAGTTAATTGAAATTATTAAGCTCCTAAGAAGTCTTATAACACTTTTTTATTTAATTTCTTATTAATGAACATAATTATGAAAAATATTTTTATAATATAAATTTTAAAGAAAAAAGTTGACTTCGTTTTCCTCCATCAGTTATAAAATTAAGGTGTTCCAAATTTTGTTTAAACTGGAAAAAAAGAGTTTTTGTTGATAGGAAGTTATACCTAAGAAAAGTTAAAGTTAAGTTGAAATTGATCGATGGACACATTGAACTAGAAAATTCATGAATGTTTGGTTCAAGCAAATTGTAAAACAACGCCTTGGTTGGATAGGTTTATTTTTATCTCAGTTTGATATCGAAGTTCAAGAAGATTTTGACGTTCAAATTCCTCCGTAACTCTGGTTGGAGAGGAATAACCTACAAAAAAGTATTACGAAACAAGAATTTAAAGAGGTAATTTCCTATTTGAAATTACTTTAGTGGTTTAGTTTTTCCTTTTTCGCCATTTCTATGAAGAAAGCAAAATCCACAGCCTTAAATGCTTGGTGCTAGAAAATGAGAATTTTCTAAAATATGTTAGATGTAAGGAAAGAAGGTAATTTAGTTCAATCTAGCTAAGCTAAATGAGGTCGTTTTAAAAGCGTAAAATCGTTTTTTATGTGAACGCCTATCATTCTTCTTGAGGAAAATCTACTCTGTTGAAAATATTTTTAAAGTTAAAATGCTTGAAAGTAAGTTAGAATAAAGCACTTTTGACTCTACAAATCCAAATGTTCTTCAAGAATAATTGCGTTTATTCTTATAAGATATAAAGGTTCAAATATTATTTTTGATAAATAATGCATAATGAATTAGAAAAAATTAAAAACTCTCAAAATAAAGAAATTAAGTAAAAAAAATAAGGAAAATGGAAAAATTCCCTTAAATTTCTATTTCAAGAAGCGCAAATGTATTAACGAATTAATAATATAATGTGTATAAAAATAAATTAAATATATTCTTAAGTAATGTGTAACCAAGTTTAAGTAATATATGCTTAATGTAATATAAGATTAATTAATGTGCTTAAGTGTTGAGAAAATCTTACTGATTAAGGTATTTCTGAAATGCTTATTAATAAAGATAAGTTGATGGCTACTTTCAAAAGTATATATTTTCTTGCAAAGAATTAACGTAAAATATGCTAGTATTTAGATATATATTATTTATTAATTTAATAAGTAAAAAAATGTATATTAAAAAATCTTGAGTTATTCTTCAAAGGAAGTTATTAATTTGTAAATGTAAGTAGATAATTAGGTGATTTTTTCAAACATTTTTCTTAAAATAAATTTATACTTTTTAATAATTAAAACCATAAGGGACACTGATTAAAATAAGATTATGTTATTAAATATCCTCAAAATCTTACGAAAATATTTAATAGCAAAATGAGAATTTTATTCCCAAACACATCCGAAAACTCTTACACGTTCTTTAAAGCTCTGATGATAAAGTGGAGTCTGACCAACTTTTATTTTATTGATTCCTTAGTTCGATAATCATATAGGGAGCATAATTTTTTAATTATTTCAACCCTCTTTAATATGCAGACTTTGTTAAAAAATTAGTCGTAGGATATGAACCAAACTTTGAAATGTGATAAGGTTAATTTAGAAATGACTTGACTCATGCAAATTATAAAATGTTACCACAAATATTTAAAGATGAAGTTAACTATGAATAATAATAATAATTTAGCATCAAGATTTTTCACAAAAAACAGTTTAAGTTTTGCATTCTATCATTATTCATGATAATTTTGTATTAAGTTTGCGCACTTCTAGTCATCAGTAAATTAATTAAAAGTATTCAAAATAATATCAGGAAATTGCAATAATTAGAAACATAATTTTGCAAATTATATTTTCCACATTCACTTATGATACAGAAAACAGAGATAATAAAAAATTTCTCATAATATATTATAAAATATTCAAATCTAAAAATTGTTGATTAAATAATCTAAGCATTTTTCTTCTCAATGCTTTTTAAATATTTCCAATAAAATTCTATTTGGGATAAAATATAAATTATATTTTGTAAATTTGAATTTATTTTTAAATGAATTGTAAAAATTTAAATATTTGTTAAATCATAATCAGCACGGAATTATATTCTAAATATTTTAATGTATCGAATGTATTTAATGTTTTTTATGTATTGAAAATGAATCAGTCAAATTTCTTGTACGTTATGTATAATTAATTGTAAAATTTAAGATTTCATAACTTTTTTGAAAATAAAGCATTTTCTCCATTTATATCTTGTTGAGGAAAACATGTTTTTATTTGACACAGTAATGCAAATAAATTCATTTCACAACTTAAGCTGGGAATTGTTATCAAGACCCTTAAACATAAGTAAAACTAAAAAATATTGTTAATTTGGATTTACAAAGGATCAAAGTAAAATACTAATTATTTGAAAAATTAATCAAAAGTTTCAGAAACAAAAACATTTGAGCTTTGAAATGTGTACCAAATATAGTTTTAAGAACTATAATATTTTAAAATATTGATGTTTCAAGCAAGTATTTACTTATAAAAAAATATTTGATTATATATTTAGAATTCTTTCCTTAAAAATAATTATAAAATTTGACCTTCGTCTAATTTTTTAATAACACCCATTTTAGAAGGAAAATTAAATCTTCTGGAATTTACTAAAATGAAATTATTTACCCTAAATTGACAAAATACATATCAAATAGTACATATAATTAGTTGAAAGTAGAAGAAATAACGAAGTAATCAAAATTAACAAATTAAAAAAAATTATAGTATTTTATAAATATTTTCTTGGTTTCATTTCATATTTAATGATTTATATTATTTAAAGGTAATATTATTTTAATTTTTTAATTTATATATAATATTAATTTTTATACAATATTTATATATAATATGATTCATGCATCCCCTCCTACCTCCTCTTTCAGTAAAAAGAAACAATGAAATGAATGAATGTGAATGAAAAATACGTTTAAAATTAATACGCAAATAGGTAGAGAACAAAAAATGCAAGAGTTTTGAAAACAGTTACACACAATAAATTACCTATATGAAAATATTATAATGGAATTTGTTTTGTCCAATTCTTTTCCATCAGTATATAAATTATTATTTGGGATAACTGTGTGAATTTCGATCTCATTTTAACATTGCCGCAAACATTAGTTTATTTATATTTTTTTGTTTTCTTCACTATTTTCATAGCAATTAGATAATATTTAAATTTATTTTCCATCTATTTACATATTCACATTTAGGTGAATATCTTTCATTCCAACTGAATACATTTATACATATTGAATCGGATTCATATCACCTGGATTTGGCCCATTCTTGAAAAATGTATATTCCTAATTCCGTTAATGTGTGAATTTTGAATATTATAAGACATTAGTTACTTTTAAAAAATATTTCTGCACGTTTTCTCTTAAGTGTCTCACAAATTGTGTGAAAGTTCTAAGCCAAAATGTTCATTTGGAAGATAAAAAATTTATCTTACTTTTCTTGTCTTTAAAATACTTTTCTTGAAGATACTCTGAGTAAAATAATAATTAAATTAGAATTATATTCTTTTATAAAAAGAGCATGCTAAATATTTTATTTTTAACAATTTTAAATTCATAAAATTTAAATTGTAAAGCATAAAGTTAGTTTTTATTTAAACGTATGTCATATAAGCATTGAATTTTATCAAAATTTAGTACAAATAAAGGCTCATATCAGGGTTTTCATTGATAATGCTTTGAAATATTAATACTAGTATTTTTGGTATAAAAACTTGGCTAACCATTTTAATATAAATTAGTTTTAACTATTAAATAATTTAACAATTTGTGTCAGACATAGAATTATTATTATAATAGCAAATTTAATATATTATTATCTGAATTTGAATTTGTTTTTCTATTACAGAAGTTACAACTCACTCTAACATGAAAAAATTTCGAAATCTAGTAACATAATGTATTAAAATGTGCTTTTCATAGTTAGATAAAATATAAATATTGAGAATTTTTAATTATTTAAAAAAAGACAGTTGTGTAAAATATGTAAATATATAAGGTTACAATGACGATATAATATGTTAAAATAATAAATATATGAATATAAGGTTAGACACCAAATATGTCAATGTTTAAGGTTGGAATAAATTTTTAAATAACATGGAAAATCAATTATTGTACATGATTCAATATTTTTATCGTCAATTTCTTTAGAAATTTATGAATATATCTGCTCATTTTATTATACATTGAGTACCATATCGTTAGTTTAGTTCACTTGAACGTTTCTGAATATTTTTTATCTTATTTTAAGAGTTAATATTTTATATGTTGGTACACTTATATCCAAAAATTATATTAATATTTTATTTATCTATAATTCAAATAATTTGTCTCAAATCAAGTATTAAACATTCTTTTATTTATATGCTCGTTGTACTTTTTATTTCAGTGATCCAAATAATATATTTATCTAAAAGGTTTTCTTACTTTATATAGTTTTTACTAGAGTGAAAAACAATTTATTTAGCTATGCTTAGAAAGAGTACAATAATAAGAAATTTTTATACTTCTGGCACCTAACGAAACTATATTGTTAATACTTGTCTCATATATTCCACAAAAAATATAGGTTTATTAATTTTAGGGTAAAATTGAATTGATTAACTACATGTTAGTGCTTAAATTTGCGTATTCGTCACATATACTTTGTGCTCGTGTGCAATATATATATATATATATATATATATATATATATATATATATATATATATATATATATACACATTTAAAGAAACTATACGAGATACAATTCTACTTTTGATAATACAATTGAAAAAATCAGACAATAATTTCTTTCACATTAATTTCTTAATCTATTAAATCTCATCAGGACATTAATATTGATTGCATGCAACTCTAGGTTAACTGTTGCATGGCATTTAATTTTCTGCATTATATTTTTTCTATAATTACATCGGTATTATAGGTTTAAATTTTTAAAAGGAATTTTATAGGTTTATTTTTCCCTTTTGGCTAAATAAAAGAGCGTTTAAAACAAAAATTCTAACTTAAAATTGTAGGCTTATTTGAATTTATTTTTTTAACATATTCTATTAGCAATTTTATTGTTAATCAGGATTCTATACTTTATTTTCAAGCTTAATAAAATTTCTAATTTTCTTTAGTCAGAACATGCTATATATATATATATATATATATATATATATATATATATATATATATATATATATATATATATATATATATATATATATATATATATATATATATATATATATATATATATATATATATATATATATATATATATATATATATATATATATATATATATATATATATATATATATATATATATATATATATATATATGTTTTGCAATTTTGAAATCAGAAAAAAATATTGTTATTAGTTAAATTATAAAAATTTTGTTTACAAAAAGCTATAAAATTTTAAACATCTCTTTTTGAATTTTATTAGACAAGAACAATTAACTTTTTTAAATTATATAAATAAATTGGGAAACTATTATATTTGTTAAAGGAAATCCAACAATTTTTTCTTTGCTGAAAATTTATATAATATTTAAGCCATAAGAATTATAATGTATAGATAAAAAATTCCTTCCAAATTATTTCTTTACCGATTATCATTATGTAAAGTAACATTGTCTGGTAAAAATCTATATGCAACAGAATATCTTAATATTTTTGTTTCACCTTACGGTGTTATATTTTAATTTTCCATGTATCATAAAAATTCTAAGCCAACGTTTATGAAATCAGTCAAAAAATAATTCCACAAAGACTAAGAAAAATTCTTTTATCTGGCTTTTGAGTTTGAAAGAAATCCAGACAATACACATAATGGTAAAAATTCATATATTTAAAGATGTAAAAAGAAAAAATATTTATTATTAGCTTATATATATAAACTTACATCCATGTCTGTGTGTGTAAATGTGTGTGATTTAAATAGCATTATTATAGTTACTTGCATATTTCTTGACAATTTTTTATGTTTCATGGATATTTTTGCATTTCAATATTTAATTTAAGCAGGCGATAAAGGAAAATCTTCCTTTTTTCAGAACAAAGACGCCGTTACATTGACATTTTTCTTTTATTTAATATGAATAATGTTACTTGATAAATGGGATTTCAAACATTTCTGTAAGAAATGGAAAATATCAAGGACTTTAGCAAAAGTTTAAAAGATCTTTCTAAAAGTCTGGAAAACTTATGAATAATTTAAGACAAAATATGTGTACTTGATTATTTAAAATAACTTTCTACATATACTTTTAAATGGGAAGCGTAAATTCATCCACTCACGTTTGTAAAAATTAATCCAGTTTTAGTAATACTTGAAAATATTTTAGTAAGAATAAAATTTGCTGACAAATATTTACGTAATTTAAAATGTTTATAAATTATTAATGAAAATTTTTTCGGTATAATTTGGTATTTCTAGAAGTTACTGCATTACAATTTGCATTTTTCAATCCCACACACACACACAATATATATATATATATATATATATATATATATATATATATATATATATATATACATATATATATATATATATATATATATATATATATATATATATATATATATATATATATATATATATATATATATATATATATATATATATATATATATATATATATATATATATAAACTGTTATTATTATTGCTTTTAAGAAATATTTTTGAATATATGCTTCAAATAAGTTTCACAAATTTATTACTATTTACTTATATTTATTTATTAGTATTTTATACAAGTTTTTGCATTTAAAAATTTCTTTTTTTATTTTAATCAAACTAGTCTTAAATGACAACTTTTTTAAAAAGTTTTCAAACGTCTATTACATTTATAATCAATTAAATATGATTTGCATCTTTAAAGTTAAAAAAATCGTTCCATATATATTCACATAAGTTACCTGAAAGAAATGGCTCATTCATATTTGAGAATACAATTTCAAAAATACTAATTATGCTTAGATCAATCAATCGCATTAAAATAATTTACATCATAAACTTCCGTTTCTTTATTCCGGTCATTAGATTAATTTTGGTATATTTAGAAAATTAATTTATTAAAAAGCATGGAAGTTAACTGCTCTCACTGTCTTAAAATATGATATACTTTACCATTGATCTATAGGTTGTATTTCAGTTATAATTATCTATCTTATGTTATAAAGGATTTTACATTGATACATTCAAATTAATTTTTGATTCTATTCCAAATACTGATTGCCATATTCTAAACCTATTCCGAGAATAATGTTTCCATGAATTCCAAATAATCTGGAAAATTTCGTAGTTCGGTTTTAGAGTAATCCAAAATTACTTCAGAATTACTTTCAAAATTATAACTTCAAATATTTCAACCTCTCAATTATTGTTTTTTGCTGCTTCTTTTAATTTCCATAATTTCCTTAGTACTATGAGTATTTTCTGAAAACAAAATGCTTACTAAGATTTGCAAAAAATATAAATTCATTATATGTATATAAATATATATATATATATATATATATATATATATATATATATATATATATATATATATATATATATATATATATATATGTAAATATATATATATATATGTAAATATATATATATATATATATATATATATATATATATATATATATATATATATATATATATATATATATATATATATATATATATATATAAACATAAACATAAACATATGAATACAAAATAATATTAAATCCATTTTGTTTGCACGATCGAAGGCCTAGTTTCACACCAGAATCAAAATTGTGCTCGGTTGGCAAGGCAGTTGAAAAAAATCAGATCTTACTGAAATTTAACGTCAATGTCCCTTTCTTCTCCCTTTCAGCTTTAAAGAAAAGTAGAAAATATTATATACGAAGTTTAATTTAAGTGTTAGCTCTCATTTATTTGCATATACATATTTGATTCTAATGATGCATTTTTTTATTTTACACCTTATATTAACTATTTAAATTTAGTTTCCCACTTATCTATGTTTCTTATTCCTAAAAAGGTTTGTTGGAAGAATGTGCCTACTTAATATTTCTTTGAGTTCAATAAGCAATTAAACATTCTCAATAGCGTGTATAATGAAACAGAAAAGTGGACATATATTCAGAGTGTAGGGAATAAAAATATTTAAAAATGCGTTAAAAATTTTATTTCAATAAAACATGAAAGACATTATTCTTATTTCTTTTCATTATTTAACACAATAAAAATAATTTAATCATTGAAAAGAAATAAGTATATTTATAGATTTCATTTTAGTAAAATTTTTAAATTTATTATTGTAATAAAATACCTATAAAATTAAATGAGATTATAATCTAAGACTTTCTTTTATGCTTAGTTTTATTTTAATTTTGTTTATATTTCAGACTTATAATAATTGATATCCTCAAACATTATTCATGATACATCAAAAAATAAAATTTTGTTTTCTTCAGTTGGTATCATAAACTATTTTTTTCAGGTTAGCAAATTGCAGTTAAAACAGCAATTTATATTGTATAATTAAATTATTAAAGCTTTCATTTATTTAAATTACATTTATTTAATATAGGAAAATTTCTGTATATTTTAATGAAATTACAATTATATACTCTTATATGTTTAATGATTTAAATCATTATACTGACAATTTAAAATATAAATGCTATATTGATTTTTATATTGTTATTAAGATTTAAATTTAGCACAGATTTTTAGGGTGTACATAAATTTATTTTTCAGAAATAATCTAGGATTTCAAAAAGAAGTAATCTATGTAATGGATTTAAATATTTTAAAATAGAAGTTATTCTTTATTATGCATGCAAATTGTAATAGCATTGAAAAAAAATTTTATTTCTTACAGAATTACAAAAATTTAAATTATTGCTTTTTTAAATACTTAAATAAAAGTTATTACGTATAAAATAATTAGAAAGTTTTCTTGTTTTACATATAAAATTATAAAATATATATTTCCAATTTATTAGAAAATATTTTAAATTTAAAATAACCTTTTATATTAGTTTAATGGGTATATTTAATTAAATAATTAAATAAATTTTTTCAATGATTTAATTTAAAGTTGTAATATATTTTTAAATTTCACTTTAGGAGTGGAATGCATTCTTAAAATTTAAATTTCCCTTTGCAAAGCTTATAAATGCATTAATTAATCTCATGTCATAAAATATGAATATAAAACATTAACATGAAATAAACTTAATAAATGTTAAGACGTTTTCAGGAGAGATTTTACTTAAATATTAAATCACTCTTAAAAGATTTTTATGTCAATGAGCAGCAACAGCCAAAGGAAAATTTCTCTAATTCAATTACATCGCTCATGAGACAATTTGTATGCACAAAAGATTAAGCTACACAGCGCGTGATTCAAAACTTCAATGCACGCATTCACCACCTCTTTAGAACACCTCTCTCAAGAGAGCGTTCAATTATGCACAAACAGGTCTTCCATCAATTAGAGAAAAGCGGTGCCGCCGCTATCCACAGAGACCAATAATACATATCAACTCAGTATGTATTTCTGGAACGCCGCAACAACTAGAAACCGAGACCGATTGTCTATTATAATAATGCATCGTATTGAGGAATTTTCGTGGGAGTCGTGCGACGTCAGAATTAATCATAACAATGTCATTAACGGGAGCCATCACACCGCAAACACAAGTGTGCAATCCCATCTCAAGCGTAGTGTATTGGCAAGCGATATGCTTCGAGTTGCTGCCGGCGCAGGAATCTGATTTTGTCACGCGACAGTGTAATGTATTTTGCGGGCAGACATGCATTACTCTTCTGATGCATCTGAGCATTTCAGGAATTTCGGAATGTGGATTGCGAAAATCTTCTGAGGCTGTTATATTTTGTCGATATATACAGGCGATAGTGGTGCAATTATCTCTCCCCTTGCCGCCTTGAGGTAAACACTCTTGCAAAATGAAATACCTTGATGAAACGTAACTGAGCAAATCGATTGAATTGTTTGATACAGACGCGTACATATCGGAAATTTTAAAGCAACATTTTAAAGTGAGAATCCATAAATATGCTATGAGAAACATTTTTTTAAATTTAAGTTCAGTTCTTTCATAACTTTCTATTAATCTAAACTTAATTTCTGGTTTATGAAAGTGATGCGATTAATCAGTCATTCATTTGAAACTTGGTTTTCAACGCTTAGAAAATTTAACTTTTTAATTAGAACAAATACTGTGATTCTTCCTGTTGGTTCTAAGACAGCTTTATGGACATATTTATCATCAACATATTTAAAACTAAATAGAAAATGTTTAATCTTGAATAATATTTTTATTATTATGATCATCATGCTGCAAGCATTTGAATACTTTCTCCACTTAGAATTTGCTTGCTTAGTTTCGCTGTAGCTGAACGGTCAGTTTTGCTCCCGAGAGCTAATTAGAACAGAACATATGATTTAGATTGATTCCAAACCTCTAAAAAAATCCGATATAAAAGTGAGATTCAAACCCATGACCTCATGCACTAAAGGCCAGAGAGCTAACTATTCGGTTGTCCAGTTTACAATTTGGCATGCTGAAGTGTTGGAATATGAATGGTTATCGCTTTATATTTTAAATGAGTTGTTCACTGATTCAATGGTCATATCAGAAACAAATACTTGTTAAAAGTATAGAAATATAT
This sequence comes from Latrodectus hesperus, assembly GCA_037975125.1. Taxonomy (NCBI): domain Eukaryota; kingdom Metazoa; phylum Arthropoda; class Arachnida; order Araneae; family Theridiidae; genus Latrodectus; species Latrodectus hesperus. Next base: position 16,522,734 of record CM075856.1, on the reverse strand, counting down.
TTTATAGCTTAAATCCCCCCTCTTAGTTAGCAATCAAGATAAGGATTTTTTTAAATGAATAAACCATTTTTAATCCGTATGAAATTTTAAAACAGTGATAAATGCTTATTTCCTATTCAAATAATTCATTAAAGATCAGTATTTTTTAACGTATCAAAAGGATATTGTAATTTAGCTCTTCTCTTTGTGAATAATAAAATTTTTTTCCGAAATATATGTTACTCATAATACCCGGAAATGCTATTTAAAGCAAAGACACTCCAAATATTTTTAAATTTTTTATTTTCTCCATTCGAAGCATAGATTTCATGAACCGATTTTGTAGGAATTTTTGAATTTTAATTAATTATTAGTTTCCTACATAAAAAATATTTTCTAAATATTCTAATGTATAAGTAACAATCCCTATTTTTTTATTATCTTAAGGTATAGTAAATGAGAAATCAGTTCTTTCATGACCGCAAAAAACTCAATTTTTAATGGTATTATTATCATAACTTGCAGTTGTAAAACTGCCTCAATTTAAGGAGGCAAGCAGTAAATGCCTCAATTTAAGGAGGCAAGGGGTGAAACTGACTCAGTTCTCTTCACGCCAAGAAAAATAGTTTGAACTTTAGAAATCGCACAAAAACACAACATAAATATGAGACGGATATTGTAGTGAAAAAACATAGCTGTAACATAGTGCTATGTCGTGCCACAAGGCATATCAATTAAAAACAAATAACATGAAAACTGATCAAAGAAATAAATTGTGGTTGAGAAATATTGAAATCATTTTAAAAACATGTTCAACACACACACACACAGTTTGACGTATGTACTTCTATATATTCATAAATACTCAAATTATACTACTAAAGCTATGTTTAGAAGGAAATATTAAAATTTAATTTTGTTGATAGAAATATAAAAAGAAAACTGGATATGTTCGGATATTTCAAAGTTTGATTTTTCTTCATTCGAATTAATTAAAAAACTTTCAAAGTGTATAAACAAATTGAGAATGAAATTGATTGACTACACTTCATATTTCTTGCAGCACAGTTTTATATGGGACTTTTCTTAAGTTATCGGTCAGTATTAATGCAAATTTCTCTGCATATCCTATGCAATATATTCTACCTTCATATATCACGCAAAAAAAGCCTAAATGTTGAAGCTTCTTCAGCAATCTCTGCATCATTTAATCAAAATATTTAGAAGAAATTCCTTTTGTGTAATGTTGATAAATAAACAATGGAGGATTATTTTCTTATTTTATTTCCTAGAACATCTTTTATTCCAACTTCAACCTCTCTTTGTGAGCGTAAAAGCAAATCTGGTTTCATGTAGGAGGGGTGGAGATGTTCCTTGAATCAGTCTTTTTATTTAGAGTTCGCGCGCTCTGGAAGCAAGAGCGGAAGTGCCGCCAGGTTGTCCTCGCCTATTTCAGGCATCTAATGCTCTTCCTCTTTTTCTCTGTAGAAACCAACTTCCGTGCTTTGAGAAGAGCTTCCGTTCTTCTTTCCAACAAATCCTGAATAGAAAGCAGCATCTATGCAGCCTGAAGAAATCCAGTGTGAGTTTCTTTAAGCTGTAGAAATGTCAAGATATTGCTTTGATAAAACTTTTTCTTTAGAAATTTAGTTGCTCAAGACTGTTAATGGGATATAGGGAATGGTGTATTTATATCGAGAAAATATTTTTATGCCCAATTTTGGTGAAAAAAAAACGATTCTAAAGTGTAAAATAATTTGTATTTCATTAACTTTTTTAACATTTGAAAAGCTTTTAAATAATTATTCAAAAAAAAAATTCAAAAATATTAACTCAGCAGCCCTAGACTCATTTCGAATAACTTACTATAATTTAACAGGTCTTTTAATCTTACTTCTGCAATCAAAATGGAAATACACCTTTTAAGATTTATTAGGAAAGAAATCGTGAGTTAATCATTATTCACACATTATTTCTGTAACATTAAGTCATGTGTTTTACACAAGTAATATTAGAATTTGTGGCTATATATATATATATATATATATATATATATATATATATATATATATATATATATATATATATATATATATATATATATATATATATATATATATATATATATATATATATATATATATATATATATACTACTAGTATATATATATATATCGCCAAAGTAAAACTTTAATATTTTGCCGATTTAAATTTATGAAAAAAAACAGTACACAATTTTTATCTATTGCAAGAAATTAAATATATATTACAGATCAAATAAACAAATATATGGGGAATCATAAGAAATTAATTTCTTCAGAGTTTATGTCAAAATTCGAGTTTTATGCGTTTGCTTACTTCACCGAATTTCTTGATGCATTTAAAATACAATCAATTTGATTTAAATTATGTATATATTTAGCTATAGGTACGAGTCTTTGGAAGCATTTGTTAGAAAATATTAGGTTCATATGTTCCTATCCCCCACTGAATTTCTATATTTCACAGTATTCAGTGTATTTGAATTCAATCGTATAAAATGTTTATAAATAGGCTAAGGTAAGGCAATAGCATTGAGAATCCCAAATATTGTTTGTCAATATCTGTTTATCACGGGTTCATCGTTAAATTCAATAACGAATATTAGAATGATATGTTTATCAGAAAAAAAAGTTTAAAGTGACTCCAAGACTTATGACAGCAAAATAATATTGAGTTTTGTCCCTTGCAATGAAGCACGTGCAACAATGATACAGTTCTATATAAAGCAAAAGAGATATATAGCACAATCTACATATAGCAAAAGAGACTGATTTTATTTTTTAGAACAAATGGCTTCATTTAGTCTGCAAGTTTCTGCATACGATGTCATTCTTTGCAATGTTTTCATACATTGTCGGCGAGGTACGATGTCTTTTTTAGAATGTTTTCTTGCATTGTCAACGATGTATGATGCATTTATTCACAATGTTTTCATAGAATAATTTCTTTCATTTGATAGAGTTTGTTCGCTATTTTGTGGAGAAGATAATAGCAGATAACACTCAATGTGCACTATTCAATCCCTGGAAACATCCTTGTTAAAAGTATGGGAGGGATTTCTGCAGAAAACGTAACTAATATTATCTCAAGTCTTAATCCATGTTATGTTACAAATGTATGTAATAATGCCCTCTTACAAATATTGCATGTGTGACGCCTGTAAATTTGTAGGCTAGAATAATTACTATTTCAAATTTTAGCCAAGGCATAGTCAAGCTTGCTATGCCTTGGCTATGTGAATTTAAGTCAATTGGGAGCGTCTTTCGTTTAATCAGAGCACCATAAAGGTGAAAGTACGACTTTGCTCTATACACATGCCATAGGTACCCTCTTATAGGATACGCAACCATTAACACCTTATTCATGCAAGGAAATGACAAAGACAGGATAGATAAAGAATTTACATCCATGCCCGAACCGGAATTCAAACCCAGGACCTCCTTAACCGCAGTCAGGCACGCTGACCACTAGACAAGTTGGGTGGCTCTGAATTTAATAAATAGAACATACGAAAATAGATATTAAACAGCTAAAAAGTAATTTTACTATATTATATAGCATTAATCGATAGAAAATCCTATTGTATTATATTCTTATTTGTATGTTGGTAGAGCGTTTTGGAAAGAATTTTGGAATTTATTGTAGATAGACATAAATTACCGTTAAATTTACTGTGGTTAATCAATGTCTCCTTAGATTGAATGGAAAGACCCAATTTATTAAATCAAAATTTAATTCAAATTTGAAAAAAGGAGTATTCCCTTAGATGAAACACTATTACAAATTTGTTTTTAAAAAAAATTATTTTAATCTCATTACTAAAATGTCCATATTAACAAGAGAATAAAAATAACATAACAAAAAGGAATAAAAAAACGTAAAATTAATATAGATCAATTAAAATATTGCCAAATTTTTCAACAATATAGAAAGTATTTTACGAATGTCTATTATTTGCTTTAATATTTTATTCGATAGAAAGCCAAATAAACTTGGCATTGAAAAGAAAATCTGATGAAAAAGTTAAATGAAAGTGAGAATAGCTGAAAAAGAAAGAAAATAATAAAATAAATTACACAACCAGTGCAAAATTACACTCGTTTCGACGTCGTAGTCGTCAATCAATCCACCTAACGTCATGGCGTCAGCGAGAATTCGTGGGGCGGATTGTAAGGAGGAATGCCAGTGTCCGTAAATGCGGATCTCTAACCCACGTTCCGGGGAAAAAGAGTATGAGTAAATGGCTTTTCACTTTTGGTGAGACTTCAGGGACATTTATCTTTGTAAGATTTTTCACTCAAGCCCATTTTGCAGCTCTTCGCTCCCTTTCTTATTGAGAAAACGTTAAGCTCCCATGTGCGCAGATGCCTTTATCTTCTTTTCCTTTTTCTTTCTTTCGCATGCTCCATGGAGGGATTTTTTTCTTTATTTATCTCTTTTGAGGGAAAGTATTCCATTTCGATATACGGAAGCATCTGAAGTAAAGTAATTTTACAAATTGTTTAATCTAAGATTTGTTTTTTTATCAGTTTTAAATACAAAAATATATGTATTTGTTCACATTATTCATTTTCTTTTGAGATATTTGAAGATGGAATTACTTTCTAAGGCTTTATGTCAATTACTAATTTAAGTATTTTGTCTCCATTATTATTGGCATATTTTTAGAAATTGTTGATAACGAAACATTTAATTGAACATTAAATACTTGTAAATATACATTTTATTGGATTTTTGCAACTTTTTAATGAACATTATTTTATTAAATTTTTAAAACCTCTAAATGTGTATCTTTTTATAGAATTTTGTTTTTTTAATTTTTTTGTACATATTAGTGTAGGAAAAGTTTATTAGTATTAGCATATAGCCTGTTTATAAACTAGTGCAATACATTACATTAACTCAATATTTTTGATGCAATGTATAATTCTTTTCAGTAGTTAGTTTTTTGTTTATATTTTCTGATTATTTTTTTATTAAATTAATAACATGTTTTTGCTAATATGATTTCCAAAATCTTAGCATTGACTTTTAACAGAAGATAATCTTTCCTGTATTAACCATATCATAAATGTATTTTACATCATAAAAAATTACTTTAATAAGCATTCCAAATTTGCAATTAACGGTTTTCTATAAAATCAGAAATTAATGTTTCTTAAGTGTCTTACCAAAGCTTTTGTGTTAAAACAAAGCTTATAGTTAGTTTTTAATTGTTTTATTAACAAAGGTGAATTAAAAGATGAAGAAAATTTAACAAATTTACAGCAAATTTTAAGTCATACTGAATAATATTCAAATTCCGGAGTCTGCGCTGCATCCGACTCAAAAAGAGATAATATGTTACTTAAGGGCATGCCGTTTGGAAAATTATATTCAAAATATTTTAATTTATTAATTTGATTACGGCAAAATCATCCTCATTTAAAAAATATGTTAAGCATTTAAGGAAGCTGAGTTTTTTAGTTATATAACTAAATAGCATGTAATTGAAATCATGTTTGTCAGATATATGCTGTCTGTATCTTATTGGTTTTATATAAATGTAGTATCAAATAACATATCACTTAAATTTTGAACATAAAAATAAAATTCAATTTTTCATTAAGATATAATCTTATATTTTCCTATCCAGATAGACAATTGGAAAAGAGACGATAAAATCAGAAATATAACAATATTTCCGGCTCATCTCCTTTTGTTGCTTGTCGGTTCATATATGCTTCTGTATTAAATAATGCATTCAGTACAGAAATCTAATATAAAAAATTTGGATATTTGATTTCCATTACTCTTTTCAATGGATTCCCAATACCTTTGGCATTTCCATGAAATCATATGACGTGACATTGCAATTCATCAATTTAAAAACTGAGCAATACTCTTATAAAGTCATAAAATATTGATGCATTTCAGAAATAATCTGATTTTTCATTACTTTTAGGGAAAACTGTAGTTTAAATATGAAGTTATGAAAATCCTTACAGTGCACAATTTAATGGGGAAAAGGAAGAAAGGACACATTTATACCATTTAAACTTTAGGGAAAGTTAAGTCTATAAATATTATTTTCTTTCTTCATTTTATAAAAGTTTAATATGAATTAATGTAATCATAGATGTCAGTTTACGTGATAAAAAATCAGTATAAAGATTTCTCAAATTTTATATGCATGATATATAAATCAAATTAATTCTCATAAATACTTAAAATAATCACATTTTGTGAAAAATGTTTTCTGGAACACATCCTAATAGTTTCAATAAATATTTTAATTTGAAATGGATCACCATTTACTTGCAACTATCAATTTGTAATTTTCTTAAACAATCAAACATTTACCACTAAAATATAGTCAAGTTTATTCAATCATACTTCTTAAAAATTATGAACACATAATTTTTTGATTAAAGAAAAAATATATTAGTCAAAAATTAGATAAATTATACATATTGATCGTCTTATATATAAACTCACACCCTTAAAATACCTAACTGATAATATAGTTTTATGAGACTGAAATAATATTGTGAATATATCATTATTGTTAATAAAATTTCACGGAATCAAAATTTAAATAAAATGAAAAAAAATTGCGAAATGAATTTTATCTTTGGTTTCATAATAATTTTAAGACTTTTTCCATAAATTTAATAATTAATTTAATTTTATTTAATACTTAAATATAATCAATTACATTTAAACTTTAAATTAATAAATCGTTAACGTTTAATCATTAAACAAGTAAAAATAATTAATATTTATTTAATAATGTAAACATATAATTACTGAATTTTAAAAAATTTCATCGAAAAACGTTAATTTTAATCACATTTTCTGTCTTTATTTTTTCTTCGGAACACAAGGCCACACAAACGAAACAGTTAAGGGCACTTTAGACATTATAGGCTATCGTCCCTCTGAATTTAGTTTTCATTTAAATGTGCTGTAATGTATTATTAAGTCTAATGTTCCACAGTATTTATATTAATGTAATTTACCGTGCATTATTTAGTTTATTTCCCCATTAAATACTTTATTATATAAAAGTTTAAATTTATGAAGAATGGGACATTTTTCAATGCGCTTCATAAGCATTAAAACATTATATGATTTAGCATTTTTTTAAATGCAGATTTTTTATTAATGTTAGTAATTTGTGGTACTTTATTTATGTTGTGTAAATCATTAATTTATTTAAAAGCGTATTACATCTTACTTTGCAGATTTTCAAAGAGGTTAAACTGTAGAATCACTTTTAACTGGAACAAATGTGTGAAACAAAGTAATTTCCAACCATTTCTAAGCGTTGCATGCCTAAAATGATATCACAATACAGCACTTCAAGATTGGTTTTCCAGAGCAAAATAGTCAACAGAAAAAGAAGCTCATTAAAAGTGACCAATGAATATTGAAGGGGATTGTAATGAGTAATCTTCGGGATTGCAATGTCTTAATTCAATCTGTTTCTAAATTCTCCTGCGTCAATGCAAATAGAAATAATTTTAATAAACAATTCATTTACAGAAGAGTAACTATTCACAAGCCACTTATCACATATGCTCATAAAAATGTCGTCTACAATGATATATCACTGGCAAAATGAAATAAAGATTGTAATTTCCTCTGATGCATCATTTTTCATAATTTTTTATGTAACAAATAAGCGCACGTTTGAAATATTTCCGCACAAGCATAAGATCATGATTTATTTTCTTCCAGTAGTCAATCTCATAAACTGTAACCACGAAAGAAAATATCCGTGTGGAGAACAATAGAGAAAGTTTTACACATCATGTTAGCCTATTATGCAAAATTTGTTTCTTGCTTTGTATGGGGTTTTTCAGAATGGTGTTATCCTCTTATCCTTACAAAGAAATATGTTTTATCATGGTCAACACGAGAAGAAAATCAGACATCTACAGAATCCTGATCAATCACGCGATCTCAATATAATTTTACATTCATGGTCTATTTTATAGCTTTTAATGTGGAATCGATACCTTTCATTGACAACTCTCGCAAAAATTTTACAATGTCACCATACAAAATAGTACAATATACCTATAAGTACTATTCAGCACTTGACTTATCACTTGTTAGGTTTTTAAGGTATATACTGACGCATATTTTATTAATTATTTTTTCCTGTTAAAAATTTAATAGCTTTTACTAATTCATATTCATTTTTTCTTTATGAAACAATATACTCAATATCATAAAGACACCAGTGCAAAAAGGACATCAAATATACCAGTTCTTCTAGCAGCTCCTTAAATTAGTACGCAGATACATCCATTGTGTAATAAGCTAAACATTTAATTAAAAAATTTTATTTCTTCATCATTATCTTCTTTGCATATTATATAATTTCAGAGTTTACATTATAAAGAAAAAATATCCCTGCAAAAATGCATGAAATTAGACTTAAAATAAATGGTTAAGAATCATTACAGTGAAAAATTAAATCTTATTCTTTTTTACAAATCTCTAAAGGGATACATCTTTTTCTGTATTAAAAAGATTTATCACGCATCAATAAAAAAGAGCGTAATAAACAATTTAATAAAAATCTTAGGATATATTAGAAATATTAAGGAACCATCGAAGATGTATACACATTCTATATTATCTAATAAATTCTAAACTAAATAAATAAAAACCAGTCTACATTTCAAATGTAAAATGAAAATGACTTTTCGAAATTTCAAATGAAAGAAGAAAGGAAAAAATATCGACACTTGCAATATATTTTCAATATTTTTGTACCATTTATGCTACTAAGTTTATTTCCGCACACTACTTTTAAGCATTTATGTGATAAGCAATACTACAATAAATTTCTATTTAAGCAGAATTACAGCTCATTATAAGAAGGATATTGATCAAAATTTGGGACAAATAGAGCGGAACATATAATGAGGTATTTAATCACGCATAACAATCCACTTTTACTCAGCTTTCCTCCTCATTGGTAAGAGCAAGTTCATCCTAGTTTTCACCTCTGAGGGAGGAGCTTTTATCGCTAGTACTCCACATCCTCTTATATTGTGAAATGGCTGGGATATTAAATCTATGGCAGGGAAGTAGTGTATAATCTCAAAACCCCTTGTCACAAAATTCGTATTTTGTGCACACAGATGAGTGAAAGTGTTTCCTCGGAGAGAAGAAAGAGTGAAGGAAGAAGCGTGGAATCCTCTTATTTTAGTGAATGGAGCGAAGGAAAGACACATCAGGAAGAACCGGTTAAATAACGGCCATAGGATATCGACCGTAAGCATCGAAATGCGTGTCTCCAAGTCATATATTGTTTTGAAGCAATAGAATCTCTTCCTCAGGGAACACAAATCGAAAGTTACATGAAGTGCTTGTGCATTTCTGCAGATTGTTTACATTCAAGTATAGATACTTCTACCAATGTAATCGAAAATTTCTTTACTTTTCGAAAGTATATTTTCAGTTTACTTTCTTGACAGTTGGAAAAAATGTTACCGTATACATACTCATGCTAAAATTCAGGTGTAACATGCTTTATATGATTTGGATATTTATTTAATTATCAGAAAACAATATAAGCGTACTTATTTTGGTTGATTGTAATATTGTTTTAAATAAAACAAAATTAAAATGTTCGATAGACTTTATATATGTTAATTTAAAAGAATGTTAAATTACTATTCAATGTATCAATTATAAGCCATTATATATCAATATGTATCCGCTATAAGCCATTATACGCATTCTTATTTTAATTGATTGTTATCTTATTTAAAATAAAACCAAAATTAAATGGAAATGCTTGATAAACTTTATATTTATTAATTTATAAGAATGTTGAAGCATTTTATTTACATTCAATATACTCTAAGCATGTTTCAAATCCATGCATATTTCCCGACATAACAGGAAGTAATTGAATTACAAATAACTTTGCCAAAAATAGATGGATTTAAGCACAAAAACTCTTGTTCAAAAAGATTAAAATAATTTCGAACACTTAATAAGAAAAAAATAATAGAGCTTCATGCTGTAAAAATAATGTGTTACGCAAGAGCAGAATTCATACATCCATCGATAACTTTTAGATTATCAAATTATTACTTGTAAAAATTTGCCTTGATTGAATCGTAACTATTACAGCATTGACTTTATTATTACATTTTACAGTAAACCTTTGAGGTTTCTTTGTACTTTTCATTATTTGAGCGCTTTGTGTATCATAAGAAAAAGAGAAAGCTAAAATATTTAAAAACCAGACGTTACAAAAAAAGTTATAAAAATATTAAATAGTTACATATGTAAATAACAATTTTTAATGTATTTATCATAAATAAGTAAGTAACACTCTTTACATAAATATTTTATATTGCATTCAGACGGGGAAATATTCTTCAATGCTTTGGTATTTAATTAGTATGACTTTCACAATAATAAATACAATTTCGATAAAAGGACATGTATTGAAATAAAGTAAAATGTACTCATTTAATGAAAAATGGAAATATATATTATTTGTTTCCTTAAAAATGAGCACACTCGTTCTTAGATATATGGTTAGAAATATTTAAAAAAGATGTTTAAACAGAATCTAATAGTTTCCTTGTTGAATTACCTCAAACATTTTCGTTTTTGTTATGTTGATGAGAGTTCTGCATAAAATTATATCATGGTAATTATTTATGTGATTTATGTAAAAATAATTTCAATATTTGTCATAAAGTCTAAGGTAAAACTAATCTTGAAAGATTTAATAGAATGTAACATGCAAAATATTGATTGAGCATTCAGCTTTATATTTATAAACTCTCTCATGTTTGTAAGTGTTATTTAAAACAGTTATATATATATATATATATATATATATATATATATATATATATATATATATATATATATATATATATATATATATATATATATATATATATATATATATATATATATATATATATATATATATATATATATATATATATATATATATATATATATATATATATATATGTACGCATATGAAACTCATTTAAAAACTTCAAAAATAATAGAAAACAAATCTGATTGTATATTCTTCTGCTGTATTTTATAATTATGGAAAAATATTTATGCTCAACTTTTGCTAAGTATAAAATACTTTCTGAGTTGACAAAATGGAAATTTAAAATTACTGTAAATGAAATAAGCTACTGTCCTAATTTAAAGAAAATTAAAAATATTATAGTTATTGGCTTAAGGATTGCTTTATTTGAGACTTAAACATCAAGTGCACATTAAAATGATTTCAAAGTATCTACTTATTATATCTTATTTCGATTGCATTGGACTATATAAATGGCAGTAATATTATCTACCAATATTTTTTCCTAAAATTAAAGAATAACTTTTAATAAAAGATTAAAAACGGCATATGTGGGGTATGATATAGCATTATTTATATGTGTGTTGTTCTTAGTAAGAAATATCGATACAATTTAAAATAAAAATTGCTTTTCTTTACCTTTCATCCAATTTCAGCTCCATCAAACAATGTGAAAATATTCCTTTAAAGCTCCCGTTGAACGTTATACGCTTTGAACTTTTTGTTTCTTTTTTATATCCTAAGCATCTAGCAAGTCTTTCAGTTCGAAAGGACAGACTAGAAACATTTGAATTGCATTGAATGCTCTTGGAAGAAAAATATATTTAAAACAATCGAATGCGGGGGGGAGGCAATGGTATAAAGAAACTTGAGTGAAGATAAAAGTTCCATTTCATCCTTGGAATAGGAAAAAATAAAGAGCTAAGGCAAAAATCATATTTTGTGTAACCTAAACTCAAAACTCCATCATTTTTTTTTCTTCAGTATGTGTTTATTATGCGATATTCAGGAAACAGTTGAAAATATTTCCATTTTCTTAAACGTTTTTGGTGACTGAAAGGGTTAGGATGACAGGTGGAGTGTCAATTCTCTTACAGAATTGCTGATATAAGTGCGAATTGCAAATCATATATTGTGAATTTTCCTATTTCAAGTTTTAAATGTCTACGGAAAATAGCTTTTTTATTTTAAATGCAATGAAATATTCTGTTATTAAATAAATCAATTTTCATTCATCTAAAATGAAAAGGATATTTTTACAACTATTTTAACTAATGTAAACCCAATCATTACATGGCAAATTATTTATCTATATCAAACTATAACGTCTACTTCTACTTGAACTCATTTATTATTAGAAAATTCATACATTAAAAAGAATTCGAATAAGAGGTTTTTAATGAAATAACTCAGTATATAATTAGTATAAGAAAAATGCTAATTGTTGCATGCAATTTCTTTAAAAAAAATGATTGAATTCATATTTATCGAATTTGCCAAATCAGTGAAAATAATTAAATTAATATTTTCATATTAAATTACCTTTTTGTAAATACTATACACATCAAAGAAAATGATTAGCTTTAAATGCCATTTTTTAACATAAATGTGTTCGTGGCATTTATATTCAGGTTGAAATGACTTTAGACATGATGAAATAAAGGTTTTTAAAAATAATGAAGACATTTACCAACTTTGTAATTAATTCCCAAAAAAATTAGAAATATTAAGTATTGTTTCGGGACACTTGATTTTTAAAACAATTCTATTTAACACAAAAGAAATATTGAAATTAGACTAAAAAGTTTGCAATTTCTCAAAAGATACATAATTATTCACAAATAATTTTATCTGAGTTTGCAAGTCATCCAAATAATGCGGAACTATTGTAAAATTATTTATATTTTATCAATTTTATTTTATGTTAAGATAAGTGCCCCATGTTTGGCATAAAATTAAATATGATACATAAAAATGTTTAAAACTTTTAAAATTATATTGTAATTCTTAAAGGCATTTAACATTGTGTTATATACAAATTTATGTTTTTAATATGATAACTATAATAATAATAGTTTTCAGTTATTCTTAAAATATTATTTTTGTCAAATTTGTTTACTAAAATGCTGTTTGCATACATTCAATGACTATTGAAAACAGACTATAACTTATAATTTAGTTATAAATATGACATTATAAACTTCAATTATTAACGAAATTTCGAGTACATAAAATGAAAATAGTTTAACAATATATTCAGATACGTATTATAACTAGTGTGTAAGTATATTTCACTTTAAAACAGAAAGTTAATTTTCAATTGACACTCTTAATATATATTTTCATGTTCTTAAAGTAAACTTCAAATTCTAATTGTTTAATTTTTTTTATACAGAATACTTAACTCTGCTTCGAAAACACATCTTTACGAGCTTATTTGGTTTCATCACAGTGTAAAGTATTATAACATATCTTAATTATTTTTAAGTGCAGGGTACTTTTCTGTATGTTTTGAATTAACAAATATATAATTTTCAATATGTAATGTAATATTTTATTTTTTCTTATTTATAACATATAATAATTACCTTATTCTGTAAAAATAAGTTTATATTACGATTAGAAACCGTTACTTAGAAAAAATTGTTTTAGAATGTATTTCATTACTTTAAAATAGTAATTAAGCATAAGTTATTATTTTACGTGTAGTGTTTCACATGAAATATTTATCTAATCAAAGATGTGCAATTGTCTAAATAAATTTACTAAATGAAACATGTCTATTAATTTTTTCATTAAAATTACAGTCAAATATACATCTAATAGAATGTATTAAAAAATATGACAAAAATGCTATACATAAATATATTTTCTAAACTTCATCTCTATCTTACTGTATATTTTTTATAATATAACAACACATTTTCTTGTCAACTCTAGTTTTCTGAATATACATAAAATGTGATAAGATAATTTAGATTTCAGAGAGTTAAATACAATACACATTTTAATAATTTAAGGCATTTTGACATTTTTTAAAGTTATCAAGCTATTCCATTAGGAAAAAAATATTTGTTGTTAACTGAAATACATTTTATATTATTCATGGATTTGCATACTTTTATAAAAACAGCAGTCCACAACGGTGACCTATTTGTTTTTCCTTGAACATGTGCCTGGTAAATTTATTTAGTGTATCGAAGATAATATTTTTCTTTTAGAATATTTTTTCTCCATTAAATCTGACAGATTTGGCCTATTTTCTTAAGGCATTTTTTCAAAAATATTCTGTATGCATCTGCTCCTATTAAACTATACCATATCATTTATCTTCCATGTTTTTACCTTTTCCATGAATTATATACTAAGAAAGAGTATTTATCATCTCAAAAGAAAGCCTATTGTTAACTCACATTGAAAAAAAAAACAGATTTCTTGGAGGATTTATAAGCACTTATAACATGTTGTATTGGCTACGCACATTTAAAATAAATAACGTAATTCACGAAGAACTTCGTACAATTGAATTCTAACATTCATTGTGAGCTAAAAGTTATAGTTATCATTTAATATTGTTAATAAATATAATACAGAATATTATTTACTTATCAGTAAGAACAGAATATTAGAGTAGAGTAAAAGATTAAATCTTGAAATTGTTGAAACTTAAAAGTACAAACCAAATAAAGTATATTCATACATCAATATACAAAAGTCGCAAGTCACAAAATCTGAAAACCATTCAAGAAAAATCAAAATATTCTTGTGATACGTGTGTCAAAATAGTAGCTAAAATGCCATCAAAATTAAACTCATGTCATTAGTTAAAATAAATAAAAATATATTTCAATTACTCCCTCTCATTTTTAATTTGCAAAATGTAATTTACTTAGTATTTGCTCCTTGAGAATTATTTATTGTGACATAATTGTGTATAAAGCTTTGGAATTGGGAGAGACTATAAAATTCTGAATAATTTTTTTTTAAATCACAGACATTCATTAATTATAATTTACTTTAACCATAATTCAATTAAATGAATCATTCTTTTTTTCAATCTTACATATAACATATTTTATATGTTAAATTTATTTCCTGCATTTGTCCATGCCAATAAAATATGATTTAAATTTTGTAATGTTTATTTTTATTTCATTTTACTCATAGGTAACAATATTTACTCATATACTTATTATATTGCTTGAAATATATTAATTTTGTATGCATTCAGATTTTTATTATTATAAATTACACTATCAATATTTTACGCGCTTCATTGCAATGGTATAAAAATTCTGTAATTTTCATGAAAGTTTAAATTTATTAAACCGTTAGAATTATTAAAATATGAAAAAAATAAATAGGGTCATTTCTTTCATTTTCGTTATTATTTTCTGTTTCAGGATATGTGATTGGGTATTTGTTCTCATATTTTGATATTTATATTTAGTTGTTTTAAATGGGCTGGTTGTGCTTCTCTTTTGTGTAATTGAAATTTTTACAAAGCACACATTTATTAAATTAATGATTTCACAAGTTAAATACAATCTACGAAATTTGAATGAATTGTTGCATATATAATTTTAATTTTCATAAATATTGTTAAGCATTATGAATATGTTCTCATGTGTTGATGGAAAATATTCTTCATGAATAATATAATATGTTTATAGATCCTTATTTAATATTGAGGGACAGTGAATAAATTACTCAATTAACAATTTATAAAGAAAGTTATATTTCATTTTAAAACTATACTAATATTTCTAAGTAATTGCCAAGTATTGGAAAAATAATTAAGTAAAATTATTGAATTATTAACGATTCCCAACAAGATAAATTATTGGAATAATTCATTACTATTTAAAATTTATTTGACGTACATTTGTAATAAAATGCTTGGTCATGATTTTGAAGCAACTTTTTCAATTTCCATGCAGGATTTTTACAGAAATACATTCAATAGCAAATTGCGCCATACTAAAATATTTAACTGATTAATCATAGTATCAGGCTATAATTTTCCCCACACATATTTGGAAATTTTATTTAGAGAAATATCAAATTTTTTCTTTAAAATCATTTAAAGAAAGCTAACTATGTATATTATTTTACTATTTCTATCTGAGATTTTAAATTGTATATTTATGTTTGATAAAATGGAAATGAAACGTCAAAACATATGTAAAATGACATTATCGTTGAAAGCATCGCAAATATGTTACGTAATAGTGAATGCATATAAAATGAAAATTTTATTAATGCATTTTTAGGAGCAAGCATAAGATAAAAGCACAAAATGTTTTAAATTTCATACATTCAAGTTTAATTTAATATGGGGATTGATATGTGTGTAAAGATGTCAAACATGTTGCTGACATGCATTAAAGTTCTTTAGAACTATATTTAATTTATATGTGGAGAGTTTTGAAAGAAAAACATAAAATATGAAGCATATTTTTATAGAGTGACAGAAGTTAGGAATACTGAATATAGTTTATTTAATGAATGTAAAGAATTTTTTAAAACAGATATTGAAATATATTGTTTTTTTTAAGTTTATAGGAGTCTACTGAGTTTTTTTTCACAAAATGAGTATTAAATTTATATTTATTTTTACTTTTGCACAATAATCAATGTTTATAAAGTTTTACACATTTTTTTAATAAATACGATTTGAATATTTTAATATGTTATAAAAAATATGAATTTTATAACGGAAGGTAACTGCATAAAATGTAATATATTAATTAAATTGTATTATCTATCACATTAACGCTTTTATATAAAGAAAATAGAAACTTTTTTTATAAATATGGTTTAACTTTTCTTACAGGAAAAATCTACACATTTCAAATCAATATCTCAAATCAATATGAAGGATTGAAAATGTACAAATTTAATAATGCAACACACTGAAATTCAAACCAATATGATCAAAAAATATTAATTTATTTATATATGTGCTGCATAAAATTCAAAATCAAAATAATATTCCTCATAAGTTGTAGAATATATTTAAATTTATAAAGGAATTATACAAAAATTCCTTATTTTTCTTAATTATTTTGCGATATACATCAATTTTTTTTATTTAAAAAAATCAATTTGCTATTTTTAAGAAAAATACATGCATATATATATATATATATATATATATATATACATGCATATATATATATATATATATATATATATATATATATATATATATATATATATATATATATATATATATATATATATATATATATATATATATATATATATATATATATATATATATATATATATATATATATATATACAATTTTTATAATTCCTTCAAATAATATTTTTAAAACAATCTGGAATTTTCAGTGATTCAGAAAATGATCAGGCAGAACAAAATATTTTCATATGTTTATTACAGTTTAACTTTTATGACACAAAAAATGCTACAAGATAACACATTAATAGAACGATAATTATTTAATTATAACTTTTTTTTTACTTTTGAAGCAAAAACTTATAACAATGCATTTTGCATCATTTAAATTGAACTATAGTTTATGTTAGTGTATTACAATATATTATAGTTTTATGTATACCAATATTTGTAAGAACATATGTGCATAGTTCAATTGTTCCTTCTCTTGAAATTCAAATTTTACTGATTCACAAAATATTATTGAACAGTAATAATAGATTTTGCTAACATAATCAGATGCTATTATAAAGCATTTATGTAAATTTCTTTAATACTTGAATTTAAATTTATTTTACATTGTGAAAAAAAGTATTAAAATCTTATTTTAAATTCTAATTTTTCCAGCAAAGTTTTTAGTGTATTTATTCATATTTAGACTAATAAGCAATAAGTAATAATATTCATTATTAAAATTACATTTTTTATCGATTAATCATATAATTTCTTAAATTACCCTCATTTATCATCATTTAAGTTCATAATCCAAGAAACCGGTGTTCTTATAGTATTCTTCATAATAATTTGGCATATAATATCGAAAAAATTATGTAAATGGTAAAACGTTATTTCTGCTTCGGATTGGAATGCAAATTGGCTTCATTATTATACATTTCTTTGTTTTGCGTCTTAAAAAGGCTTTCAGAAGTTTATATAACCATTCGTAATAAAATTATTTAGTGATTTATTATGGAAATATTTATTTTATTGTATACATGAAAATAAGCATGAAATTCCAATTTTGTCATATGTATGTCTGAAGTTCATATCTTTTGCAATTAGAAATAGGAAAATATTTTAGGATTAGTGGAACATTATTATCGAAAGAATTGATATAGTAATGTAAAAAAAATTAACACATTTGTCACAACATGAAATTCAAGAGATTCTACTTTAGGCTAATAACAAAAACTGAATTGAATATTTTTTATATAATTGTGTTGAATATAAAACTGCTTGTTACTAATTATAAATTGATGAAATTTATTAATTTGAATTTACTTATGTGGTTCGTACTAGAAATTTAATAAAATAAGAAATTTAATAAAATAAGAAATTTATATAAATATGTTAGCAGCATTTTGTACCAGTACAAAAATTAGCAGTACAAAAATGTGAAAATTAAATTAATACTGTTTTTTCTTATTAATGAAGAGAAAGACAGTAATTCAAAATATTTCAAATTCATTTAACTATTTTGTTGTGTTTTAGTACGAAATTTTAATAATAATATTACTTAATTTAGAAGTATTTTGTTGTGTACATCAAAAATCTTTATACATTATTGGGATTTTCTCGTCATAAACTATTAAATGTATTTCAAAAATCTATATTTTGCAATCTATTGCGTTACTTAAATTTTATAGACGCATTCAGAATATAGTACGTTAAATAAAATTCTTTAATATTGTTACTCCAAAAACTAAAAAAATTCAGAATTTTTGCAACTTACTCGTACCTATGAAAAATAAATTATTCATGATGAAATTCTTATAAATTCTATCACCGAATATATGTTTTCTTCAATGTGCAGAGACTCGTTTCATTTCTTAAATGTATGATGTTTCTACCGAGAAAGACAAGAGGAGCAAAATCATTTTCTTTTAGGTGCCATTTAAAGAACAAGATCAATTCTGGCATTAAGTTCCAAAATACTGGTCCACTTCTCACTTTGTCTGAAGAAAATTTGACAGAATAAAAAAGGTAGGAGCTTGAGGACTTTCAGAGGAAGTTTAATATTTTATCATCTTATAATCCCAGAAGGAAGAATTGCTTTCACATGCTAAGAATAATGCCTTGAGAGTAGTGCGAAGTTAGAAACAATATTTCATGAAGTGTCTACCTCATTCTGTGGGTTAATGGATTGCAAAAGAACGACCATAAATTTTCTACAAATACACCGTGGCATTTGAGGAAAATGTGCTCTTCTACTTATTAGGGTTGTGCTAATTGTGATGTGCTACCATCAAGACTGGAATATTTTTCAATCATGTTGTAAATTTAAATTTTCTCTTTCTTTATTTTTATGTGATAGTTAACAAAATAAAATATGATTTATAATAGATTCTTGAATAATATTTGTTTAATGAAGGTAGTTTTTGTCCATTGTTTTATTAAGATTATTTTTTGAATATAAGCTTCAAAAAAGGAAACATTTCATAAATTTAATTTTCAATATGCCAAAGAAAAGAAATAATAAATATTTTAAACAAAGTTTTTATTATTATACTTATTTACTGTTGCCAAAATATGATAACAGTTATTAAAATTTTGATTATCAGTTATTATAGTTTGGTATGCCAACTATTTTTTCTCCAAATATTAATAAGAACGATTACCTTATGGGTTTCATTTATTTTTAAGAAATGAATTTTATTCACTTATTATGTTTAATGAAAAACTATTAGATACTAATAATTTAGCATATAGAATGGTTGTTTCATCATTAAATGTTTATGTAAATATTTTATTCATTTTCAGATTTTACAAGTGTGAATCAATTTGAGATGACATTAACTTTACGAAAACTTAATATTTCTTAGGAATTTTATCTTTAGAAATTACAAGTTTTAAAACGAAATGAGACAGATATGTTTAAAAATTATATTTTTCAACAATTACTAGATATCAAATACTGGATAGGGTGTATTTTATGCTTTCTTTGATTTATTTATTAGATGCGTGTTAAAAATATTTCAAATAGATAAGGTACTTAATTTGATGAATAAGTTCATATTTTTAATTATGATTGAGAATTCCTATGAAATATCATGGTGAATGAAACATTTTGTTGAAAGCTACATCAAATAAATTTTACCCACTAAATGGTATTCAAATTCATAAGTTCCCAGTACACATAACAATAAAAATGCTTATTTTAATAACCTTTTCACAAAATAATAATTCTTTTTCAGAAATCAATTTGTCATAAAGTTAATATCATTATAATTGTAACTAATTACTGGCAAAATCATATAACTTATTTTAATTTTTATCACATATGTTTAGAAATATGTAGCATAATGGCACATAAAATTGTAACCAGGCCAGATAAAATATCCCATATACAGCGGGTTTTTTGTAAGCAATTTATGTTGGATAATGTGAAACAAATATTTTAAAGATGATAAATTTTATACTCTGAATATGTCCTAAAATATTATAGGCATCATCAGTTAAGTGATAATGAAGTAAGATGACACCTTCCTACATTTTAAAGTTTAAAATTTATAGAAAAAATAAGTGAAAAAATATTAACTAAAATAAATTAACATTGACTAATAAAAAATGGGTATTACTAGAATGGAAATTTTAATTAAAGAACAAACTTCATATAAGAAGTTAAGCATGAAAAGTTTTTATTTTTAAAATATTCATAATATTTTAAATTGCTTTTCTATATTTTACCCTTGGCAAAACAATATTCAGTATTAGGAGTTAAAAATGAAGATTTCAAAGATTTTCTATTCAAATTGTATGAATACTTTCTTTACATTTTTCGATTCAGTAAGTGGAGCATTTTAATGATTACATGAGTACTAAGTTAAATCTAGGAAAAAACGCTCAAGACGCTAAGTAGCTTCATCTATTTTTTGTACATGAACAATGTAAAAATTTGGATGGATCAGACAAATAAATTAATCCTCTGACATTACAAACAAGGTTGCTATACTCCTCATCAATCAACTTTTTTATTCTATCTGTGTTAAGGGGCATTGTGAGTAATAGAATTAATTTTATGTATTTATGTATCCACCGACATGATGATGTATGAGTGAAAAAAAGCAAATTATTATGTAGCTCAAAACTTCATTTAAAATTTAATTTCGGAAATATTCACAAAACATAGATAAAAATTTAAAACTTTTTTCAAGAAATATATACATACTTTTACTCTCAGAAGACTTACCCACACTAAAAAATTGTTTTAGGTGAGTTAGGATTAAGGTGTAAAAATTGAACTTCACTACCTTATTTACGAGTTCATCTTTTTAATGCATCAATTATGACTATATGTTTATTAATAATACAGACAAAATTGAATATTTTCTTGAATATAACCATGGTTTATCAAAGATATATGTATATTCCTAAAATTATAAGCCCATATTCGTTATTTTAATCGTAGTGGGAAGATCTAAAATCCATTCCCTTTGAGAATCCCTCAAAGTTTTAATTTTTCAACGTTATAAAATAAAAAGAATGCTTAGTCATTTATTTAAATCTAGAATGCCCAAATATTCGTCCAATTGGAGTCATTAATAGAAAATCCTAAATATCACTATCTAGAAATTCATATTTAAAAAATAAATAACATTTTAATTCACCTATTATGATGTATAAAAAATTATTATTCAGATTTAAAATTTATTTCTCATTTGTAAATTAATCTATATCTTATTTTGTCAATTAAATTTAAAATTTTAATAATTAAGAGCTTGTGCAATTCACTTTTAAGTATGTAATGTGACAAATTTACAAGTGAATTGATTTACAAATTAGTTAAAGATCGTTCTCTAATTGATATTTTAATTCTTACATGATGTTATTATCTAAATTAATAAATATTTATAAGGTGTGTATTTTTGTATAAAAATTAAATAATATAGAAAACTTAATATGATAAATTTAGTTTACAATTTTACTTCTAAGCGACAAATTAATATTTATAAATTATGTAAAAAAATGAATATTGCAATAATTAATTAAATATTGTTAATGTAATTTACAAACAACTTTAAAAATTTTATATACATAAAACGTTTCTTAGAGCAAATTGTGAATTTTCATATTCATTATATGAATTAATAGACACTATGTGTATATATTCATACAAATATTGTGAATTACATTACTTAATATAAATTTAGAGATGGCTAATAACATCTGTATTTCTCAATATTGAATACATATCTAATGTGGCATAGTGCTGAATGTGATTTCACAAATAAGAGAATGTAATATTTATTCATTAAAAAGCAGCACTACTAAATTGAAATAAAAAATGTCGTAAAAATTATCTTATATTTTTATATTGTGATATAATTTTTAACGTATTTTAATTAGTATATAAATTATTTTCAAAAAGTTTTAATGTTTGTATTGGCAGTTATGTTAAAATTTAGAAAAAAAAATTCATTTATTAGTCATACGGCCAAAATCTATAAACAAACTGGGAACTACCACAGTAAAACATTTTTACGCTACATTTTCTTTTAAAACATGATATTAAAGCATGTTACTTAAATCGAAATTTCTTTTCCACGAGTTTGAGAAATTATTTCTCTAGAGAATGAGGGAGAAAAGTTATTTAAATTCATTTTCCCTTTCCCTTTTGGCGTAGCAACGTTTTAATAAGATAAACTCTATTCACACTCAAAATAGAAAAAAAAGTTTTCCGAATATTTCATTTTATACGTAAATGCATGCAGATGTTGTTGAAAGGATTTTAAAATTCTAGGGCTCTATTAACTTTACGATGAAATTCGTCACTAAAATGTTGGCCCTAAATTTGCTTAGATTGAATTTCCGCCTCACATTAAAATTTTCCCATCTGATTTTACTGTACTGCATTACCATGAAACGCTCTTTATAAGAAAGCTTATTTTACGCTTCTTCAATTGTAAGGCATTTTTTATCAACATTTATGCATTTCATTTATTAAAATGATTGTGTGAATAAAATACTTAAAAAAGCCTGAAAATTTAAACATATAATATTTCCAATGTGAACCTTTGTTTATAGATACAACAGTATTATCATTCATGAATATCAACTTACTTGAATCTCACTTATAACATCGATAATTATTAAAGTGAAAAAATTAAACACTTAAATTCCCATTTTTATATGTTAAGATTAGAATTATTACATTGTTGCGTTTAAATTAATAATGCATTCATAAAATATCTCATAAAAATTTTCCTATTATAAATGCTCTGTAAAGTTTTCATAGTTTATTAGAAAAACTCAAACAAAAATTAGACAAAAGTTTAAATAATGTGTAAGTATGATATTTATGCTATATCTAAATAATTAGTTGATATAAGTAAATTCTTTTCTAAGACAATATATAATTGAATAGCAAGCTAATTAATGTGTTATGTGTTTTCGACAGAGATGTACTAAAATTAGTAACAGAAACATTCTGAAGAAGTAATCAAGTGAGAAAATATTTAAATGAATTCTGCTTTGTATAGGAAAATAATTAGTTCTAATTCAAATAATTTTATTGCATTGGGCAATCTTTTGTAAAAGACCTGACACAATTATATGTTAAAAATTTATTAATGTAATAAATCTGTACAATACAGTAAAAATAAATCAAGTATATTAAAAAAAATAATCACAAATTGTATAGTTGGAACAAATGTTTAATTCCACAGGCAATTAATTTTTATAAATTGATGTATGTATCGAACTGAAAAAAAACAAAATTGACAATCAGAGATAGAAACTTAACAGTTTAAACAAGATCTAATTGCAAAAATTTTAGCTTTGATTTATTAATACTAAACACATAATCATCCTAAATTCGGCTACTGCAAAGCATTGAAATTTTCTGATACGTTTCTTTATTTGTGTTGTACAACTTAAATGGTCATAAATATCACATAATCATTACACGCGTGCAAGGTTGTACAATTAACTATTTACTTGTTTGGCACAGAATCAATTTGGGATGCATAACAAATTTATTCAATTTTCAATCGAATCTTAAAAGTACAAAATTGTATTTAGAAAAATTGACTGATTTTATTTATTGAGATAATTTGGAAATTTTTGAAGAAGATGAGGTGGTGAACCCATAAAGAGTACTCTAAAATTAACCACAATAGTTTCATTATTTTGAGTTTGGAAGATAGCGCGGAGCAAAGTATCACTTTACACTTCATCTCCAACTTCATCAAGTCAATATTTAATTAGTGTTACTGCTTAAATACGATTATTACTATTTTAGACAATTTCCAATCCTTCAGAAAATATAGTTTGGGCCATATAATGTACTAACATTTTTTTAAACTTCATTTCAGAAACATTTCACTTTAAAGATTGGGTCAGCAAAAAACCACGAACAATAATAATAATATATCTATCATTTTGCCTGATATTTAACAGGTAAAAAACTATGAATGATAATTGGGCTAGTGTTATCTACACGTATGTGTGATATAAATCCTAAAATTTTATCAATGAAATTTCATCAGACATTTAACTACATTTTATTTATCATTTGACCAAGTTTTACAATTTTAGTGCTTATTACACATATGAAAGTGAATTCTGAATTATTGCGATATTATAAAAAAATTGCTAAATAAAATTCTTTTTCCATGTAATTACTGACTTCAAGAGTCGTGAAGGTGGAGCTAAGTGAGCTCAGTAGTCATTTAGTAGCAAATATTTCATTCTTTTAGATATTGCAATCTCCTTCAATAGTAACGAATTTCTTTTATTCAATTCTTTTTTCTTCATAATTTTGAAATGAGGAACCTGCTGTGCAATTGTATGAATACATTGTTCCTACACTATATATATTTACCATACCTATAGAAAAACATGTAACGCTTCGACTGATGTTAATCCACTCAGTCAGGGTCAACATAATTCGGTCACTTCAAAATACAGGGTGATTATAAAAAAACTTTGCCAACATCTGCACTTCTAGCGTCCATTCTATTTAACCGATCAAGATGATACTTCAAATATAGATCTTTTGAGATATGCGCTCGAGATTCTGTGAATGGCAACACAGTGGCCCTCGCGGTTACAGTTATAGTGACAGAAACTCGAAATTTTCGAATGGCAATGCCTACTGTTTACCATCGCAAAATATTCAGCACATGCGAAAACCCTAAATAGCGTTGAAACGGTACCGATATGTCCGAAAACCGACGTGTTATACACATACAAACAGTTCTTCAAGGCGCACGGAGGAATAATGCATACGACAAAGACAAGACACTGCTCAATAATGAGAACACATAGAGAAAAAAATCTTTATTAATTTCAAACATTTTCCACATGAGTGCCATCACAGGCAATTACGCATTGCATGCGGGAGACGGTGGACAATGTCGCTGCACGCAATATGGCACGAGGGATGTTTCCAATCTCACGCCGTATAGAATCCTTTAAGTCCGACAATGTTTGAGGATTGCACAGATAAACTCTGGATTTGAGATAGCCCCAAAACCAGAAATCCATAGGCGTCAGATCTGGGGATCGCGCAGGCCACGGAAAAGGATAATAGCGTGAGATGATGCGATCACCAAAATGCTAGTCCAGGAGCCTTTTAACTGACCTCGCTATATGTGGAGGTGCGCCATCTTGCATCCAAACAATGTCATTAAGTGCATTCAGCCGACGCAACTCAGGTAAGACATAATCTTTCAGCATGGCTGCATACCGAGGGCCCGTTACAGAACATGTTGCAGGGCCAGTCGGGGTCGTTTCCTCAAAGAAGAACGAGCCCAGAACAAATGTAGCTGTAATGCCGCACCACGCAGTCACTTTGGCGTCAAATAATGGTACTGGCGCCACAGCATGAGGATTCGTCTCTCCCCAGTGCACACAATTCTTTGTGTTAATGCTGCCATTTAAGGTGAAATGCGCCTCGTCCATCCATAGTATGCGAAGTGGCCAGTCGTTATCCGCATCATATCGTAACAAAAATGCATCTGCGAAGTCCAGACGTTGTTGTGGGTCACCCGGCTCCAACATCTGGACGCGCTGGAACCGATAGGGAAACATGTGAAGTACCGAGCGCAAGAACTTGCGGACCGTTGAGTTCGGAATATCCAACACGCGCGCTATGCCTCTTGCGGTTTCTGTGTGTCCTGCAGTCACTGTATGGTGCACTTCCATGACAACGTCCTCAGAAACAGTTGGCCGTCCGGAGCGCTGTTTGTCACAGGTGCAGCCTGTATCTTCGAATTTTCGCACTAAATCACGCAGAGCTTGCAGAGTACATGGGCCGCGTCGTTGTCGATGATTGCGGCGATACACACGCAAGGCTTCCGCAGCGTTCATCCCATTTTGGTAATAGAGTTTGATCAATTCACCGCGAACTTTCCTAGGAAGACTCATGTCGTCGGCATGTGCGGGTTCCCGAATGACGACTTCGCATACCCGCTTGGTATTTTATAGGTTTCCTACGCTGAATATCTGGCGACCGGCGTTCTGTGATTGGTTTCTTGACTCTGTCACATGCAAATTTATTGCGTGCGCCCAGATCGTGTTTTATTGGCCGGTTTTCAGAACTCTTTTTTGTGTTTGCAGAACACGTCCGTTTTTAGACATATCGGTACCGTTTCAACGCTATTTAGGGTTTTCGCCTGTGGTGAACATTTTGCGATGGTAAAAAGTAGACGTTGCCATTCGAAAATTTCGAGTTTCGGTCACTATAACTGTAACCGCGAGGGCCACTGTGTTGCCATTCACAGAATCTCGAGCGCATATCTCAAAAGAACTATATTTGAAATATCATCTCGATCGGTTAAATAGAATGGACGCTAGAAGTGCAGATGTTGGCAAAGTTTTTTTTATAATCACCCTGTATATAATGTCTGACAAAATCTAAGATGTACAAGCTCACTAAAACTAATCAGATTAAAAAAATATCGTTTGTATTAAAAATAATGGTATTTAAAAATGTAATTCACTGCTAAAAGGAGCTAAAACGTTTTGTAATTATAGGGTTTATTAACATATATGAAAGTGAATTCTATGTTATTGCGTTGCTATAAATATTATGCTCATGAAAGTATTTATTCCATGTAATTACTCAAACAAAGAGTTTTGAAGCTCAGTAGTCATTTGGTTGCAGTTTTTCTTTTTTAGATATTGCAATCTGCTTCATTATTAGCGGATTTCTTTTGTTCAGTTCTTCTTCTCTTCCTAATTTTGAAGTGTAGAACCTGCTGGGCAACTGTATAAGTATATTGTCACGACATAAGTTCTGGATCATATGTATAACTCTTCAATCAATGTTACTCCAGTCAGTCAGAGTCAGCACAATTTGGTCACACTTTAAAGCATATAATGTCTGACAAAAGGTATACATATTCACTGAAGTCACACAGATTAAAAAATATTCCTTGCATTAAAAATATTGATGATAAACAATATTTTTCACTGCTAAAAAGGGCACATTTAAATGTAATTTTTATTCATTCGTTTCTATATTATTTTGATATTTAACAGTTATATGTAATAATCAGAATAAAAGAACTAAATGCCTTTAATAGTTTTGATTAATTTATAGCAAGTCATTTTCCGTGTTTAGGATCACTTGAATAATGTTATTAAATCTGTTTTATCACTTTTCTAAAATTGATAAATAAAACCAGGTTTCAATTCCCCATTTTAAAGACATTTCGAGTTATTATAATTTATCATCAATTATTTTAAGAGTTCTCTTTACATCGCTTGTATTTTAGTCGTAACAAGTCAATAAATGGCGCTTTCTAAAACTAATGAATTTTTATCTCTGCTATGAATCTAATATTCTCAACAGTTCATTCATTACTGTGTCATTCTTTAATTTCTCAATATTTTTTTAAATCTTTAGCCACCAACATGCTTTTTTTTAAAAATAATTTTACTACTTTTAATATTAGAAACCTTTTAGGAACCATTTCTCTAACTAGATTATTGCATCATATTGATTTCCTTGATAATATATATACCAAACTATAATATGAATATTGTAGTGCAAAACAGTCACTAATTAAATTTTCATCAGATTAAATTTAAAATCTCGTACCTTACTGATACTTCATTTAATCTCTCATCATATACTAGAATTTCTTTAAAAAAATGTTTTAAGCTGCTAAGATGTATGCAATTGCATTTCATTGTGAATTGAAAAATCCCATGTATATTTCGTTAGCTTAAATAAAATAACAGTATTGAGATAGTTCTGTAAATGTTAAACTTGATCATGTTACTTTTCAATGATCGAAAAAATTTTATAAATATTAAAAATAAACTTCACATTGCTTAAAACCAAATACAGTTAGAATTACTGCATCAACTCATTTATTGGAAAAATAATTAATTTGCATTTAAGAGTGATTTTAGCTATATCTGCATCGATTCAGAGCACTTCAATTAAATCAAAGACCATTGCAGTCATTGGATTTGGTTTTAACTGAAGTAAAAATATTGCTTCTTTATCTTTGCAATACGGAAAAGAAAACTTTATAGGATCATGAACACATTAGATACAAAAGAAAGAAATAGTTTTTAATTACGACCTTCACTATGTTAATATGCCGATTGGGAAATTTTTAATCAAGTTTACGCACATAATCATCCGTTCATTTACATAAACATTGTAAAATCAATATTTTTTTATGTTTTATGATTTGATTGTGAAGATTGTGATCAGCACTGCGGTTTCTAGATAACAATGACAAAATTCGTAAAAAAATAATATTTCGAAAAATTCGATAATTTTTATTTTTAAAATAAATTACCATAAAAATATATAAAACATTTCACAAAAATATTCCAGACAAAATAAATGTTTATAAATATCTTAAATATTAAAAATGTTTTATTTAATATTTTTAAACCTCAATTTTGCATTGAACAGATTTTTTTTGTTCTATATTCAAGAGTAGTATTTATTTGCTTTTGAAAAGCACTTATTTGCTTCTGAATATATGCACATATTTTCACGCAATATTTTAAATTATAAGCTATTCAAAATATATTTCATTCCTTTTGAAGAAACTTTTCTTTCCAATAATTGAATTGAATTTAATAAAAATTAGTAAAATAAGTGTGAATGCATAAATTAATTTTTTTTGTTTTATCTCAAACATTCCAGTTTAATAAATAACCAATTCACATTTTTACCACAAGAAATTTAATGATGTTTTAATGTTTTACTTTATGAATTACTTATAAATTTATCATGTTGTATATTTTAATTAAAAATTATTGGAGGAAATTTCCTCGCTGTGCAAATGGTATAATAATGTACATTAGGTATCGTATACATTATTTAATTTAAAGTAATTTCGAAACCACAAATTTTTCCTAGTTTTAATATTTTCTTATTAAATAAACATTCATTTTCAGCAAACATAAAGGTGCTGGGCACCCATCGGGCTGTTCCCGGTAGCCGTATTGGCCTAAAGCGGCTCACCACAAGTTGCCCACATCGGATCAATCAGTATTGGGCAATACGGTCCAATGGCGGCCCAACGCTAAGTGTTCAGCAAAGGACTATTTGCCATATATGGCCCATACAATTGCCGGTACGTCCCCATATAATATTTTCCACCAGCTCTTTGCTACTTGGCCAGCGGTGGCAATTTTTACAGTTATAAAATTAATCATAATTTATGTATTTCTGCCAGTAAAAATGAAACCTATGTCAATTTTTTTGCTGATAGTTTATATATTGTAAAATTAATCCTGAAATTAACATTGAATCTTTTTTTGTTATTTTAGACAAACATATGTTTTACTCCATATAATTTTTAATAGACATAAAGCGCCTCATTAGTTCTTAAGCAATAATATAATCAGAATCCAAAAAACGAATTTCCAAATCGTACATTTGAAGATAACAATGTTCGTGATCCAAATTATACAACTTCTTCATTTAAATAAGTGAAATAGTTCGTATATTCTATACTTGCTTTTAATAAACTCTTTTTAATTCTAAAAAAAATGTTTGCTTTTTATTGTATTTATATTCTTATATTTTCCTTTCAATACATTCCAGTAATTTGCTTTTATTCATTTTACTCTATAAGTTTGGTTTTATTGTAAGCATTCAAGATGACTCAAAATTTTAATTATAAAAATACATAAGGACAACTAACTCAACAATAATAATAATTTTGCAAATTATAAATAAACGTATACCAGATATAATGTTAAAATTGGAAGAGATGTTATACTCTAGTGAAAATTGTTTACCACAGTGTTTCTAAGAGAGAAAAAATGCTTAAACATTTTTAAATTTCCCTATGGAAAACAATTAGAAATAGGAATAGCATTATTTTAAATCAGCAAATCTACATGCCTCTTTAATTAAAAATTTGCAATAATCAGAGCTTTATCTCTGCCAATGATGTCAATGCAAAAGAAAAAAAATAGTTTATCTACATTTTCTGGATTCGAACATGGATCCATATATGTGATATTCATCCCATAGGCGACGATAAAGCTGTTCATTATACTGCTACTTTCAAAAGATTTACAAATAGAAGGAAATAAAATGAATTGAATACATCACAAAATGCACAATGAAAATAATTTTGAGGCAAATCTCCCATTAAGTAAATATAGCTGTTTTTGATTCATTACTTTGTCTTTAAATTTAATCTATTTTTTCAATTTTTTCAAATAAAATGCAATATATATATATATATATATATATATATATATATATATATATATATATATATATATATATATATATATATATATATATATATATATATATATATATATATATATATATATATATATATATATATATGTATATATATATATATATATATATATATATATATATATATATATATATATATATATATATATATATATATATATATATATATATATATAAATAGATAGACATAGATATATTATTATCATTATTTGTTAAATATATATAAGTAATCATGAAAATCCAGAAATTCATATATACATTTTCTTATGTCAAAGTTAAATGATTTTATTCCACAGAAACGCTTAGTGTAATAATAGTTTACAAACGAATTTGATACATTTTTCTTTCATTTACGTCAACTAATGTAGAACATTTTTAAACTAATGTCTTTAAAATCAAACAATATGATATTTATTTCTAAAAATGTTTATCAAGATGTTTAAATACCAAATTTGTGTAGAAAATTGACTTGCAGAAAACGGAATAGTAAGTGTGATGCGAATACCATTAATATATATATATATATATATATATATATATATATATATATATATATATATATATATATATATATATATATATATATATATATATATATATTTATATATGTATTTATTTATTCATTTATTTCTACTGGAATTTATCTACAGAATCTACCTACATACTACACATTAAATTTACGTAATTCACATTCTATATACTCTTAAATTCCTTTTACTTTTGAAATTTTTTATATCAATAATTTAAAATTGAAAGTAAGCAATCAAATGGTCCTAGAGCTTGGCATAGCTACTGAATATTTCTATCGTAAATATTAGTTGTTAAGTTATACTTATTTAATTTGAATCAATCGGAATCTTATAAACATTTTTAAAATTTAAATATTATTTAAACTACGAAATTCTAATATTGCATTTAATTATGTATGAATTTTTAAATTAAATATTAAAAAAACATTTAAAATAAACTCTTTCTGATTTATTTTTGCTATATTCTTCCATTATGATACGTTTACATGAATTAAGCGCTCTTATAATTGTAATTTAAATTTTATTTGATTTCGTATTTTTAATATAAGTTTGACTCAATTTCTCAGTACTAATACTGTTAAAAATAATAATTACTGTGAGCAAATTATTTAATAAACGAATCTTTGAAATAACATTACTTCATTTAACATGCATATTAAATTTTGTAAAGTAAGATAATTGAATAGATTCATGTGACAATGATAGTTAATAACTTTCATTCTGAAAAAAAAATTCATATTCCTTTAAGCATATTGTAAAAACACCTATTAACGTTTTATACAATATTCCTTCCGCTTATTAATCATAGCTTTCTAATCCACATAAGGCAGAATAAAGAAACAGGATAAATACAAAATATCCATGGATAACATTTTTATTTAATTAATTACGATTCTTTTCGCGAGGAAATTTTACACTTAGCGCTTCAAAAGCGAAAATGGATCATAGAGGCAGCCGAGAAAATGCAGAGCCGAAATATTTAATTAATTTTTCGCATTACATGCATAAAATGAGGAACAAAAACGTTTAAAATAGGATCGAGATAGCAAATTAGAACCCCGCAGTAATCTTTGCCAAATTTAGAAACTAGTAAATAAAGTACGCGTCATTTAAAGAAGCGAAAAAAACTCGCAGTAATTACCTCTCACATGAAATTACTACATTAACTCTTAACAGAGAGAAACCAATTTTAATCATTTGCCGAAAATGGCTGAACAGCTGAGCTTCATGATGAATAGGGTTCCTATCCTAAATACTGCATCCTTTCCTTTGCTAGGTTTTATGCGCTTACTTTCGCAATTTCAATTTATAAATCTGATCTGGATACTCGCCAAAAACGATATCTGGGTCGCCTATTTGGGCTATAGCTATCCTAAAACAGGTGTTTTAAATTTATTCTTTGAAATTATATCATGTTAAGGAAGATGTTAAATTAGGGCTATTAGATTAGGATGCGAAAGTAACCGTTGGCGAAATTTTTGAAATGCTATAATTTAATTTGGGACAACGTAAAACAGAGTTTGATATATTTATTTCTATTATGATGTATATAAAGAAAACAATCGTATTCTTTTTCTGGATACTAATGCAAGATCTATTTATGTTAGAGGCAAAAGAGACTTTATGGTGCTTCCCTCAAAATTATTTTTTTCTATAAAAATAGTAATCCACATTTAGAATTAAACTCTAAACTAAATGTATCCCTTAATTTTATCAAATATCACTAAAAACATTAAAGATAATTCCTTAGGTATATAATTTAAAAAAAATAATAAAAACGGTAAATTACAGTTAATGACATGGTTTTTGCTCATTTATTTTTATTATTTTTTTTCCATTTTTTAAAAGGATTTTAAATAATCGATATCATTTTGTATTTTATATATTTGAAAATAACTTGGTATTTTGTTTAGAATACCATACTTATTCATTATGAATTAAGAATAAATTGTAAGTACCATACAAAACTTACTGAGTTATTTATCCTATTTTATTGAAAATGCTAAATACTCCAAAAATATTAGGAAAAACATTCATTGACGTATAGTATATCTATTGAAGAAGTTACCGTTTATTGAAACAAAATGCTGTTTAAATGAATGAGTAAAATTTTGGAAAGTAAATTTTTAATAAAATGCAGATATAGCAAAGGAGTAAAGTTTGATCTTTAACATTTTCTTTCAAACATAATCTATGGAGTGAAGTCAGAACTCAAAAGCAGCATAAGTTTGACATTACAAGCCTGATCATCCATATTGTTTCCCAGTTTATGGAAATTTTTATACCATCTGTGTAATGTATGCTCGCAGTATTTATCTGATATCAATTAAACTATATGTTTTCAATGTTGTCGTGTGCTAGTCAGGCTGACAATATGGGGTTCGTGGCTCTCTTTTTCCAACTGAACCCTATTTTGGTGTGGAGTCCGACTTCCTCAGTACACACATGCTATAGGTACCCGTTTATAGGTTAGGCAGCCATTCACTCCACATCCATACGAGGAAAGGAAAAAGGATAGATACAGATTGAAAGTGCATCCATGACCGAACTGGGATTCGAACCCAGGACCTCCCTATCCGCAGTCAGACATGCTAAGCACAAGACGAGTTGGGCGGCGTCATGTGTGTTATTATATTATTGTAAATATTTAAAACCTAGTAAGGCTTTATTTCAAAACAAAAGATATTAGGGAATTGTTCAAGGCCAACATTTTTACTAAAATATACAGGCAATGAATTCATTATTATTTTTTTTGCTATGTATCTAAATAGTGCAGTACAAAAGTCTTCGTGATGGATTTGATGTAATAAAGGAAAATGTAAGAAACAGAACTCTGAAGGAAAAACAAATTCCATGTTAATAAAATGAGAATTTCTAATAGTGTCGTTAAGTTAATTTAAAACCACCACCGTTCCTTCAATTTCAGGAAAAATAACCTTTTTTAACGAGAATAGAGGCGTTAAAAAATTGAAAGAAATCGAAATTGGCCCTTCGAATGCAGTTAAAAGCATCTTTCAAAAGTTACTTTTTCTATCAAAAATATTAGAAATTGAGATAAAAATCATCAATCAAATTTTAAAAAAATCCCGTTTGATTAAAATTTAAAGATTCTTTCATATTGCATTTCATTTTATGTATATTATTACTGACTATGTATATAATATATTTTGTTAATAACGTTTCACCATTTTGAGAACTAATTACTCTTTGTGTGTTCTTCCTTTCACAGTTATTTTAAATGTACCTTAATTTTATTACGATGTAAATTATTTGTTGCTCTTATATATATAATTTAAATGATTCTCAATATTATATTATAATGTAATTTAAAGATTTATTTTACTATGAAATAACATTGTAATTTTTTCATTTGCTATAAGAATCTGTTTAAATATTCAATATTAACTATTGTTGATCTAATTTACATTAAAATATTTATGAATACTTATTCTTTAATATTTCTTTTTATTTAAAATTTTTCATTTTTTTACTATTTTTTCTACTTTCACATAATATTTAATTAAAAAATTTAACTTTCAACATAACTGATAATAAAGATAAGTATGTTGAAATATTTCATTAGTATTAAAATTTTAATCATTATATTTAAAATGACTATTGACGCGAAATACATAAATTTGTTAAAGAATCAATTCTATCAACTCAATCAGTCTACTTTGTAATTTAAAAATAAAATGATGGAAAAATAAAACTAAATTTATTTGATTAATGATCTACAAGCTGGCATTCAATAAAAATGGCTATTATAATATTAAAAATACTTTGAGTAGTTTTTAGGTTTCAGAAATAAGAATTATTTTTCATTATTTTAAAATGTACAACGTTTCTTTATCCCATGTAATTATTTCACAGAGAAAAATAATATTTTATACCCAAAATGGATATTGTTGTCAGACATTCTTGAAAAGTTAATTCTCTGTACCGAGATTTTGTAATGACTTTTGTCAAACGATCGAGGAATGATTAAGCAATTTTATAATATTAATAATTTTAGAACGCTTGCTTTTTACCAATATCAATATATCATGTGTGAATATGATACGTTATACATATTATACTTGATTATCATAAAAAATAATTATTTGTTTTACTCTATTCTAAATATATTGCTTGAGTTTAAGTGATAAATCATGTGCAATTTTCATTCTTCATAGAAAAAGCACCATTCAAGTTGCTGCTATTTCATCAGCATATTTATCTATACTTAGCCCAGAGATGGACACTAACAGTTAAGTGGAAGTATATGGGTGGATGTCTTCTGAATTGAGAAGCTAAAGATCCCAACATTTGACCTACCACCCCCAGAGGCATCATTTCACTTCGAGGTCATTGCAACAATGACATAGTTAACATCCTATAACTAACACTAGTGAACACAATGGATTTTCGATTAAGTCGAGGTACAAATTCACTACTTTTTGATAATGAGAATGATACCCTAACCAAACAGGCCACCACGGTCTCTTGTTTTAAATGTGTTCAATTTCTTTTGTCGGTTATTTTTTCATTCAGTTTTCAATAGCTTAATGTTTAAAATGATATAATTTAGATTATATTTTTTGAAATAATCCCTTTTAAAAATGATTTTTCTTAAGAGGATATATTCTCGCTAAAGATCATTCTAAGAATAATTCAAGTTTTCACAAATTTGATTAGAATTATTCAGAAAAAACTGAATTATTTACCAAAAGATGGCTATAATGTGAGGTGAATATGTTTTCAGTTTAACCTAACCTTGATTATTTTTATTGGTTATTTCAAATTTTTATTCAGTTACTTTGAAATACTTTGATTGTTTATTTTTCATGAATAAATAATTATTTTTCTTCAAGAGGTATATTTAAAGCATAAAATCTAGAATCCGAGTCTGAGTACTCCGAAATATATCATTATGCATGTTAAGTTATTTTACACTTTTCCACACTCATATATGCATATTAAATTTGGCTTACACTTATTTATAAAAATAAGAGACTTATTTTACCCCATTATAAATGTATTTAGATATTTAATTTCATTACTTTTTTATTAAATAAGAATAATCCCTTAATTATTGCTTTATTTTTTCTACTTATTAGGTAAATTATGATTGTATTTCCTTTTGTCTCTTTGTAGTTTCAAAATATTGTTAAAGTTCTTCGATCTAAACTTAATATGTATGATTAATGAATTTTAATTAAATACGAATAAATAAGATAACTTTTTTAGAAGAATTTGCATTCACTTTGAAAAACTAAACAGTAACAAAATAAGATTAATTCAATAACAGTGAAGTAAAATGGTTTGTTTCATATTTAATTATTATATTCATTATTTCGGTTTTTCCTTTATCTCCATTTCAGGAGGAGATATGAATTTAAATAAGAACCTGAAACTAAATTTGGTTAATCTAATATTATTATTTAGTTATAGTTTTCATGGAAATTTTTTTTTATCAAAATTACTATTTTTACTTTCAAGAATATTTTTCATTTAAAAAAATGAAATTAATAATTATTATTTTGAAAAATGTTTTACTTAGTAAATATGCTTATAAAAATAAAGAAGGAATATATAGAATTAAGACGAATATAAATTTATATAATAATTGTACATAATATAAATTTTTTAGCAGATAAACTGAAAATTAATTTAAGGAAATAAATATCATCATCTGTAGTCGTAACTTGCAGACAATATATCGTAAGATATCATTCAATACCTTTGTAAGATAAACGAAATATAAGCATATAATGTTTAATAAAATATTTTTGTTTTATTATTAAAATTTGAACTTGTAGATATTTCAGATTCATACATTGTTGAGATTTTGGATTAATAACAACGTTGAAAATCTTGTTAGATTACAAGCGGAGAAATGTTCAAAAAATCACAAAATCAGGAAATTTCTTGTAACAATTTATTAAGTAGGACTGAGTTTATGTATTTGCAACTTATGCTCCTTAATGAATAATCCAAAGACATGTTTACTCTTTTTGGCATAAAATACATTTTATAAATTGCTCGCATAACAATATCTCAAACATTTTTTAGTTGTTTATCAAGAAAATAATATTAAAGTTTTGATTAATAAAGGATAAAATAGTTTCTACATACTTATTTGTGCGTAAAATATTACCTAATTAATTAGTTAATATGACATAGTAGAGGAAACATAATAATACCTAATTATGCTTTCATTAACTATGCCATTTAAGTTTTGAACATCAGAATTATACTCTTTATTTAATATCTTCTGTAAGGTCGTAATAAATATGTAAATTTTTACCTTTAATAACATCTAAAGTTATCAGTAATAATACAATAACATTAGATTTTTTATAAATTCTTCCAATTATATGTATTCCTTTTCATAACTTGAGTTATATTTCATGCTGGTTAAACATGCTCTTTTTATGTAGTTTAGACAAGTCTAATGAAACAAGAACAACTTATTATTGTTAGTGACTAGTTATAAAATATAACCAAAAGAAATGATACCCACTAATACTGTGTACAAATAGTAAATTATAACCAAAAGTTTTCCAATAATCTTCATATATCTGAAACTTAGGAACGATGGCTCAGTACGTGATAAGAAACATAAGAAGTAACTGCCTCTCACGAGCAAGGAACGTGTTCCTCATAACGGCAGTGGCACGTTATTAATCAACGCTCTGTGGAACATGCAAAAGAGGCTTTTGAATGAGAAATATTTGAGAACAAAAGACGTTTCACCATTTTCTTTGGTGGTGCCTTCGTCGTTGAAGACCGAAGAATTCTTTAAAATTAATGGTTTATCTCGTTAACTGGCACTTTGGGAGCTCAATTAAGGAAAGCTTGGACGTTAAAAGAATGACAATTACTTTGCATTTTCATAATTAATGTAAATATCGATTTAACATTGTGGATAATTCAGTTTTGAATTTGTTTGGATTTCTAATTTCAGCGGGTGTGTATGTATGGATCCGAATTCTTTTGTTCTTTCCTCTAAAGACCCGTATGGTCTTATGGGATTAAAAAGAGTAATTTGAGAATTACAAATTGAGGGTGATTAATTCCCAGAGATTTAAGCAAAGGGGGCCGTTTGCACCCAACAAAAGACAGCATACATTGATAATTTGCTGGATGTAAAAGCTTTTGTTATTAGTTAAACTTGTAGACAGTGAATCTGTTGATGCAGAAAGCTTTTTAATCGTTCTTTTATCTTATTTAAAAAGTAATTATAGTAAGACAGGTCTCACCTACATTCGTTTTAATTAAACAGATAAGATTAAAAAAATGAAAAGGTATCTTAGCATTTTATTGGCATAAAAATTAAAACTTTTTTTTTAAAAAAAACAAAGAAGGACTTTATTTTTCAAAATGCATTCAGGATTAAATCTTTATCAGTTTTTTTTTAAATAATGCTAATGAATAAATCTTTACAGCTGAATTTATAATTAAATAAAATAATGAACACACACTCTTGTAGGATTACTGATAAGTGTTATTTATTGGTCTAAATTTTTCAAAGAATTATTGTGTTAGGAAATCTATCTTTATTTCTAAATTTAAGTTTTTAAAGAAGAATTTATTTTCACTTACGCTAATTTTTTATTTAGAAAATATTCAGCTTAAAATTGTGTTAATTTATACCTGTTTTAGTTTTTAAAAATTCATTGAAAAATACATTTTGATATTATAAGATACTTAAAAGATATGGGGAAACTAATTATATTTAGGCAATTTAAATATGTTATAAGCTTCTGCAATAACGATAACAAATAACTTAGAAAAAAGTATCAAAGTTTTTTTTTTCAAAGTATACATATATCTCCATAAAAGAAAGTTAAATATTAGTATTGCGTTTCTCTTCATATAATAAAATTAAGTAAAATATGATTATTAAATACTTATTTTTAAGAAAATATTTATTTAACTTTCTTTAAGATTAAAATGGCTACTGAAGGCATAATTTTCATCCTCCTCATAATAAAAATCATCTCATATTTTTACTACTGTTTCGTTGTATTTACATTTGGGTAAATAAAAAGATATTAATGGAAAGTGTGCAAAAAGAATGGATTTTGTACAGAAATTTTGATTTATTTTTAGGTCGCTCCTAATAAAATTACTAAAATATATTCAAGGAATAAATGAAGATTTCCGATATTTCATTATTACATGCTTCCAAATAAAAGATTTATTATAATTGATTCTAATAACTTAAACTTTACATGTTAATAATAAAATAATTAAACTAAGTACCAGTAGTTTTTAATAATTGTTTCTAAATGTTGACGTCTATTTCTCGTAAATTTGATATTTTGATTCATGTTAAATTTTAAATACCACGATGATTTTGTATATTGCAAAATTTAAAATACACATTATGATTCCTCAAAATGTGTTTATTTAATATTTTTTAGATCTTTAAATCAAAATGTAAAGTCATATAATGTATGAAACCACAAATTTAAATAATTATAATATATATATATATATATATATATATATATATATATATATATATATATATATATATATATATATATATATATATATATATATATATATATATATATATATATACATATATATATATATATATATATATATATATATATATATATATATATATATATATATATAAATATATATATATATATATATATATGTATATATATATATATATATATATATATATATATATATATATATATATATATATATATATATATATATATATATATATATATATATATATATATATATATATATATATATATATATATATATATTCTTATTAATGCTATAGATTATGGCCCATTATAGTTATTTATTTACTTTTTTGAAAATCCACTAACAAAATTCGGATTTTAAATTAATTTATATCTTACAAAACAAAAAATAATATATTTTTTATTATAAAGAAAATATAACTGTTCCAACAAAAAGATAAAAAAATTGAAGTACAACTGTAATTAATAAAAAAATTATATAAATAGTACATAAATATTATCAAAATAACAATTTAATATAATTATTGTAACATATTACACTCATTTAAAAAAAATTATTTAGATTTAGAAATATAACAATATTATTTGACTGAGTTGATTCAAATTAAATTTAACTGAAAAATCTTTGTTATATGAATAATATACTGATTTACAAAATACTCTAATAAAATCTAACATAAATGTTTAGCATAGTGACTTAATTAACAAAATTTAATAACTGTATACTAAATTATTTAACAGAAATACATTTTTGTCAACTAAACTGTAAGAAAAAGTATTCCATGTGAACTCTCACTAAATAAAATTTTTAAAC
Organism: Latrodectus hesperus; assembly: GCA_037975125.1. Taxonomy (NCBI): domain Eukaryota; kingdom Metazoa; phylum Arthropoda; class Arachnida; order Araneae; family Theridiidae; genus Latrodectus; species Latrodectus hesperus. Next base: position 16,482,124 of record CM075856.1, on the reverse strand, counting down.
TTCTGTGATTTAAAATATTTTTAAAAATATTTTATGTTTATTTTATGTTCTCTGAGTTAAACTATTTAACATTCTTCTTTATAAGCAAAAATAATATTTGGACAAAAATCAGAAAGTATTTTGAACCAGGATCAGCAAGAAAATAGACTTTATGCGTGTTTTTGTCATGCCCTATATAAAAATGGTGAAGCAATGAAAGAAAATTGCATTAAATGAATGGATATTTGAAAAAAATCGTATTTATATTTTAAAATAAAGAAATGAAAATGCTGAGTTTGCAGGCTTAAAATCTCTTTTGTTTATCACGCTCCAAAAACTTGTGTTTTATAAACATCGAAATATATAAAACGAGTTTGTATTTTTTTGTTTTTTACGAGTTATACACGATCTGATATTTCCTTCAAAACTGAGTTGTTTCTTCTTCAACAACTAGGATAAATCACATATGACACGCAATTCTATAAGCTGTTTCTTTCATTTCAAATACCACATAGCATTTCTGAAGTCAGTATTTCTTTAACCAAAAATGTAATAAGTTTTCTTTCTTAAAAAGTGTAGTTTTGAAGAATCTGTAACTTTAAATGTCTTGGGTATAGCAGTATTAAACATTTTTTTAGAAATACGTCATTTTTCACTTGGTAAGTATAACTGAATTCTAAAATGTTTTCAAATGATATTTTTCTATTTTTGTATTGCAATGAAACATGCGCTATACATTTAATTTTATCATAAGTCACTGTCAATATATTTGTAAGATTTCTTTATAACATAAATTAAATTTTATTAGTAAAAATGTTAGCTATTGTGTGGCTATAAATTATTTTAAGCCTAATAATATACTTCATGAAAATTTTAATTTTGTGAATAAATTGATTATGTTAAAGATTAAATTCTATCATTTCATTAATCTAGTTAAATATGAATGTGTTTTTGTTAGGTGTTAAACGTTAATAGTTAATTTATAATAAGATAATTAGGTTAATAAATAGTTTTGAATCCTAATATTATTCATTATTTGAGATGAAAATGAAATTATTTGCTTTTAAATGTAAATGTATCTGAATGATATAAATTATTTATGCATAGCAATAAAAGGCGTTTGAGTTTTCTGTTACAAATTTAAATTGTTGATATTGTAAAAATAATGTTTTATGAAGACTATTTTCCACTGGTTTTCATACTTATGAAAAACCAAAACTTTAAACATATATCCGAAACATTTTCTTCAAAAAATAAATAGAATATTAATAAAATATTTGTTTTACTCTTAAGTAAACATTTTTACAGGTTGTGTTTAATTATTCTAAGCAACATTTTTCTGCTGTTAAACTAAAATAAATATTAAATGTTCGTTAATTTCATAAAAATTTCACTAACATCTAATTTATAAAAAAATTTATGGAACAAAATTATTTTTCTTTAAAAAAAGATTATGATTCTAAATCCTACTGTAATTATATCTTAATTATAAAAAAAAACATGAAAAATTAAATTAACTAAAATATAGTAAATTAAGTAATGAAAATGTAATGAAAAGATACATTTAATTTTTGTTTTTATTTGAGGACAAAATAATACAGAAAAAAAGTTTACATTAAATCAAAAATGAACTCCTTAATCATTGTTATCATTATAATGACTTTAACAATTTCATCTTTTTTATTTTGTAAAATAAAAAAAACAGCTGCTTCATGTGAAATATGTTGAAGATGAATCAAATTTCATATGAAATATGTTGGATGCACATTGATTATGTAGTCATTGTTCATTCTAATTGTGCTCTGGAAAAAATGACGAGGTACTTTAAAATGTTGTCCAAAATCGTAGCTACAAATTCTATTTAGCATAATTTTTACTGCTTTGCAGAATTAGTTAATTTCTTAATGGAAACGTGAAAGAATACTACAGTAAATAAAATAAAAAAATTAATACCATGATATGTCCTCAGAAATTTTAATTTCTTTCTACATTGTATATATTATCTCTTATTGTAAGTAAACTTTATTAGGAACCTAGTGTATATTGTTCAACACCATCATTTTTATTTGGATATGGGGTGTTACTTAGTAAATTCCAATAATGCAAACTGCATTATTTAGAATAAAAACATCCGAAGTATTTCAGTAATTTTTATTGCATCTTTACTCTTAATTTAACTTTTAAAATTGAATCTTAAATCTTGTGAATTTGTCCTGTAATTTTAATCATCCCATTACGTTGTTTTTGAAAGGAAATAAAGATTACTTAATTTTTTAATCAATGAAGGTATAATATAATAGAAAGGAAGATTATTATAATAATTTATATTTTGTAGGTATTTTCTTAAGTTATATGTTTTTATTGATATATGCTTTTATTGATATCGATTAATTAACATGATTTTGTTCTTATGTTATATAGTAAGTATGATTGTTTTGAATCACTGTCATTTGCATATTTCTATAAATAAATTAATAAATTGGTATTAGCATTATTAAAATAAAAAAATGACTTGTAAATTCTCTTTTATATATTTATTTACTTATGATAGATACAACTTTTGAACAATTATTTTTTATTGAAATAGGCATCAGTAAAAATATTCACTTTTGTTAGCTATAATTCATAACAATGTGATTCAATATGCCTATAAATAGATATATAGTAAAATTAATTTCTTTATATTTTTAAATTGCCATTTTTATATACATACATCTGATTTAAACATAATCTCAGTGTAGTTAGTTTTGATAGGAAACCATGAAAAATATTCAACTTTTTTATACTTATTTTAAGTACAATAACATTTTGCATTAAAATATGTAAATATTGTTGGGGTAAAGTGAGTTTTTTAACGATTAAATACATATTTTTACCATTCCATAAGTAATTTCTGTTTTAATGTTTTAATTTTTAGGTAACTAATTTCTTATATATTATATTAGATAATATAATATATTAGATCTAATATATTATATTAGATAATTTTCTATACTATTAATTACAAGAATAGGATCTCATATAAAACCTCAAAAGATTTCTGAAGATTATAGAATCAATCATTTTAGGTCATATTAAAATTGTTCAGCTTTTTGCTTCATTTTGCATTACTTCGCATTTTGCATTACTAATTGCATTACTTCGAAAAATATCAAAATAAATGCAAATTACATTTATTTTGATAATAGATATAATTTTAAATTAACTTCTAGAACATCTATAACAAATAAATACTCTTGTTTATAATCAAAATATAAAGAATAATTTTTAAATTTCCAAATTGATGTAATTAAAATTACTCTGATTTGGTTTATCTTCCAATATTCAAAAATAATGATACTTAATGTTAATCTTTTTTCTTTATTAAAATTTCATCATTGAATAAGATTTTCAGCTAACTGTAATCTGGAAATATATTCCAATTTATTTCTAATGAGATATTTTATATAAGAATTTTTAAAGGAAGTTTAAAATGCATATCTTTGCATTCAAAATTAAGACATTGTTTTTAATAAATATTATTAAATAACAAGAATAAAGCATTAGTAGACATAACTAGAATAAAACATTAGATGATTTTATGACATTTAATCTCAAGATAATATTATGAATATACTAATATTATTGTAATTTGATTCTTAGAATACACAGTTGCTTCAATGAAAATAAATGATGTGTTCTCTTGTATAAAAAATATTTAGAAACACAACGTAAATATGTTTTTCAAACATATTTTTAAGAAAAAAAAACATAGTTTTCTTACATTTACAAAATAACATCCTACTAAATATATTATTTTAGAAACCGTGCTAAAAACGAGAAACAAATATAATATACGTAAAATTATATTTATATCTTAAATATTTGATCCGTCGTTTTTTGCACAAGAGGAAATAAATCAACAAATTTTTCGCTATGTTTAATTTATATGTAATTTGAAGAAAAGAAAGGACATTTTTAGTTTAATCACAATATCAATTGCTCTTTCAAAGATAAAATATTTTATCCAAGCGTTTTTACTTGTTGTTTTGAAATAATTATATTTTTGACATATTTTCAGTAATATATTTAATATTCAAAAATAAATATATCATAAAATGATGCAAAATATTATCATTATATGAAATCTGAAGTGCAAGTTATTTGCTAAATAGCATTTTCAAAGCTGATATCAAAGTAAAGTACACTAATTTATTAAGGATAAACTCATGAGTTAGCAATTAAATTATGAATTACTTGTTTTTTAAATATGCAATTTACATATACTTTACGTTTTACAGTTTATATTTTACAGTGCAATTTAAGCTGTGTACAAATATTTGGGGAGAATTTTTTTTTATTTTTAAAATATTTTTTACAGCTTTATAAAAGAAAATTTTATGATTACATTTTAAATTCCTTGAAAATTTTAATTAAGAAATTATATGTTAAGCAATTTGAATTTGTTCATAAAAATTCAGATATTGAAAGGTATGCTTAGAATGGATATTCTTTCACTTATTATTGTTAATTTTTATGATAACAGCTATTTACAATGATTTATAGTTAAGTAATTATTTTAAAAACACATGTAAATTTTATTTACGATATAAATAAATTATTATAGCCTGAACAAGTACATAACGTTTTGTCAAATTATGTCGAAAATGTAATCATTTATGTGGAAAAATCTGGAAAACAATTTTTAACTAATTACAAACAATATGAAATGAGAATTTAGATAAACAGAAATAATAGATTAGTAAATAAATATCAATCAAATTAAGATATTGTTTGTGTAATTTAAAACATAAATCAAAACAAATATAAAACGAGAAATTTCTTAAAATAAACAATGATCAGCCTCTGAAATACAAGAAATCATCTCTATTAAGCAAATATTGAAAAGGTAACACATTCTGTAAATTTTCAAAAATATAACAAATACAAAAAAAATTAATTTCATAATACTTTTCTTAATTTATCATAATATATTTCCTTCCTACGTTTATTATTGTATGCAAAAAAATAAATAAAGTTTAAAAATGACATATGTTTGAAATTCCATACTAATTTTATTGTCTTACAGTTAGTAAAAATAATTCATGAGTTTTAAATCCCAATAAATTTATCCGATATTTATCTAAGATGGCATTATGCATTTCCATTTAGAGGTATGCAATTGAGATAAATTCATTCATAGGAACAGCTTTTTTTTAATAGGATATATTAAATAGTAAGTATTGAACTTACAGTTATCTAATCGCAATACACTTGTTTTAGAAATTTTGCTAATTTAGTTTGACAGTGAATGTAATATAATAGACAAACTGTAATAAAAAATGGATATATTTTCATTTAAAACATTTAATTTTTATAAATATATTAACAGTTATTTCAAATATATATTTCTTTAAAAAAATCAAAATATATACTCTGAAGTACCCTTTCTTTTATTTACATATAAGAAAGCTTATAGGGTTGTATTTTTAAATAAATTTACAATGTATTTATAAATAAGTCTGAAACATAGTCTGATAAATATGTGAGCATTTTTCAAAAATTCTAAATAATTTTGAGGAAATTAGTTTTATGCTTGCTTGATTCAAAATAGAGATAACTATATATTTTAAATGCAGCATATTTTGAAACGCAATTTGCAAATATGTAAGACACAAACTTGTTTTGAAAATGATCGGGTAAAACAAAAAATTAAGTTTCATGAATTTAGTAGTTTTTTTTTTTTTTTTTTTTTTTATATATATATTCTACGAGATTATATTTAAACACCTAAGATATTTATTAAGAATTTTTCTAACATCGTAAAATAATTCCATTTCATTAGGAAGATTAATATTGGGCTCTGCAGACGGTTCTAATAAAATAATACTTTAAACTGTAGAAAAAATTATTTTACTGACTATTCAAAAATAATATTTTAAACCAAAAAGTAATATGAATAAGCAATTATTGTTGGTTATAAAATATTAAGGGAAGAAAAGCGGATAATAATCATTAGACTTTCATTCAGAAATGTCAAGTAAAATATTTAGGTTATTATATATATATATATATATATATATATATATATATATATATATATATATATATATATATATATATATATATATATATATATATATATATATATATATATATATATATATATATATATATATATATATATATATATATATATATATATATATATATATATATATATACATACATATATATATAGCTGAATTAGGATGAAAAGCATTCATTAAAAATAAAACTTTTGACTTGCATCATTTTGAGCAATAATTGTATTTCAACAAATAATTGTTGGTCCTTTAAAATATTTTGTTTCATTTTTAATATATCATCAACAAGTGTAAGTACATATATGAGTTTGTGTTTTTATTTTTTGTATAACTGTTTTATTCCTATTTCTAAATACTAAAAATGTGTAATAATTGACATTTTAAGATATATTTCATGATAATACACAAAATATAACTAAAATAATTGCCAAAAAAGTAAATACAGCTGATAGAATATTTATAGTATACTTTTGATAAATTCTTCTGATCCGTTTGCTTAGAAAGTACTTCCAAATTTAATAAAAGTATTATTCATAGACAAATATAAAATATATTTCTTTATTATAATCTTATTCACTGCGTTTTTCATCTTAAATGAATAATATGTCCTAAGAAAAACATGTATTTACTTTATTTCAAAAAATCAAAAAAGTTACTTAGTCATTATTTTGTTTTTCAAGAAAAGGATTTTTTTAATCATATTTAAAATAAATTGCTGAATAAATTAGAATGTACTGTATAAACTGCATTTTTAATTCAGTTTTAGTCAAAAAAATTTTAATTTTATATTATTAAGACAAATGTTTAATTTTCAGATTAATTTATTTTTTATTTTATGAATTTAAACTTATTATATAAACAAAATATATTTAATAAATATCAACAGACATTTACAAGGGCTTTTTTTATTTAAGAACGTAACAATATTTACACAATATTTTTTGCAAAAATATGTTTAAGACAATTTATCTAATTTGATTGAACATTCAATGTTTTTTACAGTCATTAACAATATATATATTTTAAAAAAAAACATAACATTTTACCAGGATAAAAAAGTGAGATGAATAAAATTTTGCTCCAAACCCGCCATACCTTGCAGCCTTTGAAGTATTTGTTTGTAATCCTTAAAATTTGATCACACATATTAAACTGTTGTTCTTAATATTGAAACATTTTGAACAAAACAGCCATAAAAAATTTTAACAATAAAAAAGAGCCACTGCAAAATGCTTTCAACTTTTACAATGAACAACATATTATTTATGCATAAGTAAGAAAAAAGGTCTGCTTGAATGATGATGATGATGACTGTTACTGATGCTGATGATGATAAAAGCAGACGGTCCCGAAAAAGAGGTTTTCAGAAAGAAACACTCTCCCAAGTTGATATTGATTTTTGCCTTGTGGTTTTCGACTCAAGGGAAAAGGGAAAATATTGGAGTAATCGGTTTAAAGTTTTAGGACAATTTTGAACTTGAGTGTTTTTCCCAAATGAGAGGATTAAAATTGAAATTACTCCAATTGTTTTGTTTTTTTATTTTAGTTTCTAAAAAATTGCTAAATCTAAATTTCAAACTTATTTTATGAGGATAAGAAAATAATACTCTTCATTCTCAATAAATATATTACACAAATTAATTTTATAATTAAATAGGATATAATCTCAATTACATTACTCGTTTCTCAAGTTAATTTTAATTTAATGAGGCTTGTTGTAATTATTGTTATTAACTTAAAAATTTTTATAGCGTTCAATATTTCATAACTATTTATTATATCAAACTCATTATTTTAGTATAATTATGCATGTATGATAATACAGATTAAATTTTATTTGTTAGTTTGTAATTTTTTTTAGTTCACAGAAATAATATTTATCAAATAAAGCGTGAAGTTTATATTTTTTTATTCCTTTCTCTTTCATTATTTCTTTTTCATAGTAACTATATTTTGTATGTATTTATAGAATTTAATCACTATATCTAATATTTGCAGAGAAACACAAATTTCATTAAATAAAATTATTGAAATATATATAATTAGGAATTACACTCTTTTTATACCAGTCCCTTGGATTATATAAATTATAATAATATGAGCATTCATGATAGTTGTCAAAGTAATTAACCAAAAATTGCTTTTTAGGTATATCCAAAAACAATTAAAAATTTACTTATGTTAAAAGTTCTTTAAATAACTCCTGAATTATAAAATAAACTATTTGTTTATATTTGAAATAGAACTTTTATTTAGAAATCTGAGCAATGATATATTTTCAAATATTAAATTCAATATTATATATTTAAAATGTTTTTTACATAATCGATAATTCACAATTATATTAATAAATTAAAAATTACATAATTAGCATTGCTTTGTAAATTTATAAAAGATCTCAGTTCATATGTATAAATGATTGAAAATATACATAAAGAATAATAATGCAGAATTTTGAAATTTATGAAATGCAGATTATTATTCATAAAATAATAATATTTGTATTGTTTTGGCATTTAAATAAAAAAGTCATATTAATTCAATACCGTTATTTAATCGTATTTTTGAAATAGCGCAATTAAATTTCCAAATAAAATTATTTAGCTTTGTTGGATTCATTTATTGTTTGAACAATCATTAAAATTTTACCTTCTATTCATAAATCGATGTGTTTTTACATTGAATTATATTCTTTCCTTTTGATTCGAGAAAATATAATACATGTAACGTGAGATATAAATATGAATAATTACGTTATCAAAAATTATTAATTTAAGAAGATTTCTTAACTATTTTATCAAATAATCATCAAGTATTAATATGTAACACTACATAAGTTTTCCAATGTTCAACAGAAAGAAATATTATTCACTGTATTCCATTCAATTTTAATTTTGAAGATAATTTTAAGGTAATGTTAAGTTAGTTAATGTTATGCTAAATAATAAGAATAAATATTAAAGTTTAAAAAAGCTACATGTTTTTATATTATAATAAAATTGATGCATGCTTCTCAGAAATAAGAAATCAAATCAACATTTGGTTTCAGTGTTAAATGTAAAAACCATGAAATCCTGGTGCATTTACCTTCTATTTTGATTTATTTATTACGTGCAAGAGCAAATTTACTTATTCTTAACATTCAAAAGATAATTTTTATTCCAATATAATATAAATATCTAAGCACATATAATCCATCAGCTATTTTTTTTGAAAAACTGCTTTTAATATAGTTTTATAACTTTACATATAAGTGACTTAATGTGTTTTATTTTAAATTACATACGAATAAAATATTTAAAAGTAATAGGAGATAAAGGTAAATTTTTCCGATGAAATGAATTGTTTAACAAATGAATGTTTTTATAGCTATTAAATATTTTCTAAAATTTGCATTTCAGATAATATAAGTAAAGAAAAATATAAAAAAATATAAAAATAAAAATTAAAATTAATGTTACGGTAGTATAAAGTTGATATTCATTTGTATTCATGCAAAAACAAAGTGTCCTCATAGGTAGTTACAACTATTTATTTTAGGCAAATATTTTAAATTAAAAAATTTATTCTTTACAAGAAATTGTTCTTCTCAAATGATTGTTTTTCACAGAGCCATCACAGATAAAATTTCCAGTTACATTTATTTAAAAAATATTGTCAATGTTTTATAAATTTTATTAATTTATTACCATTGATATCCAATACAGAAATTGAGACATCTGATTCCATTCAAAATTTATGAGGCAATAAGTATTAAAAAGTTATTCATTGTTACCTAATTATTGCTTAAAAAACAGCCAAAAAGCTATTAAAATTTAATTAATTATAATAATGTTGCATCAGTAATAATTATTTTTTTCCATTTTTATTAAATTGTCATTTTTAGAATTAAACTATATTTTAATAATCATTGTAATCGACAATTCAAAATATCCCATTTGTGTAATATTTTAACACTTTATGAAACAACTTTTGTACAAATTAATTTTACAGTAGTATATCTACTTTATACTCATCAATTTTAAAGCATTTTTTTATATTTTACGTAATTTTTTATTTAAAATGCAATTTCTTCAAAATATTAAATAGCTGTAAAAACATTCAAACCCATTGGCTTAGTGGTAGCGCTCAAAATGCATAGATCCTTGGGCTAGGTAAGGTCAAATCAGCTCTTCATCCCTTCAGTAGGTTGATAAACTGAGTAACAAAAGCATGCTTCGGCTGATTGAAGCATGCTTGATCTTCAAATTAGGCTGACCTAATTAAGACATGCTTCGCTCCTCAGGGCAACTCGGTCAGAAAATAAAGATAGACACTGTTGGCTTTGTGGTCCACATGGCCTGTCATGCCACAGAGTTTATAAAAACATTCATTTCTAAAAGCTAATCATTTCACCTGAAAAACTTACCTTTGTATCTAATTACTCTTATTTACTCTATTTGTTAGTTATTTAAAAAAATAAATGAAGAATTTTCCCTTCAAATATGAGTAAAGTGAGGAAACAATATTGAAAGCAGTTTTTTACAGAATGTAAACGTAGTATCCTAAGCAAATATAAATAAAGCATTAAATTTTTCTACATTTATTAATTAAATGATATTTTTTAAGTCACAAAGCGTATTCAATTAAATCACGAAACAACTCTTTTTCTTAAAAAAGAAAATAGAAGTTTTTACTACACATAAAAAAAAAACAGTTTCTAATTCTTTGCTAACTTAATTGTACGTCAAAGGTCTCTTAATAGTGATTAATTATCCCTACGCATGTTCTCATGCATAATAACTCATCCTATCCATCTCCAAACTTCCATCAGACTCAGTATGAAACTTCTCTTGCGTATAGTCATTCACCATTTTGTTAGTCAAAAAATTCATTGTGATCATAATGACTATTAAAGCATTAAGAACAAAAACCTTGTATGATGAAAAAAATGATAAAAAATAGGAAAAAATGCTTTAAGTTCCAAATGCTATAAGATAAAGTTCTAGAAAAATGATTTTTTGAAAGAACAAGAAAAATATCTGCATAAAAGCCGCCCATTTAATTTATTTTAAATTATTTCTTCATAAAATTGTAATGTGGAACATTTCTTGAAAAAAAGTTACAGGAAAGAAGATATTAATGATATTTTAATGATTTATATAGCGTTGTATACTCAGTAACCGTTATAATTTTATTTTCAAAAAATAAATATTTTTTACTTTCTTAAAGTTATAACAATAATAATACTTTTGATTTTTTAATTTATGAAAAAAATTTTATATCATATTTTTTATTTATGTCTTATAAGTTAAAAATGTTATTATTATTATTATTACATATATATATATATATATATATATATATATATATATATATATATATATATATATATATATATATATATATATATATATATATATATATATATATATATATATATATATATATATATATATATAGTATATAGTTTGCACGAGTAGCATCAAAAAAGGATGGATTTTTTTAAGAATAAAAAAATAGTTCATAAAATTAACGATTGGTGGCGCTGCGCTGGAAACAGAAAGCTGATTTATGCAAATCGGGTTGACAGTAAAACACCTGAATGCGCATAAACTCTTCATTCGATGCCGAATTCGAATTCGTTCGAACTCTTCATTATGCTATCGTTGCAGGATACAGTGTTGATTATCAAGCTCTTTTATAAGAATGGCGAATAAGCAGATGCTGTTAGGAAGTTATCTTCTGCAATAGGAATAAAGTAGAAAAAAGGATCCATATTACTATCAGGGATACTGAAACTTGTGAAGCGCTTCGAAGAATGCGGGTCGCATAGAAGATTGACCATGAAGCGGTAGACCTTCCTTGAAAGAAGGGCGTGTTGCATCTGTACCGAGTGTAATGGAGGATATGGCAGCAAAATCATCCACAGGAAGCAGCAGTGCTCTTGAAGCTATAAAGATTTTGGCGGGCCTGTAACATCGATTCGACGTATCCTTCACGGGATACTGCAGTTGTATCCGTGTAAATTGCAGTCACTGCATGAGATCATGCCGGCAGATATCGCTGCAAGGAAATCGTTCGCTAAATGGGCCCTAACACAGGTGGAACACAAGCCACAATGATTGCTTAACGGCTTATGGACAGACGAAGCCCACTTTGCTCTACATGGGGACGTCAATACGCACAGTAATCGCATTCGGGTGACATCAAATCCCCGTGAATACGAGACGAAGCCGCTTCATTCTCCTCATGTAAGAGTTTGGTGTGGTTTCACTGCCTCTTTTGTTGTCGGTCCGTTATTTTTTGAAGATCGTTGCCAAAAATCTGGGTGGAAAACATGCACAGTAACCGCTGAACGGTGCCTCAATCCTCAGCGTGAAAAGATTGTGCCAGACTTACAGGAACGAGGTGTGCTTTCTACAGTAATATTCAGGCAAGATAGTGCCCCGCCCCACGCAGCCACCTCAGTAAAAACATTTCTTTTACGAAGGTTTGGTGAATACCGTGTGATAAATCGAAGCTGTAAGATCAAATGGCTCCCACGATCATCAGGCTTGACTCCTGTAGATTTTTGGCTGTGGTTTTTTTTTAATCTCTGCTGTACTGATCCGCCCCTTCCACACTGGCGAAATTTTAGATGCCATTCAGCAGACCCTGTCTGGGATTCCTCCAGACATGGTGTACTCAGCGGTCACAAGTGTTGTGTCTCACGTTACTTGCTGCATACAATCCGGTAGAGGTCATGTTGAACGACTTAAGCTTAAATAAATCTTTGAAAATGCAGAATTGTATTAGTATTGTGTTAATTTGCTTAAGACATTCAATATAAGCGCCACCTATCAGTCCTTTTTTGAACTAATTTTTTTGCTCTTAAGAAATCCGTCTTTTTTATGCTATTCGAGCAAATTGCACTTTTTTAACATCATTTTTTCTTAATTAATTTTTAAAAAGTTTGCACGAATTTATGGTGCACCCGATATACATGCATACATACATACATACATATATATATATATATATATATATATATATATATATATATATATATATATATATATATATATATATATATATATATATATATATATATATATATATATTTAGGCATTTAATAAAGTCAAAAATATGAACAACAGAAAAATGTTTACTGATTTACTTAATTTTAGGACATTATATTCTAAAACATTTTTCATAAACTTGGGCTTGAAATTAGTACATTTTCTTAAAAAAAATTATAAGTTACAAAACTAATAAATGAAAATTGCAATATTTGCTTATTGAATGAAAATGTGATACACATTTAATATAATTCTGCAAGAAATAATAAATAAAATTGTAATGAATATCTATTTTCCATGTAAATAAAAATGTAGAATATATTTTTCATATATTTTGTATTTCTTGATTTTCAGCAAGTTGAAGAATCTTATGTGTAATATATTTTATCAATTATTAATACATAAATAATCATGACAGACTCATCATATATACATTTCTGTTAAAACTGGAATTGATTTTTAAGTAATAAAAATAAAATCTTTAATCTCAGCTAGACCATGAATAATTCTTAAAGAATTACCATAAAATCAGTTATTTCTTAATAGTAACAATTCTTCGAGAGCTAAATTCTTCACTGGCTCTTTTGCATCATTCTTGAAGGTCCAAAATAAATTAATAGAGTACAGTTAATGAGAAATAAAACTCATTATTTGTGTGTCTTTATATTATGGCATTAAAACTATCAGTCAAAAATTTTGTTTCAGAATTAATATTTATTTTCAGTTTGTTTCAAAAATTTTGAATTCAATTTTGAATAAATTTGTTTCAGAATTAATATTTTGGATTAAAATTCACTTTGATTTTAAAAGACATATTTTGTAGTTTAGTGTAGGTAATAAAATAAAAAAAATAACATTAAAATTGGAAAAAAGTAAGTAATGTAGAGAAAATTTAAAAATAAATTTATAAATGAATAATTAAATACTTTTTTTGTACAAATAAAAGAAAATATGCGGTATAAAAATAATTTTATTTTTATAAAAAGTCCTAAAGTATCTAAATTTCATTTATTTTCCCAGGAATTAAAAATGAATAGTTTTGCAAAAAGGATTGTATTAATAGTATGTAAATTCATGCATAAAATACTGAAATTTTCTAGTAGATAATATCAAACTGATTTGCATATTTCCAACTATTTGTAATATCTTTAATAAAATTTAATATCATCTTAACACAATTATATGCATTGATATTTATAATTCTTTCTTGAAAAGAATTAAATGTACAGAAAAAACAGAGCATAAAATAGGGAGAAGCATACATAATAATAATTCAGAAATATACAGTTAAATAAAATACTGGTACTTATTTATATGCATATATATATTACTGAAATTTGTATTTACTATCGTATTACTGGAACAGAATTATATTTTATGACTAAAATTTTTATAAAAGCATTTTTGTGATCTCTGACGTAAATATATACTCAATCCAAGCATAAAAGAAGAAGCCCGCAGCAGTTTTTGAGGACTCGCATACTGAAGTAGCTATGCACAGCATATCAGAGTTGCTCCGGAAATTCAATTCAGTAGCCGGGGCATTAAAAACACACTTAAATGAAAACATCGCCGTATGGAAGCTCCCGAACTCTCATTTGTCATACGAGCTCTGGGCCAGGCACATTCTAGGTTTAGAAAAAAAGTGAGGCTCCTCGGTGATTTTCTGTATGATTCTGGAGAACACTTCGAATTCCAGGCCTGAGATCTGCAACTTTTTCAAGTTTAATCTACAAATATATGAGATCCTCTTGTATCGCTGCCGCAAGAGGTGATGGATGATGGTAGAAAAGCTTAAATATAAAATGCTGCAAAGTGCGTGATACAAAATCAAATGCTTCATAAAGTTGCAATTAATCTTTACCAAGAAGCTTACGAGAAGGGATTATGGTATTATGATTTCTGTGATAACATCTAGAGCAGAATTTTTTGAAGAATAAATGAGTTTATTTTAAAACTTTTTTTTACTGAAAACTTTTTATATCCATTTAAGTTGCATATATATTTGCAAAGTTTATAATTTTTCAAATGTATGTAATTTAGATTAAAAAACCTGATTATTTTTTAATAAATGGTATTTAGATACTTACTCATTAACATTTTTCAAAATACAATTAAACAAAATAAAACAAAAATCCTGGAATTCAAAATATATTTAGAAGCATCAAATTATGTTATTTTTATTGGTAATTTCCTCACATATTCATGTTGAATAACTTAATTATCAGGAAGAAAATGTTATTAAAAACAGTCTGAAGATTCATAAGCGTATTATTTTTTATTAAAAATTTAGTTAAGCCATTCAAGTGTATTATATATTAAACAATAATAATTTTTAAAATGATAAGTCTAATCCCTAAAATTCACGGAATTACCAAAAATACATTCCTAAAAATAGGAAATATTTCAATGCACTTTCTTTAGTTATTAATTTTATTTGCAGCTTTATATTTTATTGTAAGTTTACTGTAAATTTTAAATCTTACGTTCTGGATTATTTCAATTTCTTAAACTGGATAGATTGCAGCTTTATGTATACTATGCTTGATTAAACATTTTATTTTTATCCCTTTTCAATTATATATGAACATTTAAAGTAATATCTCATTTGGAAATTTCAAATACATTTAAACCATTCTTTATAGTAAATGTCAAATATGAAAATAATAATCATAATTAAAACTTCACCTGATAAAAATAAGTAAATACATTTCTATTAATTAATTAGTTTAGTTATTTTTGATTTATTTTTGCACTAAATATTTATATTAAAAAATGATTTCTTCCCGTTTTTGTGTAGTATAAAGGACTCATTATTTAAAATTTCAAAAAAAAAATAATAACTCATGGTCTATATTATTTAAATTTCTTCTTGACTTTAACTGTCGAATTTTATACTTTTATAATAATTTTTGTTTTTATTGGCAAAAATAAAAATGGCTGAATGAATTTATAACTAGTATTTAATTAGCCAAATTTTAAACTAAGCTAGCTAGCTAAACTTTAACTATTAAATTTTCAAAAGGCACAAATTTAAAATGAATTTTTTTTTGCAAGTAAAGGTATAATTAAAGATTTAAATTACTTCCCATAGTATAATCTTCCATTGTAAACAAAAATGTTTATATTCTTCATTTGGCACATTATTTATTAGGATTAAAATTAAATTCTTGATGAATTATATACTAATCCTAATAAGCAATAGCACAATTTTAAAATAAGTATTTTAGACATTTATAAAATTATACATTACATAGCAAAATTAATTAAACTATATTTTAGTGATTGTATAACATGAAATTTTTTTTGTAAAATATATATATATTAGGATTAAAATAAAATTCTTGATGAAATCTATGCTAATCATAATAAGTAATAACACAGATTTAAAATAGGCACTTTAAATATTTATAAAATAATACATCATTACATAAAAAGTAAATTAAACTATATTTTAGTGAATATATAACGTGAAAAATATTTTTTCTTCTGTAAAATAATATGTAAGTAAATATCCTATCGTAAAAGAACAAATATACTGTCTTAAAATAAACTGATAGTACTTAAAATAGTATTTAAAAAGCTATTTTTTCAGATTCTCATGTAGACAATTTACCCATGAAGCCCATGGCTCTGCCAATCGCAAATCTTTCTGATGAAAATTATAAATATAGCCTAATTGGCAATTCCTGCTTTGCTATCAAAATTAGATTTAATAAATATTAATTCCTTCTTTCTAATCAAAGTATAAATGTCATCCTTTTCATTTCTTTGTAGGTATATTATGTTGAAATATTTACAAAAGGAATGACATTTACCTATGCCATTTTTACTATACATTTAATAAGATCTTGTTGTTTTATATTAAAAAATAAAGACATATAGGTATATTGCATTTCCCTTACAAATATTTAGTGACAATTAGGATACATTATAGGCAAAAAGTCGTGACTCCTAATAATGCAAATTTCTATACCATTGTATTATTGACGTATATGTAATTAAAAACAAATGTAAAATAAAGATGAATGCTTGATGTAGAAATTAATAAAAGCAAAATCGATGTATTTTTAACCCATCATAGTCATAAAGTATACCAAAAGAATAATTTTTATGAATATTTTTTTAATTGCTATTACAAATAAAACACATAACCATTAATAGTTTTCATCATAAAATCATAATAATTTTTATCGAACCACATGTTCGAAAACAGTAAGATTTTAACAATCTGAAATGCATTTGGTGCAAGCCTTAATAGTCATATTTGCAGTTCTAAAGGACCATCAAGGCAAATTATGCCACAAAAATGCATGAAAAGGTGTGTCCAAATGAAATATTTGAAGCAGTTCATATTTAGAGCAAAGCACTGTTGAGAAGAAAAGTAATGATTCATGTCTGTATTCTTGAGAAACGAAAAATAAATCATGTCGATAGACCTGCCCAAATGAACTGAAAAAAACATCTTCTTAAAGAAATGCTTCCTTGAGAATGTTTCTTCTTTTATTTTTTCATTTTTTTCTCTCTACAGGACGACACAAAATCCATAAAATGTGTCCAATCTTTCCAAAGAAGAAGAGGTAAAAATCTCGATATTTCTTATCCTCTACCATCAGAATCGATATTTAGAGATGTATCGATTCTCAATATCAATTATTCTTAGTTAAAGAAAGTAAACAACTGACAGTTTTCTAGATCTGATTTTTTTTTACCTCGACCTTTGCGGTGAATTCTTTGCTAACCCAGGGGAACGATTAGGTCGATTAAGTATTTACGACGTGGTTTCAGTTCCATTTATCTTGGGGTTTGTTCAGTTTGTATTGCCTTGTTAAAACAAAAAAGTTCGAAAAAGTTTCAGTTCTTTACACTTGGTGAATATAAATTTAATTTTTGGAAAATAAAATTACATTTTAACTTTTACCACTTACACATTATCTTTATGAATTTGATGTACGAACCTTAATCTTGCATTAATTTCATTCCTGCTTCAATACCCATTATTAAATGTTTTTTATCTAAGAAAATATTTTAGGTATTATCAAATTGTAATTTGGCTATTAAAAACAAAAATTATGTAAGAATTATTTATGGAACAATATTATATCCCCTGTAAAATATTTTTACAAGTGGTTATATCTGTCATAGTACTAAAATCACTTTTAAATTATACCGTATTATTATAACTTGAGAAAATCATAGTTCAAGATATAAATATATTACAAACAAATACGTATTTTTTTCCAATTCGATAAAAAAATATTTAAAAAAATGCCAAACTAATGTAAAAATTACAAGAACAGACAATATTCTGATTTTATATCCAATTTGTTTATAATAAATAAAAAAATATAATTTTTAAATTAAGATATAAATGAATTATGCTAATAATGATTATCTATATCCATCTTTTGAATGCATCAAAATTAGAATTATTGCTAAAAACAATCATGTTTTATAAATATATTAAATAACCAAGTTTACTTTAGTTGTGATGTATCACTCATTTAGTTGCATTTTAAAGTGGAAAATGTATGTAAAATGTATCAATGCGTGAAACCTATATTTTTTAATATTTCATCCATATGTAAGAAACGTTTTATCTCTACCTGTTAGAGAAAGATAATTATAAAGTTATGCAGCGTGAAAAATAAAATATTTTTCAAATTTTTTATTTCAGTATTAATTTATGCAATAACATTATCTTAATTTTTTAATACAAACAAATACAAATGGTGTGTTTTGAGAAAAGTTTAGAAAAAAATTTATTTTCTTTATTAAACATAAATTTACTAGCAAAAAGAAACCCAAACAATTTGATTTTCCTTTAATAAAGTGGGTATTATTTATTAAACTTAATTAAATTTCTCTAATTATACTAAAATACTTTTATAATCACAATAAAAGTTTTAGATAATTTGCCTCACCCCAATGTTTTCTAACTAAGCAATGAAATCAATTTCATTTTTATTATAAATTGAAGTATAATTGCTGTGCCTTGACAAGATTAAAACGTATATAGTTGAAAAATATTATTTATGCATATTGATTTGATTTATAAATATATTTTTTTACTTTCTAAACAGTGAAGTAGATGCATTGTTTTACATACACGATTATTCTTTTCACTCATCCAAAAAAATCAACTCAAATACTGGAGTAAACTATTATTTTTGACAATTTAAATTACTTCCAAAGTTGTAATTAGCAAATTATGATGATTTATTTGGCGTTAGAAGTTCGAAACTAATTTAACATAGAGAAAAACATTAGCCACCTGACTATTAGTGATGTAACGAATGTGAATTGAGCATAAAATTCTCATAAAGAATCGAACTAAAGAAATTCTTTCTGATAATAGTTGAAGAAGCTGTAACAATTTATCAACAATATATACAGAGTTTTAATCACTGGTTCTCAGCCAAACAATTATTAAAATACGAATTATCCAAACCATTTGGCGTGGTTCCAGAACAAAATGTTTTTATTTCCACTAGTGTTTTCTTCGCTTAGATCGTAATTGTTATTTATTTCTTTGTTTCTATTCCAATGAGCATCCCCAATAGAAGAAGGTAGGTTACTGTTGAATGTGAGACCATACAGTAATTATTTTATTTATTTATTTCCTACTATTATTTATATCTTACTATTTATTTATATATTACTATTTAGCTTATATCCTTCTAAAAATACAATTTAAATAGTTAAGAAAAAATGAATATTAGTTAAGTATGCGGATTAGTAATTCTAAAGTTTTAATGACAAAATTCTGCATAAGAAAACTTTTCAGTTTATTTTTTATTTTATTGATTATGATAAATGTCATTTAAAAGTTATTTTTTTATCCAGGATATTATAAAGTCAATGCAAAAATAAATATCAGTTACTTTTTGCACTTTCTGTAAAAATATTAAACAGTTAATATACATTTTTTTAAAGTTGCATGAATTAAATTTTGAAATTCCTTTGAATTTCATAATTGATAAAACTTCTAAATTTTTTTACGTATATTGTAAAATAGACAAAGTTTTACTATGTCAGAAAAAAATTCCTTAAAATATTTATATAAGTAAACATATGATTACTTTGTGTGAACATATAAAAGTTAAGATATATTTGAATAAATGAAATAAGTATAAGGAAGAGCATATTTCTACGCAGCCCTTTAGGCGGATCGCAAGAATTCATTATTAAAAAGCACTGGAGCTCCAAAAACGAAAATATAAATTAATGATTGCCTTTTGTATGAAAAATTATAAAATATTTTAGAGTTTTATTTATAAAATAGTGGAAAACGAAACTACTTTTTTCTAATTGTACTGCTATAATTATATTGAATGTTAGTTTGTTTTTTCAAAAGTTTAATATTATATATTTTAATTAAAATATATTATTAATTAAATGGGCAATGCTGACATGTAAGCTGTGCATAAATAGTTGTGAAATAAAAAGCTATTGAATCAAATTTACTTTCTGTAATAATAATGATTGAATCGTGCAGAATATGTTGCTATCACAAACTGTGATAAGTGTTACCTCTGAGAGTGACAGACTAATAGTCTTATCATAATTGATCTTAATTATTAAAATATGAATATCCTTTTCAAAATTAGTGTTTTTCTTCACAAAGCGTTTTCAGGTTTTGATGAAATAATATTAATTTTAAATAATATTTAACTTTTTCTATAAATAATTAATTTGTTGCCATGAGTCTAATTTACAACCTTAACTAGCTGTATAAAAAACTACGTATCGTAATTTACACCCTTATCATAACTATATAAAAACAACGTATCGTTTTAGAAAAGTTAAATTTTTATTAATAGGTTCCAATTGTAACTTGTTTAAAATAATTTTAGAAAATATTCTGTAACAATTTTTCAGTAAATATTTTCTCTAATTTGAAAGCATATATGTACATATTACCAATGCATCGAAAATTATTAATTTACAATCACATTTTTATTATTAAATCATCATTTTTTGGTTGAGAATGGTTTTATAAAAGATGTAGATATACAGAAATATGTTAAGTCTAGAAAGATATTTATTTTCCTAATTTTATTAATATTCTTAAATATTCGTTTTTTTTAAATTTGATCATTTATACGATTGATATAATTCAAAAGTATTTTGCAAAATTAATTAAGATTATAATATTCTTTTTTATTATATACAATAATAATGCAAATACAAAACATCTGATAAATTTGGAATCATTTAATCATTAAAATATTATGAGATTTATTTTTATTAAACCGTATTTCATAATACTTAATGAATTTCTTATTCATATTTGAAAATAAATGACTAAGAGTTATTTCTCAAAAATAAAGTTTTTTTGAGAGATAATTATAAGTCATTTCATTAGATAATTCTTAGTTATTGCAAAACTTACAAGTTAGTGGCATTTAAGGCTAATTGTGATAAATACTATTATCCTTTTGTAATGATTTATTATCATTAGTAAAATATAAATAAATTACACTAATTTACAATAAAATATAGGTTTAAAATATGAAAAAAAGTAATATTTGACTCATGTAGATATCAATAATATTATAAAATTTGATAATTAAAATTTCACTCGGAACAATAAAAAATTTCTCACTTATTTAATTTTTGTAATTTAAATAGCATCACAGCACACAACAGTGCTTATGATTCAAATTAAATTCTAATTCTAATTGTGTTTTAAATTAAATTAATAAATAACTTACAAACCTGTTGTATCACTTTATTTATGCGTATTTAAATATCAACCTTAAAATTATTTTAAAATAATCAATCTGCGAAGGTAAAGGCGTTATATTAAATAACTAATTTTGACTTTTTAGCTTCCTAGATATTTATATAAACAACAACATTTTTTTAACATTCTCATTTTAACTGGCATTGTCTTGTTTTGCATTGTAAGAGTTTCAAAAGTTTTAACATTTATATTCAATAAAGCTAAAAATAAATAATATCAGTGATAAATATGACAAATTTATTAATGTTATATTTTTTATTAAAGCAGATAAATGTTTCAGAAATTCCGTCAATGTTGTTATTTCTTGTACATTTAAGTTTTTGATCAAGTAAGTACTTTTACATTAATGAGTAGAAAATATATTATTGGTGAGCTAATAAATCATAAATTTTACTAAGATTACATTTTTATTTTAAAATTCTTTCATTTACATTGAATGACCTTCCACTTTTAGTCCTTTTTCACCCATCAATTTTCACAGTATTATTCATTATAGTATTCACTCTCTTTTAAAATCTTCTGAATAAAATTTCACTTAGTAGAATAAAGGAAATTTCACCTTTTTAGAGCCCAACGATTTTCCAATATATTTTCTCGCTCTCTTTTTCATTTTTCTCAGGACACTCACGATAAAGAGAAGGAGAAAGAAAACTCATCTTGGTTTGAAAAGGCTTAGTAGAGGAAGAAAAAACGTAAAAGTTCTATATACTGCAGATAATCTTAAAGTATTGATTTCACTTATTTATCTCTTCGACCGTAAAGGATAACATAGTTTGGTTCCAGTCATTACTGCCACTTCGGGTAACGGTGATACAGCATTCCAAGAGTTTATTTTTTAGTGCACTTTCCGGAATCGTTACCAGAGATTTTGATTTTCTAAAGTGCTCATAAGCTTTCCTTTTCCAACATCATGTTTTCACAGAAATGAATGAGGGTCTATCGAACTCCTGCATTTGATTTTTTTATTATATTAGCTAAATACATGAAAAACACTTAAATATCTAAAAATTATTTCAGCAATACTTTTTCAAGAACTTTATATAATAATACATTTATTTTATGTACATTATTATACGTTACTATCATGACTAATGAGCATTTAATTTTGAAGTAAAGTACAAATTTATATATTAAAAGGTACTTCCGGAAACTAATATTTTTTAGTAGATAAGTATTATTATGTAATGTGTATCATTTAAGTGAATATATTGTAGTATAGCATAAATTTCTTAAATATCGATATGAATTACAGTTTAGAAGAAAATTAATAGGATATTTCCTTCCTATTTTTTCAATTCCATGCATTTGTGAATGATAATAGAGAATTTTTCTGATTAAAGTGCTTTTCTTTTTTTAGTAAAGGCTAAAAGACTTTATAATTATTTAATGATTAACAATTTTTATTTGATTTCTTTAAAATTCAATTTAATATTTTCTTATAGCTTGATTTTTGAATTATTTATTTTTAAAATTCAATAATGCTTTAGTATATTAACAAACATTAAAAAGTAAATTTCTTCTTTCACAAATGAAATGTTCCTTAATCAGTAAAATAAATATTGCTTTTCAAAATAAAAATAAATGTTAGTATTTAGAAAAAATATATCTTTGTATTATATGAGCAGTAAATTAATGTATGAATGCATGCATATATAGTGTAGTAAGAGGATCCCAAATATACCTTAAGTTAAACGGATTGAAGCACTCGCATATTTAGAGAGCTTTTAATTTTAAAAAAAATTATCAAGTGAGGATATGACCATTGAGTTTGTACCCTCATTCCTACATTTAAGCCGCATCATAATCTTTACTGTTAAATCTGAATACAATCTACTCAAACCCATGAAGTACAGCTAGTAATAGAGATAGAATGGGATTCCCCTAGCTGAGATATGTGAAACGCTGAAAAAAGTAATTTTATGTATATATTATCTTATTAAAATATTTTTCGTCTGTACAAAAAATTTTAATTTCTATCATACAGGATAAACAATATGGTTTTATAAATTTAAATGAAGGTATTTGTATTCCAACACACATATTATAAATCATTTACTCTAAAACAAAATGCATTAGTTTATCATGTATATCAGCATAACTAATATTTGTTTTCACTTTAAGAAGATTTACTATAATTAACGTAGAAAATGTAAACTGTATAAAGGGACTAAAAAACCGTTCTGTTCCAACATAATAAAATTGAGGTTTTTTTTCCTTTTGATTTCGATAAAAGTATGATAAAAAGATAACTAAAAATATTCACAAACTTATGTAAATATTTAACTATTTAAACACAATCTAAAACTAGTTAAAACCTTCTTTACAGTGCTAGAGGTAATTTATCCCAAACATTTAATGGTTTAAATTATATTTTACATTAATAAATTATATAGTATGTTTTAGGATTATGTAGCATTACACAGAATTTTCGGGTTACATGATTAATAACACAACACATTTAAATGCTAATGTTTAAATAAAATAAATCGCAACTTTAATAAAAAGAGATTCAAAAACGTATTGGAATAGCATCAAGTTTCAAGCAATTGCGCACATTGTATTATAAGAAATACCGACAGTTTTTAGTAGAATAATTCATTTTTTAAATTACTTTTAATGAAGTTAATTTTTGTAAAAATGTTATGAAATAAATAATACAAGGAAAATTATTAATAATAAATCTATATTTGACTTCATATATTCACATATTCACATGGAATACATAATCATGTGATTTTAAATGTCCTTTCAGTTATATTTTGGTTGATAAATGTTTTGATGATCATTATGTTTTACTTTCACGTATTTGGATCCTTAGAATATATTTTTGGCAAGAATGAAGAACATTTTTCGCTATGATAATAATATTTATAACAGAAAATATAGATGTTCAACTTTTAGGTAGAGCTTATATTGTTCTATTCTCATTTCTAAATTATTCTCACTCATTATGAAAATCTAACTTAGTACATGAAGAACATTAGATTTTTCAAAATATTAAAATTTGTTGTTGACGTTGATTTAATCCCCTAATCATTGATTATATTTGTAAAAATTTAAACCTTGAAGATTTAAACTTAGAACAAATAATAACAACTTAAAACCAGAACTCTCAGATATTTTCATTGAAATTAAAATACATATTAGTTATTCTGATATGTATGATGAAGCTAGGGAATTTTTAATTCCAATAAATTTGCTTACTGGAATGTGATTAATTTTACTAAAACTCCGAAAATTGTATATTTTTGCTAATAAGTTAAAATATATGAAACTCGTAGCATGAGAAAATAAAATAAGCATCAAAAAATGTGTTGTTCCAATGATATTTAAACAAATTTAATCAAATTTTATTTATATACTAAAAAATATTGAGTTTATGTATGGTAGGGAATAAGGCATAATTATATATATATTAACTGCTGAATATTCATCAAAAATATGAATAACTTACTAAAAGGAGTTTAAGTATAACATTTATGTATACACACACACGTACATACATATATATATATATATATATATATATATATATGTATATATATATATATATATATATATATATATATATATATATATATATATATATATATATATATATATATATATATATATATATATATATATATGTATATATGTATGTATGTATATATATATATATATATAATAATAATACAGAATAAATTGTAATCTCTATAAATAGTCCACAAGTAGAAAATATTTCACTGCTACTAAAAGAAAAGTAATTTTATAAAAACGTAGGTAACTTAATGATTTCAAATTAAATGAAGTAATGATAATTTTATAAAAATTATATATATGTTTATCTTATTATTGACAAAGCGGTGACTACATTTTGCATATGCATTATTTGCTTTCTTAATAGGTATACATTAATAAAACATTGTGCATATTTTAACATAAGGAGTATTTAAAAAGAAATAACTAAACTCAGTTTCCACAATAATTTAATGTTTACTTTTGTTAAACAATAAAAAACTGCATATAATCAAAGCAATCAGATACGTACTTTTCATTAAGAGTTAGTTCTGAAAAACAATTTGAGAATAAAATATAAACAGTTCAAGAAATCTTATTAATGGCGAAAATAATTAATTAATATTCATTCTCAATTTTAAAAAAAGTTACGGCCTTTTGAATATTAAAAACTTAACGAAATAAATTTGAAGCAATTCACAATTTTTCTATACCCGTACAAAACATAAAAAAAAGACTTCGGAGATACGTTTTACATGTTCCTTCATTAACAACTAACAATAAATTTACTGAACATGAAAACACTCTTTCTGTAGAAAAAAACATGTAACTTTTTGAGGGGTACTTCATTGCTGGTGAAACTTCTATTTTTCCAAGAAGCTTTGGCAATCTAAAAATCAATTACTCAACTTAAAACAAGCACAAAAGAAAAATAAATATACTAAACTTTAAAGAAAAGAAATACAAAGCACATCTGTGTTGGAAGAAATAATCTTATATTTCATCGACAGAATCACATGGAAAAAGAGATATAAAATTTTCTCAAAAGTGTCCTTTGAGAAAAATAAAAACAGAGAGATGGAAAAAAGAATTTTCTGGACAGTAGATAAATTCGGAGATGGGCAATGTCCTTTCCCTCCTTTTCAAGGTACTATCACATACAGCTGCTGATAGGACATCTATCTGCTACCAGAAAAGACCCCTTCGACATTCGATTTTGACATAATTTTTATCCCCCCTTGCACATTCAACGTCTCTCTCGTCATCATTGATTGGAAGAGGTTGGGCGAAAGTTTCCGTCCTATCTGGGGCTCGTCAACAGTTTCAAAGGTTCAAGCGTAACCGCGATTGAGGGGTTTTCCTTTCTTATCGAACGTTGTGTTCTAATGTTCGAGGTCCTTCCCATCTCTTCGTCGATTCCATTGAGAGCTATTGGGGAAAATGATGCGAAGTAATGAACTGTGAAACTTTCACGATGGTTAACAAGTTTTTTCTTCCTTTGTTTTTATGGCTGATTTACTTTTTGAGATTGATCATTGATTTATTTGATACGAGCAAAAATATTTGTTATTGTTATTTATTTTAAAAATTAGTGGAAAATACAACACCACTAGAGTGACAATAAAAATACTTCTGCATCATTCTTTTAAAAAAATAATTTTGTTAAAACATTTATAATGAAGTATTGTCAATCCCTACACTCACTCTTAATTTATGAAAATGAGATTAATACTAATTTTGATTTAAAGTTAATATAATAAATATTGTTTTATTCTGTCATATTTTATTCATGCCATCAAAATATGTGAGATTATATTTATTAATCAGTATTGCTGATTATAATATCAAATAAAATTTGAAAAAATAATAATTACTTGTTTGACAATGTTTTATCATTAAAGCTAGAATTTTGAAATATTTTTTATCTATGAAATATAAACATTTAGAGAGAATGGAAAACCTAAAAGGAAATGCATTTTTAGAACATTAAGCAAGTACTATTTTAAATTTAAATTAATTTTATTTTTAAATTATTTTTAAAAACTACACTTTAAAACTTAAAGAAAAACTATAATTTCAATTAAATAGTCAATTACAATAAAATTTATAAACTGTTTAACAAAACAGATTACAATATAAAATCACTATTTAAATAATTTTATTTAATTTGAAACTTATACTGTCATTAATAAGGTTGTAAGAAATTAAAATCCACGTCTTTTTTTAATAGACCATTATTTAGTCGCTTAATTATATGCGCTATTTGATTTTCGCTTATTAACTTATTCTAGAATTAACAGAATTATTTTCAATATAGTATTACTCATTTGTTTTAAATTCTAACTTAGTTTTATTTAAACATAGCTTATTTGTTACTTTATTAAAATTAAAATTAATAATTAAAGATATCACATTATAAATCATAGTTTGCACAGTGTAATAAATGAAAGTAAAGTTAAGAAAGTTATATATTAGACAGAATATATGAGACCTCACGTACGGTTATAATTTTGATAATTACTTATCAATTGAGATTAAAGAAAATGGGTACCACAATATAATATAAGTAAGTTTGTGATTTTTACAAATTCTTCTAAATAATTCTTATCCAGTTTTATTTATTTAAAATTTATTCCATATGCAATGAATCATAAGAGAATTTAAATTGTAAATATTCTGTAAGTTTATAAAATAACAAGCATGCAATAAAACTGTTGCGATTTGAGATTAGAAACACTCATTTATTAATGTGCATGTTTCATAATATAAATTTCATTTAAAAAAAGTACATTATTTCCTATATCAAAACGGCGACTTTATTTTTAGTAACATATTATCAATTAAAATCTCTAGAAGTTTATGTCTTTTCATAAAATTTTATTTTTCTATTAATAAATTTGTTTTTCAAAAATAATTATAAGATAATATTAATGAAATTTTAAGATAAATTTATAAATAAAATGACGAAAATGTCTAATTTTCATTTAACGATAAGAAATAATTTCTTTTTGAAAAAGTGACATTTTCATTTTTAACTGTTTTAAAATGTCAGTTTCAAATAAATACATTTGTATCCAGTTTGAATGTAACGCAATTCGATTAATTTACTTAAAATGTACATTTTTATAAATTCATGTTTGTATGTTATACTTTTTTAGTAATTAATGATAAGACCACACAGTTGCCAAGACAATAAGCAGTAAGTTATTTTATTCAAGCACATAAGAATATGATTCTTAATTAGTTTTTTTAAACACATTATTGTAAAAATAAATCGTATTTTCTCATTTGCTTAAAATTTATGCTTTGTATTTTAAAATAAAGAATATTGAATAATTGTTCAACATAAATAAGTCTTTTCCAAGCTTATTTTGTTAACATCTTTTTAAATATTATTTTTAAATAAAACTTTAAAATAGCATTAAAAACCACATTTATTTGGGAAAAATATGAACACTTTTGAATAATTTTCAAAGATATTTAAAAAAAAGATATATTTAAAGAAATACCATAGTATAAAAATAATAAAAAAGAGCTCAGTTAAAAATTTAAATTTCAAACTTTATAATGAAATTGAAATTTTTTCAACTAATCTCATTCGATGATTATTTATGTCTTAGAAATCAAGTTATTTTCTAAAGTTTTATGTATTTATTTTTCTTTAAATATTATTATATCACAATTCCAAACTGTAATATTTAATAGATAAATGTGCAATTCCATTTTTAAATAACTACTCGAATTAATTCCGAAATTTAGAAATAATAATTTTTAAAGGATTGTATTGTATGGTTTTTGTACTTTGAATACATTGTTAAAATCAAACTTTCAATGAAGGCATTGGCTATAGGATCTTTATAATAATTTATGGAATTAAATATATATCATTTTATAAAATGTAATAATATTTTTAATTATTTATGATCTATATTTATAGTAATTATTTTTCAATAACAAATACTTTAATTAATATTTAAAATACTATGAAACCCTGATTAAATTAAAGTTAACATCGACAGATTGAAGATTTATTAAATTATGTATGAAAATTTTGAAATTATGTAAACTTTTATTTTAGAGAAATACTTTGTAGTTAATTTAATAATAAAAGTAAGTTAAAATTAGTGTTAAGTAAATAAGAATGTAAAAAAAGGGTTTTTCCTTATTTATGGAAATTTAATACCACATAATTATAAAATTTCATCGTTTTCCATGCAAAAATTCAATCTGTTTTTCCATAAGCAATATACAATTTCACTTTTGTAATTCTGTAAATGTTTCTATAAAAGGCTAATGTGAAGATAAAAATGTCTTTATGTATGATTTTAAAGCAAAATGATTGCATGAATAAATTGTTCAGAATAAAATCATTTACGTTGTATAAAAATAACTAAAGCAATCCAATTCAAACTGAATATCAAATTGCTTATTAAAATTGATTTGTTAGATATGTAGAAAACATTAATCAGACTATAGTCTAAGTTACAAGTCTCAAGTCATATATTTTTTAAACTATCTTGTTTTATTAAATTAGTTTTCTTAGATTTGATAATTTTTATTTTTGTAAGTTACTATTGGGTTCAAAAAATGATTAACAATTTGACGCTTACCACATTTAAATTTAAAAATAAGTTTCCAATATTCTTAAGAATATATATATATATATATATATATATATATATATATATATATATATATATATATATATATATATATATATATATATATATATATATATATATATATATATATATATATATATATATATACATGTATATATATGAATATATCACGATAATTAACACCGAAACTACTGAACGGATTTTGATAAAATTTTGTAACCATTTATAATATAGTCCAACTTAAAAGATAGAATAGTTTTTATCTCTTAATTATTATTTTCAATATTTATTATACAACATTAATGTTTATTTATTGTTTAGTTCTGTAAGTTCCTAATAGATGGCGGTTTAGCATCTAAGTTGCACAGGTATTCGGCAGATGGCGACGTGTTTATTTTTCTAGATTATACATCTTCGAGAAAATTAACGTGCGCGCGCAATCGCGTGGTTAAATATAGAATTTACATATATTTTTATTATTATATTTTCATGATGTACATATATTTTCATATATATTTTCATGATACATATATTTTCATGATGTATAATCATACTATAACAATTTTTTGTGAATCACTTTCATAATTATACTTTGTATTGTGTTATTATTGTGCGTGTT
Organism: Latrodectus hesperus; assembly: GCA_037975125.1. Taxonomy (NCBI): domain Eukaryota; kingdom Metazoa; phylum Arthropoda; class Arachnida; order Araneae; family Theridiidae; genus Latrodectus; species Latrodectus hesperus. The sequence goes on along the minus strand of CM075856.1, from coordinate 16,451,552 downwards.
CAGTTTGAATATTTTTAATATTATAAATAGTAAAATAAAATTTTATTTATTGCTGTTTTTCTCTACTAATTTTCATACCACCTCCAAAACTATGTAAGTATTTCTTGACAGCCTTTTATTTTTTTTATTTTTATTTTATAATTTGATAATTATTAATTTATTCAGTAGAACATTTTGATCTAATTTATTTATTCAAATGATAAATTCTTTTAATTTTTTTTATTTCAGTATAATACCGCGGAAAAATTTTTTAGTTTTAATAATTAAAAATTGAAAAAATAATAGTTCGATGTCAATGTTATCTACCTCATTTATAACAATTTATTTTTAGACGTTTTTAATTTATATAGTATATTTTGTAAGTAAGTCACTGATTACTAACTATAATTTAATATAAGATGAATAAAATGTAAATTCAAAAAGTATATGTTGATTTGTGCTTAATTTCAAAATTTCGATACTTTACCTATTACTTTTAAATTTTTGCGAAACATTTTATTTTTAATCTCATATGAATGAACCTATTTTAAATTTTTTAGAAAATATTAATTTGATTGTACTTAAGAATTAGTAAAAAATAGATTCAATGTATTATAAAAACTCAGCCACTGCAACGCGTGGCTGGGTCAGCTTGTATATATATATATATATATATATATATATATATATATATATATATATATATATATATATATATATATATATATATATATATATATATATATATATATATATATATATATATATATATATATATATATATATATATATATATATATATATATGTATATATTTACCGGACAAGATGTTTGAAGTAAACGGCTGAAGTGAACTATAAAATCATTCGTCTCTTTAAATGATGAAAGAGCAGAAATGTTAAAAAAAGAACATGCCAGGGAATTGTTCAAGTAAACGGTAAAATGAAAAATACATTCTTTTTCCAGTAGATATTTATGATAGCATGGTGCAGACGGTGATTTTCTTTTTATCCATCGTGGCGAGTGTATTTTTGATATTCCTCTTCCTCTCCTTGCCGATGGGTGCATAGTATAAGAGACGGCACAAAGGAATACCGCATATTTTCCAGATTCGGTGGGGAAGATTATTCCTGCTGCCTTTGCCTTATCATTGGACGGCATATATATGTGCATTTTTTATACTCTTAGAGTGTTTCAAAGAGATAGAAATGGAAGAAAATTGAGATGGTAAAGTTTGAGTCGTTTATATGCTTTCCTGTACCGAAATATTAGTGGCATTTGAACATTGATAGGAATTTATCGAAGGTTCTTTGTCAATTCGAATGTTAAAAAAGTTCGATTTCAACGATTTTGTTTAAAAAAGGGGAAAGTCAATTGTGTTGTTAAATCATAATTATGTAATTTCGGTTCAAAAAAATTCAATTTTAAAAGAAAAAAGTTTTTAATCAATAGTTAATAAAGATTATTGTGTGGTATTTATATATATATATATATATATATATATATATATATATATATATATATATATATATATATATATATATATATATATATATATATATATATATATATATATATATATATATATATATATATATATATATTTGTAATATTTAAACTTTAAAGACAATTAAAATTGTAATTTGATATAATATTTAAAGATTGAATTTATCAATATATGTTTACTTCTGTTATAAAAATCTTATTTGTGAATTGTTTTCTTATTTTGATTTTCTATAATATGTAAACTATTTTAAATCATATTATAGACTAAAAAACTTTAAAAATTTGGAAAAAGCAAAGAAAAATAATCGAAGTGATTACCAAATAAAAGAAAATTGACATTTTATTATTATTTATTTCTACATCATATTATTTCATAAATACGAAGAATATCATATTTGTAATATTGTTTGTAAAATAACTTGATTAATTTATGATAGTTCATTTATATTTAATTCATTATGTGTAACTGATACATTATTTCATTTATATCTACATAAGAAATATTATTATTTTAATTCAGTAGATCAAAACCCTGTTCTAAAATATAACGGAAATTGTTTTTAATATTTTATATAACATTCTTTCCGATTATTTTCAATGAAATAAAACTAATCTTTGAAAATTCGTGGAAATGCAAATATCGTTTTTACAAAATAAAAAGACTATGAACAAACTTATATTTTTGCATATTGTCTTTCATCAAGTTCTTTCAACATGTATTCTATTTTTAATATTACTAAGGCCTTTCAATTTATCATAATAATATAGTATTTTATAAAAAAATAATTTTTTATTTTAAATCTCATTTTCTCATTTATGAAGTAGTTTGTAATAGTTAATACGAATATTATATAAGGATGTGGAAATTTATTTTATTAATCACTTTGGCTAAAGATATATCATTTTAATAAATAACTTGCAAAAAATACAAAATTTGTGTATATTAATCCTCTCATTGTTAAAAAATTTTAATAAAATTTTTGAATTAAATTAAATAATTAAAGCGTTGAATTTCATTGTATTTTCATTTTTAAATAATTGAACAGGATTTATGTTTTTTCTCAAAAATCTATTGCATGCATTGATAGTGATACTTTAAAACAATTTTTTACATAAATGCATAATTATTACATGCGCTTGTTTTGTTTTTAATTGACTAGTAATATGAAATTAAGTAGTGATATCATGTACATATTATAAATGGTGTGAAGTGTTAGAAAACTCATGAAACAAAGGAAATTATGCCTACACTTTTAAAATTCATATATTTAATAGCATTGATTGGAAGAGCTGTCATACGGTAAATCTAAGTGTTATATGCATGTATCTAAAGTACATGAATTTAAAACAATATTTCTCAAAACTGAAAAAAAAAATTCGATCCCAATGTTAATTCTAAATGTTTTCATATAATAGGATCTTGACTATTGATATTTCAGTAAATAATTGTTGTAAATTACAATTGTAAAATTGTTTGATTAATAAAATTCATTCATAATAAAAATATTTAATTATTCAATGCATTCTTAAAAATTTTATGGACTAAAATTCTAATAATAAAAATTCTGATAATATGATAAATTAAATGAATTTAACAAACACCGATAAAATGATTTCTTTATACTGATAATTCTAACTTTCAAAACATTTATCTATAATAAATGTATTGAATTTACATTATTTTAATAGTTTATAATATTTGTAATAAAATATGATTAAGAAATAGCTAAGTAATCGATTGTGTTTTAATTTAAAACACTACATACTGAACACATAAATAATGCAGCTCCTGTGATGTAACACAAATTATCCACGATAATGACTTACAACGAGCCAAATCTAATAGCAGTTATTTGGCAATGAATCATGTCAATGCAACTTTCAAAACATTTTCAGTGATGCAGGGAGTTTGTTACATCGATCAAAGTCAGATGCGAAAACGCCGTGACTTATACATTTTGCTCAAGACATTTGGGTTAATCGCATTGCTACTGTTTCTTTAAGAAATTAGTGTTCATTCGGTAATTAGAGGGAAGATTTCTTATAAAGTAAGAAACATTCTCTTGGTTTCTCATTAAATCTAATGAAATCTTTTGTTTGTGTTCAAAGTTTCTGGTCCAGACAAAACGTCTTTAAATATCGACTAGAAAATTAACTGAGCACTTTGCTGGAAACAACTGAAAGAAATGTATGTAAAGTAATTTCTAATGTTCTTAAGTTAAATACAAAACAACATGCTTTATTGAATTTATGGAGGGCGATTCATATAACTTTAAATTAATATTTTATTAAGAGGAAGAATTTATGAAAACATTTTTCACATTTTAAAAGAATTGTTTTGAATTCGTTTTAAGGATGGATCATTTCTGTTTGAAAATTAAAAAAAAAATTTACTAATTAATATTCCTCATTTTATTTCCTCAATAATCAACAATAATACAATTTTGTAAGTAAGAGTACAGAAACCAATGAAATTAAATAGTAAAGAACACAAATATAAAGAAATTAAAGTGAAAGTTATAGTCATTAATAATCATTTTATCGAAAGTTGCATACAAAGTATGTTGAAAAAGTGCTTATTTGCATTAAAAATCAATCTCAAAGCTTTTGTTTTGTAATTCTAAGCATAAATATAAAAAGTGATTTTTCGAAGCCCGGTTTTGTTGTTTATTTCTAGAAGATTATTCAAAAAAATATTCAATTAATAAAATCCATCCACCAAACGATGAACGTAATGTAGAAGGTAGGAATGTGCTACAAAAAGAATAATATTTTTAATATATATATATATATATATATATATATATATATATATATATATATATATATATATATATATATATATATATATATATATATATATATATATATATATGTATATAAATCTGTGTGTGTGAGTGTGTGCATGTGTGTGACACATGATAAATATTTAAAACAATTAATTATTTCTCAATTTCAAATAAATTTTTAATTAAGACGAAGTTTAATTTTGTGCCATTATATAAATTGGAATATAAAGAAACTTGTTATATTTATTAACTAATATAATATGTTATTATGTATCACTCAATTTAAAGTTTTAACTATTGTAGTTGTATATTCAATGGATTATTTTATTTCATGTGCAATGTATGCCTCATTATAAGTCGAATAACGAAAATTATGCATTGTATTTAATCAGTAACAATTTTGACTTAATTTTGATATAATAACTGGCAAGTTAAAGAATTGTTACCTGCCTTCATAAATTTAATTAAAAAATGTTTTAATAAAAGTATAATTTTAAGGGCTTTTTATGTATCTATAAGTACACTATCTTTTTAATTTTACTTTTTGTTGAGAAATGTTTTAATTTCATAGCAATTTCTCTTTTAATTTTCCCCATATATTTATAATGAAAAAAATTTAATGCGCATGTTTCAAATAAAATTTCTGCTTAGAATAATTATGTTTTGCGATAACACATTTTCGTTTTCAATTTATGCTTATGAAAATATTAATAATTTATTAAGAGGTGCGGTTTATTAAAATCAGTGCAACTGTCATAACAGACTAATCTTGATTTCTTGTTGTAATTAAATTCAAGTATGAAAGTAAATCTTACTTTAATCAGAAATTGAGAAAAGTATAAAAAATTAAAATTAGTTTCTTTTTGAGTTTTGTTTTAAAATTTAGAAGTTACATAAAACTTGTTTCCCTTTCATTTTTTTAATCTAATTTTTCTTAAGTTGAATGAGCTCTCAAATTACTTTTAGAGTTAGAAAAATACTTAATTTTCAACATATTTTACTGGTGAATTTATGTTAGTTATAATTACAATACAGCGATTGTTATTTTATTTTACAATTTTACAATTTATAAATGATTTAATTAATAAATATAATATAAAAAACAATAAAGTAAAATATATTTTTTAATAAAAAGTAGAGAAAATACATTTCGAAAGAATATATATATATATATATATATATATATATATATGCATGCAAGCTTAAAAACTAATGAAAACTATTTTATATTTGATCCTTACTTTTTTAATTTTAAAACTTGAATAAATATTTAGAACTTTTATTATTTAAAATAAATTTCTTATTTTTTAAATAATATGATGTAAATATTTACATTTTACCGCATATGATGTAAATATTTACATAAATAAAGAATTATCTTTTACATATCAAGTGATTATATTATAGAAGCATTTGCTTTCCTTCACCTGTTACTATTTATTTAAAGCTGAAATGTTTTAGAACTATAAACGCTTCCATCACATTGTTGATGTATTCTAACATCCGGAGATTCGATATTCGCATAATTGCATAGGAGACCGTCATTCGGGCCAGTATCTTTCACCATTAAACACGAAAAGAGGAAATTCCCCTCCGGAAATTTTCCGGAAACATTTCTGGGCACAATGTCTGTTCCTAGCCGCTATCTAATGACTCTTCAAATAATAAAACTGTCCACTGGCAAAAGTATACCAGTGGAAAGGAAATATTATTCCCCCAACCTTGTCCCCCCTCCAATATGACACTCACATAATAGCATCTGATGAACCCTTTTTAAAGGGGCTCAGAACAAGAGATCTTGTAAGGGGACATATGCTCAATGTTGGATTGTCCCTCTTTTAAAAGATGTTAGGTCATAAAATGGGGCTGTTCGAATATAATTTATTTGTCTTCTTCGCGGGATCCTAATGTCCGTTTTGCTTTTATGAGGTCATAACAAAAATGGATCTTGATGACAATGTTCCTTATAGAAAAGAATCAAGTTTTGGTTTTGATGTTGTTGTTGTTAGAAGCCAACACATCCTGAAGATTTAGTTGAACCTCGAAGTAATGAAAGAAGTAAAACAAGATCAAAGGACGCGAAACAAAGCAATGAAACATCGATAATGAATGTACAGTTGTGGGAAATTCCATCATGAAATTCTTCATCAGACAGCAAAGTTATTTTATGTTTTACAAATATATTTATTTCATTATTAGAGTAATTAGACGTTAGATTTAGAAAAGGATAAGATTTTTAAGAATATTCTTTAAATTAAAAGTATAATTCATATTTAAATTATAAATGTTTGTTTGAAATATACTCTTATTTCCAATCTTCTAAAAAAAACAATATTCAAAAAGCAAATTACAACTAAAATTTTAAAGGAAATACATTAAGCTGATAAACTTGCTAGTAAAATTATTGCAAAAATTTTTGTTATTAATGGATTTGTTAAATAGCTATTAATATTTGCATTAATTTTTTTTTCAAGAATATTCAGTTCAGACAAAATATAAATGGTATTTTATGTTTTTTATATGTATATAGAGTGATCTTGACTTAATTAATAGCTGGAAATAAAAAAGTAAAGTACTCAATATATAAATATGCAAAATAACAACCGTATAAGTTACAATTTTTTAGCATATGCACAATATTGTTTATTGTCTTATTCATTTAAACATATTCTTTAAACTTGTTTCTTCAATGGAGATTTTAATATAATGTTTATAACTTAAAATAATTTTTTTGGAAAAAAATGCACTCTGCAATTGTAATTATTTATTTTATCACTTAAAAAACAAAACTTATTTTAGTAAATGCCTTTATAATAATTTAAAGTAATAAATCTGTAACATTAGTCATTAACAAGGATGCTGTTTTAATTATATTTTCTTTTCTTCAATATCAGTGAAATTTAACATTTAAATACATATTTTTAGAAATTAAATAAACATATTTGGGTAAATCAACGACTTGAATTTCTGCATTATTCTTTAATTTTAATTAAGTTATGATAATATATTTTAAGATGATTTTTTAATATTTTAAGATTTCAATCTTAGCATATCCAGCTCTTAATTTTATTTTGAACTTTATACAAAATATATAATTACTATCTTTCCTTCAGAAATGTTAAATTAAATCTTGAAGCAAATATAAATGTCAAAAAGGACTAGATTTTGATGAGATACTTTAAATTGTATAAAGTTAATAAATTACTTCCATATTCAATACAATAAGGTAAACATAAAAAAAACAGCTTATTAAATTAAAAAAAAAAACATTCTTTTGCAACTTCAATCCATATTTACCAACAAATTAAGAAAACAAACTATACATCAGCGGTATAAAAAATTGGACGTAAATACAAAATGAGGTTAAAGAAAACAATAAAAAAATTGGGTAAGTGAAAATGTGTAAAACACATACACAAAATAAGTAAAAACAAATAAGACAAAAAAATCAGCCAGTGAAAACTTTTTTATCGATTTTTGTGGCTCATGACTTGAATGCGAAGGAAATATAGAGGAGTTTAATCCCAATAAAAAGGCAAAGATGAGACCTTCAGCTTCAGCGTCTTGGCGGACTCTTTTAGTTTATATACAAGTTCTTCCTGGAAATTACTTTCTAATTGGATTGTCCGATAAATCGCTGAAGCTTAAAGTTATATTTTTCCTAAGCGCGCTCTGTGCTTTTAACTTCCTTCCCTTGAAGCGAAAAATGAATTGGATGTTTGATGAAAAGAGAGCCCAAAGGGAAGTGGAAACAGAAGTTCTGAATAAATGGGGATTTTTTTGTTCTTTTTCAACCGATTGCTTTATGCAGCTCACCCCGACTCCAGTTTCAGAAACACTTTAAAATAAATCATTCACGCATATTTTTTAAAATATTTTAGATTCGTACGTGCTTAAAATAGATTTCTTAAAATAAAATGTATTACGTTTAAAATGCTTAGTACTCATGAAAAATGCTTGTTGGAATGGGTATAAAATAGGCTAGTTTTGGAAACACATTTAAATTCACACTTCCTATTAAAATTAAATGATTACTTATAAATATTCATATTTTTATAAAAAATGATATTCTTAATGGATATATCAAAACCTTAGTGAAAGACTTAGTCAATAAATGTTTACAAGTTATGGGGTTCAGTTTACACTGACAAAATAATCTAGGATCATTATATTCATTAAACGCTTGCTTTCATAGTATAAAATTAGTGTAAAATCATTAACTGAATATATTTCAATGATGTTTTTCACCCTTATAGAAATTTATTGGCTATAGCAATATATTTCAATGATGCTTTTCAAACATATTGAAATATATTGGTTATAACTATTAAAGAACTTTTTACATTACTAATACAATTTTTATAACTTTAGTTTTACAGAAAATGGTAATAGAATTTTATTTTCAGACTATTCCACTATTTCTGTTACTGGGACTTCAGATATATATTATTAAATGAAACATTTTAGGATACAGCGAGTAAAAAAAGGTAGACTCATTTGTAGTTAGTGATCATTCTTGGTAGTTTTATAATCATTATGATGTACAAAAATCATACTAAATAATAATTATAAACGAACCAAAAATCTTAAATAATTTAAACGCATTATCCTCGGTGTTTATATTTTTTTCGAATAATATTCAAGAAAAAAATAATGAGTAATGGAATATTTTCATTTCGCGTTACAAATGGTTTCCAATCAATTTACAGAACATTTTTGAAATAAATATTTTGATTGGGATTAAATTTTAACTGGGTTTTCTTCCCTGAAGGAAACTATGATTTGGATGTTTGATTTCAAAGTAGAGAATATGTGCCTTTCAAGAGGGAATTTTATTCGAAAAACTTTCTCTTCTAGATACCTGACACTTCTTTATTCTAAAAGGTAGAGCCGAAACATGTTTAAAAAGGTGCTATCTTTATCAAATTGCTAATTTAATCAGAAGACCTTCACGGAATATCAAATTCTATATTTTTATAGACACCTCCTTTAACATACTAATATATTCTTCATTTTGAATAGTTACGTGTTACTTAAATATTTTTTCATACAAATACAAAATAAAGGCTTAGATGTTATTCTACCAAATTCCTAATACCAAAAGTATAAATTGATAATCTGGTTCAGGTTAGCAATTTTAAGCGTCTTCAGTCGAAAAAAATTCCTATCAGATTACAGAAAGTTTATCAAATGTTGTCGAGAGAATTTTATCTTCATTATTCAGTATAGTAAGTTTTGAATTATATTTGTTTTTCGTGTGAAAACTTTAATTTTTATTTTAAGAAATCTATCTTTCAGTAACCTTTGAATTATTTGTGTGTTATTTCTCATAAGTATACAAAATTTTCTTACAGTTTCATTCTTTATATTTCTCAGTTTTAGCGGTTTATTTTGTTTTGTTTTTTTCACTTCCCCTGCATTCATCATTAGAAAATCAATGGAATAAAAATCTTTGAAGATCATAAATTCAAAACTTAAAATTATCAAACTTTCACACTGACATTAAAAAACAAAAAATATATATATTAAAAAAGCATAATTAATTTTCGTGTACAATTAAACATTAAATCATTATTCTTTCAAAAATTACTGATACAGATAAGTTTAAAAGATTATAGGTATTTTTTCTTTTGAGTCTCATAATAAAAATTACAAGGAAATTCGTTTACTTTCTTGCATAATATGATGTTAATCTATGTATTATATTATTTTGCAACTTTGGGTTAATACATCACCGAATTGTTTAACACAGTATATAAATATGTTTTCAAATTATATATCTATCTATCTACACCACTGGCCATTAAAATTGCTACACCAGGAAAGCGACACACCAAACATGTGAAATTTGCATGACAGATAGAACTTGCTGTGATATGCAAATGATTAGATTTTCGGCGCATTCATACTAAGCAGGCGACGGTAGCGACATCTACAATGTGTATAAAACCAGAGATTTGACAGTAGTTTTCTCATACTCAATTTCCGTTTCAACGTTGTTTTCGGTAAAGAAAGTTGTTGTAATGCTTCGTGTAAGAAGAAGAAATGCCTATCAACACGTGTCTGACTTTGATCGAGGAAGGATTATAACTTACCAGGATTGCGGTTTATCGTACCGCAATATTTCTTCTCGCGTCGGTCGAGACGCAATGACTGTTAGCAGAATATAAAATCGAAGGTTTCAGGACCATCATACGGAACGTCATGCAGGATTTCAGCGACCCCCCATCACTAACAGCAGAGAAGACAGACATCTTATCCGCATGGTCATAAGGGATCGTACAGCCACGTCACGAACCCTGAGTTGAGAAATGGAGTCATTTGCAAGACAACATGTTTCTGCTCGAACAGTTCGACGACGTTTGCAGCAGCATGGATTGTCTGCATGGCGACCATGGCTTCGGCTACCATTGACGCTGCGTCACAGACAGGAGCGCCTACAATGGTGTGATCAGCGACGAACCTGGACGCGAGAATGGCATCACGTCATCTTTACAGATGAATCTCGGTCCTGCATACAGGACCATGATGGCCGCATCCGTGTTTTGAGGTATCGTGGAGAGCGCCCATTTCCAGCTTGCATTGGATATCACCATAGTGGCCCATCTGCTGGAGTGATGATATGGGATGTCACTGGATACACGTCTCGATCGCCTCTTGTTCGCATTACCGGCACTGTGAACAGCAACCGTTACATTTCCGATGTGTTAAGGCCCATGGCTCTGCCCTATCTTCGAGGCCTTCCTAATGGTTTGTTTCAACAAGATAAGGCACGACCGCATGTTGCCCGTACTGTTCTGAACTTCCTTGATACAGAACAGGTTCGATTGTTACCCTGGCCAGCACGTTCTCCTGATCTGTCACCAATTGAGAACGCGTGGTCAATGGTTGCCGAGCGATAGGTAAGCCATCACTCACCATCCACTACTGTCGATGAATTGTGGTATAGTGTTGAAGCTGCATGGACTGCGATCCCCGTACATGCCATACAATCTCTGTTTGACTCCATGCCTAGGCGGATAAATGCTGTTATTGTAACCAGAGGTGGCTGCTCTGGGTACTGATTTCTCAAGATCTATACATCTTTATTTCCTGCAAATCTAATCACTTGTTCTTTCCACTATAGTGTATGTGTCCAATAAATATCGTTCTGTTATTTGCATTCCTTCTTGGCGTAGCAATTTTAATGTCCAGTAGTGTATCTATCTATCTATCTATCCATATATATATATATATATATATATATATATATATATATATATATATATATATATATATATATATATATATATATATATATATATATATATATATATATATATATATATATATATATATATATATATATATATATATACATACATACATATACATAGTACTCTTTTTCCATTTTCTCAAATCTTTGTTTTACAAACAGTTTTACAGTTAACGGCATTTATATAATCCATCATATAGCTTTGAATATATGTATTATATTTATATTTTTGGTTTCTAACGTATGACGCATTTATAAAAACTATACGCTTTTTTTCCCTATAACTAAGATAGAAAAATCTTACCTAATGCTAATTTTAAGGACAAACCATCATTAATTTATCATGTTTAGTAATTTTTGATAAAATTTTAGTTATCTATGTATTATTTCTTTAATCATTAAAAAGAATTTATGAATACAACTTGAAGTACAAAAATTTTTGAAGTGAATTGTATATGTGTAAGTTTTATTTACATGGTCTAATATGTTAAAGTCTCAGTAAATATCATAAGGTCTAATATGTTAAGGTCTCAGTAAATATCAATTGATATATGATATCGTTTGACATTTTAATTGGGTGGTATTCTTTTAATCTTAGATTCAAAATTCTTACTTGGAAGAAGTAAAATCACAACAACTGCTGCAACAGCACATATTCCAATAAGAACGAGCATAGAGATTCCGATCCCTTTCCACAAATGACATTCCTCTGGGACTTCTTCGTCTTCCTAGATAATATAAGCAAATTAATTCATAAATTTGTTTATAAACAATATAAATGTGTAAGCATAAAGTTTACATTTTATAATTTTATTCGCTATTCAACATGTTTTTGGAATCTAAATTAAAACGATCTAAATTATTCCCTTTGAATTTCAAACTTACTGAGAAAGTTTAATATGTAGATTGAGAACTGAATTATCATATTGACATTGATTGAATCTAATATTCCAGATTACAGAAATTATCTTATAGACTGTTGTCCATTTTATCATCATTATTGTAATTTGCTTAAAGCCAATTTTCTTTGGCTGAACGTTTAATATTTGATGAATGGGAGAGAAAATATGCAATATAAGACTTGAGCTGAATATTTGTATATTGAAATTATTGTATGTAAATTTTTAGAATAAATATTATTTATTAAGTTAAATAAATTAAATTTAATTTAAATAAATATCACGTTTAAATAACTTTTATGAAAGTATAAATGGCTACTTGTGTATTTAAATATATTACAATAATAAAGTAATTTTATTGCAGCATTGCAATTAATTAATATGTATGTATTTTGTGAGGCCAAATTATATGTTCATGGAAATTTATTGTGATAAAGTTGAAATGATTGCTGTTAATTTTGAAATGCTATATTAATGTGCTTTACCCATTTTAAAATATTATTAAACTGCATAAATAAAAGTCCTTACAAAATTTTGTAATGTCTTTTTCAATGAAAATTATATTTTCATATCGTGTTATTTCCTCTATATTGAGAAATTACTACCAACCAGAGCTTAGTTTTGAGTTACTTATTAATTAAAAAACATTTTCATTAAGTATTTAAGGTACTGATTATTACAACCAAACTGAGTCATTTATGGAAGATTTCTTAGAAACTAACGACAACCAATGCTTTATTGGTTTCATTTATAACTTTAGTTTCATATGCTTTTCTGTAAATTTTTCTGATTTATAATAAACAAATCTAACTATCAAAAATACTTAAGCAAATCAGACTTCATTATTTGACTTATCATTATTATTTCAAGCTTACTTTAAATATACAAGAATGTTTGATATAACAGTGCCTATTTTCAATGAAACCTATTTTTAAGTATTAAGAAAGTAAATTCTTTAAAACTGTTTGTGAACAATTTGATAAAAATGAAGAGGATAAATACATGCTGCAATTATTTTTACTGATCCTTTTTTAACCACGCTTTTCAATTCTTCCATTTTTAACATAATATCTCCTAAACATTAATCGTATGTCTTTAAATCAAAAATAAAATAGCAGTGATTGTATCTTATTTTGTTATTTGATGTTAAAATTCTGAATATCATTTTAATCATTAGTTAAAGTGACTCAGAATAACTTTATAAGTCAATATAAAATATAAAGAAGCTTAGAACTTATCAAAAATAATCTTATTTTCGAATGATAGTTTTGTTTATTATAACAAATATAATTTACTTATGTAAATTTCAAATACTTGGTTTTAAATAATGTAATGAAATAATCATTAAATTAAAAATAAAGAAATATTTCTATGCTCTAATTTTGATAAATTTGGTATTAAATATACATCATTTTTCTCAAATTTAAAATTTGTAATATCTGTAAATTATTTGCACATGTTAAAATAAAATAAATATTCGAAATAAAAAAAAGCATCATTTCCATGTTTGCTAAAACTATGACAGCTGGAAAAATGAGTGATAAGATGAAAAATGTGGAGTAAACAGCATATATTTATCTATTTGCTAACAAATAATTTAATTTCTTGCCGTCTCTTAAATTTGCGTGAAAAAGCCAGATACTATGTTGCTCAGGAGTAAAGTTCCCCGAGTGCATAAGCACTTCCACACAAAGACAAAGTTGGTAACAAAGACATTCTTCCGCCTACGGCCCAAAATTTACGATTCCTTCTGCCATAAAAGGATTACTCTCGCAGCTCTGCTTTTCGTTTTCGCAATCAATTAAGGAGGTTGGAGTTGATATTGCTTCGTTTTGTGTCCCTCCCACTTACTTGATGCTAATTCAATGATCTGCTGCCGAATTTGGGGAACCGTTCCAGGCAATGGCACTCTATGGTTCATCGTTTTGCTCATTGGGAGCAAAGAAAATGATGGGATTTTCGACTTTGGATGAAAGAGAAATCTTAAAAGGGCATCATAAAACTTTACGTTTGCGCTACTTTAGTATTCAGTGCTATCTTATGAACTATTTAGATACAAAATATCTGAGCAATGTACGTATCATGTAAAAATAAGGTATTTATCTTTGGAATTCCAAGCAATAGAATAACACTTTGACATAGTTGCCCTTTCCTTATATGAGCTTTAAATGATAGAGTATGAAACATCATATCTTAAGAAGAAATATTCTTTTATTGATAAATATTTCAATTTAGGAATGGCTTTGAGTTGACAGAGATATCAATTAAAGAAAAATTTATATTAAAATTATCTATTGAAAAACAATTCTGTTTTAAATGTAAGTAATTAAGTTACTTTATACTTGAAACTTAAGTGAAATATAAAGTACTACTTTTTGTTTTAAGAAAAATATATATGTTAATAAAATAATTAAAAAACTATTATGTGAAATTTAAAATTAATTTCTTGATAACTGGCGTATAAAACATATAGGTTTGCATAACACTTTGGAATAATTTATCGATTTTTTTGTATTTAATTTAAAAAATGCATATATTTTAACAGCAAAGTTTAAAATTTTCCTCTTACAGTCATTTAAGGAAATACTTTTCTAAAATAATGCACTTTTAATATAAATACATATTTATCAATGAATAATAAGTAAACAGACAAAGTATTTAAAAATATTAACTTTTCCATTATGCATTGTTTCTTTGATGATCATAAGCTAATATTGATGAAATGATTTTTTGACATAAGTAAAAAATATTAAATAAAAGCAATTTTTGCAAATAGAAATAAAATTATTGACGCATTTGTTTTTAACTTAATTTTAAAACGTAATTTTAAATTTTGAAGTCAGGGCAAATAGTATCGAAATAGATACTAAATAATTAAGCATTATATCATTGGTATTAATTTTTAAATTTATCTATGTGTACTATGACACTAATATAATCTGGATTTGATAGCTAAAGTCATGTAAATTCAATGCCTAAAATATCTACGATTTTTGGAATTTCACATTTTGCATTTTCGGCAGAGGCTAATGGACTATTTTGGGTGTCATGCATATTGAATGATATTAAAAGTCATGCTTAGCTTCATAATATATTCTGAACAAAACATTTATTTTTCATTTCCTCTGTCAAAAGTAAAAGGATGTCCTTTTAGTCATCTTCAAATAGCATTAAAACATGGCTAATTTTTCATGAAATGAATTATTTTATATTGTCGTATTTATTTATTTTATATTCATCGGATAATAAGTTAATATCTACCTTACAATAGGTATGTGGTTTTTGTTAGAACCAATATTTTGAGAATATATTGTTATTATCAAAATATCTTTCCAATTTTCAAAATTCAGCATTTTGATAAATGATTCAAAATATTTACATTTATTAATGAAGAATATTCTCTCTCAAATATCTCTATTGGTTCAAAAAAGATGAAATTTATATTATATATAGTTAATTTATTACTATTAATTAAAATTAATTAGTAAGTAAATTTTACTAAAAGATGGTAGTATAATACGGATGATAATTAGCATATACTGAAGTCATGAAATATTGGTTTTACAGCACCTATGTATTGCTAATATTCTATGGGTAAACTAATGTAATTTCTGTATAAATCTTTGTTACTATACAGCACGGCATGAGTTCCTTGGAAATAATTCATTACTTGTAAAATTGCTTTCCTGAAGCAGCGTAATTTATTACAGCTGTAAATTAATTTCTTCATATAAAGTAGGTATAAAGCATCTTCATATTTCTTATGCATTTATGCCTGAAATAAATCGTGGAAAAAATTTAAAAAGTGTGGAAATTTGGAAAAACTAGTCCTCCAGTGTCAGGGTATTTTTTTCGGGGCCAACAATCTATCGTCTTAGAGTAGCGTAAGTGTGCCAGCTGCATTCCTTGTATCAGATGTACCATATTTGCTTATTCAAAAACTCTTAAACCGATGTTTGTAATTTTTTGATACAAAATAAAGATTTTGAACCTATTGTAGGACTGTAACCATAAAATTCGTGAAAATTTGCTTGCGAGAGTCTTGCTTAAATGTTAATCGATAACCCATTTTGGAAAATTCTATGGAATGTTAGACTTTGCCCTTTGTCTTTGTTAAATGCCCTGTTACCGACAATTGTTGTCTTTGAGTAGCATCAAATTCCCTAATATAAAGAAACTGTCTATGTTTACTTGAAAAGGTAAGGCCATAATGTAATTCCATGTCTAATTACACTACGGGGCTATATTTATTCAATCATGGATAATTGCAAATTGGATTTTGTAGAATTTTCATGTCGAATTTAAAGTTGATTCAAATATTTTTTCGCAATTATTCAAAGTTTTTTCAGTAAGAGAGCAATGAAATCTTGAGCAATATGTCACCCACAGAAACGGTTTTAATATTTTGATTTGTAAAATAACACACAGTCCTCAGACAAAGAAAATAAAAATAAATGTTAGATATGGAAAATAATGATAACATAGTTTGAATTTAATCCAAGACTGACTTATACTTGCAGTGAAATAAAAAAAAATTCTTTTATTCATTTGCTTTTTTATTTTAATCAATATTCAAACTATCTAGCAGATCTATTCATAAGTTTATTATAGTCATTAAAAATAGTATTTATAGGGAATTAATTTAAATGTTGTATACATTAGCTTTTTTAAAGACATTTTTGAAAAATAACGTAAAAATAAAATGAAAAGTTCTGTCCCATCATACTCAGAGAAAAAATTACAATTGTCACTCATAATAATTTAAAATAACAGTAAAATGTTTTCATATTTAATGATTAGGAAATTATTCATTGTTTGCATCCCTATGAATGGAAATTATTCCATAGATTTCAGCTTATAGTAACAATAGAATAATGAAATGCAAATGGAAACTTGAATAAAGAAATTAAATGAAAAGAAAATAATATGCTTAACAATTGACTTTAAAACTAAAATCCTGATTAGATTTTAGCCATTATTATCCTAACCAAGATTAAAATAAAAATAAAAGGATTTAATAGAAATACGAGAACAAAACAGTAATGCATTTTAGTTTAAAAGTAAATATTCTTATTTTAAATTATTGAGTAATAATGACAGTTAATGAAGTTTGCTTAGAAAGAACATTGTAAATTTTAAAATAACATGTATTTTGATTCACTGTGAGTAAAAAGTAAAATTCTAATGAGAAAGTAAATTGATAGACTTGCAAATTTGGGCAAGAAGCTCAACTACAGGTTTGAAAAGTCACGGTAAATAGGTGAAATTTCCAACTAAATTTGTGTTTTTTTTTCAAAAATCACAAATTATTATTTTAAAGTCATTAATTAATTATTGATATAAAAACTTTAAGCCAAATTCTTTGAGAGTTATTAGATTAATTATTAAATTAATTTATATTAAAAACAATATTATTTAAAAACTGGTTATTTAGCACCTTTGTGTGCATTTTGGGTGTATATTAGAGTATTTTGTCATTAAGAAATGCAAAAATTATATGCAATCTCAAATGCAATAAAAATATACGTTGAGTGTGTACTGAATATTTAAAAAAATTACCTTACGATTAAAGGAAAAAAGTATAAATGTTAGATAAATCTGATGAATGAAAGATGAATCTTACTTTTAATAAGTACAATATTTTAAAGAAGCTAATGAAATCTTACTTTTAATAAGTACAATATTTTAAATTTATAGTACATATAGTATTGAATTACATTGTGTCGATTAAATGTATATTTTAAATATATCTTTGATGATTATTGTGCATTTAAACGTTTATAAATTAACCAAATTTAGACTTTTGATGTCGCTAACATTTTGATAAAACATTTTATGTAAAAATGTATTAAAAAAATAAATATTTAACAATAAACACACTTATCTAACATACTGCGATGTTTAATTATAGGAAAAATTAATTGAAATGGATAATATCGAATACTTAAAAGAAAAATCATTATTTTTAGAAAACAGTTTAATGCACAAAGTTCGATTCATATACACTAAAAAAATAATTTTTCAAAATTATTATTCCTCACATTAAGATGAGCTTATTTGTACTTTGTATACCTAAATTTCACATTTCTTAAAAGTTATATTTTATGTAAATTATAATGAAGAAAACAGCAAAAAGTTAGCTATAAGACAATTGTTCTAAGTAAAGAAACCAGTATATGTTGCATCTAATATACGCTTTCAGTACGCCAAAAGTGTCACAGCATCTTCTATTATATGTAATTTTTTTAGTCTATTCAAATAAAAATTAAGATTGTGATGAAAACAAATAATATTTCGCAAATATTTCATCAATAAAAATCATTTGACAGAAATGAAAAATAAATTATTTTGTTTGTATATATATATATATATATATATATATATATATATATATATATATATATATATATATATATATATATATATATATATATATATATATATATATATATATATATATATATATGTATATATATATATATATATATATATATATAATGTAAAATATATTTGATACAAGGTAAATATTTGTGTCAATGTACACAATGATCGAAAAGTGTGAAAAAAACGCTCTAAAAAGTGAAAAGGGACAAAAAGTATAGTTCCCCAAACTTTCCAATGTTAAAACAATCTCATGAAAAAAATAACAAAATTTAAAAGTATGGCACTTGTTACAGAATTCTTCAGTTAGCAAAAAAGAACTGCAGTTCAAATCATGATGTCTTTAAAACCTTAAATTAAATTACGTCTTGATAGTTATATGTAATTAAATTAGCCAATTATAAATAATTTATTATTCCTCAAAATATAAATGAACTACTCGAAGATATGAAATATTATAAAGAAAATCAATTCTCGTTATTTGGCTTTTTAGCTGGAGAAAAAGTTTAAGAGGAAAGAAAATTTTTTTGAATGCGTCAGCAGTTCTTATCGTCGTATTAATTTTTGATTAACGCCAGGATTTTTTTTAATATCAGCCTCTAAGAAACATGAGTTGTACGATACAGAATAAAGAAATATCTACTGGATATTTTTTTATCCTTCTAAAGATCATCTTTCATTCAAATTCTTAAAACTTTATGTAGAATAAAGAATGGTAAGAGTTTGATTTATTAGAATTATTAGCTTAGTACATTTAAAGCGCTGTAAATTAAAAAATATAATACAAACACGTAGGAAAAAAAGTTTTACTGTAGGATGCTTCATGAGTATTTTCAAAGAAATATTTTTTTCAATTATATGGATTTCACAAATTTCAAAAACATAATTGTAACATAATTGTTAAACATAATTGTTAATTTATATTCTCAATGAGAATAATTATCTTTAATTTAAGAATATATACATAATTTTATAATGTTTATATTCTTTAAACTTAAGGGACATCTTTTATATCGTAGAAGATATTTATATAAATCGTATTTTTATAAAAAAACAATAACCAAGAATATGAATTTTTTAACCATTAAATGCTTCTCTCATTTGCATTTGAGATCCAGAGTATGTCACTTCATTACTAATCTCATTGGTTTAAAATATCCATGACGTCAGATAACGTTTCATGCACGTTTCATCATATTGAAACGGTATTGTAAATCTGACTTGTCAATGAATTTGCAGCCTGCATTCAAATCATATTATTCGAGTGGCAGCAAACAAAACGAAATTAACTATCGAATGTTTGAGAATAATTGACGTAGTCCACTTTCCTAATTAAACGATTTCTTAAATTAATACCAAAGCACCGATTTGAGAAGCCGTTTCTCATTGATTCAAGAAATTTACACTTAGGCAGTAGAATTGCAGAAAAAGCAAAATGCAGAAGCTAAGATAAAACAGCCACCAAATGGTTAGTTTAAATCTGCAAGGACGATTTAAGTTTTTAAGAAAATCATTAATATAATTTTAAATTAATAATTGCAGTATTTTTAAGCAATGAGATTTGAATCTTAAGATGATTTTAAGACTGAAACCTTTCTTAAGACTGTTTATAATTAATGACCATCTTAAGACGGAAATAATAAAAAGCAGATTTGTAAAATGTAGGCTCAAAACGCTTATTAAATTTTTAAAATTTTTTTAATCATCAAAGTTGAATTTTGTAGTAATCATATGTTTACTTCTAACTATAAAATTTTACCATAAAACGTGTCTATATCATGGTTAAGATTTTTAAATTTTAAGTTAAATATATGTTTCATGGATTAATGAAAAAATATAATTGGGAAAATGCTTATAAGAAATCAAATATTCTTATGCGGATAAAATATGCAGAAAAGTTATTAAACATTATACAGCCTCTAAAGTAGTATGGTTAAGCAAAATTCACTAGTTAATTATTTAAAGTGTCATTGATTAATAATGTCTCAAGAGTTTCATTTGATATTTAAAATACTACTTGAATTTAAGGCATTAAAATGTCTACTTTGATGTAAAATTTCTCAGTTTTGTTTTAATTTAATTTGCACCACGTATTTAACTCGAGTTTATGTATTTAATTTTAAGTTTTGTACTTAGTGTATATGAAACTTATGTTTAATTTATTTTCTTATTACTAGCGACAACCATTGTGTAACATTCCATTAGGATTAATTTAGAATTTACCTAGGATGTTTCTTCGTATTTTTTTAACATGTAGACAACTGTGCATACCACAGATATTTCAGTATGTAAGATTTTAATTGTTCTATTTTTTTAACATGTTTTTTCTACCATCATTTGAATTTCTTTTTTTTTTTCATGATTTGGATGTATTAGAAAGAACATTTATTTCCTTATTACTTACAATCAAGCAAAAAAAAAAAACTTATAACATTCCTTAAATACCGGTGAATTTATTTATGTGGTTACGAGGCTATTTTTCTTACATAATTTTTTATATTTTCTTTCTTTAGCTTGATTTCTGATATTATGTACTATTTGTATTTCTGAAGAACGGAAATGTTGTGATTTTGTTATTTATATGCACACAAACTTTGTGTATTTATGTATATCCCATTTTATTGCACATTATTACCCTATTATTTTGTAGATTTAATAATTTTAAGTACTTTTGAGAAAATGTGACTTTTTAACTTTCTGGTTAACTGTTAAAACTTGGAATTTGAATATTTTAAATTTTTAATAGTTATAAATGTGACAAGTATATATTTCTTATGAAAAACATCTCCAAAATTGTTTATCATCATGGAATAAAAATATACACTGCAAAGCTTCTCTAACATTTAATGATCTTTTACAATTTTTAAAAGATAATGTTTTAGGATTGAAGGAACATACATTTTTAAGTAAAAGAGCTGAAAATCATTCCCATTAATATTATTTAACATTTAATCTCTTGAACATTTCTTTTTGATATCTTCAAAATGTATTCCAGATGAAAAAAAAAGCAAGACGGTAATCAGAAACCCATTACATTTCTTGATTTAAACTAGAGCTGTGGTGAAATCTGAATTCGACGACAATGATAATTTGATTATTTGATTTCATCTTAGAAATGTCTGCCACCAACATATTCGGATATCTGCTTTATTCTCGTATCATCACCCATTACGAATAAGAGATTGAGCACTGTAAGGCAATTTATTTAGCTCTTGAATTATGCAATTAAATATATCTATGAGTGAAAATACATATTTTTACTTTTTTCAAATTGTTTACCGTAAAAGCAAAAACTCAATACTTCTTAAAAAAATTTTGTAGCATATTATTTTATTTGTAATTGTTATGTAAAATTAACTTTTTTATTTTGGTTTTCCACTTTATGTAATAATTTATATCAATAGTTTTATTAATATTTTATTGAAATTGTATATATAAACATGGAAAATATCCTACTTTCTCAGGCATTTTATAATTATTATCATAATTTTAAGGATTTTCATATCTATGGTATGATTTTTTTCCTGCATATTTAATGTGTCTAACAATTTATGAAAAAAAATTACGAATGGATATGTCATGAAATTGCTATAAAATACTAAAAATACAGAGGGTATTTACACATTTTTAGAATGATTTCGATAACGAATTTAAAAAAAGTAAATGTTTTAGAATAAAAATTTTTGGCAACAGCTTATTATTATTTGAAATGAGGAATATCGTCTGCTACTTTTAAATTTATATTTATATGGGCGTGAGAGCGTAGGAGTGTGGGTTCGATTCCCACCGTGACCATGGGTGTTTTCTTCGTTATCTTCTGTGGTTGTACATCTGTCATTGTGCTATTTGTCCTATTATCGTTGAAGAATTACAAGCGGATCTCAAGAATCAATACTACAAGTCTAAATATATGTATAATGTAATAATAATTTTAAATTTATTATTCTTTAAAAATGTCGCATGTAAAACAGTTGTGGTTTGAAGGATATGTTTTTGCGCTTTCCGAAGAGAAATATTCTTATTCCAGAATTCAAAAACATTGTGAAATGCATGGTATTAAAATTTCTAAGTGCCAAATAAGCAGCATTATTAATCGGACTGGTAAAAACCGGCAATCATTATTTCTACATGGAAAGAGTACACCAAACTAATATCCGAAAAAGGTACGTACTTACGTACTGTTTCAAATGTTTCTAAAGTGAAATCACCGGTAACAAGAGAAAATCCTCCAACTCAGAAATCAATTACAAAGTCTTTAGATACATCTGTAGCAGCAATAAATAAAATTATAAGCCGAAAATTACAGCTTAAAAAAGATAAAAAAACATAATGTTCCCCAGTTTTTGCTGAGACATGTGGCTCAACGCAAAGCATTTTGTTGAATCCTGTATGAAAATCATTTAGTAGGAGATAAATAAAAATGCATTGTGACCATTGATGGAGCATGGATTTACCTATATGACTGCAACAAAAAAGATATATTTACTATAGAAAATGAGGAAAAAAATGTACAAACTTGGTTCTGTCAAAGTAAAAAAAAATTCAGTAAGGGGTTTATGATTGTCACAGGTTTCTCCTACAATGGGAAATTAAAAATAAGAAGAGTGGGAAAAATGTTAAAATCAATTCATCATACTATCAGAAGAAGGTCTTACGTCCAATATTTACAGAAGAAATTCCACTTCTTTATCCCAATGACTTTCAAAGAGTGAAAATTCGTCAGGACAAAGCTACAAGTCATACTTCGAAAACGACTACTGCATTCCGTGAAAAATGAAGACTAATACAGGTATTGCATACATATTTTTTCAACATATTCCTGCAAAGTGTCCTGACTTTTCACCTATGGACTTTTGTGCCTTTGGTCTGTTAAACAAGCTCTTTTTAAGAGCAAACCCACCACGATAAATGGACTCTGAAAGTAGTGGAAGAGGAATGGAAAGCAATACCCCTGGAAATTTTACGAAAAGCTCTTCTATCATGGAAATGAGGATGCAGACTTATAGAATAGAAAAAAGGTGATCTGATCGGACATTTAAAAAAATAGTCTTTACATTTTAAACATTGATTAGACGGCCCCGAAATCGTTCGATAAATGTGTTAATACCCTCTGTACAATGTAATTCCATAATCATTACGAAAGTAACTACACAATAACTAATACTAAAAAAAATATTTTTAAATTTTATTCTTCAGTTTTTCATAATACTGATATTATGAAAAATAATATTATAGATGTAAATAATGTTAAATATTATCAATTCAACTATGTATGTATATTGTGGGGATAATTTAAAATGTTTATATTTGCCATCAGGCTATTGTTCTGAGTTTTACAAACTATAATTGTTAAAATATTAATAAACACAGAAATAAACATTTGATCTATATTATAAAATATAAATAAATTAAAATCCACAGAATTGACCACATGTTTCCTTTCTACTTTCAAATTTCATTGGAGACATTTTCAAAAATTGGATGTTTTGGGAAAAAAAATCGAAAATTGTTCGACTTTACAGTAAAAAGGTACAAATTTATAAAAAGGGTAACCCTCTCCCAAAATATGTCTTGGAAAATCTGCCATACTTTGTTTTGATCATAGTGGTTCCGGTTTTCTCTTCTGTGATGCAAGTTTGATTTTTGGTTATATTGTTGGATTTTTTGTTGCAAAGTATGGTTTTTCTCGTATTTAATGTCATTTTTGTGTCAAATATGCGATTTTGTGGCAACAGTGTTAGAATTGCTTGTGTACTGAAAACGTCGCCCAATGGAGGTCGCCAATGAAAGTACCCAATGGAGGTATGTACTTAACTAGTTCCAATAAAAACCTTGATGTGAAACATTTTGCTAATGTAACAGTTAGTCATTGAGATATTCTTGCAGTAAACTAAATTTTTGTTTTACATTAAAAAATAACGAAAGTGTTCGTAAAATCTCTAAAAAATGTTTTGAAATTAATATATGTAATTGCCAATTTTCTTTTGAAAATATTTTTTCATAGTTTTATTCATCTTATTTCTAAGAATAATTATCTCTGTATACAAATAACTAGAAAAATATATATATATATAATTATATGTATATTATATATATATATATATATATATATATATATATATATATATATATATATATATATATATATATATATATATATATATATATATATATATATATATATATATATATATATATATATATATATATATATATATATATATATATCATTCCGTTTTCTTACAAAAATGTTAATTTTAAAAGTATTTTGTTAATTTTAAATTGTAATGAAATGAATTGAAAGTTAATGAAGTTTTGAATTACAAAAATAGAATAGGTACATGTCATTAAATTTTAATTTATTAGAAAACAAATATCAGATCTAATAAAGGGAAAAACGTTAAAAATATTAAGCTTTATTTTGCTTACAATATTTATACAATGTGTATGATCATAATTCTGTTCTTTTATTGGTAATTTGAAGTTTGTTTTATGTAGTGTTAAATTCCTTACTTCCATATTTCTTACAATGTCAATTTAAAATTCAGAATTTTATTGTATCATAAAAAATATTCATTTCATATTAAATTCTATAAATATTTCTATTGACATTTGTAGTAGAATAAAAGTATAAATCTTTATTCAAAATCTATAAACTAGATATACTTTTTTAACAGTGCCACTCAGTTAAAGGAATTCTTTAACTAATATAATCGAAAAATGAAATTTTTTCTAAATATTTATACTTAAAATCAATGTTTTTTAAGGAAATCAATGGATTGATTTTATTAAATTTTAAGATATCACACAAACATGGGAAACTGACCATTTATAATCTTATTTAATGAATCAATAAAAAAAGCAATATTTATAAAATTTTACATGAAAATGTTAAATTATAAAAATATTTTAACAATTTGACAAATTGAATGAATCATTCTTCTTATGTATACAAATGTACGAAGAATAAATTGATTTTAATATAGAAAGAATATTTCATTTCTGTTTTAAAAATATTGCTTTGCATTGCATGATTAATTTACCTGTATTAAAAACAGTGTTTGTCAAATCATTTAATGCTTTAGCATTTTATTTTGAAGAATCGTAGTCAGAAAATCCAGGATAGTATCTGATAACACAGTTATAAAATAAATAGCTAATTAACATTTATTACGTTTTAATAAAAAATATTATTTAAAAGTGTTATATGTTAACGATATCAAGTGTAGAAGTTTGAATGGAAAATAATATATGATTAAAATTGTCTTATAATTCATTTTTATATTTCATAAAATGTATTGCATTTCAGCTTAATTATTTCCAGACAAATTCTAATAATAAACTTGAACAAATTTTAAACATTTTATGTTGAGAAATCGACGTGTTAGTCAAATAGACTCCTCCAAACTTAAATGAATTTTTTCATTGCTAAACTTTTAATTTTAATTCCGAAAGTAGTTATTTAATTAAAATATATAAATTTTTATTAAATTTTAAGTAGGCAATAGAAATGTTCTTTTAATATAATTAAAAAATTTAAATTTAAAATTAAATGATTTATATAATTGAAACAAATCTCTTTAGTTGTTACTATTCATAAATAATATTTTATTTCAGATATTAATATTAATAACAATTTACATTAATATATTATTCTGTATTAGATTTTAAATATATTTTTAAAAATTATTTTTTATGTCTTGTTTAAGATAATAATTCATATCATGTCTTAATATTTACCTCAAATGCTGGTAAATGTCAATGAGTACGATTAATAGAAAGATAAAGGTTTAATGTAATTAATTTTATTTTTTGAAATTTCTAATAAGAACTTTTTTATATATTTTTCAGTGTACGTGACACATAAATATGTGTCATTTTCTGTCACTGTACAAAATAATTTTCTCCCTTAACTTATCAAGGTATTACCTTTCATTTTTTTAAGCAAAAAAGTGTTAAAATAATGCTTATATGCTTAGAAAAAATTAAATATAAACATAAACTTTAAATTATAGTGAAAACAAAATTTGTATTTAATATGTGCATAGTGTTTTTAATGTTATCTTAAATAAGACATTTATCTTTAAAAATATCTTCAAAAATGAGGTTTGATATTTAAGTATGATTTAAAATTATTTACACTTTTCTTACAATTATTTTTTAAACATTAATTCATTCTTATCATTTGCTGAATTTTTGACACATAATAAAAATAGTATATTTTTATAAGAAATATGTATAATCAATTTTGAAAAACGTGTATAATTATAGGAACATTATGGTTTATTTTAAAAGTTGCATGTATATTGTAATCATGTAGAGTAAAAAATATTTCCAATAATAATGTTTTTAAACCAAAATTTTTAAAAATGTTATAGACATAAGTTGTAACGGTAAAAGTAGATTGAGCTTCATATTTTATATATATATATCTATATAAGAACATATATTTTAGTATATTATATATTCTATTTTCTCATAAACACTGAGAAATATTCTTGCTTGGTAAATTCTGTTCATAAAATTGATTTGAAAGCTGGGTTCCTTTTTTATTTCAATTCTTCCAACATCTGTTTTGAATACATATATATTCTTATTTAGCGTGATACAAAACTCTCGGAACTTCCTTTTGAATATTAAATTTAAAAATTCATGATTCGAAATGTATATATTTTCAAAATGTTAAGAAAGGTGCAATCAGACTTTGCTGGAAGTTCAGCTTCAGATAATATTTGTATTAAATTTGGAGTCTCCATTGTGATAAATATTGTAACCCTAGTCTCTTGGTAGTATAATGTATATTGAAATGTTTGTATATACTATCTTGAATGTATTCCAGTTATATTATTTCACTTACTAAACATACATTTTGAAACTAGTGTTTTCTGAAACATATAATGATTTGCGAGTGAGATGCACATACATTAAATTAGTTTTCTTAATTTTTACAAATTTATGACAGAAAAACGAGTTTGTTGGGTAAAGTCATAATTATTTTTCTTGATACAAAGAAACAGGAAAGGTTTTTTTAACAAAATATTGATATATTTTCTTAACAAATTTAAGCCATGACAAAAATTTATAAATAAATTTACATTCCGCTTCAATACAGAAAGAATACAACTTTGTTTCAGAGTAATTATTGCAGATAAAATTTACATAAAAATGCATTTTTCTTCAGTATTTCTTAATCTGTTTTACACTATTTATTTTTTAAAATAATATATTTTAATGATAATTATATTATAGTATTTACATATTTTTATAATTTAAATTCTCTTATAAATATATTTTTCATAAATTTCATTTAAAATAAATATAAATAATGAAAATTACGTATGAAATCTAAGTTACAAATATTCTAAACTAAATCTCATTTATTAATGTCATTTGTAAACTTTTGCTTAAATAATTTTCAAAAATTGTTTCATTTTTGCTAAAAATTCAAGAATTTTAGAGTATTATGTTTGATTCCATAACTTAATTTATTGTTTCATTAGTTGTTTATTACTTTTTAGTACATAAATATAATATTAACAATTAATTGTTAAAATCATGTATTAAAATTAGAATTCAACATATTTCCTAGAAATAATTTCCCAATGACAATTAATGAGGAAAGGTTCGTTTCTTTATTTACATTACATTATACAATTTTCATTATTATGTAAAAAATATGCAACTATTTCATAAACAAAATATTCTTGAATTTAAAAATATAACTTTTAATTTTTTTAATAATTCATCCAAAAATAAATCAATTGTTTGCTAATTTTTATATTAAATTATTTTAAAAGAGAGTCAAGCTGACATAAAAGTGCATTCAACCAATCAACAAATATTTTGAATCATCATATTTGGAATATGTTAAAAATATTTTAATTGAAAAAAAGAAAATACATAATCTAGAACTCGTATCAAAATTGATTAAAAGTATCATATAAACATTTTTATTGCTTTTGAAACATTGCCCATCACAAATATTTTTCGGAAATCCGTGATAATTTAAAAGGTCATTACTCAAAATATTTTTTCACGTTAAATCACAACTGTTTAACTTAAAAAAATAAGTCTAAGGGGTTCGATATCAGTTAAAATTCACAAATGATTATACGGTTCATTTACATTTTTCGGAGTTAAATTTTGACAAAATAGCTTGATTTAAACATGCATTAAATCAAATTATGAAATACTTAATAAATCAAATTCCAAATGCTTAATATTTTTACTGACAAACTAAATTTTTAGTTTTTTTTTCGGTAACCAAACCAGTTTCAAAGAGAGATTTATCATTTTGTCAAAATGATGATCAGATACATATGCCTTCAGTAAATATTAACGTAATGCATTAAAATAAATAGCGCAATCGAATGTTTTTAACCATATCGGTGATTGGGGGATTACTGCGTTTTCATTTAAGTTGTTTGCAAATATATTTCCGAAATGAGGTTCGTAAGCTAAAAGCACGGTTAATGTATCTATTCTTTCCGTAATTGCCTTTTCCATATGGATGGGTTTCTTTGCCATTAATTGCTCACCAACCACCGTAGGAATGGAAAATCTAATTATGGAGGAGCTGGAATTCCTTCTTACTTCGGTTGCAAGGAGGCATGTATAATCTATTCTAGAATGAAATACTTAAGATGAAATCTACTGCAATGGACTTCATGGAATACTTTCTAAACGTTAAGAGCATGTGCATCAACAGGATAATTTTGTGCTTACGTGTATATTAATATGATAACAATATTATAGGAGACAATTTGATTCCAGATGCACTCTTGAAAATTTCTTCCATTAGTTCATAAGTATTTGTATTTTTCTAGCAATTTGGTTACATATAGACTTATTTACACACATATATTATTACTGAAAGTAAACTTCTTTTCTTAATGTTCCTTTAATATTCTGTTTTTAAATATTATTTATATGTACTTACAACATTTCGCCATATCTACCAATAAAAGTGTATATTTCAGTTTACAAGATTATGAAATTATTTACCAACATTGCATTTAAATCTTATTTTTAAGCAATCAATGCTCAGTTTAATGTATACTTCAGAAAGAAATATTTAATTGACCATTTATTTTTTTTCAGAAAATTCCACATTATTTATAAATTCGTAAAAATTATAAATAATATTTATTAAATATTTTATTATTTCTATTTTTTATTGAATCTGTCTTACGTCAAAAGATTTTTTTACGGAAAGTGTGAAATCAAGCAAAGAATTTATTTTTAATTAATGAGACACATGTTAAAATATTTAAACAAAATTCTTATATCTGACTAAAATATGGACTTCAAAAATGGGATTCTTATTATTAATATAATTTTTATGTAATATTCTTAGAAAACATTAATGTATAAAGTGCATAAAATTTCTCTACATTTTATTATATTAAATTCATATAGCATAAAATATCTAGCTATGTTTCCTTTTTTTTTAATTCTGTGTTAAGCAGAAAATTCAAATAATTTGAATTTCATATCTAGTAGGATATCAGCTCAGTGGTTCCTATAAAAATTTCAAATTTAGCTAAAATATTTAAATAAAAAACTAATATTTGCTTAAAATTTGATGTTTGAAATAGTATTATTTGCATTTCTTACAGTGTTTGAATAGCAAGATCTCTTATTCATGTTTAAAATTTTTTTAGCCCTATTGATAAAATTCAGAATGATTTATGAGATAATTTTGATGAAATTAAAAAGGAAAAATTCACACATTCTCAAAAATCGTTAAAACTGACAATTTGTATAAATGCAAGGTTTTAGATTGTTTATCCTTGTAGAAGATTTGAAGGTAGTAAAAAGTATCCATTTCTTTTTTTATAGTTGAATATTGAAAATAATATAAGCACTTGTGCTGTATATATGTATTATTTTCTCTGCATTTCTGAATGCTAAGCATTTTTCTAATATTAAATTTAGAGATTACTAAAATACTTTTAAAAATTAAACTGCAAGTTTAATTAACTTGTATAAAATGTAAATGCAAATATATAATTTTATTTTCCGTACTTGTCATGTATGAAAGAAGCTCCAAGTGACTGAATTTTTTTAATACAACAAACACGTGAAATAATCATTAAATATATCTTTAAAGTATTAAAGCAAAAATACAAAGCGAAAAAGAAATGAAAGAAAAAGTTATTATGGATTTTCCAATTTTTTACGGCATCATATAAAACCTTATAGGAAAATAACGACATCAACTACAGTCTGCACTGGGTGCATATTTGCATTGTTTCCCTCCTTCAGCGTATTTCCTCAACATTTCCCAAACACAGAAGAGGCCATCCATCCCCAAGGTTTCGTCGATTTGCATTTAAAAGAGCATTTTAAAAGAGGAGTAGCAATCTGATGGTTGAACGGGATTTAGCCACATGCCATGTTTTGAGAAAATGACGTTGTAACGCACATTTTTAATAAAAGTTTTCCCGCGATCATTTGTTCCAACCGGAGTGGAAGGAAGATTTATCACCTCTAGATTTTTAAAGCAGAAAACGTGGATTGAAAAATGCTTACGTTTCTGAGATACCTAGTAGAGTTAAGTATTAGTAGAGCATGTTAACTATCGGAAACTAGTTCATAACCACAATTTCATTTAAATTCATTACAATGAGTATTTTATTTATTTATGTCTTTAAGTACGCGATAGGATATTACGCGACAGTTCTCATTGTAATTTTTAACACCTTAAAGAATGCAGATTTGATTTTTACTTTGATTGCGAAAAAAAAAAGGTTTTGTGTAAACGGCCACAAAAAAATTTGAATATTTTTCATTTAGAATGTAAACAATTATTAATATTTTAACAGTTTTATCAATCCAAATAAGTAAAGTAAGGCTCTTTAAAATAATTGAAATAAATAAATGGTTTAGATACGAAATAAAAGTACATTTTATATGCTATTTAAATTGATTTTAACATACTTTAAGTTAGTTTTTAATTTATCTTTCAAATCAGAAAAAAAGATACGTATCTTAAAAGTGAATATATGCATTTTTAATAACATTATTTAATTATTTCGTAAATAATGCACGTTGTTTTTATAACTATCATTTTTAAATTAGAAAAGTACTCAAAATTTTCAACACTCAAATGAAAATTGTCTTTTAAAATTACTCTTTGTTATTTTCTTATATGATTGACATAAAAATTGAAATTCTGTTTGAATAACAGGAGATTTGATTAATATAAATTCATCATATGTCCATGAAAATTTCAATTTAATAAATTTATGAATGAATTTCAATGTTTTAAGTGTCTTACAAGAGAATAAATTGTTGTTTATAAATTATAACTTTTAAATTCAATTTATATTATCCATATACTCATAGTTGCAGTTCAATAAATATTGTTTAAATGAAGGTTCTTATGATAGATCAATAATTTAATTTAAAAATATGCATACAATTTTTAAAATTTGAATATCATGTCTAAAAAGTTTTAGTAGACTAGTGGAAAAAGGAATAACAATTGGAAAGTCATAACATCAATGTCTATAGCACAAATAAACGATTATCTATATTCCTAACGGCCCGATATGTATCTGATACACCGGTGTTGAGAAGATTACTCTAAATACAAATTTGACTGCGATTCAAAATTTAAACTAAATTGCTACAGTTAGCATCTTTTCTCTGAAAAAATATGCAAGTAGAAATATATAGACGAAGTTTAACTTAATTTCAAATTAAAACTATTTTTTCGAAGAATGCGTAAGGTATGTAATATATATATTTTTTTAATTTTAAGTTTTGCTCGTATAATTTAGTGATATATTTAAAACTTATTTTTGATACAAAACATAACATAAGCTATATATATATATATATATATATATATATATATATATATATATATATATATATATATATATATATATATATATATATATATATATATATATATATATATATATATATATATATATATATATATATATATATAACTTTGCAAATAAAATACCTAATCATTGAAATATTGTTAGACGTTTCAATCAACTGAGTCCCAGATTTACTACATTTTCAAGAAGAATTAATCAATTTATAGATTTATCTGAAAAATGTATAAAGTAATTGAATTAACCGTAAGAGAGGATGCTCCAGCTCTTATTAATCACGTAACGTAAAAGCGAATTAAGAATTATCGTTTAAAAATAACCGAGTGTTAAATTATAAGTCAATAACCTTTGCCTTAATTAAGTATCAGTTTCAGCATTATTCAAGTTTTTAACAGGATATAACTAGTTAACCTCTGAAGCTTATCAAAATAAGGCTAAACAAATAGAATTATTTTCTGACAACCAAAAAGAGAGAAATTAAACTATTCTTAATCATAAGCTCACAACGAATACATTTTTTCTACATTTTTCTGACTATTTAATTGACTGAATATAAGATTTTTATTTAGAATTGAAATTATATTTTTGACAAATTTTTGTAATATTATTTATTCTTATTATATAACATTATTTAGATTTTACTTACAGTAATTACATGTTTAATATAAGCTTATACTTACATCAGAAGTATGTGCCAAATTAAATTCAGTTGTACATTCACACTTAGCTTTACGAAACGCCATTTACAAGTAATTACGCACAACAATAATAAATCATTGTACTTTTAAGGTTTACATACATCTAAAAATATTTCTTATCTTTCTTCTTTAATAAATTGTCCTGTTAGCTATGATAGACAGAAGTATGTAAAACAAGGAGTGCAATTAAACATAAATCAACAACAATATTTAATTTCGTAAAGACAGAGCAGAAATGATGAATAACATTTTTATATGCATTGAAATAATTCTTTTTTATAAAAGACATCAAGTTTTTTCTCTTTTCATTAAATATTTTTATTTATTATAAGGACTAATATTTAAAGAAATTTAAATGGTCTTATATACAAAAATTAATTTCAGCATATGTATCAAATAGTAAGGGAACGAGAGTTATATTCTGAAATTCGATTATTATAGTAAGTATTTTAAATATAATATCAAATGTGTTTTATAAGACATCCATAATATTTTTATAATCCTTTATTTTCAAATACAATCACTATTTAGTATTAACCATGTTTACAATATACGTAGTTAGGCTATGCTTCATTTTGCACACAACATTTTTTTTTAATTTTAAACATTTATTTTAATAAAATGAAATTATTTCTCCTTTAATATTGGTACTCAAAGATTTTTTTTAAATATAACTTTTTTGAAAAGTAAATATTACACTATAATATAAATATTTGAATACTATTATTTGAGGGAATTGGTAATGTCAGTTGTTATGTAACTGACTTTCAGAATTCCATGTTAAAAATTATGATTAAAAGTTTATCATAATTCGATAGCGTTTACAGTTAACTTAAATATAATTAAAAAGCTTATTTATTAGCAATAGTAAACATTTATATTTAATGCTTCAAAATAGCAGAAATTATTACCTTTCATATTTCTTGACCTTTCATATAATTTACGAAATAAACAAGTAATATTAAATGAATTTCTATAGCATGTGGAATAGTACTCAAATATATTATTTTTCTTCACTTCAGTTATGCCAACCAATTTTTCAGTTTTGAAACATTTCTCAATCCGTTCTTAATTTTCTCTACAATAATTACTCTTTTACCTAACGCAGAAATGTAAAATGTATTAAAATAACTGATTAGTTCTAGAGAAAATCTAAGTTATATTGACATTAGTCATTTAGAGTGTCTATATCTATATAATTTCTGAAATAATTAAAAAAAATTAAAAATCTATGAAAATTATTATATTTACAAGGAAATTCGGTTTCATTAGTAACTAAATTTACATTATATTTCTGAATATTAGTCCTTATCATGTAATCCAATACAATACTCCTTACAAATATCATTCCTATAATAGTTAATAATATCACTACAATAACTATGTGAAATATTAATAATGTAAAATATGTAATATGCCAATTGTTTAAATGAGAGTTCAAATAATTTATGCAATGGGACGTAAATCGTCTCAAATATTAGTGACAAATTTTTGCTTATTGCGTCTGAATTACTGATCTTAGTAAAATAAAGGAATAAATATTTTAGAGATCAAATGCATAGCAATCGTGGATAATTTCAATAGTCATTAATATGTAAAATACAGAAATATTATTTTGATTACAAGTATACGTAGATAATTCATCAAAAATATTTCAAACATTCATAAAAACAAATGAATGCACAGAATAAAGCATTTCAGTCCTTGACTAACAATAATAAATGCAATGTTTTAGTTGCGAACACATAAACAGGGAATATAAACATGTTGAATACATGAACTTATTCCCAAAATATTCTGCCATAAATCATATAGAAATCTTATAATCTGATATATCTATATATATATATATATATATATATATATATATATATATATATATATATATATATATATATATATATATATATATATATATATATATATATATATATATATATATATATATATATATATATATATATATATTATATATAAATCAGATTCGTTTTTATTATTATATAAAAATAATTATTTACTTATATACAATGCGTGTTATTAAAATATAATATTGCATAATTGTTAAATTTAAATAAAATGCACCACAATTTCTTAAATGCATAAGTAATTCATGATAAAAAGCTCAAATTTCAAGTGCATTAATCATTAAACTATATCATATGCCATTTTAATTAACTCGAAATATAAACTCTGCCTTCTCTTTAGTATCATTCTAACTTTTGCATATACTTGATGTTTAGGCTTGTAGTACTATAAAGGAATAATATATGCAACGTAAGTTACTTAAAATGAAATAATATAACAATTGTTTTGCAAATGAAAATAAACTTTAGAATATAACGTAATATTTTACGAGAGGTTTTCTCTAATTTAAAGTTCTCGCACATTTTTCATTTTCTCGTTTAATCTCCCCTCCAAGGAAATAAATGATAAGATTAACTATATTAGCTCTCCTTACATAAAAATCAATCAACACAAGGAAAACTAGGTGACTCAGTTATTAAGACATACAAACTAGCAGAATAATTATCCCCATTATACAACAAACACCTTTCTGTGTATAATTACTCCCTTAGGGAGCTTTCCATAACTTCATGTCAGTTCAAATCCCCGCGCGATAAATTCTGCAACAAGGCTTAATTTTCTAGAGAGAGACAGAATCCCCAACATTGAGAGAGAGAGAGAAACTTCGTAATCTCTTAAATTGTAGTTGATACTTTAAAGTACATATAATTGCATCATTAGCGTGGCCAGATGATCAATTAAAGTATGATATCATTAATTGCTGGTTCATGCGGACTTTGTCTAAAGCAAGGAGGGCTGTAAATATTGGAAATTTAGCAGGGGATTTGAATGGCCATATGAATCCATTCGAAAGGATACTGCCTGGGGTGCATTCGCAGAGAGCAACTTCAATTGGCTCTGTCTAACCACTGACTTGATTATTTAGCGTCAGGGCTTTGAATAGTCAAGTGGGGATGAAATGTTAATGGCTTTGCCAATTATGATTAGGACAACAATCCATAATAACCTCTTCGCAGTTTGTTCTATCGATGCATGTGTATCTGCCCATGTAGACACTTGTTTCACAAATAAAAGGATGAAGCTAGCGTAATTAGAGACACATAATTTAGGTATTTCTAATTTTGCTATGTCCGATTTAATTTAATGATTATTTATGGGGGAAACATATACTATTCCGGAATTAAACTGAACAGTGTGTATGCTTGTTAAAAACATTATTTTTAAAGATAGTTTAAAGAAAAATCTAATAGGTAGATAATTTTTTTTTAAATTTACCCATAAAGCATTATTTCAAAATAATTTTATGCAAATAATTCTATTTGAAGAGAGAAATCCTGATTACTGAATTATTTCAAATAAATGTATTCTTCTTTAAGTTATGTAATTTGAGAATACATTTTATGATTAAAATAAAATTCGATATATAGAAGAAAATTATCATGTAAGAAAAATTTCATGCAGATGAATTAGTTTTGAAAATTATAAGGAAGTACTGAATGCTTCCTTTAAACCAAAAATAATTTAATTGTGAAAGTATAAAATTTATTTTTATACTAAAAATGTTCTCAAAAAAGTCTAATAAATTTAAAAATCTCTGAAAACGTATAAACAATGTTCATAATAATTCTTGAATAAAAAGTATTAAATGCATTGTAAATCAAGGAGAAAAATTTAGTTTTTCTTGTGCAGTATCAAGTTTCTTTTAGAGTGAACAAACACACAGAGAAATGTATGTTTCTTTCTAAATATGCAAGCATCAAAATCAAAAGCAAATTCAGATTTCTTATAATGTATTGAAATGATTTCATGCATGTAAGCTAAAGTCTCATTTATTTTGAATTATAAAATATAAAACATGAAAATATTTTTTTATAATTATTGCCTAGAAGAATAACTTACGTAACAATATTGCGGAAAAAAATTATCGTGTATGATAAAAATATTCTGGGGTAATGAGAAAACTTAATTATTTTCTGAAGGCACACATATTAAATATTTCTTTTTAAATATAGATATTTCATGAAAATCAAATTTGAAATTTAATTACAAAAATATGAAGAAGTAAAAATTTAATGCTAAATTTGAATTTCCTTAATTATATCATTGACTGATAAAAAATTATTTCAACACAAATATATTTATGTAAATAAAAATTTTTATATCTTATTTTGAAGGAAAATATTTTTTTAAAACTAACGTTATCTATCTTGGGATCATGCATTTTTAGGAGTTTCAAATGATTTGTTTCTTTGTCGCTAATGTAATGCGTAAATAACTACCGAATTTTATGAGAAACAACTCTGTATCTTTTGATTCAAAGAATAAAAATTACTTGATGATAAAATTTTAATTTTAGTATAATGATTTATTCGAAATATATATTCATGAAAAATAATGAGCAGTTCTAGTGAAAACTCTGAATTTCAAGTTTTGGTGTTGAAATTATAAATATTATGCATCAAAAATGTTTGATATGCTTAAATTAAATTATTTGATTCAATTGTTATATAAGAGCACTTAACTTCTGTTGGTAAAAAAAAAGATAAGATAATATTTTTTATCGAAAATCTTTGATACTATAATTCAAATAAATAGATTAAACGAAGTTAAAAAAAGGAAAGATAACTGCGTATGATTGACTTTCGTTTATATAGATGAATTAAAAATTTTGTGATTTCCTATTTTATTTAATATTTTTCAATGCAATTTGTACTAATAAGGCACATTTGAATTCACAAGGGAAATTAATTTCGCTCATTAAACACTTATAACATTAAAACCTACAAAAAATACTGCCATTTGGATAAAAATAACTTAAAAACATACTTCTGTAAATGACGAATAATGATTTCTGTAAAAACGAATCTTGTAAATACATTAATGAGATTAACTATTGAATTCACTTGTGTGTTTTTTTCTAAGAGTATGTTAAAAATTATTTCATTATCAATTCGTATTTAGAGACAGTATAGAAACATAATCTTACAAATAGAAATTTTTACGTCTTCTAAGTTAATAATGGATATTTAATTTTAAAGATATAGGTAGCTTCAAAAGCTAGTATCGAATGGAAATTTAAAGGAACATTTCTGTTATTCATCACATTTTATTAAGACATATTTAAATGATAATATAAATTCATTTATATAATATTCACTATTAATACATTTGTATTGTGTAAAATTTACGTCACAGATATGTTAATTGCTCAAATTACATAAGCGAAAGAATTTTCCATATAATTTAAAATTGGCTTTTAAAATTATTTTAGTCTGAGCATTTTATGTATTCTCTTTGAAAATAAAGCATTAATTTTCTGATAAATTACCAAGTCATTCTCATTTTAAAATAATTTTCTTTCTCTAGAGATACGAGATATGTATATTTGCGTTTAAGTGATTAAGTAGGTATTTTCAAAATAAATTATTTATAACGAAATATTTAAAATTAATTAACTTTGTTTATACGTCTGATGTTGCAGTAAATATTCTTTGAAAAGGAAGTTTTGTTCATTAATGCTTTATAATTTCATATTTTTATTCACTGAAAATGATTTAAATATAAATATGTACAGAAATATTAATAACTGGTAGTACAACAGTATTATACACTTGGGGATTAAGTAAATCAGTGATGTGATTATAAAATTTAAGGAAACATTTCTAAGCTTTTATGTAGAATTGATCATGCATCTTCAACAGTGAACAGCGTATGTTAAATATGCAAGCTTCTCCGTAACCATTGACGAGAAGTTTTCTATTGAAGAGATAACTGAACAAATTTCTGAACAAAGTATGAATTAAAAAAATACCCTTCAAGAAGAAAAATGCGTACAATTCATGCTAACTGAAACTCGGTTTTCATATTGGTGAAACCAGTTTTTTAGTATTCTCCGATATAGTGTAGAGTTTCGTAGTTTAAGATAACAAAAATTTAATAAGAATTGATTAAAATCAGTAAGAGTATGTGGCAAGAAAATTGACCTAGATGTGATGTTTTGTGACCTAGATGTGAAAATTGACCTAGATGAGAGGCAATGTGATGTTTTAAATAGCTAACAGTTACAACTGATTTGGTCAATGTAATGTTGTAAGTTGAACCAAGATTTGGTTGGAGGAAAGTGACACGCTATCCTTGTGTCACAGTTCTTTAAACACTCTTAAAATGCTTACTCGAGGAGGCATGGTGAACCTATAAGTCCTCGTCAGCTATTATTGTCTTATAAAATAAGCACCAAGATTAATATTTTCACTTACAAATATTTTCTGTTAAAAAAACAAGTATTTTTCAAGTACAGGTAGTATGCAAACCCTTTTATTTAATTTGGGTAAATGTGATATATTTCAAAATTCTTGTTTGCTATCTTGCCTCATTTGATGAAAAATATTTTGTCAGTTTTTCTTTGAAATTTTGAAGGAAGAGTTTCGAAAGTAATTCTGTTTTGAAAAGCTCCTTTAATGATTTCTAAAGCAAATGTCTTCAAAAATGCTTACCAACTATTTGATATTGTTTAATTGTTAAATTTATGGGCACTATCAAATTCTGTTTCATTCGTAAGCTATTGATTTTTCCTGCACTTCTTAAATCACAAAAAAGTTTAAAATGCCAATATCCATTTATCTTTTTATATTTTTTTCATATTTCCTCTTGGTTTAATAACTGTCTAGCATGATTCATTTTAAGCATATATAAAACGTTGATATCATTTTCTTTTTGAACGAAGTATATCACTTTATTTTACTCCAAAACTTTAACATCTCATTTAAAATCTATACACACGCATAGAGACTAAAATACCCAAACCTCAAAAGTTATTAATAAAAGGGAAAAGCAGGAAATTAAAAATTACAAAAATTAGAAACAAGTTGATCATAAATACAACTACTCAGGATCTTGGACACTTTTTTCAGCTGGCAGGCAAATTATTATTAGCTCTGGCCTACGGTTTTGGAGGTTTGAAACTTAACTTAAGTTTGTATGCATTTAGTGCTTCTGAATTCATTTAAAATATTGGTCCAGGTTTGGTTTAATTAGTTTTCTTGAGAAAATAATAGTCGTTGTGTGATAGCGAAACCTAGAATACTTTTGGAAAAAAAGAGGTTATTTCTATGCTGTAGTTTAAGAGGAACCGAGTCTTTAAGATCCAGCACTCAGGCTCGCAAGTTAAACAATTACTATCTAAAAGCTAGCATTAAATGGAACCGATACAATGGTTGTCGAGGTGATATTCTATGTGGCTACTGTCGCCGATCACGCCAGAGACTTGTACCTCTTCTCGTAGACTTATTTGACCAGAAATGTGTGTTGGCTAGATTCAGCTGATGTTAATTTAAAATATATTAAAACCTTGTGTTTCACAGCTGTTTGCAATAGTAGGCAATTGATATTCAGCATATTATTCTTAAGATTATCTTATATCAACTGATTACCTATTTTGTAAACAGTCATGGGATCTCGAAAGAAATGAACATAAAACACGGCAAAATGATAAATCTCAAGCCCGTTAACGTACAATTCAAACCATATAGAAGTAAATATATATTTATAAGCATTTATTTATTTCACAAGAATAATCTCAATTTATTTTCAACACATGACAATAATCTGAGACAGTATTTTCTGCCTAAGAGATTTGGCATACATTTTCTACTATGAATATTAAAAGCAACATAACTAAAGCCCTTGATTATCAGCCACCCAATATACAAGTTTTTCATTTTAAAAGTAAAATCCATTGATCTCTTTCGTAAACAATAAGTGATTTTTATAACAGATAATTTGGGACAGAATTTAAATATCAAGAATAAGTACATAAATACTTTCATACGCACATAGATGTTAGATTTTAAGTATTGTCTTTTTTAAATATTTAGATTTTAAAGTGTTTTCTAAATATTTATTAATTATAACAACACATATTATTCATGAATAATCCCAAGTTAGTGTCCGTTAGTGTCATAAACTAAATCGATTTTAGGTATTTTATAAAGTTTCTTGTCGGTGTTGATTATTCTCTAATTTGAATAAAAGTTTAATGAAAAATTCAAATATTTATCAGTAAATAGTTCATTTACAGCTTTAAGGTATTTGAAACAAATGTATTTCACAATAAAAGTGTATAATTCTGAATTCTTAACAATATATTTCATGTGAATTTTATATTTTTAATCATTTCCATGTATTAGAATTTTTTGCATAAAAATATATGATCATTAACATCATATGTTTATATGTTTTAAAATAACATCCCAGCAAACACAAAGATGCCGGGCATCCATCGGGCCGCTGCTGTCAGCCGTCTTGGCCAGCAGCGGCCCGCCGCTATTTGGCCTCGTCGGCTCCGTCAATAAAGTGGTCGTCGTCATTGCTGCTGGGCCGGCAGTACGGTCCGCTGTTGGTCCAACGCCGGGTGGCCATCAATGCCATATTGGCCGCATGTGGCCCATCTAATTGCCAGTACGTGCCCATATACGGTTATCCATCGGCCCTTTGCCGTTTGGCCGACGATAGCCGCTTTCACCGACGTAGGGCTGGTTATGGTTATTTATTTCTATAAATATTGAATTCATTATTTATGTTAATATTGTATATATTGTTAAAGTTAATATGGAAATATTGGAAATCCATCAAATTAATACTGAATATATTTTTATGATTCTAAAAGACAATTGTTATCCATGTAATTGTCAAATATCATTAAGTGCTTTTTTAGTTCTTAATTATATGAAGATTAAAAAAATATGAATTACTAACTTATATTTTAAATCATTTTTTTGGAAATGCTATCTAAATTTTATTTAAATAACTTTTATATTCTGTTTTTAAAATTTTTGTTATTACAGAATTTCATTATTTCTAAATTTTTTTAAAAAATTTCTTGTGTAAGCAAGTGTCAATTTATTGCTAAAACTGAACTTGAATGTATAAAAGAATTCCAGTTTTATGATAATTTTATAGAATTATTTTCCAAATCAATTAACTCCATGCAACAAGATGTTGAGAAAAATGATAAAAAGTATAAAGACTAACACTTTTTATTACTTATAAAAATTAAGAAAACAAAGCCATAAATAAGTGAAATGTCTCCATGAACAAGATGTTGAGAAAAATGATACAAAAGTATGCAGATAAAGATTTTTTATTACTTATAAAAATTAACACAACAAAAGCCATATATAAGTGAAATGTCTAAACATCAATGGCATTAACATTTTTTATTTATGATAATATTGAAAATAAAAATCATATCTATTTTTATTTAGATTTGAAAATAATTTTTGCAAAATTTTTTTTAACATTTTTAATTTACAAGTTTTTTCTTTTATTTATGTGGTCCACCTTCCGAATTAGTACTCTGGAACAAATTTCTCCTTTTAAAAAGATTTTCACTTTGTTGTAATACTCTGAAAATAAAAATAAAAAACAGAATTATTAAACTCGTTCAATTTAATTACAAAAATAGAAACAGCAGGATGTTAATAACAGCCCAGGTAAAAAACAGAAAAAAATTGAGCTGTTTATATAAATTAGGAGAAACTTCATGCATAACACTTATTTTCTAGTATTTAGGTATTATTTCACAGTATTAACTATTTGAATAAGGAGAATCCAACACAACTATTTTTAAACTTACAATATTTTACAATTAAATTTACAGTCAAAGCAAAACAAGCCAAGCACTTAAATAGGTTGTGAATGCCTATAATAATGCCAATTTTCATTCAGAATTAATAACTCATAAAAAAATTACTAATAAAATTCTTTTATGATAGAATCTTTTACTTAATTTTAGTTTTATCTCTTTAAAAAAGGGGGAATGGTTATTAGTAACATTATGTCCACAATGAGCATGCTTGGGAACTAAACACTGGGTGTTTTACGTTATGTTGAGCACCT
The DNA here is from genome assembly GCA_037975125.1 of Latrodectus hesperus. Lineage (NCBI taxonomy): Eukaryota > Metazoa > Arthropoda > Arachnida > Araneae > Theridiidae > Latrodectus > Latrodectus hesperus. The sequence goes on along the minus strand of CM075856.1, from coordinate 16,408,269 downwards.
AATCGGGACATGTGCTTCGCAGCCCAGGGGCTCTTGGTCAGGAAAATAGGCATTGTAGGCCTTGACCCATGTGGTCTGTCCTGCCAGAGTTTAGTTTTATAGTTTATATTCATATTGATATTTCAATATACATACACATTATAATAAATAACATTAAGTAACAAATGGAAAATCAATATTCATCAATTCTGACAATTCTTTGATTAAAAATAGAGACAAATAATTGGGTTATATGAAAACCATTTCAGTTGAATGACTTAATAGAAATTCTAAACATCTTCGAAAATTCTATAGATAGACTTCAAATTTCAATGTAATGTTTTAAGCAGAATTTTACATTTTCAAGGTTATAATAGAATGTAATTAATTTATAACATACACTTTGTATTTCCTGCTTTTAAAAAATCATTTTGAACTAATAAAAAATGGTTAATAAAATATTCATCAATGATTACCAAATTATTTTTTACACAGAACTACAATTACAGATAAGTAAAGTTTATAAAATCATAGTAATTAAAATAAATATTGATGAATTTTAAAACATATTGATAATTTCGAATTATTTATGCAATATTCTATACAAAATCTTATTAACATGGAATTTATTTTTTATACACCTGTGATTACAGATTAATGAAAAAAATTACGTCAATTAATGCAAATGATTTTCAGATTTTGAATACATGCATTCCAGTTGTTGCCCAGTAAATTTACATCACAAGTAATTATCATAATCATGAATTATTTAGAAGTAAAAATGTTTTACATAACTTTATAATTTTTATTTTACAAAAAGTATTAAATTTATATTTAATTAGTTATTATTAGAAAATAAGTTATTGATTCTGGACTATAGTTTAAATAGGTACACTTTACATTGGAGTGGGGAGATGTTAGAAACACAATCTTCAAAGCTAATGTATAAAATGAAATATTAGCAAAATAGCCATCAATAATAAATATAAGCAATAATTTGTTACTTTACTTTAAAAATATTGTTGTTGTTGCATGCCCCCAAAGGCCAGCAGCGCTAGACCAGGTCCATGACGTTGTACACTCTACAATAATCCAAAACCAGAAGAGGGTCATCAATCAAGTACTGCCTGACAAAAAAATATTACCTATATTTACTTGCTGTATTTATAATTACAATTATTTGTTAATATTATTTACAATATTTGTGAATACAAGTAATTAAAAAAATTGTAACACAAGGAAATAAATTATCTGGCTTGTAATTTCCAATGATATTGAAAAATATTAAGGAAAATTTTTTATTTATGGTTAGATGTGGTCATTGATCGAGACTACATATAACTATAAAATACCTATTAAAGGTCACTTTCCAGTATAATATATTTATACCAAATGTTATTGATAAAAAAAATTTCTATGACAAATTCAAGTTTTGCAAGAAGCCAGAAAAAGGATGAAACATATAAATAAAGAAGACCTAACTATTTCCTTTATGTAATTGGGCAATACTATTTTCTTTTCTAAGTTTTGATTTCATAATCATTTGCAATCCGTAAACAGCTGATCCATCATGTAGAACAGTTGTAAAACACATCCAACATGTTAATGAATGATATATTAATTTTAAAATATTAAATGCTTAACTTATATTTAAGTTCTTTATTTAACTTTAATTCTTTAAAGAGAAAAATCAAAAGTAAATAAAAATAATTCTGACAATATCATATCTAGGACAATATTGTCATCATAATCAGACTTTGTAAATTGGTAAAGGTGTTTATGTGTGTATATATATAAGATATATCATTTACCCATTACTGGTCGACTATTTATTATAACAGTAAAACCATTTACATTACTATAAAAGAATCAAGTGATCAAAATGTCAAAAGTATCATCAAATGCTTGAAATGTTAATCACTTTCCCCAAAATGGAAAGGGACAAATATTCTAGTTAACTTATATTTTCATTAAAACAAATTGTTTGAATTTATTGTTAATTCATACTTCAATTTTTCAGTCATAAATACAAACATAAAATATGATTTTAAATATAATAAAGTATGTAAACACAAGAGTAGCTACTAAGCTGTTACATCTGTCAGCATTCTTTACATGGAAATAGTTAACATGCTACACAACTAGTTTAAATAATAACAGTTGTACCATATGAACATTTTTTCATAAGTGTTATTCAACCATAGAATTCCAGATGTTTTTTTTCAATTTGTGGCATAATAAATCTGTCAGATTCCTACAGAAAATTTCAAATTTACTATTTTCAGTATTGTATTTTCAAGTTTTAGAAGCAAAAATATCTCTCTAAGAAATTCACAATGATTTTAATGGTTGACATGGTTATACATAAAAACCATGTTATACATGCAATAAAATATTTTGTAATGTTCATGCATTGAAAAATTTTTCATTCCTTAAAACAGATCTTTGAAGAGTAAACAAAATTTAAAACCACGAATCCTTATAAGACAAAATATTTCGGTCAGTAAAAATTGACTTAAAAATAATAGTAAATAAGAAAGCATTTTAAAAATAAAATAATTGAAGTTTATAAGGAATTCACACACAATTTATTCATCATAAATGCTACAAGATCCAAAATTAATTTATTGAAAATAAGCATCTAAGGGCTTTCAAGTAGAATATTTTTAGAGTGTCATTTATTTCATAGGCTTGCTTCGTAAAAAACAAAAAATGTAATAAATACGTTTAAAAGCCTTGTAGCAATCGAATTCGATTTTAAAAAATTTAGCATTGAAAAATTTACTTTACTAATTGATTAAATATAACTAATATATGGAATGAAAAAATGCTTCTGTCCATGATACATTTTTCTATTCCTCACACGGTAATGAAATTATTCTAAAACATACAATGACAAACATTTTCCAATGTCTTTCTCTTGTTGTCATGTTATCAACAGTTTATGAAGTTTTCTTAACAAGTAATTAAATAATATTTCAACATAAAACAAATATATTATTCTTGTATCATTCATAACAATTCTATACTGATATAAACAACTATAATAAATGCGTACTTACCTTATATTTCTCTTAGCTCACAGACACAACATTCCGCCATTTCACATTAATGGCTGACGCTGACTCAAGCATTTCGCAGTATCTGACGTCATACTGTCACGCGGTATACACAATAAATGTGAAAATTAGATTTCTTTCTGAAAAATTGTTTTTAAGGGGTTTAAAAAGTAAGAAGTTAAAGGAAAATTAATTAACATCCCAAAAAAAACAGTTATTTGGAAAAAATAGTCTTTGACGATAAAATAAAAAATAGCGCTTCAACTAATTGTCTTAATTTTGCTGGCCAACAGCTTCAGGGCCAACAATGGCCAGAATCTGTTGGCCCATTACTTATCATCCAGCACCGGCCCGGTTTATTTTGGCCAGCACTCATCCGTGGCCGTAATGGCCGGAGCTGGGCCATCAAACAACCATCAGCGGCTTGCCGTGGCCAACAGGAAACCGGCTTGGCCAGCAGCGGCCCGTATTTTTGCCGGCAGTTTGTGTTTGCTGGGATAAAGCATATAATGTCTAATTTAATGTTTTTAAACCAATTTGCACACGTTGTGATTGAAAAGCGTGTAAATATATATATATATATATATATATATATATATATATATATATATATATATATATATATATATATATATATATATATATATATATATATATATATATATAATTATTGTTAATGAGTAAAAGTTAAGTTTTTTAAACTTAAGATGTACTAAAATATAAATAAGGAAATAAGTATATTCTGGATGAATAAATATGTAACATATTTTCTGAAAAATAATATTTCTATTTCTGTAAGAGATAATAATGTTCTTATTAAATTTATGTTTAAAATTACGATAATGTCTGCATTTGTTATATTTTACTTTACAAACTCACATTAACAGAAATAGATTTCATATCACGAATACCAAAAATCCCCATTCAATTGGTAAGAAAGTCCATGACCAGACAGTCAATGCAATCAACGCCAATGGTCGTCCTACTATAAAAGCATTCAGAACGTTCGATTTACCAGGAGAATAGCAATGTGGTTCCTTCCTTTTATGCAGGGCAGTCGGGCATTTTATCAAGGGACATCGGGTAGTAATGAAGAAGCAGCCAAGTGGCAGAACAAATTACTTTAGGAAGGCGAGCAAACTCGACGTTTTCAGTAAACGTAATCGAATGTTATCGTCTGTTAATCGATTTACATTGGGCGAGAGAGTCTTCTCAAAGGTTAAGAAATTATTCCAATAAATTAAGCATTAAAGGAACAAATAAAAATAAATATAATGTTATTTTTTCTTGTTATTATAAACATCAAAGATGGTAGATATGATGAATATAATATAATAAATAATAACTATATAATAGAATTCTAACATATATAATAATTCATGGATATTCGAGCAATTTTTTCATACCAGATACAATTTTATCAAAAATATGTTTATGTATATTTTTCAAGAATTATGAAAAAATTCGGTTATTTTTCAGATTAAAATAAATACATATAAAGTAAATAAGATATATTGATGCGAAAATCTAATATATTAATTAATAGTTCCTGCCGTCAATCTAAGCATACATTTATTTTTTTCAAAAAAGTTTCTACAAGTGTAAAATTTTGTTTTTTAATTGAATTAATTTAAATTGAAAATGACAGAATAAATATTTTCATTTTGGATTTCTTTTCAGAAATGTCAATTGTATATAAATATAATATCCATAATAGTATTAAATTTTTTTTTAAATATGTATAGATTAAAATCAGCATTTATGGTATAATGGTCAAATTAAATGGATATTGTAATTTTTTTGAATTTTTATATTTTAACTTGAGTGAAATATTAATTATTTTTTATGCCAGAAAATTTAACACTCACTAATATATTTATTTAACTGAAAAAAAAAACTAAGATATCAGTTTTTTGGTGTATAATATAATGAATAAGTTATTTCTATTAATTACATATATATATATATATATATATATATATATATATATATATATATATATATATATATATATATATATATATATATATGCAGATTGTTCACAGGATTTCAATTCAAGTATTATTAAAGTCCAACTATGATTTGTAGGGCTGATACTGAGAATTCTCCAAACAAAATTTAATTTACGGTAGTTACAAAGGAGATGGAAATTCAATTTTAAATTTTATATAAGTTATATAATTCTCTAAACATGTCTATGTTAATATTTGGCTGCAATGAGAATTTATTTTAAATGCAGTGACTTGATCAAAAATTTACAAATTTATTTGTGTACTTTATTATCGTTTTATCAAAAGTATCTACTAAATGAAATTAGATGAAGGCTAATATAATTTACCTATATTAGGAAAATGTAATGATTGTTTCATTCAGTATAAATATACTTACAATAAAAATCCCATGTATTCATTTGCTACTTATATTATATAATGAATCAAAGTGCCATAAAAAAGTAGCAATTAAAAGTAAAAGTTCCATTAGCCTTTAAAATTGAGATTGAAATTATAAATTTTATCAACGTATCGTATTATCTTATAACTAGATAAGAAATATGCTTTAGAAGTTATTTTTTTCTTAATGACATCTTATTCCTATTTTAGATTGCATTAAATATGATTCTTAATGGTTTTAAATTTCATTAATTTGCCAAAAGCAATATTTGAAATTAAAAATTTAGAATTGGAATATATAAATAAAAATACAGATTTAATTTTAGATATAAATTGCGTCAGCCTGTTTGTTGTGGGCGGAATATATTTACTAGTCCTCTTCATAATTTTATAAATTGGCATGTTTTGATTTTTTTTAAAGTTTCAAAAGTTATCAACTATCGTAGGTTATTTTATTTTCCTACCACAAACACACATACCTTTTATATACTATGGTTTTTCTGCAATGGCCCAAGACATAGTCTTAAAGAAGCCAGTACACCCCAAAGTCATACAGAAAATTCAAACCAAAATATCAAGCCAGAATAGAAGAAGTAGAATATAATCTAAAATATATAAGTCAAATCCAATGTTGCAAAAATACATTTAATTTATAATAATCAAATTAAAACTATATCTAAATACTAGTCCAAATCTGCAAGAACCTCACCAAATACGTAAATTAGTGATTAAGTGTAAACAATATCGGCATTTCAAGCTTCTTACAAAACCTTCAAGGCTTGGGTGACCCTTCTGTAGTTTAACACTACGCCTTACTTCACTCGTATAAGCAATGCTTTACTAGCCAAATAGAGCTTAATAAATTTAGTTGGAATGCCATTATGAGTTAAAATATTTTCTAGTCTATTTATTTGTTTATTGATGTTGTTTAAATTATTACATATATTGTATATTCTATTAAGTTGATTAAAAATAATATTTTTATAAATTTTAATTGAAATGTTTGAATTGCAGGATATTAGTTTATTAACTTTGAAATTAAAATTATTATTTTTATCATGTATGTAAGTAAACGTGTGGTTATCTTTCCAGAATTTCCAGAAAATGCATATATATATATATATATATATATATATATATATATATATATATATATATATATATATATATATATATATATATATATATATATATATATATATACACACACTACTGGCCAATAAAATTGCTACACCAAGAAAGCGACACACCACACACGTGAAATTTGCATGACAGGTAGAACTTGCTGTGCTATGCAAATGTTTAGATTTTAAGCGCATTCATACAAAGCAGGCGACAGTAGCGACATCTACAATGTGTATAAAACCGGAGATTTCACAGCAGTTTTCTCATACTCAATTTCCGTTTCAACATTGTTTTCAGCAAAGAAAGTTGTTGTAATACCTCGTGTAAGAAGAAGAAATGCCTATCAGCACGCGTCCGGCTTTGATCGAGGAAGGATTATAGCCTACGGGGATTGCAGTTTATCGTACCGCAATATTAATGCTAGCGTCGGTCGAGACCCCACGACTGTTAGCAGAATATGGAATCGATGGGTTCAGGACAATCATACGGAACGTCATGCAGGTTCTCAGCGACCCCCATCACTAACAGTAGAGAAGACAGACATCTTATCCGCATGGTCACAAGGGATCGTACAGCCACGTCACTAACCCTGAGTCGAGAAATGGAGTCATTTGCAAGGCAACAAGTTTCTGCTTGAACAGTTCGATGACGTTTGCAGCAGCATGGATTGTCTGCATGGTGACCATGGCTTCGGCTACCATTGACGCTGCGTCACAGACAGGAGCGCCTTCAATGGTGTGATCAGCGACGAACCTGGACGCGGAAATGGCATCACGTCATCTTTACATATGAATTTCGGTTCTGTATACAGGACCAAGATGGTAACATCCATGATTGGAGACATCGTGGAGAACGCGCATTGCCAGCTTGCATTGGACATCACCATACTGGCCCATCTGCTGGAGTAATGGTATGGGGTAACATTGGATACACGTCTCGATCACCTCTTGTTCGCATTACCGGCACTTTGAACAGCATCCATTACATTTCCGATGTGTAGGCCAGTGGCTCTGCCCTATCTTCGAGGCCTTCCTAATGCTTTGTTTCAACAGGATAATGCACGACCGCATATTGCCCGTAGTGTTCTGAACTTCCTTGACACAGAACAGGTTTGACTGTTACCCCGGCCAGCATGTTCTTCTGATCTGTGACCAATTGAGAAAGTGTGGTCAATGGTTGCCGAATGATTGGCACGCCATCACTCACCATCCACTACTGTCGATGAACTGTGGCATAGTGTTGAAGCTGCATGGACTGAGATCCCCGTACATGCCATACAATCTCTGTTTGACTCCTTGCCTAGGCGGATAAATGCTGTTACTGCAGCCAGATGTGGCTGCTCTGGGTACTGATTTCTCAAGATCTATACATCCTAATTTCCTAAATCTAATCACTTGTTCTTTCCACTATAATGTATGTGTCCAATAAATGTCGTTCTGTTATTTGCAATCCTTCTTGGTGTAGCAATTTTAATGACCAGTGGTGTAGTATATTTTTGTGATTTAGTTGATATATAGTATAATTTTTTTAATTGTTTATGCCCAGATTCTCCAAAGAATTTCATTTGTCTTGTACTGCAAGGGGCGCAAGTGAATTTAGTTTACACGGTGCGTTTTTCATCTTTGCCCGAAAGTAAGTGAAAGTTTATAATAGATATATTAACAAAACTTTTATAATAGCAGTAAAATATCTATCTATTAATTAGAATTGTACATGTTTTATATATTTTTTAATTTTAGTGATCAGATACTAAGATTTTTACCTTTTCCGTACTACAAAGGAAGAAAGTAATGGCAGCTTAGGCAGTGGAACAAACATGGGTGTGCCATCGTTGCCAAAAAATAGATGAGTCATCGTAATATATATATAAAAAAATTGGAACTAAATGAAACTGCTCAGATTCTTCTTTTCACACACACACTATATATATATATATATATATATATATATATATATATATATATATATATATATATATATATATATATATATATATAATCTTAAACCTAGAAAAAATTATCTTAAATTTATAAAAAATAAGGCGTTAAACAGAAAGAGTAGTGTAATTCGTTTTTAACTTTTCAATTAAACAAATTATAACATATTAACAATTTCAAATAGTTTTCCTTACTACTGACACATTCCTTAAATGTTATTTTTATAAGCATACAACCAATATGGATAGCATAATGCCTTTGTTTACAGTACCTTGAACGTGTACTAAAAAGCAATCAATAAAGAATGTATTGAACTCAAGGGGAACAAACTTGTACGAACGAGAAAAATGTGTTTACAAAAGTGAAAGAAAATTTCACTTTATTTTCGGTTCTTTTCTAGTTCTTTACAAAACTTTTAATCATGGATGAGTAAAGCAGAGAAAAAAGTGTTGTGGATTGTAGCGTTAGAATTTGTGCCATTCTATTTTATTTCGGGAGAATTGTCAAATAACCAACTCTTTGTTCGGATAAGTTTCCTTTATACTTCATTCGAGTTTTTATTTTCTCGATTCTAAGAAAACTGTTCATTTCTGATCCGGTTTAGAAAACTTATAAAGCAGATTCAAAAAAATTTTAATTAACGGTACGTTTTAAGCAGTATTAGTAATTAGAATGTTTTCTTGTTGCTGCTTGTTAATGTAATTTTCTTCACTTTTATTGAATACATTTTCATTATAAGTAATCTATTATTTGCAGCAGTGAGAATAATTTGTTTTGTCCTTTTAAACTAGATTAGTAGTGGCTTTTTTTCTATTTCGCACAAATTATAAGTATGTTTCTTTTTTCTAAACTTCTGCAATTCAATCAATTACTAACATCTTATTTGCACATTTACTTAATGTATTTTTGCGTGGAGAAGAAAGTAATAT
>CM075856.1:16331350-16393850 GCA_037975125.1 Latrodectus hesperus | reverse complement strand
AAAAAGAAAAGAAGAAACAAGAAAACCCAATCCAAAATATACAAGTCAAAATCCAATGCCGCCAAAATACATAATAATCATTAGATTTAAATCACATCCAATTACAAATCCAAATCTGCAAAAACCTCACCAAACATATAAATTAGTGACTAAGTGTAAACACTATCGGCATTTCAAGCTTCTTATAAGACCTTCAAGGCTTGGGTGACCCTTCTGTAGTATAAAAACTACGCCTTACTTCACTCTTATAAGCAATGCTCTACTAGCCAAATAGTGCTTAATAAAATTAGTTGGAATTAAAATTTTCAAAGTAGTTTAAAAATAATTTTAAACTACTTATTTTTAAACTACTTTGAAAAATCATTTATTATACAAATACCTTTTGCTTATAGATATATTGACGATTTAATAGTTTTTAATTGCCTGGAATTCGATAGAATTTACAATAATATATATCCTAAAGAATTAAATTTAATAAAAACCAATATTGATAACTTAATAACTGATTTTCTAGATATTTCAATTACTATAAAAGATAACTACACATTTACTGACATTTATGATAAAACTAATAATTTTAATTTCAAAGTTAATAAGATGATTTTTTGGAATTCAAACATTTCAATTAAAATTTATAAAAATATTATTTTTAATCAACTTAATAGAATATATAATATATGTAATAATTTAAATAATATAAATAAACAAAAAAACAGACTAGAAAATATTTTAACTCATAATAACATTCCAACTAATTTTATTAAGCACTATTTGGCTAGTAGAGCATTGCTTATAAGAGTGAAGTAAGGCGTAGTTTTTATACTACAGAAGGGTCACCCAAGCCTTGAAGGTCTTATAAGAAGCTTGAAATGCCGATAGTGTTTACACTTAGTCACTAATTTATATGTTTGGTGAGGTTTTTGCAGATTTGGATTTGTAATTGGATGTGATTTAAATCTAATGATTATTATGTATTTTGGCGGCATTGGATTTTGACTTGTATATTTTGGATTGGGTTTTCTTGTTTCTTCTTTTCTTGTTTGATACTTTGGTTTGATTTTTTGATATGGCTTTGGGGTGTGATGGCTTTTTTAAGACTATGTCTTGGGCCATTGCAGAAAAGCCATAATTTGTGCCAATGTGGTCAACACCCCTGATGAAGCTGGCCATATTGGTACTTTATTCCATTTATATTTATATTTTTCTTTAAAGTGTTTTCAATGTAATTCTTTTCATTGTATTTTTTCAATGTGTTATTTTCCATTTGACATTTCAATATATCGTTTTCCATTTAATATTTCAATGCTATAATATTTCAATGTGTTGTCTTCCATCTGATATTCTACTTTTGACATTTAATTTTTCAATGTATTATTTTCTATTTGGCATTTTTCATTGTATTTTGTTTCATTATATTATATTCTTTGCATATTTTATAAATTATACTATTAACTATATATATATATATATATATAAATATTGTTATCAATATTTTTTATGAACACTTTTTGAAACTTATAATTATATATTGAATATTCAAAGATAAATACTTGCTATGATTCTTTTCCTTAAAATTGAAATAAAAATATTTTATTGAGTTGGAGCAATATAACTATAACTTTTAGCATACTGTGGAAGATAAATTGCAATTAAACCTATAATCAGTTATTAAAAAATAACTACTCCAGTTTATTTATTCAAAACAAAAACCGTAACGCAGTGAATCACATTTAAATTTGAACCATGTCCAACTGAGAGATCTACTCATGGACCCATATTTACTTCTCTAAACCACTCCAGCGTTAAGATATCAATCTTATGGCCCTTTATTATGAAAACATCCTTTAATCATGATACCTTTCAGCTGGGCTAGGTACAGAACACACTGTCAAGCGTATGGACCAGAGAAGAAAATACTCCTCTGTATTTTTTCATCGGAGTCTGTATTATGTGATAATATTTGAAACCATAGTGGAATGTTTATAAATATTTTCAATTCCTAAAAACCAAAATTTCTTATACTTTAAAATCATATCAGTTGAAAAAAATAATAGAATTTTAATTATTGTGTAAAATAATTGCGTATAATTTTTGTAGGATTTTTATGACAAAAGATGGTGTCAAAGTTATACAATATTTTCAGACAAATCTAATAAAGGTTGTGTTTATTATTAGCCGTGATAAGTACATAAAAATTAAAATGAACGAAAATGAAAAAAAAAAATCGAAGAAATACAGCTCCCAGAGTGACTTATGCTAAGTAACCTTTGATATTTAATTTAAGAAAGTAATAGGAAGTGCAGAGTTAGTTGTACTTCCTATTAGAAATTTTACACAAAAAGCGTAGCTTGTCTTTAATAATACTTAACAGCTATCTCAGAATAATGTCTTTTAAGAATAATATGTCTAACAGATTAAAATTTAAGAATCTGTTTTGAAGTAAATTTAAATACTTTGTAAGTTTATACTTTTCAATAAAGTCTAAGGTGATAAAGCTTTTTCCGCATTAATAAAAGTTAATAAAAAATTTTTAGTAATGATGGAAAAATAAATTTAATGTAATGCATTTAAAATTTTTTTAATTAAAATTATTATTACAACAAATTTAAATTATAAGTATACTTGTTTTTTTTTAATTATTTGCTTAATATTAATGCGTGAATTAATTTTTGAATGATATTTTTCAGTACCCCAGATGTATCTAATGTAGTAAATTATTTAAAATATACAAATTTAGGCCACACTACATGTAGTTAAAATAGTAAATATGTTAAACTTGCATGTATAGATTATTATATTATTAATATTATTGTTGGACAACAGAATTTTAGAATTTTATCTCTGTCGGCAAATTAATTCTTTAAAATCAGTAATAACTTAAAAAGTTATAATTTTAAGTAATTCATTTTTTAAACATAGATTTAAAAAAACGTAAGTCTTACTAGACTAAAATAAAAAATAATGACTAGTTTAATGCACCACTAATCAAGCAATATAAAAGAAACTAAAACCGTAAATAAAATGTCTGATATTTACTTATTAAGATGTTTTTAATTCTCATAATTTAAAAAATTAGTTTATTCAAGCATTTTGGAGAATCGTATATCCTGCGTTATATGGATTCCTTATTTTTATTATATACTCATTAATGTTAACTATAATTATAATGATGCTTTATAAAATATAATTTATGAAATATAAAGCCTTTATTATTGCTAAGTGATTCAAAATTTTTACTTTATTAATTTAATGTTTCTTAATAATTTTTATTTTTTTATAAGGCAATGAAAAGCTCCGTTATAAAATAAACATTTTTAGTGAATAAAACGTATGTATGGCTAAACGAATACAAATAATAAATATTTTGCAATAAAATACATGAAATTATTATTCTTTAAGTAATACTTTAATCAATTGAATTTAAATTATGTTAATTCTATGAGAAAATGTGTATGACAATTTATATAATTTATAATTATATTTAAAAAATTAATTCCATTTTTATTGTTCTGAGTAAAATGAAGGCTATTTGGAGATCTAATAAAACACAGTAGTCGGAATTAAATAAATTATTCTGTTAATTTATGGATTTTTATTTTTAATTGTGATCTTATTCTTTAAAATCATATTTTTATCACCTTCATTGATCATACTTTTTTTCCAATATTTTTTCTTAAGTTACGAAGCATACAATTTTTATGTGTAATAAATAATGAGAAGACAGACTTTGATTCAGTAAAATGTAATTTAAGTTAAAATCTTTTAAGTTTTATGTGCGGGAACTCAAGGAACATATTGAAGAAAATTGAAATATTTTACTTTTATATTTGAAAATATAACTTCATAAACATATCTTTAACATTTAAAAACATTTTTGAAATTTAGAAATTAATAAGTAAAAACATTTATATTTTGTTAAAAATATTATACTTTAAAATATTTTTTTAAAAAAATTATCTTCGTATTCTCTACTTATGTAATTTTTATTAACTAAATATCTACCTAAGAAAACCATCTAGTAAGTAATTTAAATACTAAATAAATATTTCTTAATATTTATTTTTATATTATTATAACAGATTAATAATAAAATTCAAATGAATTAATTAGATATATGATATAATAATGAATGTATATATCAAATTATAATAAATGAAATGCATAGAAATTTAAATTATACAAAACGTAGTATTGAATTTATCCATATATTACAAATATAATAATATTTATTTCCCTAAAAATGCCCATATGATATCAATAAACATTATAAACACCATAAAATACTATGCATTGATATACTCATTGTTACTTTAAACATTGGTCTTTAAAAATAGTATGTGTTCATTACAATTTAAAATGACTTTTCTATTCTTCCCAACGAGTTAATTCAATCTTTAACACAGCATTCATTCACTGATTGTTATTTCTTTATTTTCAGCTTAAATATAAAATCAGTTGTAAATAATAAATTATTTTATTATATGAGAAGCAAAACCAAACACGTGTGTGTGTGGTTTTTGTTCGTGTGTACATTAACATTAATCATTTATTTTATTCGTATCTTAACTGTTAATAAATTATAATAAATAAAGAAAAAATATTTTTTGATTTTCGTGGTCAGAATATTTCACTTTCATTATGTACTAATTAACATCTCACCTTTTTTTCGATTGTAGAATCGATATCTTCGATTTGATTGACGCATGTTTCGCTCGAGGAGACTTTAATTGCATCCTCTGCACTCGTCAACTCCAGAACTACGATCTTCCCTGACTTCTCAATTTTGAAAACTTTTTTGGAAAAATCCGCACTCCTCTGCTTTTAATTACAAAGCGTAAAAATAAGAAGGGGGAAATGTTTTCCCTCAAAAATTCTGAAACATGTAAGAAAAGAAATTTCCTCAATTTCCAGCTGTAACACAAAGCAGTCGATCAAAGTCAAACAATCCGTATTATAAGAAATAAAATGCCGCACATCCGTATGGTGAGTGGGTCGTCTTTTAAATCCACAGGTTTCTGCTTTCCCCCTTTACTCTCTCACACCAGACGAATAAGGTAACCGCGCGAGCTGCTTGATCAGAAGCTTAGTTCCTGTAAGGCTGGCTCCACCGTCAAAGCTGGGAGGGATGAATTTCATCCGACGGCGCCATTTGATTGAATAGATGTCGTGTGCTGCCATCTGTTGGTGATAGTTAGAGATCATTGTGTCACTGCAGAAATACTAAAGAAAATAATTTGAATTTGATAAATAATAATTGTTGACAAAATTACAGCATCTAGAGTTGATAACAAGCTTTCGAGAAACTGAACAATTTAATGAAATGTTATTAAAGATAGTGTGTTTAAATTGTTTCATGTTTTCTAAGAAATATTTTCAAAAATATTTTAAATATATAAAATACATAAATTAAAATATGCAAATTTGATTTGCAATTTTATTGTATTATTTTACATACCTAAGTGTTGTCCTATGTAATTAATTTATCAGTTTTAGTTTAACATAGTTCTTTAGTCACTGAAACGAATTTTGTGTAAAGTTGAAAAATATCGCTCTATCAGAATTGAGAAGAAAATATAAAATTAAAATAATAATATTAGTGCTTAAATTATACCCAGTAAACCTTTTATTTAAAATTCCTTGAAAAAGCGTCATGAAAAATATTTGTGACCCTACCATAATTGTAACAATTAATTTTAATATCCAATATGTTAAATTTAAGTGATATGGTATAATATACCCATAAAGAGATTTGATATGAGCATTTTTATAATAAAACATTAATAAATATTCACGTATAATTCTAGTGCAAAACTTTTGTATTAGAATTAATGAATAATTAGAAATTAATTCATACATTTCACTGACTATGATTAATTTACAACTCAAATTTAATACATATCCTATTGCAGTTTGGAAATAAATAAATGGAATCATTCAAATACGCTCAATATAATTTTAAAATATCTAAAATTGTTTTCCAAAAAAATGAAAAAATGGGCTTAAGTGCACATTTTTCTACAACCAATTAATTTTAAAAGTCTGAAAATCTAATAAATATTTTGTTTTATTCAACCTTGTGAAATTAATACTAATAATTTTATTCAGTAGAAGACACTATAATACAGATTTGTTTGCTTGATTTGGACACACATATGTATGTAAAAAAAAAACATATACATTATGATTTTAATAAAAAAATGCTCAGTATGTTATTTTATAAAGTGAATGTCAAATATAAAGGTGTTTACGAAGAGCTTATAGATGTTTATTAAACGATATTTAAATTTTTTTCATGAGAATAAGACATTTTCTACGCATTATTTCGTGAAGATATTAAATTATAATAAAATTATTTAATAAAACTATTTCAAGTGAATGCATATAATTGAATATATTTCATCATGAATTTGCCTCAAATTTTTCCTTCTGTTTTTATGATACATGAGACACATTATCATAAAATATTTGTGATTATTACCGTTATGCCTATCCAATATTTGTGATATGCCTATCCAATATTTGTGAGTAATTACCGTTAAGATAATTTTAAGTTTCAATAGTTTTAGTAAAATTTAAAAAAAGTTATGGAATTGGATTATTTTTTTAAAAAAACATTGTTTGAATAGAATGCAAAAATATATGTTAAAATTATATGTTTAGTAATACATTCATCACGAAAGTGACGTAAATAGCTAAAACATAAATTGAAATTCTAAGAAAACTATGAATATACACTTAGTTTTTCAATTCATGGGTTTGTTTACTCTTTAATAATTTATTTGCATTTTTTGCTGGTTTGGAATCTCATATTTTTTAAGCGACAATAAATTTAATAATTATTTTCTCAAATGTAAATTTGATATTTGAACTTGATAATTATGATTTTATTCATTATATTTATTCATGTGTTATTATATATCTTCTATTTAAACAAAATATTATAACTTCTGGATGTAAAGGCTTCATTCAGACTTTAGTCTAAATACATTGCAGAAGAGTCATACTTTGCGCTAATGTGGTCAACATCACTTAATAAAGCTGACCATGTTGGCGTTTCATTTCATTTCATTTATTATTTTTCCATTTTTCTTTATTTATTTATTTACTGTATTTAAATATATCTTTTCACTTCAGTTAGCATTTTAGTATTTTGCTCATTTCTTTTAAATGTTATATATATATATATATATATATATATATATATATATAAAAATGTATATATATATATATATATATATATAAAAATGTATATATATATATATATATATATATATATATATATATATATATATATATATATATATATATATATATATATATATATATATATATATATATATATATATATATATATATATATATATATATATATATACATATATATATATATATATATATATATATATATATATATATATATATATATATATATATATATATATATATATATATATATATATATATATATATATATATATATATATATATATATATATATATATATATAGGTATTAATTTGAAGGAATTTTTAATAAAAGTATATTAAATTAAATATCATTTATCATCTTATCATCATAATACATCAAAATAAAACTGGATGTATTTTTTATGACCCGAGTTTCAATATATTGGCAAATTTAGAATGACTCTCTTCATGGTGTAAATTTAAATACCAAGAATGAGATTAAAGGAAACGTGATCACTCTTAATTTACCATAAAATATCAATTTTTTCAAAGAATACTCATTAATTTGGTAGAATTTTGAAAATTTGAGAAATAATCTTTGCGAGCTTCTTATATATATATTTTTATTTTTCTGATTGATATAATAGTATCTTACAAATATACTTGTACTTTATCCATTTGTAAATCATCAAATATTTAAATGAAATTCCATAAATGTAGCAATACAGCATTTTATCAATATTATATTCACGTCTAAAATAAAAATGTATACGACATCCTTTATTAAAAGGTATTTGTTCAAGTGTTTACTTATCATAATTTCTAATTTAAATGAAGATTTAAGAATTATGAAATATACCGATTTCGTAAGTAAAATCCATAATACTTTCAAATTTCTCGTGAAATTTAAGTGAATGCAATTTTAGCTGAACAATATTTTAGTACTCTAAGTTGTTATATTTTACTGTGAGACAATAATTCATATGATGTCGAAAGGATATTTCATCTTACAAATACTTAAAAGAAACGTGAATGTAAAAATCTTTCTTAACCCGTCACAATCAGATCTGTTGCAATCTAAATGCTTAAATTAAATGAATTTGAGCTAAAAGCCATTTAACACATTTCATCATTGATTATACACACTTATATGCTTTTAAATGATTTTACTGTTGTGAAAGCAAACATTAAATTAATTTTTAGTAACATCACATACTCGTATATTTATCCGTGAATCATCCCGCAAATTTATTCAAAAACATCTTTGCTTTCTCATGAGCATTTTAAACATTTTGCATAAAAGAAATAAGCTTAACAATTCCTTACTGAGTTATATTTTTACTGTTACAATAAATTTGAAATAAATATTTGAAAACTAATGCGTAAAATACATAATAAAATTCAGCTGAATATCAGATTATTATTTTTCACATATTAATAATTGTAAATATATATATATATATAAATATATATATATATATATATATATATATATATATATATATATATATATATATATATATATATATATATATATATATATATATATATATATATATATATATATATATATATATATATATATATATATATATATATATATATATATATATATATATATATATATAATTATATGTTGTTGGTATACGCTTAAATTTTGGTTTTTATGCATAATCATATTGTATTCATTATTTTGTAAGCATTCTCTCTATCAACAATCATTAATTATATAAATACAACACTTCATTATCGCCACAAATACATAACATTTGCATAAACCTTTTAATTTATGTTTATTTTTCATTATTTATTGAAAAATAATCTATTAAAATATCACATTTTTAAAGTACGCGCAATGATAAACTCCTTATGAAACATGCTTTTAAAGAATTAATTATTACAAATATAAAGAAGATAGCATTTGTTTAATTCAGTGAAAATCATGACTTGGTTTAAAATCATTTTTAGCTAATGGTAAACATATTGAAAATTAACCCTAGTTTGAAACTTTTATGAAAGTTTGTTTGAACTATACAATTGAAAAATAAAAAGATAACTAATGAGTTTGGGAACTGAAATTTGAAGAAAATCTTTAATCTGCCATTACAAATCTTGAATTGAGTGTATTTAGCACCTACGTCTCTCATTAATAGATACTTCATAGCACTAGTCAAATGCAAATATTTAAGAGCAATCTCCTTAAACCCGATATGTCCCTTTTAAGTTTATATACGAGCAAGTAAATCTCAGAAAATCAATTCTACATCTCCTTCAGTTCTGTCATTTAATAATCATCGTGCGTGGCTATTCCAAAATTAATTCAGAAGAGTTATAACTACCTTTATAGAGAAGATACCAATTAATTATTAGAGAATTAGAATAAAGTATTCACTGGAATAAATGTTATAAGTATGGGTAAAATAAATTAAAATGTGTTACCGTATTCAATTGACAGACATTTAATGTATATTTATTTATTCAGTGGTCAGAATATAAACTATAAAAATCAGTTTTAGATATTTAAGACTAATTATGTGTATCTTAAAATTTATATATAATGATATAATCATAAATATATTGTAATGAAAACAAAAGGATTATTTTATGAAAAAAATGTAAAATCGCACGTTTGTCAAAAATTGCTATCATATACATTTATAACATTATTCGAATTGGTATCTCCCATTCCTGAAAATAATATTAATAAAAATGAATATTTATCTTCAAAACTTGATTTAGTTTTTGCAAAATTACTAGATTTTTATTGATTTTATTTATGTTACTTATTATTTTAATTATTTTTCGTCAAACAAAACAACAAAGTAAGTGTTTATTTTGAAGAGCAAATTTTACATATGTCTCTTCTTTCGTCATTAATGTATCTTTAAGATATATATTCACATTAAAAATGAAAGTAATTTACTAAGAGCGTATAGCATTGTTAAAATATTAATAAATTTTTATTTTGTAAAAAGAAACCCGATGTTTTTCTAGTGTGCATAAGCTTAGATATAATATAATTAAGAAAAATCATATTTTAAAAATTAATATTTCTTTTTTTTATAAAAATATAATTGAAAAATCCATGGAAAACGCTGATGTTAGAAAATAAATAAGTTTGAATTAAATTTCAGCTATACTCAATACAGCCAGTCTTGATAAAAATGTTATACGATAAAATGTAAATTCTTAAATATTTTCAATGATTCGAATGCACATTTATATTAATATTAATGTTTCAACTCATGCTTTTTACGAGAAAAATCTTTAATTTACAAAAATCATGTTTTTTTAATTGATATAATATCTATTCAATGTAAATAATTAGAATTGAATTAAAATTGTTTGAAAAGTGTATCTATGCCCAAGCGGCTCAGTAGATTCACAAAGCATTTCTGTAAGATCAACAAAGTGAAGCATCACCAGCGGTTAGTGTTTGGTAGCGTTTTCTCTATCAATGATTTGTTGGAGTTCCATTGGTTGGATGCGTGTCTAAGTTAATGTATGCAACGACCTAAATTTCTTCCGGTATTGTATCGTGAATGTGAAGAGTATTGCCCCAGCTCTGGTCTGACCTCGTCAACCAATCATAACTAAAAAATACGAGATACTTAGATGTAGGACAACATTCCAGACTTGTTAATTTTAAGGTAATCTGGTAAACTTAAGATCACTTTCACAACTAAGTATGTATATAAAGATTTTGCGATACATGAGGCTGAATAATTTGCAGCATTAAAATCTAATTAATTTCAAATATTACAAGGAGAGTTACATGACACCAAATTATGTAGAAACATACATACATCAATACAACTATTGATAAATTATAGAAACTGAGCAGTACTACTGATACAGACAAACTTTTACAATTTATAGAAAAAACCTACATTTTTTTATAAAAATAATTATATGTTCTTATGATTTTTTATGTTAGTCATGTTAACTGAAGATAATTTCTATATATTATATATTTTATTGAACTAAAATAATAACTAAAGATGATTTAATTCAATCCGAATATCAAATATATTTGCGTCAAATTTTTATATTATTAAATATACTTTATACAGAAAGTTCTTAAAAAGAACTAACGAAATAAAAAACAAAATTATCGAAAATTAAAACAAAGCAATAATTGATATATATTTACAGTTATTTATTTATTGTGAAAAAATATGTGTGGTTCTCATTATTTACATTTTATAGAGATAAATGTGTCAAAACGTGTGTGGCAATTAAACATCATAATTATCATTTGTAATTTTTTGTTATTCGGAAAAATCAGGACTTAAAATACTAATTATTTCTAAATTCTATAAAAACTTTTAGTAACTATTTTTAATTAAATAAAAATTTTTAATAATAGTTAACATAAAAAACTTAATAATAATGTTTATAATTTTAACTATTTAACAAAATTAACATTGAACACTTGAGATATTTTTATTAATTTCTGGCATAATTTTAATAAGGATGAAATAGTTTAATGCTTACGATATATTTCTGATAAGAAATAAAATAAGGAACATGAAAAAGTGTCGATGAAAAAATCAGCTTGCACATTATAAAATTTTAAATCTGATTTCGCACAGGCAATATCCAATTTCCCTCGTACATCTTAAAATGAGTTGGACCAATTTAACGTGAAACTTTTTTCCTGGAATTTAAATTTGACGTGAGAGAGTTAAAAAGAGTAGAGAGAATTCATTTTCGTACCATTCCTATAGCAATTCTTATTCCAATTCCTCAAATACTTATGGATAATGATCTTTAAAATTTATTTTAACAATTGTCTAAAATTTAAGAGAAACTAGAAGTTTCAAATGGATGACTATTAAAATGCCTTACTTAAAAATACACTATGAATTCTTAAACTCTCACAGAAACCTTCTTTTACTTCCTAAATTATTTCTATTAAAATCATTTCTTGTAAGTTTGAAACTTCGAGTTTCTTATATTTGAGGTATATAGTTTATATACCTTATATTTGATCATGAGTTATTAAGAACTTTTATGTTTAAAAGCTTATTCTTATTTACAATTTAATTTTTGATTATATTGTAAATAATTATAAACATTTTACAAAATAGGAATGAATAAAAGAACTAATATTACAATACTATTATACTTAAAGTACACACACACACACACACACACACACACACACACACTACATATATATATATATATATATATATATATATATATATATATATATATATATATATATATATATATATATATATATATATATATATATATAGCGTTTTCTATGGGTGAGATTTGAAGTTTTTAAACACGCTTAAAATCATTCAATTTTACATTCATGAATTTTTATTTTTATTTTTACATTCATAAAATTTTCTATCGATGAGGAATCATTGTGTATATATGTGATAACTTCATATTTCCATAACCATGCTTATTATTTTTTTTATATTCATTTTACTTATCCTGTCTTTCGGGGCTGTGTTTGGGTCCCGAAAGTCTGGATATATAGCCCTCTTATAAACTAAATATAGTAGAAAGAGATATGTAGCCCTCCCATAAACTAGAAGTATATTGGAAATCGGGAATTATTTACAGCATTTCATTTTGCAATTTCTGTAAATTGCTGTTTAGGACATATCTTTATTAATATTCAAGAAGTAAATTTTAAATTAATCATAACCAAATCCGGGCAGAACAATTTATATCTGTACTCACGTATACGCATTTAAGCAATCACTAATAACTGCTTAACACTCTTCTCGAAATGTTTGAGTCTTTATTTTTCTACTTATCCGACGAACAGCAGAAATCTGATTTATAATCTATTTTAATGTTTATATAATATTTTTGTTATAAAAATGGTTAAAAGAGGATAATAAATACATTATTTTCTTTCAATTAAACAATAATTTATAGTATGAAGAAACTTTAGTTTAGAAATAAAACATGCTGTAACTACATCAAATGAAACGTAGATAATACAGGAATTAAGGATACTTTGAAGCTATTTTTTCAGCCTGATTCCTTGCCTGAACTCGTTTGACATTTATTAATGTAATTGACAGAATATTGTTAGAATGATTAAAATATTATCTTTCTAAACATAACCTTGACTCATAATTTAATTATTTTATTGAAACAGTAAACTTTTTATCATATAATGAAGAATATTTTAATCATTTAATAATTGATAATTGATCATTTAAAGCATTTAATAAATGTAAAATATATAAAATAAATTATTTTGAAACGTTTTTTCTCCAAGAAGATTAATTTTCTGCAAAAACAATATATATGATAGTGAAATCATACCTGATAGAGCTTATATTAATATTCAAAAGTTATTTTTCCTTACAATTGTAAGGGAACTGCCCAATGTTTTTAAGTTCAAATAAAATTAACAATAATCATCCTGATTAATATTCTTGAAAAAGATGCACACTGAAACAATGTTTATAAAAACAGTATTATGTAAAAATACAGATGCACATTAGAAGGTTTTTGAAGAATATAAGATTATATCAATAGTTAAGCCAGTATTACAATTCTATGATTCTAAAATACCATGTCCTGTGTTTTTCGATGCTTTTCAAAACATGATTAAAACTCTTGAAAATTTCCTCATGACATATATTTTCACAAATCTTAAAGTAAATCCTAAGAAATTATTTTACAGCAAATGTTATGAGATTATAAGCATTTTTTAAAGTATTAGAAAGCTGGGCCAAAATAGAGTGCCTTGATAAATTTTCTAATAAATATAGCCAAAATTTTATTATTTATATTAATCAAGAAGTTCCTGCATGGTTTAAAACTGTTTAAAATTCACAAGTTACTTATTCCTCTTACTTGTAAAACCAACAATATTTAACTATGAATTAAGTATCAAAAGTTTCAACTAATGTAGAAATTATCATTCTTTCTGTCTAGCATCTAGGTATTTTGTTTTTCAATGACTTATATAATTCAATTACTTGATATTGAAAACAAAAAAAATATATGATGCAAAAACCATTTTAAGAAAAGTATTAATTTACCAATAATTAAATGAAAACTGTAATTCCTAGTTGATTAAAATCCAAAGTAATGAATAAGGTTTTTGAAAAATTTGTTCAATTAGTGACATAAAAATACTAGATATTATAACACCACACTTTTAGGGAAAACATAATTCATTTTTATTAAAATGTTTAAAAAGTAGCTAATACATATCAAATTAACAAAAATTCTAGGCAAACAACGATTTTACCCAGATTTTTTGCTAACTTGATAGGTATTGCAAACTATAATAAGCATTTTAATCTATTGCAAACTAATAAACATTTTAATGTATTTTTATAGACAATATAAGAAAACTTAACTATTACAAATTTTTAAAGAACATTTACATAATATAATTTATCTTATAGAATGATGTATTTGAATTGATTCACCAATAATTTTATCATATTATTTTGATACACATTTTTTAAGATAAGTTTTCCAAAATAAAACTGCAGCAATTTCAAATTAATACTAATGTAAATTTTTTCGTTTGGTCTTCACGGCTTAAATTTATTATCAGGAATTATTATGTTAAAATATTTATAGTTTCATTTCATTGTATACACAAACAAGCTCAAAAACTAAAACTATAATGCAAGTTATAGTGCTTGCACAAAAATGTATATAGTAATTTTTTTAAGTAAAAGTGCGGTAGATAAATTACTAAATTAAGTTTTATTCATGATACTTCATTCTATTACTAAATTTCCTTGGGCATATTTGTTAGTTGACTTGATATCATGCAAATCAGTTCTGTAGATGGATTGTGCAAATTAGCTGAGGAAAGAATACTGTCAAAACAGTTTTATGATTCTAGATTTAAACATAAAGGTATTTGTCTTCATAAAAACTATTCTTTAATGAAATAACTTCCTCCTATTCACTTGTTAGCATTAAATTTTAAGGAATTATTGCAAATTATTTTTAACTAATATGCCTAATCCTCAAACTAAATGATTTTTGAAACTTTTCATAATTCAGACATTAATTACAATTCAAGCAATATAAAATTATCACAAAAATATCTTATGAATTTTAGCCACACGAAAAATGAAATCTATAATGTATTTCTTTCTTAACACATTTCCTTTTATAACACCATTTTTGGGGGAATATTATGCATATCATTTCTATTTTTTTGTCTTATTTATTGTTCTCTAATATTTCAGCAGCATTCTCTGGTGTATATTTCTAATATTTTTTTATTTCTTTTGTGGCTATTTAAAGGCATTTCAAAAGTTACATGTATACAGAATATTTTAATTTTTATTAAGCTTGTTATTAGAGATAATTAATGGAAATTTACTTAAAGAGGCAGTAAAATTTAAAATATAAATAATTTGATCTTAACAAATTTGCAGAGATTTTATCACATACTTTATATTAAGTTTGAAATTTTAAAAACGAAAACTTCATAAAAATATTTACTGATACTTTTGTAGAATAAAAGTTGTTTTAAAAGAAGAAATATCTTTCTATTTATAAAATATTTTTCATTGCGACTGGGTTATTTCTTATGTTTTATTGGATGAATGTAGCCACTTTTTGCTAGATGACATGATTTCATATGCTATTAATAATAGTAAATCCTTTTTTTAGCCTACAAAATCTTACTACTAATTCTGCCCTTAAACTTTTTTCGAAATTGAATATCAATTTGATTAATTATTTATCTGTTTGGAACTACCTTATTATTCGGGTAAATACTATTACACTATAAACAATTAATTTTATTAATTCTGATATTTTGTTCTCTTCAATAAAATGATTCTTAAAAATAATTCTGTACATTTATTTACACCAAACGATCTACTGTAATTCCTTAATAGATAAGTAAATTATTGCTCAATTTATAATAGTTTAATAGTTAAATTATCAGTTCTTCATAGTCAGAAAAACTAAGGAGCATTTATTTTGAAATTGTTGATTTGTGTTTATTGAAAAGTGCATTTTAAAAGTCAAAATTGAATTTCTAGAACTATTAAAATAAAAAATTATAAATTTATGTTTTTTTTATTTTTTATGTTTTTAATTTCTTGTGTAGAATTCTATAAAAATTAAACTAAGATCCCTGAGTGTGTGAGAATATAACAATTTATATTTTAACTTGTGATGTTAAGTTTTATAAAGAACGAAGTAAAAATTATTTATAAATATTATATTTTATTTTTCAATACATAAGTTTATGCATTTTAATACAGCCTTAGATTCGATTTATAAAGTATAAAAATTTTAGTATAACTAAAAGATTTTCTTATACATTAGACAAGATCTTAATACATAATTGAAATTTAAGTTAATGAACAATGTTTTTCTCATGTAAAAGCATCATTAACGCAAAAATGATTTATCAGCAATGTTTTAGGTAGTTTAAGTATTGCTGAAAGTAAAAGAAAATAAATTATTTTTATTGTTAGTAAAGATAATATACTTCGCATAAACTATCTTTCAAGTATCTGTTTATTATGCCAAGAATTGATACTTTCTGATGATTTATAGTTCGCAAACTTTCTTTTGGAGACTAACATCATAAAAGGCGATTGAACTGTAAGGAAAGTTAATCACATTTTTCTCTTTATTTAACTTATTATTCTTCAAAGAAAAACCTATGATTTATGAATTCACAAATTTTAAAAGATTTGAAAACCTATGGCTCTTCCCATTGCATAATCTGGAGATTATTAAAAAAATATATCAGCATGCAGGAGGGTATTTTTATGTATATTTGACGTCAATGCCAAAAGAGTGTTTCTTCTGCTTCAAATACGGTCCACCTTTTTAAACTGAGTCCAGTGTATTTGCATAATAAAACAATCGAGCAAGCTCTTTCTCCTGGTCGAAAAAAATTCATCATTCCAAAAGCTTTTTTCCTATCCCCGTCTGTTTATTCAGTAAGCCATTGATTGTTTTCCCACCTCCAAGGCCTTCTTTGATGCTGGCTGATTTGCGCTGCAGAGTGAGATAAAAAACACTTCCATCCACTTTTCGCACTTTGAAGTGATTGGAACAAAGTTCTTCTTCCACTTTTTATATTTTTATCCATATAGTTCTCAAAGAATAATTTTTTTCTTTCAGAAATTCAAATCGCTAGTTTTCTGTATATTATGAATGTACATAATACAAAACTTTGTGCTAAAAATACAACAAGTCTACCAACTTTCGATTTTTCTTAAGCATCTTGTGTTCCTCATTCTGAAGCTCTCTTTGTGACTTTTCTTTTTGTATTTTACTTTGGATTAAAACGTTTCCAACTATAACTTATTTCAATAAAATGAATATTCTTACCAGAAATTCAAAAAATTTCAATTTTAATAATTGATATTTATTTAAAGTGATTTCTAAAATGTAGAAAAAATATATTTTATATAAATGCCTACAAATTAAGGTTATTTATGTATTAAATATACTTCTCTAGTCAATATAGGCAATATGAGTAACTATTATTAAAATTATGTCAGATATTAAAATCACACAAAAAAGGAATTTCACTGATAAATCATTTAGGGCATGAAGTCATTTTCTATAATAGAAACAAAAATTTAAGAATTTTTTTTAATTCTCCAAATCTTAATGTTTACGAAATAAAAATTGTAATGACTTTTTCTTGATTAAATTTGTAATTAAAGTAATGATTTTTTCTCTACCTAAATTATATATTTACTATTACATTTAAACTAAAAAAAATTAAAAATAACTTTACCATCACCGAAAAAAGTATGAAACACTTGTGTTTTAATTTTACTAATCCAGTTTGAGATTTCTGTCAGTTTACAGTATTAAATTTACTATTAAATTTATTGAGACTTATAGTTATTAAACAAGAGATTTTGAGAAGATTTTCCTATAAATTACCTTTATATAAGTAACTTAATAATAATTTAATAATGTCTGTTGATGTCATGAATTTAATAATGTCTGTCTAATATGAACAACAAAATATATATTAGATAAACTTTATTCGCTGTAAATATATTATATATTACTCTTTCCGTTCCTGCATACTAAATTGTTGATTAATCATACAACTAAATTATAAATTTCATGAAACTAGTGTTAAAATTCTGTAATACGATTCGGTATACCATCTTACTTTTTAGCATTTTTTCATGTCATTTCCTAAGCCAACATCGTTTATCATGTCTATGCGTCATGTTCTCTTTGCGTTTGTGTTTTTCAATTAAATTAAGAAATGATTAAATTTAAATAAAGAATGGCTACTAACATCTAAATAAAAATAAAAAGCGATATCAAAGTGAATATATTATACGAAATACATTCACTCTTACATTTAAAATTAAAAAATATGATTTAAAAAAAAAGTTAAAAGGAGTATTTAGCAACATTTTCTAAAACTAAAAGTGTAATTATGAACAACTTTCACTGTACAAGGAACTTTAATAAACTACGGAAGTGATACGTAGAAATTATAGAAAGCATGCATCTTTAAGTAAAAAGAAAAAGTAACAAAACATTGTTGAATAATATATTTTAAAATTCATTTAGCAAATAATCCTACATGTTCAAAGTAGTAAATATGTGAAGAGTGCAATTTCATATAAATTATTTTAATAGAAGACTATTAGAAAACCAAATATCAGAAGTATTCCAAATAATCAAGACATTTAATTCAGTGTAAATATCATTACTTGCCATCATGTTTTCAAATTGAAAAAAATTCTTGATCATTTTGTGCCTATTGGACTGTAAAGAAATTTTCATGACTTATGCAGAAACCAGTCATGATTTTTATTTTTTCACTTTTATTGAGTAGTCATGTGTTGGCTAGGTGTTGTCAAAATACTTCATTATATTTATTTTCTATTTGAGCGCTAAAGTTTAGAGCTTGTAATCTCCAATTACTTTAATGATTGCATGTCTTATAGGAATATATTCATTTCTATATTTTTTTCATTGGTAAGTTTTAACAGTAAAATATTGGTGAATTATAAACATTTAATAATAATTGAATCGATCATGAGTATCAATACAAGAGGCAAATGTAATAAACAATCAAATTTACAATGTGACAGTAAAAAATGCCTTGTAAACCAGTTTGTAGACTTCATAACTTTGAATGAGAAGTAGCACAGAAATATGTAATTAATAATATTTTAAATATATTTATACAAAATATTTAAAACAATTTCTGCATAGAATAAGACATTTTATAGTTTTTATGAGTTACGATATGAATATAAATTTTATAATTACCATCAATTTTAATAAAAAATATTCTGAAATATATTTTAAAATTAAAACTTGAAGTTCTGAAAACAAGAATTTTAGAAATCAAAAAGAAATTAAATTTGAAAAGAATCATTATTTTAAAGTCAACCAATAAATTTGAGTTTTAATTCAGAGCGATCTTATTTTTGAAATAATAATTTGTTGAAAAAGCATATTAATAGTACAATATTCAGAACTTTTGATAATATAAAATTTATGGAAACTTCTCAAAAATTATTTAAATATTCATAATTCTAATTTAAACTATTAGGAGATACATTTTATGTCTAAATCCTCAATATATTAATTTTCGCTATTTTTAGTAATTTCTAATACATTTTATGTCTAAATCTTCAATATATTAATTTTTGCTATTTTTAGTAATTTATAATATATGTATATTTTGAAAATGTATATTTCACATATTAAAATATTAGTTTACAATATAAAAACAAGGAACATGTTCCGTTGAAATTTACAAAAGAATAACTTATTGTTAAAGAAATTAGAAATATTTAACTATTACGAAACAAATTATTAATGCTATTAATTTAAAAATATTGAATTACTAAAGTTTAACATCATTTATTAATCCCTAGAATTTTAATAACAACAACAATAATATATATATATATATATATATATATATATATATATATATATATATATATATATATATATATATATATATATATATATATATATATATATATATATATATATATATATATATATATATATATATATACATATATATATATATGTATGTATATATATCATCATATTATATAAAACACTTGCAATTGAAAACTTTAATCCATGGCTAAATGTATCGAAAATATTTGTCGATACAAATTTCTTAAAAATGTTATGTATTACGTGATAGTTACTAAACATAACATAGTTAGTAAAAGTCAGTAAATCACATTTCAAAAATAAATTTAGTAGCCTGAAAACAATTTTCATTAAAAATAAATGCTCATTAAAACAATAATTTTTTTTAACTGTGAAATAAATATTTCTATATATATTCTCAAACAAGATGAACAAAATGATTATGAAATATAATTTAAAATAATAAAGATATTCAAAGTTTTAAATTGTAAAATAACTCATTAAAATGATACAAATAAAGGGGATGCATTTTCATTAAATTAAAATACATCTTAGCAAAAAAATATAAAAAATATACATAAATAAATTTATAAATGCATATTGCACTTTGCAGAAAAAACGTGAACTTCGTTTTTAGTTTTAAAGTTAGAATTATCCTTCAATTTAATAATCAATCTTATATTTTAGTTCATATTAATATATTGTTCTGCATTTTAGATTTATAACACTTAAAATAAGTGAAAAAAGGAGTATTTACTCCATATTTTAATAATAAATTTCAATTAAAATTAAACTTAAAAATATACACTTATTATGTAGATATATTGATATTATTATTTCTAATATATTAAAATATTATCATAAAAGGAGCGTAAGTAAAATTACATTCAACAATTAAGTTTTTCCACAATTAAATAAATAGATATGAAATAATAATAATAATGATATATATATATATATATATATATATATATATATATATATATATATATATATATATATATATATATATATATATATATATATATATATATATATTTATATATATATATATATATATATATATATATATATATATATATATATATATATATATATATATATATATATGTATAAACGATTTGTATGTTACCTAACTGAATATCATTTTAAAAATGCAAAAATGTTAATCAATGTGAAAACGTACAAGAACTGCTATAAAATAAAGAGATTTAAAAGAAAAAAATCATCTCTTTTTTCAATTAAATAATTGAATTTATTAAAAAATATATTTGTGTTTTTTAATATAGTTAGTCGTATTTCAAAAAGTAAACTCACATAACATTAATACTGAGTATCCCAGATGATAAAGTAAAATTTGTGTAGGAGTTCAACTTTAAGTCATTTAAATTTTCTCACTCCTGTTCATGAAATTCTTTAAAGCTGTTCAATCAGTTTTAAACGTAAACTAAAATTGTTTTTAAAAAAATGCGTCACATATTTCTTCAAAATTCCTAAACATTTCCCTCGGGACAAAGAGAAATGACTACGCATTCCACAAAACACGTATGCATTAAGAAACAGGACTTAAGTACGTTACTTCAGGACTTTGTTCTGAAAGAAATATCCCCCAATAAAACGTCCTGAGGGAGATTTATTCAAATAATAAAAGCACGCAATATATTTTTGCATATAAAATGCACAAAAAGCTAAAGGATGTCAGAGATGCCTAAAGAAATGTTGAATATAAGAGGCGCATATTTGTCTGTTTTCAACGAAGATGATATTCTTACCGAAAATTTTTAAGTTTCGATTGTTATTTATTTTTGAGGTAAATTTTTTCTTCAAATCATTGTGAACTGATTTTTTTAAATATTGTTAGCTTATTTTAAAGTAAAATTTATATTTTTAGAAAATGCGCAAATAATAAATGTTTCGTTTTAAATGGAAAAAAAATTAATTTTTAAGTCATAAAAGTCAAATTATTCACTTTAGTTGTATGAACAACTTTGCATAAGCTTACTAAAGATGTTATTTTTAATTTAATTTAATATGTTAATTTTTATTTATTAATATTTAGATTTTTTTTCCTTTATAAACATTATATTCAAGTTGATTTCAGAATTAATTAAATATTATAATATATCGTTGAAAATCCATTTTACTCAAATAATAAATAAATTGAAAATTGACTTAATTTCTAATAAAATAGATTCTTATTAAACATTTTGTAGTAAATTTAAAATTATTTTAAACCCGACAGTAGATGCATATTTTTATGGAGAGGAGGAATAGTCACAGCACACACGTTACAGGTTGCATGCTGTGACTATTCATCCTAATCAATTTTATTAAAAAAATCAGGATTAAGTTAAAAAAAGTATTTTATTATAAACGATGATTACACACACACGCACACTTCCTCTTTAGTTGTGATACTATATTTCTATTCTTAAGTATTTTTGATATTTAAAAACATAAAATATTTATAAATTATAAAAAAAAATATGCACTTGTATTATGGAGTCGGAATTGACATACACTTTTGATAAGCGTAAGAATGATTTTTGCAAATAAAAGTACCTAATTTTTTTGCAAGAAATTGTAGTTTTTATCCTTGGATCTTGGAAGATAATACATTATCCTTTGTCGGGTTTTGTAATGTTAGGCTATGTTCTAACCTATGTTTCAATTTAAATCACTAATCTGAATTTATGTCATTTTTCTTATAAAGCATTTGTATTATTCTGTTCTCCATATTTAGGTTTGTAAGAGATATTGTTTTAGGTATTATATTTTTCTTTAATTCAAACTGTTTGATTTTTGATTACAAATGTGATATGTCCCACATCAGATTTTTGCTATTTTAATCACTCTGCTCAAATTGATCACTTCTATCTAAAGAACTGCCTGGAACCAGGGGGTATGCGTACCCCTCTGGGGCTTGAGCTAGCCACCAGGCGCGTCGTCAGGTGTTGGATCGCCGAACGTCCTGTAGGAATGACAGGATAGCCTTGAATATAGAATAAGAGGCCGCGAACCAGCTCCCGTAAAACTTGGTGTTATGCGATCCGTGCCTAGGGCTAATTGGCACCGCGGTATTGGTGTCTTAACGGAGCCTCTAGTTGCCTCACAAACTTCTAGAGTAATTTGGCTTGCCCAGTATCTCAGGCAATGCTGGGTAGACTTATATTACCTGAGCTTATTAATTGTTATCTTGTGGCTGAAAAGACACAAGAAATAACAAATCTTTCTGCATTTGCAGGTGAAGCCTCTGAAGTAGACCTTGCTGAAAAAGACAAGGGAACTCAGAGGCAATCTTGAAAAGGGGCAGTAATGAATCTTTTACTTGAGGTAGAAATGACCTCTAAACCATCTTCTGGTGAAAGCCAGGAAGCTATCCCTAGCATGACTGACTTTCTGACCAGATGGGACTGTTTCAGCAAGACCCTATCTGCTGGAAATGTCAAAAGCAAGAGGAAACGGCAGAGCATATCATTTATGAATGCGAGGCTCTTGCCCTCCCTAGATTAACTTCTTTAGGCATCATCCATACTAGAGAGTTACACCTAGGCTCCATTAAAGGGTTTTCAGACTTTATTAATAAAGTGGGTGACCCGAGCAACTGGAACTAGGAAACATTGGGTTTGGAGTTAATGGTACAAAATGCTGATAAAAGCAGAGGTGCCCAATGACATACAAACCCAACCTTAAGAAGAAGAAGAAGAAGATCTAAAGAACTGCATATTATTTCATCATTTTAATCCTTAATAAGATGATCAAAATCTTTTGTTAAAAATTTTACTTTATATTCTTGTATAATTTTATTTTATACTATGAATATAAAGTGTAATATATAATTTACTTTGTATTCAAACTTTCAATCTTTTATTCTCATTCCATTGATTTTTGTTTGTACACTATTATTTAGAAAAAAATAAAAATGTATATAATAATGCCTTTTAGAACACGAAAATATCTGCTCGGCGAAGACATTTTGAAGTAATACTGGTCACATGGGGAACTGATTCACTTCAATATCACAGGAATTCTAATGAACGATTGTTCCAAACTAAGAAAGAAAAGACAAGTGAAAAATTCCAATGCCCTTTCCAAGAGGAGTTTCAAACAGAGTATACTGATAAGACGATTGATTACAGGTAAATGTTATCCAACCATTTGTTGATTTTTGAAACATGGGTTAAAACTATGGCTCAAGCAAAGAGGGTATGATATAATTTTCAAGAAATAGAAATAAAAAAAAATACTCAATATAGCACATAATACATGTACAAGAAACATTTCATTGTATGATGTAAGAAGTAAAACAATTTCTGGATTTCCATTTTTATGTAAATATTTCAATCAAAATAAATTATTTAAAACATTATAGGTTTTATTCGTACATATTTTTAGAAACTTCAATGATCTTAACAAAATTGTATTTTTTGTTGCTAAAAGTTTCTGTCATAAATTTGCTATAAAATGTAAATTATCTTGATTTTACTTGTAGTTCTTTTCTTCACAATTCTTCATTTTCAGGTAATTTTTGTCAGAATTGACTCAAAGTATCATTTTCGTGTCATCTATTAGAATTAAATCAAGTCAAGTTGCTACTGAAAATGTATAAACACGGGATTACAATATATCAACTCTATGTCTCCTCATATTTTTTTCAAAGATATGTATACCATCAAACAACAACGTGATGACAATGTAAATCATTAAAATACCCCTCTGACAGTAAGCCCAAGAGAACATTCTTGGACTTTAATTACATTCATATGAAAATAAACCATAACATTGGGGTAGTTAGGACAAGCTTTCCATATGGCTAATTATAGAAACTTCTTGATTTATTCTCAAAACTTGACCAACGAAGCTTATTTTATATTAGCCGATTGAATAACAATAAACAGCAAACCTTTTGGTAAATAAGCCTCAGGCACGAATCCTTTTATTAACAGCAATTATCCGTTAACCATGGTATAGTGGAAATCAATAAAGAATTTTAAATCTGTAGCGTATCTACTAATTCACCTTACTCAAAACGGCAGATAACTTTCGATTTTAGACAACCTAGCCTTTAGTCATCAAGTCTGAAAAAAAAGGAAAATTTAAAACTATTTCACAAGAATAGTTTTTGTTAAAATCAATAAATCAGTATCACTTCGAGGCCAATAGATTTTTTTCTCTTGATTTTATTTATTATTGTAATATCTTCAGTGCAAGTGATGGAACATATTGGTTCCTTCATTAAATTTACCAAAAGCGATGCTACTTAACGGTTATCAGAATCTTACTTTTTACAAAATAAATATCTATCAACTTAAAAGTATTTGTCTCCATCTGTTAAAATAAGAAACAAATTAAATTTATTTTGTCTTTCATTTCAAATTTGGGACTTAGTTCTACCTTTTAATGTTAAAAAAAAACTTGTGTTTACTGTAATCTATTAAATGACTTCGGATTTTTTATGGATATTTCCGAATTATTTGAAGAAAATAATTACATATCCATGGATTATTTTAAGATAAAACTTCATTTTGAAATGCTCTAATAACATAAATGCAAAACTTTCTCTATAGAACCTTATGATATTTTCTATATTGTATCAGTATTCAGAATAGTTTGCCACCCAACTTGTCTAGTGGTCAGCGTGCCTGACTGTGGATAGGGAAGTCCTGGGTTCGAATTTCGGTTCGGGCATGGATGTACTTTCTCTCTATATCTATCCTGCCTTTGACCTCTCCTTGTATTAATGGGATGTGAATGGCTGCCTACCCTATAAACGGGTCCCTATGGCATGTGTGTACTGAGGAATTTGGACTCCACACCAAAATATTGTTGAGTTGGAAAAGTGGAGCAGCGCACCCCATGATGCCAACCTAGTTGGCACACGACAACAACAACAGCTTTCTGAATAGTATGTGCATTCCCTTATAATACAATAGATTTCATTTAATCATCTTAAATAAATTATTTGTAATTTGTAATAATTTGATGAAAAATGTTCTTAAATTTTTCCATTAATATTTAACTGTACAGTTAATTGTCATAAAATTCAAATAAATGTGTATCGTATTGAAAAAAATTAATGTAATAATTTTTGTAAGCGTACAACAATATAATTATTTTATTTAAATAATAAATATTAACATGGTGTATATATTAATACTCTATGTTTTTTTACATTCATGATATAAGACAAAATGTTTGATTTTAAGTATGTAATGAATCAATATTCTTTTTATAAAATATTTTTGATACAAGAATCAAAAATCATATATTTCAAAAACGTACTCAAGAGGATTTTGTTTAACCTAAATAGCTATTTTTAAACTTACTTAATGAAAACGACAAACAAATAAATTCAACTGTGTAGCTTTCACAGACATTATTTTCATCGAACTAATATAGTCATTGAAAGTGGTTATTCTTAGTTGATTATTACCTTAAAAATGTAAGAAAAGTTTAATAGTAAAATACTTTATGTAATATACATTTCCTTCACAAATAATTGAAATGGATTTACTTCGAATTTAGTACACCTTTGATATTTGATTAATTTCATGGAATATAAATTACTAAAAGTCTAACTTTAGCTGATAAAAGTTTAGTGATATAGACTTCTGCTTATCAGTCCATTACTTTGTTATATAGTTCCATTTCCATTTTTGCAGTTGCTTTAAGCTCCACGCAAAATTTTGTAGTTGTCGAATTAATTGAATTTCATCACTTTATAAAAATCATTTTATAAGTGCAAATAAAACAAGTAATTTTAAGCTCGCTTCCTGAGTCAAATATGCAACTCTTGTTAAAATGAGAAAACTTTAAATTTTATTCTAATTGCATATGAAAATATTCTGATAATTGGTTTATACAGCAGCTGTAATCAGTAACACATATTAATCACATCAGCATCAAGTTTATTGTATTCGTGATTTTTTAGCAATGATTTAAATAGATAAGCTTGTGTCTATGCGTAAAATGCAGTAAAATCAGGAACTAACTGGAGCTTTTATAAAATGAAATAAAGAAATATTTATAACCATTCTGTTTAAAATATTAAATAAAAAATAATGTACCTAGAATAATTGAGCAAATAGCAAATGAATAAAATGCAAAAACTAGAGTTTTTTTTAAATTGATGTAAAAGTTTTACAACAGAATATACAATTTTATTAGTTTAATTTGATCAACTAGAGTCATTGAAAATACTGTAGATTTTTGGACTACTTTTTAGTAACTATTTAGTTTTCCGCTTGAACAAAAATGTTTTGTAATATATTTTAGTAAATAATTTCCATTTTTCCATGTCGTTGAAAAAATTTTTGTAATAATGAATACTAATTAACTTCAAAGGAAACTTGAGTAACAATATGGGCTTCATGAGATTCTAAGCTATGTTCAAAAAAATAATTGGAATAAAATCTTAAAACCGTCTAGAATATTTATTTATTATCAGGATATCCAACAAATCAAAACAAAACACATTCCAAGTAATTTAAAAAATACTAAAGCAGAAAAAACATCTAAGTTATCGATATTCTAAGCCAACATATTATAAGCTTAAGAAATTCTCTTTGGAATGTTAAATTGTAATTGTTCTCTGATATTTTGTTTGCATGAAAATTTTAAACATATGCATCAAAGTATTTTAGCAATTATGTTAAGATTCTTTCTAGATATTATTTGAAATTTAGGAAATAACTAAGTAGAAATATCTAAAATTCATATTTAGATTATAAATTTAAGAACTGTATTTTTACTGATGATATTTTTTTTCAAAAATTGAAAACCGATGTACCTTTTAAATAACCCCATTATTTAATCAACTCTTTTGAATCCTCTTAAAATGATTAAATTTATGCTAACTACATAATATAAAGAAATACAAATATATCAAATTCGAAATATTTTGCTTTATGTTTTCTTTAGGATTATGATAAGAATTGTTGATTCAATTATTCTTTTTAAAACACACACATTTAAACCTTTTTAATATGATTTAATTTTCAATAGGTTACTTAGAAAAGATCAGCATTAAAATAATTGGAATTTATGTAATTCAACGTCTGAAAATTAAATATTTTTATTAAAAATATTTGGTTATTCTCAGCACTCTGCAAATAACAGTTGAGAATTGGATTTACAATTGTATTTCTCCCTGGTATTAAATATAAATCTAAAAGAAATTTTCACTCAAATTAATTTATTCTAAGAGTATTTTTATTAGTTACTAACACAAAATCCTTATAGTTAGGTTTGGTATTTTATATAATAGCGATTTTATTCAATAATATGATTTTAAATTATTTTGTATAAGAGTGCAAATAAATTAGAAGTTTTCATTCATGTTAGAATAGAAATTTTTAGATATCATTAAATTTACTTTTTTCATGGAAAAATTTGCATTTTAATGTCTATTGTGAAACAAAATTTGATTTTATTTAAACCGCATTACATTCTTTAACCTAAAGAAGTGGTAAACAGATGGAAAAATGTTCAATATATAATTTAAAATTTTAAAGAAAATAGAATAAAGGAAAATTGAACGAAAATAGAGCTAAGTACCAACATGGCCAGCTACTTCAAGGGGTGTTCGCCACATTGGTACAAAAAAAAGTATAGCTTTTCTACATTGGCCCAAGATATAGTCTTAAAGAAGCGAATACACTCCAAAGCCACAGTAAAAATATCAAAACAGAATAAAGGAAGTAAAAGTCAATCCAAATATCCAGTGTTCTCAAAATACATTTAATTTATAGGAATCAAAATTAAATTTAGATCCAAACCTGCAAGAGCCGCACCAAATACTACGTGTAAACCAAATAAATACATAAATTTAAAGACAAAGTGTAAACACTATAGGCCTTTCAAGCTTCTTATGAGACCTTCAAGGCTTTGGTGACATTTCTGTAGTATAAAACTACGCCTTACTTCACTCTTATAATTAATGTTCTACTAGCCAAATAGTGTTTAATAAAGTTAATTGGAATGTTATTATAAGTTAGAATATTTTCCAGGCTTTTTATTTGTTTATTGATATTGTTTGAATTATTACATATATTATAGACTCTATTAAGTTGATTGAAAATACCATTTTATATATTTTAATTGAAATATTTGAATTCTATCAATTAGCTTATTAACCTTGAAATTAAAATCAGTAGTTTTGTCATAAATGTCAGTGTATGTATAGATATCTTTTACAGTTATCAAAGTATGCAAAAATTCAGTTTTTAAGCTATCCCTATTTGTTTTAATTTATTTTAATTCTTCAGGATAGATACTTTTGTAAATTTTGTCAAAATAAATTAAAATTATAGAATCATCAATATATCTGTATGCAAAAGTTATTTGTATAGCAAAAATTTTTTTCATATTAATGTAAAAATAAATTTCCTGGGGCTTGAGCAGCCACCAGACGCGTCGGCAGGTGGTGGATCGCTGAATGTCCTGTAGGAATGACAGGATAGCCTTTAATATAGAATCAGAGGCCGCGAACCAGCTCCCATAAACTCTGGTGTTATGCGATTCGTGCCTAGGGCTAACTGGCACCGCGTTATTGGTGTCGTAACGGAGCCTCTAGTTGCCTGGCGAACAGAGTAATTTGCCTTGCCCAGTAACTCAAGCAATGCTGGGTGGACTTATATTACCTGAACTTTTTAATTGTTATCTTGTGGCTGAAAAGACACAAGAAATAACAAACCTTTCTGCATTTGCAGGTGAAGCCTCTGAAAAAGACCTTGCTGAAAAAGACAAGGGAACTCAGAGGCAATCTTGAAAAGGGGCCGCAATGAATCCTTCTCTTGAGGTAGAAATGACCTCCAAACCATCTTCCTGACTTTCATCTTCTGGTGAAAGTCAGGAAGCTATCCCTAGCATGACTGACTTTCTGACCAGATGGGACTGTTTTAGGAAGACCCTATCTGCTGGAAATGTCATACGCAAGAGGAAACGACAGAGCATATCACTTACGAATGTGAGGCTCTTGCCCTCCCTAGATTAACTTCTTTAGGCATCACCCATACTAGAGAGTTACACCTAGACTCCATTAAAGGATTATCGGACTTTATTAATAAAGTGGGTGAGCCGTGCAACTGGAACTAGGAAACTTTGGGTTTGGAATTAATGGTACAAAATGCTGATAAAAGCAGAGGTGCCCAATGACATACAAACCCCAATTCTAAGAAGAAGATGAAGAAAAATAAATTTGCTAATAAACATGAGAATTTAGAACCCTAAGGGATACCATTGACTTGTAAGCAGATTTTTTCTCCATAAGAAAGATAGTTATTATAAAAGCAAAACGTACTGAGGTCTATACAAAAATTTAAATTGATATTTAATACTGAAGTAAAATCATAAAAATAAAACATAATAACATCAAAATGTTTTTCGAGTGGAATGCTAGTGAATTAGTCCTTGAAATCATAAGAGGAAACATTAATATTATGAGCAGAAATAAATTCAATAATAGGTTTATCATATTTAAGTTTCCATGTATTATGTGAATCAGTAATGTTATTTAAAATAATGTTTAAATAATACCAAAATAAATTACCAAATTTATCAGCATAAGTGCTACATCGACATGTAATAAACCTAAATTCAACTGGATTTTTATGGAATTTGGGATAAACTGTAATCTATGGAATATTAAAATTTATATTTTTAACTTTGAGTTTTTTAGCAAAAGCAAGAATTGTTTTAAATATTGTTGCTTTGCTTGAGTTAATAATTTTCCAGGTTGTTGAATTAGATATTTCTTCATTTAATAATTTATATTAATTTTTTTTTTGCAGAAAAAGGCATAATTATTTGCTGCTTTATGTACAGGAGTACTAATGAAAAGTTTTTGAAGTTATTTTATAGAATTTTTTTAGATACTTTTTATTAATTCTTTTAAATTTTAAAATATTTACATTTTCTTTATTTTTGCAGTAAAAGTTCTATTTCCACAGTGAGAAAAAATTTATTGTAATATAATAAGTATTAGAAGTCTTAAAAATCTATCGATATCATTGAGAAAAAAATTAAGAATCTGTTTATAGTTATAATAATTCACTGGTCTAAATTTAGTACCGTTATTAACATTATCACTTAATTCAGCATTTAATATGATATCAGGATTTCCGGTAACTATATGTCTAAAAGTAAAATCTACGAATTTATTCTATTGTGGGTCATTATAGAAACAATCGGCTTTATCTTTATTAATATGTATATTACTACAAAATTTATTATAACTAAAAATTTGTCTGCCAATTGGTAAGTCATAATTAAAAGTATATTTAATTTGACTATTATTTAGCAGAAAGATATGCTTAAGCTCTTTAAGAATACTCAAAAATTTAATTTCATCATATTATGGATGCTGAAATTTTATCATATTATAGACATGAAATAAAAAATAGTCTGATTTAATTTTTTTATTAGAATTTATTTTTAGTTTATATTTAAAAATGTCAAAAATTAAAATTAAAAAATATTCATTATCAAAATCAAAGTTATTTAAATAATCTGAAAGAAATATACATTGTTTTTTATTTAAACTCTAAATAAAGTTTTTACAAACAAAATAGTTATAAGAGTTTACATATTGATATTCTAATTCACAACGTTTACCATTCCAATATATAAAATTATTTATATTGTAATTTTTACATATTTGATTAATTTTTCCACCACCTCTTTTATCACGTTTAGTCATTTTATTATTAGGTTTAAAGTACATAAATGATTTAGTACTTTAATAAGTAATTTTTGAATTTTTATGCAGTTTAATAAATCTAAAAAGTACTAGAGTTTTATGATGAATAATAAATTGATTTTCTTTAATTAGACGTAGATTATTATCTACTTAAATATCTAAAATGTTTATAAAATATTATCGAAACAATGTGTTTTGAAATGTCCAAATTCAATATTAACGCTTTTATTATTATTATTATTGTTAATACTATACCTGTGTAGGAATAAGCGCAAACTATATAGTATTAGACGTTAGTTCAATATATTTAAATTTACATATATATATATATATATATATATATATATATATATATATATATATATATATATATATATATATATATATATATATATGGGTAATTTATTATATCAAAAGATTGATAATTTTAAGATGCACCTTAACCTATCAATTAATTTCTCGACATATGTGTTGACTCTTATGTATTTATTTGCTTACTAAGAGAAGCGGAATTCGAATGCGTTGTGCTCTCGGAATATAATTACAGTCAATGTGCCATGATCCTAAAGTGCGAAACTTACTCGTCTTTAGGTAATCCTAGGTTACAAATTATCAGTCGAATTGAGTTTCTGACCAGCTAGATGCTGCGTGATACGATGTCTTTAATAGGTCTTGCCATATATCAAGGATACTTATGTGTGGAACTAGTGAAGCAATGCTATTCGGATTCTCAATGGAATAGTGTTTACCTGTAATGATACATAAATGTCTTTGGATACTATTGGGAATTTCCTCAAGTATCCTGTATTGATAAATGAATGGATGCAAAAACCTCAGTGTTTTTAATTTTAAATTTGTGACGCAAGAGTATTATGTATGCATAATAACTTTAATTTTATTATTTTTTTGAAAGAATTTCTATACATAGTTTAATATTAATCCTTATCAGAAAATATTTTAAGATCAAACAATGTTATTTTAATACTAATTCTTAAATAATTACTATGATATATTAATAGATATGGAATATAGTGTATGTATGCTTAAAACAATACGTTTTATTTAATATCATTGAAATTTGAAACATGTCATTTAAATTAACATTAATAATTTTTACAGATGTTCATTGCTCAAATATCACTGATGTTAAAATAATTTTAAAGAAATTCAAAATTCATTATTTTTATGATAACAGTATTGAATTTACATTACTTCTCTGTTCATTTGTAATAAAAATATAATAAAAATTTAAGTTTTATATAGATATCTAAATTTTGACAGTAAAATTTCTCATAACAATTTGAATTGCTTTCAAATGATAAAAATTTGTGATTCGTATAGGTAAAGCACTGTTATAAAATGTAAATACAATTATTTCTATGTAAATAGTTTTAACAGTAATTGTTAGAAAATCAACAAAAATCTTATTATATTTAAATAAAATAAATTCATTACGATGGGATATAACGTAATAAATGTCTTTGCTCTTGATATACATCTACACAATGTATTGCAAAGTATTAATCACCTATTTAAATTAAATTATTTCATAAAATCATTGAAAACAATTGTTTAATACTAAATAGCAAACATTAAAAATCACAAAATAATTTTAATTTAAAAAAATATTCCTTGTTAATATATAATTAAAAATAGTTAATTCTTATGACGTATGACTGAGTGATTGCAAAAAAATATTTGTAACGGTTGCACCAAAAAATATGTATTCTGAAATAGGAAAAT
This sequence comes from Latrodectus hesperus, assembly GCA_037975125.1. Lineage (NCBI taxonomy): Eukaryota > Metazoa > Arthropoda > Arachnida > Araneae > Theridiidae > Latrodectus > Latrodectus hesperus. The sequence goes on along the minus strand of CM075856.1, from coordinate 16,360,344 downwards.
AAATGTAAAGATTCTATGCTCCGTATAGAATATAGAATATGACTTCCATACTTATAAAATTTTGTGGTATTCCAGTAAATGATTATTAATTCATAAACAAGTCTTTAAGTTCAATTTAAAATTAAAATTCTGCTTTTTAATGAAATCTTAATTTCTTTTTATTCTACTCATTATATATATATATATATATATATATATATATATATATATATATATATATATATATATATATATATATATATATATATATATATATATATATATATATATATATATATATATATATATATATATATATATATATATATATATATTTATATATATATATATATATATATATATATATATATATATATATATATATATATATATATATATATATATATATATATATATATATATATATATATATATATATATATATATATATATATATATATATATATATATATATATATATATATATATATATATATATATATATATATATACATATATACATAATATATATATATATGCATATATATATATATATATATATATAAATATATATACATATATACATAATATATATATATATGCATATATATATATATATATATATATAAATATATATATATATATACATATATATATATATATGCATATATATATATATATATATATATATATATATATATATATATATATATATATATATATATATATATATATATATATATATATATATATATATATATATATGCATATATATATATATATATATGCATATATATATATATATATAGATAGATAGATATAGATATATATACATATATATTTCACTTATTTTTGCTCATTTATAAGTTTCTTTTGTTGTATAATATTGTTGGAATTTTATAAAAAAATACCTACTATTATATTTATTGCTTCATTCAACACAAAAATATAACAATTGCCTCTTTTCACGAGAATCGGAAAATATTATGATTATATTTCTTTTAAACGCAATCGTTTATAATATATATGTCACCATCTTCATCCTCTTAATATAAATCTTTATTTTTTCTCATTATTTCGAAGCAAGAGAGGGAATGGAGATGAAACAGAAAAATTTCGAGGCATTTTCCCAGCATGAAGGGGAAGCAATAAATCACGAAATCATTCTCATTTAAAAATATCTCCCATCGCAGGAACCCCATTTCCTCTCTGTAACCGCAAGAATATCATTTCGCGCATTTTCATCATCTTCCCTGATGCACGAAACAGTTCTGGTTTAATTAAAGTTTTCAGCGTCTACTATAAAACTGCCACAAGCGCCAGGAGGGGAGCTATCATCACGAGTCGGAGTGTGGTGGCGATTAATATTGGGAGATCGATACACTTTACGATACCGCTGTCAGGTTTTGGTGTATCGTTGAATTTTTAAGCTCCTGAGGAGGATATTTTGAAAGGTATTTTAGAAATGAATTTTTGCGGAAATGTCATGTATTCGCAATTGCTTTAAAGGTCAAAGTTTCTAAAACGGTCTTTCAGTTTCCAATTCATTAACCATTTGGAATACTCAATGTATGATACTACTATTAATCATTTGAAAAATGAAATGCAGTTGGATTAAATGTTAAAATATTCTTAGTTATCATTCAAATTTTTGTATTTTCACTACACATATACCCTGTTTATCAATGATTTAAAATGTAGTTAACTCTCTATGCAATTTGTTTAATATAGTTTTAGAGTCACCTTTAATATTATAAATGACATCAAAATAAATAAGTATACATTGTTGATGAAAATATATAAAACAAAAATATAATTACATCGGTAGAAGATAATAATACTTTAAAACATTAAATGGTAGAATAGTAGAAGAATTATTTAAGAACAGTAACAGGATATTTTTTATGTACTTATACAATGTTAAGCTTAAAGAGATTATGAATTTTACAAAACTAATTTGCTTTAATCCATAACTTTAAATAAACTATCTGCACTGAAATAAAGAAGAACTGAATTTAAGTGTATAAAATGCTTATAAAAATTTAGTTCAATAAAGAAAATTGCTTATCGTTGATGTAAAGAAAATAAATTTAAAAATAATACAAAAATATAATGTTGAATCATTGAATACGAAGTTTCAAAATCAACGATTGGCATTGTTTATTGTTATATATGATTAAAAGCAAAAGTTAATCCACATCACAAATTTATATCATCAAACCAATAATTTAATAATTCATTAAATCATTGTTTTAAGATTTATAAAATTAAAAGTTCATAATTTGTTGAATAAGTTATGAAATTCTTAATTTATATTTCTATATTTTTCGGAAAAAAATATTTCAGAAACTAATTTGAAATATTTTATTGATACAAAAACAAACTAATCTTTGCATCATTTTAAAACAAAATATTTCAAAAACATGATGATTAAAAAAGTAATTGCTTCAAAATAATTTAGCAAAAAATTTTTCACTTTATTTTAAAAATGAATAAATGATTATCACGCTGATGTAGGATGCATTTCGTAATGCACTGATATCTTTGCAATTTATATGTTGCTGCTCTGGCTTACATATGATTGACTATGTCTATGATGCTATATTTTTAATATTTTTAAAAAGAGATAAGCATTTATTTTCCTACAGTTTGTAAAAACGTTTCATCATAAATGTATTTATGAAAGTTAAAAAACTGCTTTCATTACATAAATACTACGATAAAATTATACTAACAATGTGTTTGATCAGAATGAAATCACATATAAATTATTTCTAAAAAATTTAATATTTATACTACATTTTTATAGTTTATGTTTACTTTTAAATCTTAGCTTATATGCAACTTAGGTTTGTATTATAATATAAATTTATCAACGAAAGTTATTTTTTCTTATAGACAAAAATTAATTTAATAACAATTTACAGTTTTTCTTATTTTTTAGATTAATATTTCTGTACTATTGAATTAAATATAGTTGTATCATTCCAGGAATTCAGTACAATACTGTATAATTTCATGCAAAATTCAAAAACATAATTATAAAAGACGATTTATTAGTTTATTTAATACTAATAAAATTAATTAATTTTATATTAATGACTTTGCATAATTTTAATAATTTAAATGTTAATAGGAAATAAATAATTTAATATCTATTATCTTGCGCACTTTTAAAGTCATTTGATAAAAATTTTAGAAGTTATGAAATATACTAAATTGATTTCAACTACAAATAATTTATTTAGTGGTTTAATAATTTTAAATATTAATCAAAATGATTCTACACTATTTCTGAAATACCTTTTAGGGTTTATAAAATAATTCTTTATTATGGCTACATTTAATAATAATTTATATTTAACAACAGTAGTCTTATTTTTTACTTTAATCTGCATAATCAATCGTGCTTAATTTAATGCTATGTTTTAACCTATATTCTAAGCATATTGCTACTTATTTACTTAATGACTTAAGCATTACTTGCATATCAGAATAATATTGTTTTCCAAATTTTGGTAGACATATGGCAGGTGATTGACGGGCTGCAATTCTTTGGTGAAGCATGTTCCACACATGCTCTATTCGATTCTAGTCCAGTGAGTATACTGGGCAGTCCATAAAATAGAATTCCTCCCATTAAGGGCATTTATCTACAATGTTTGTAAGGTGAGGATGGGCGTTATCATTCATAAACAGAAATTCTGCACCCATGGTGCCCTGAAACAAACGTTCATGTTGTTCCAGAATGACATTCTGATAGACGATTCCAATGGTTATATTCTGAACATGCAGGTTTGTTCCAGAACCCAGAATAATTTCTCCCTAAACGAGCAATCATGCACCACCATAACGGTGTCGTAGAATGGTGTTCTCTTGGTGGTAAAAGATACCTGGCAATCTCCATGTGGGAACCTAGTGAGAATTATACCGAAAGCTAAACCTGGACTCGTTAGAAAACATCACACAAGACTAATGTTGCGATATTCACAATGCATGCTCTCTACTCCAGGCTTACCACAGACGATAGTGAGTTGCAGTAGGTGGACCACATCTGATCGACCTACGAGCACATAGACCATTGTGTCCTAAGCACCTGTACATGGTCTGCCTTGAAACATGTCGTACTGGTAGCGGAAGAGAGCTGACATCACAGGTCTGGTGTTGTGGTCCGTCTGATTTTTTTTTCTTGGCAGTAACTACCAAATATCGGTCCTCATTCGACATTGTAACTCGGGAGGTGACCTGTGTTGCAATGTCAACTCACATTACCATCATCTTGGGACCGTTGCAAAAGCCTGGAGATGAAGCTGTGGACGACACCAAGTTCCTCGGATAACTCCAGCTGGGTACGTCCACAATCCAGTTGGCCGATAATTCTTTCAGGTAAAACATCAAATGCTTTTTTTTGTGCCATAACTATGCGGTTCTTGCACTGGAAGTCTTTCAAAGTGCTAGTGAACAATTTAACTTTTTTGTAACCATTCCTTATATACCCCATTCTTACATTCGTGTCAGTGTGACGTACTATCGCGCCATCTGGTGGTATCTTGTAATTTGCATATTATTCTTCAAGAAGTGTGTGATCATTCTACACGTGAAATTTTTATTTTATTTGATTCGAAATTATCCTTAACTTATGAACATGAGAGTAAAATTATACCCACAATTTCTAAATTTCTATTCTTAATTTTATTTCTCAATGCATGTATAAAATGCCTCAATATACATCATTTAAAAAGAAATTACAAAGTAAATGTTAATTGTAAATAGTTATCCTCTTAAGTATACAAGGTTTTATAAAAAAATTTTACTGGTGAGGCCGAAAGGAAAATTCAGCCATTTCAGCAAATATTTTAACTCAAATGTAGTAAGAAATTATCAATGTAACTAATTCTTATCTAAATGTTCACAGATTTTTTTTTTTTAAATAATGAAATTATAATTTTTTTTCAGTTTCTAAATGATTCATTATATTTTTCATGCTTGTGAATACAAAATAAATTATTAATTGTATCTTTGCGTGAAGTATATTTATCTATAATCATAATATTTGCATTTTTATATATTTTCAAAAAATTACTGTTTAATTACCTTGTATATATAAATTAATTGTTGTTACAGTAACATTCATTTTAAAATATTTTAAATCGTTTAATAATATTAATCATTTATTTTCAAATTATTTAATTAATCATATTTGCTAAGAAGTCTAGATTAAATATATGTTATAATTTAGTATTTACATTTTTAAGTTAATCACACAATAGAGGTGAAATTTGTAGCAAAATAATTATCTAAAATATAAATAGAAAATTTTGAAACTTTTATTTCTTTTAAATCATATATATTTAAAAGCAAGTAAAAGATTTAACTCTCAATACATTTATATGCAGCAGAAACTAAAAACAAACATTTTCTTTTTCCATAAATAAAAACTAAACTCATATAATTATTATTATCCGTCTGCTTTTTTAAATAGAATATATTTAAAGTATTCACTAAATTCCTGGTACCTTTATTTAATTAAATTCTGATATTATTTTGAATTTATCAAAAAACTGAACAATAGCTTTATCAGCGAGATAAGAAATAAAGTCACATATTTCGTTAATTAAAACCGTAAATTCAGCTGTAATTAAAGTTCTTATTTTTCCTCTTGCTTCTATTCCCCGAATGACTTCTGACATTTTCTATAGAAAAACAAGGGAATGTGATCTTATTATCTGGCTAGGATAATATTGTTTTTTTAAATCTCACTAGAAAGTTGAAACCTTTCATAGGAAGAAATATATTTATTTCTTCAGAATTGCTAGGGACATATTTTTATTAGTAAATTGATTGCTCAGGACTCTTTTTGAAATATAATTTCTTCTCTGTTACAATTCATTTTTCATTTCTTATTTTTCATATTATATTGCATTACTTTCATGATAACTTTAATTTCTTTATTTTGATTTTAACCTGTTTTAATTATTTAAAAATAATTCCTACATATATTCAGTGAAAGTGGCTTTTATAAAAAATATTTCACCTCATGATTTGAAGTGAAAAAAATCCAATGGGAAACTTTGTTACAATGTTTATATATCTTTATAAAACAGTAAATTTTCTACATAATTCTAAGAAAAACTATGCAGATTATAATAAAGCAATCTGTATAAAAATTGTACTATTGGGGAAGAATATTTTGAATTGAATAAAAATGTTAAATATTAAACAGTAATTATTACATATTTATTGAGCTTTCTTAATCTTTGCGTAAAAAAATTTTTATTTTAATTGTAGGGTAAAAATTTTCTACTTCTCATTTCGTTTTAAAGTTTTTTTTTTTTAATTTTAATCTTACTTTGTATTTTAATGAAAATATCTGTTATTTACTTCATTTAATACTGAGTTAAAACGATACATTTTTAATTAATGTGCATTTATATAAATACATTCGTATTGTATACATGAATTGACATACATTTGGTTGTAGTCAGTGCAGGTTCATATAAATATATTCGGATTTATAATCAACTTATTGAGTAAAATATTATTTAGTATTCTTTCACCAACCAATAGATTCAAAAAATACATAATTTCTAAATAAAAAAGATATTACTGTAAGATTTACTAATATAATTCTGTACAGAAAATTTCTTAAATTCAAATTAATTTCTTGACATGTATAAAGATCTACCTACATACAATAACTTTTAAATATATTAATTATTTTAAATTCATTTAAAATATATTACTAATATTTAATTTCTCGGAATAAATCAATTTAATTTTGGTTTCTTTTTACTATATACGAAATTATGCAGATTATTTACAGATATTTACAAGTGAGATTTCAAGTGGCTTTTTTATATTGGTCACATAAAATAATTTCTTTGAAGATTACATTTAGTATTTCAAGTATTAGTCTCCCGATTTCTTTTCATTTAACATAATGCAAATTGTTTTTCAAATGATTTATTTCAATTTCATTTCGATTGCATAAGAACTCTTATGATTTTTAATTAATTCGTATGAATCAGATCCTTAAGATAACCGAAAATTATTATTTGCGTTTTGTACTTAATTTAAAATTAAATAAAATATTGAATGGAGAAGAATTCAACTTATCAGAATTAATGTTAAATTTCATGCTAGTTTACTGTTTCAATATTGGGGAATATTATTAATGTGTTGTTTATTATGAAAATATATTAAATTTATATAAAATATTAAGTCTAATACAACAATTAACATGAGTAAATTTTGAAATTTTAAAAAAACATGACTAACATCGCATTTATGATAATCTTTAATAAAAATATCATAAAAAAGGAGTGTTTAAGCATTTTTCCTAAGAATATTTTTTTCACCGATCTTCAAAATTAATTAATAACAGAAAAGCCACTTCAAAAGGAATTTTTTTATCCAAATTAAATATTTTTTTAAATGAAATATGTCATTCTTCTGTTAAAAAGTACGTACAAAGTCTGAAAATATTTCTTTTAGCTATAATAACTGAGTAGATTAACTTTTATTATGACGAAACTTTATTTTGATTATCAAAGTGTCAAGCTAAAAGCATCTACTACAACAACTTTGTCAAAGAAAGTAATGAAAGTTATAAGTATAGAAAAAAATCATCCACATTGATGCTAATATCTCTAGCTTTTGCTCAAAGATACCAAAGTTTATTTTTCACATAAGCAACACTTGGCCTTAAAATGTCTTTCTCTATCATAGTTTTTTCTATTTATTTTTGAAACGTTTGGATAAAATTGATATCCAATCCCTAATACGTCATACGAAAGCTTCTGTCACTAAGCTGGCACATTATTTTGTCTTCATGCTGTCAAAATAAATATGTGGGTTCAAACGCTTAGCTTTATATTTTTGGAAAAAAAAGACTGTGATAAAAGCAAGTTTATTTTTTTGTTAAATATAGTTATAGACTTTCAGAGACCTTTTAAGTTTTAGTTTTAGTTAACCGTATATTACTAAAAAATGTATAAGATAATTATCTGATAATCATATCAAAGTTTTATTATCTAGTAAAGATATAACTACTGCATATTTTTAAACATGAAGCAGATTAAATTACGTAATATTTTAAGATGGAGTAATTTCATGATGTATTAAAAATATAAATTGTAAAACTTAATATATGGTATAAAGAATCCCGTAATAAAAATTAAACAATGACATCACACCTTGTTACTTTTTAATTATGAGAAGCGTGATATATTTCTAATTTAATAAATAAAAATTTTACAATTTTTTGTTAATACATTTTATGAAATCAAAAATTAATTAAAAAGCTTAATTAAATTTATAAAACTAAAGTCTGCTTCCCGGCTTTAAATGATAGATTTAAAATTGTAGATACCATTTTTGAACTATAATTTTATTTCAGAAACTGAGAGACTGAATTCAATAAATGAAATGATTCATTCATATGATGCACTTATAAAATATGTTCACAATTCTTTTGATAATTATAATGAATATGAATATTCATTTTAAATTAAATTTTTATTATTTGTTATAATATTAACAAATTTGATAGTTTATATCAGTCCTGCGTTTCACAATTTAAATGAAAGGGGGAATTTTGATATGTAAAAGAAAAATATTTCTTTATACTGCTTAGCATTTTAAATTTAAATAGTCAAGTTAAGCTCCTATTGAAATATTTTTTTCTCTTTTTAATAAAGAATATAGTCCTATTTGTAGCATTTTAAAATGGATTCTAAGAATGGTTGTCACAAATATAAGAGACTTTTACTGTACCAAAGTCTCAGTTATTTTTTATTAACATTATTTTACTAAAAATAATAGGCACCTGAGGAAAATACGCTTTTTGAAAATTTTATATATTCCTCAACATATTTTAAAAGCTCCCATATATATGTAACAAAATATGAAGATAAAATATAATGAAAAACCTTATATTGGCTATATCAGAAAGTCTGAGAGCCAACTGTTAAATATCTCACGTTATTAAAAATAATAACATGTCCTATAAAATTTATAATTTGGAAAAATATATATATTGGAACAAAATACATGCAAATTATTGCATAAATAGAAAATGCATATATAATGATTCGAAATTTATATGAGTTTTATTTTTTTAACTCATCTTTCTTGGAAAAGAGAGGTTGTAAATTCCTAATCGATCAAAATGTTGATCTCTCACAAGAAAATGCTTATGTTTAAAAAGAAATTTGCAAATTTTTGTTGAAATTGCTTTTAATTTTTCGAAATACTTACAAATTTCAGAAATGAGAAGTTATTCTTGAAATAATGTTTGATTTTATGAATTGCTTGATTAAAAAGTCACCATTACCTTTACTGGAAGACTATGAGCTTCTTCATGATTAAGCGGAAGATCATCCCAACATTTTTCATAATCGCGTCTGATGCATTAAAATATTTCGAAATAAAAATTTCTTTCAAATTAAATAATTCTTCATGGTAATGGAAGAGTAAATCTGGGTCTATTCTGCATACGTTCTTCTAAAACATTAGAATCTAAAACATTCTTCTAAAACATAATGTTATATTTTGGAGTTAAGATGAAATATTTATTAAATATTCACAATTGAATAAATGCACAACACATCATGGAAACATCATTTGACTGAAAAGGTTACAACACCTGATGAAATTTTGCTTTGTTTTTTTAATTAATTCTGTCCCTCATTTATAGATCTTTTCTCATTATTTTCATTAGAAGTGTTATTTAAAATTTATTTCCTTATTAAAAATTACAAAACATTAAAATCAGCTTATTTTAAACAGATATTTTTATTTCCTCTCCTTACTAATCTATTTAATTTTCTGTCCAAATAAGTTAAGAAGTTATTAATTATTATTTATGATAATCAACCTAATTTTTGAAAGATAAATTAACACTCATTGAAAGACAAATTCTACTGCAGTACAGGGAAAGTAAACTAAAAATTAAATAAACAGCATTATTTTCTTACTTTGATATTTATTATTGCAATTTACAGTCTTCGAAAAACCTTCTCTTATGACTTGCACCAGAGGTATTTTTAACAAATGACATGACAGCCCCATGCTTCTGCACCAGTGGTAAATTGTAGATGGGGAAAGAGTTTGTTCCACCATCTTTGAACCGTAACTGAGAGCAGTTCAAGCAAGGAAAGAAAGAAGAAATAAAAATTCTATTTCCACCCATTGCATAGCCGGCATGCCAAAATGGTGATCGGCAGGCTCAACCGATAGATCTTCATTAATCTTAGTTTCACGGAACCTGGCAACAGTAGGATGACAAGAGCCCCGTCTAGCGAACAGCAGAAGCGTTTTTCTTGTACAGCTCGTGTCAGAGCATTAAGCTGTTATATGACGTGAGCGTAACCGATGGGTAGAAGGCACAATTATAGTTTATTCCTAGAACTCAACTCTAAATGTCAAGGTTGTATTAGAAGTATATTACATTATTCCCCCTATTGATGCATTTTTTATAACTCAGCTTATTTGTTCCAAACAACTTCACACAGGATTTTTTACAATGTAATATGAGTTTCACATAATATCCTATCAATTTTAATGACAATAAAATTGAAAGTAAACAATAAAAAATTACCTGTTGTAAAACTGTTTTTTTTTTATTAGATTTTAATATATTTTTAAGTAATTGTCTTTGAAGGTAACAAATTACTCCGTAATAAATAATTTGGTTAATGTTTTTACAATGTATTTATCAATATTTTTAACGCGTGAAGAAGTAAATATTGCTAAAATAAGGAAAATTACAATAAAATATAGTGGAGGTAAAATAATTTGATTTTATTATATTATCTTATCAATGGAAATGAATATATTTTATTCACAAAATAATATATTAAAATAAGCATTGGCAGTATTAAAAATAATACAAACATGTAATATATATATATATATATATATATATATATATATATATATATATATATATATATATATATATATATATATATATATATATATATATATATATATATATATATATATATATATATATATATATATATATATATATATATATATATATATATATATATATATATATATATATATATATATATATATATATATATATATATATATATGATAGATAGATAGATAGATAGATAGATAGATAGATAGCATTTACATGTTGCATAAAACACAATAAATCTAATGTTAGCTATTCAGTGATTATGACAAATTCATTGAATATTACCCAAATAAATTCAATTCTCCTTTACAGACATTTGTCGTTTATATCTCTAATAAATGATTTTCTTAAGTGTAACAATTAAAATCAGGTTTTCTCATAAATCTTTTGATTATAGTTTTAATTATGATTATATATATTTTAATAATATTTTTATAGTTAAAATGATCTATTAGATGTTTCTAAATTCAACGTTTTTCAACAAAACTTTTGAATACAGGACATATATTTCAGGTCTTCAAAATAAACCTGTTGTTCAACTGTATAAAAATATTATACAGATAAAAAAATCCTTTTTATATCTACAATGTTAATTTTTTTTAGTTAGACTTTGATATGTATCACTGTTTGTATTTGGTAAGCTAATTTTAGATAAAGAGCCAATGTTAAGAAAAAAAATATTTATTTAAAAATAACTGTAAAACAAAACTATATCATCATTGTTATAAGAATGTAAAAGCTGAAAATGTAGTTTTTATGGCAACATAGAATTGAATCATACTGTTTTTTAAATGGGTTTCTTCTATCCAATTTATCATTTTCCAGGATGTTATTAAGTGACTTAGGGAATTTTTTTGTGATTTTTAATACCTCAATAATGTGTTCTTTAGAACACTCTACTATAAAATTTATTTTGCATTGATATTTTTCTCGATTGTGTTGACATATTTCTTTAACAATTTATTTTTGTTGAAATTTTCATTTTACTCTTATATGAGGTACAAAATAAGATCTTTCTTAAAGTAAGATCGTCTAAACTCTCTTTACGTGATACCGAACAAAAGTGATTCACATTATCATTACTTGCGTTAACAAAAAGTACATCCGTTTCTTAAAGAAAAACATATAATTTTAAAGTAATAACCATTAATCATTGGTAAGTGTAACTAATTTCCTCAATAAAAATGCTTTTAAAATTTATTATTTTTTTATACGTTAATATAAGTAATATTAAAATGTTACATAATTTAATACAGTCAATTGAATTGCCTATTATGAAATTAACTATGTATTTTAAAAATTTCTAAAGGTGAACTGGAATTTCTGAATTTATATAATTTATGCTAAGTGTATACAGTTAGAATTATGAGTCTGTAAGTGGAAATTTTATGATCTAACTCAATTAAGAAGTGCAGTTATTTTATAATTTATAATTTAATTTTCCATTAAGTCTTGAAATTTATTTTAATTATTGAGATTAAATTAGCCATTCAAATTTACTTCTTTATATAAGTTATATAGCATTTATAATTAAGTACCTAAATAAAAGGTCATTTTATCACTTCATATTACACATACGTTTTAAATTTGATTCAAAACAATTTTATTTAGAAAATAATAATATGTGCACGCGCAGAAAAATTTCAATTAATTTGCGTACGTAAACTATACAATTAGAGAAACCTCTTATGCTATCCAGCCTTATAAGCAAATTTGGGAGGATGAAAACTGGCTTGCGAAATTAAGGAAGACATTCACTTTTTGAACAATTTCCTAAATTTGTATTGAAAAAACATTAAATAAATGTATCTTGTATTATTTCCCAATTCTGATAGTATTAAGATAATACGACGTATAAAATAATCAAATGAAATAATATTAAATGTACTGCAAACTATACTTCAGAGTTAAAAACAATGTATTTCAAAGAATCATAATTCTTTCAACATAGTTTCTTTTAATGTTGATTGTTTTTATCTTGGAAAAAAAGTTGACATTCTTCGATTATTTCAGCTAAAAGACGAATACAATTCTTCGTAAATATTTTCTCTATGATAAACTAAGTATTTTTCTCAAGCATCTTTTCCTAGAAAAATTTATAACGTAAATTTATAACGTATAACTCAGTAAAAATTCCCTGGAAAATATAAGATTAAATATAAACTGAGTCTTTCAATTATCAGTTTCTTTCTTTAAAAGGCAATTTAATTAACTTGATAACTCTACAGTACTTCCAATCCTGAGGGTAAAAGAAATATTTATTTCCCGTAATTATAATTTGTGTTTCTAACAGTATATGAAAACGCTTATGGTGTTCATTATAAGTATATAAGATATTTATTATAAGTACATTCATTATAAAGTTACTGTTCTGTTAGAGTCTGTATGGCCCAAAGTAAAATTCATTTGTTAATAAAAATATAGTATAGAGACATTTTTCTTATATGTCTTGACATTGACGTTAAATAGTACAAATATGTACTCCTAGAGTGATTTATGTTTATATGTATTTTGAAAGAATATTTTTCAATTGATACCAAATGTATCACTTTGGTTAGGATGACACGATGCAAAATAGGCATTTATTTTTACTCCTAAATGTTCGCTTTTGTTTGGAATGATGCAAAAGAAAAGAATAACAAGAGTTTCCCAAATTTATCTGTTTTCGAAACTTCATTCGTTGATGCATGAGGTCACATGACAGCTCTTGCAGCTTTAAAAAGTTTATACCCTGATTGAAATGCTTCTTTTTCACTTTTCGATTTACTGTAAAAATGTTGCAGCAGTGAATGTGAGAGAAAAAATGTTGAATCGCATAAATTTATGTCACGCTGGTATAACTGAACTAATAGGAGCTTCTGACAGTAAAGAGGAAGCATCCGAGTATAAAAATCATACAAGTGATGAAATTGAGAGTGAAAGTCTTAGTAAAGATTTCAAAATTGATATTCAACAAATGAGCTATAAGAGGAGTATTCAGTGCAAGAATCGTAAAATAAAGTGAAAGCTGGATCCGCTGTCACTTTCTTCTCAATCAAAAGCTTTCAGTGCTAAGAAAACTAATCCAGGTGTCCCAAGGTATGCAGCGGCAAGGATAACAGATGTAAAAAGAGCATTTAACGTAGTATTTAATTAGAGAATTCAAAACAAAATCATAAAAATGACAAATATTGAAGGCGAAAAAGTTTACGGAAAAAGGTGAGCAAATATCAAAAGTTAAAATTTTCAAGCATATATTGAATTATTAATGTTAGCCGGTGCTTACAAATTATATGGAGAATCAACAAAAAGCTTGTGGGATAAAGAAACTGGCAGAAATATATTTTGTGCTACAATATCCTTTGAAACATTTTGCTCCGTATCGAGAGTTATTCTTTTTGATAATAAATCCAATCGTCAAGAAAGAATAAATTTTTATAAATTAGCTGCAGTTCGATATATCTGGGAAAAGTGAGTATAGATTATACCAAAATTATATAATCTGAATGAAGATATTACTGTAGATGAACAATTAGTAGTATTTTGGGATCAATGTATTCTCTAACAGTATATACCAGCTGCCGGAAACCCTACGGCTCGTGAGCCACTTTCGACTCTTTGCACCTAAACTAGTTTTTGCTAAAATTTCCTTATTTGGGTCTACAAATACCTGTGGACTATCAATTTCAAACATGCACAATATTATGTAAAAATTCAGAAACCTGCTTTTCAATAAGAACTATGGAATCGTGCTTCAAATAAAAAAACTACATCATACAAACTTGACAATCCTTACTTTTCAAGCAAATGCAAGGCCAATGTTCACATTAGTAGGGTATTTGTAAACATTTTAATAGAACACGTCTTATATTATTTTACTCTAGTGATACTTATTGCGTTACTTTTTAGTTGCGTAATTTTATTCATTAATGAGTCCTATTGTCTTTTTAATAATTTATTTCAACAATCTAACAATAACAATTTAATAAATAACAATTTTCATAATCAATTTCCATAAAATGAGTTCCACACCATAATACACTGGTGCCAATACGGTCTTCATACGACCGTTTCCAAATAGTAACTGAACTAGATTCCCCATCGGATAGGGAAGATGCGCTTCTTATTCCCTTTTTAGGGATTCACTGTTGCTGAGTTGCCACAATAATCTTAAATAAATATTATTGTCTGTATAAAAATATAATATAAAGATTTTTTAATTTATTGTTAGTAAAGCTAAGACTTATTTAACAAAGGCAAGCTTAAGAGTATAATTTAATCTTTATTATCTCCGTAATAATGTCTCCTATTAAAGCAAAGCGTATGTTATAAATTAGTTCTGAATAATTTCAATTTTGAATTTGCTAGATTTTGCTCTTTTGAATGGCATGGTTTCCGTTCACTGATATATATCAAATTCCATTCTATCAAATTCCAAATGATATATATCAAATCCATCTGTATATGGGATCAAAGTATGGACTTTATGTGATAGTAAAAATTCGTATGCACTGAAAACACAAATTTACACTACAAAAGAACTAGGGACAAAGTCAGAGAAAATTCAGTTAATACGAATAAGTATGTCGTTTTATTGATGGGTATTCGAAGCACAATATTACATAATTTCTTTTACACCTTACAACTTAGGAAAACTTCTTCTAAAAAGTAAAATGACTATTCTTGAAACCGTTAGGAAAATTAAATATGAATTTGCTAAAAAAATCATAGCTCATTCTTTTATTTTACAGAAGACATAATATTTGTAAATGTTATTATGTAACATTCTTGATACTTCAGCATTCAATGCATTTGTGTTATGGTTTTCAAAACATAGTAAATTGGAGTAAAACAAATTAACTAAACGATGTTTTTTTTTGGAAGAACTGATTTTTAGACACATTGTAGCAAGACTAAACCTACCAAGAAGTGGAGACTCAATGAAAGTAGTGAAACGAATTATTAGAAAAAGATAAACATTACCATCGGAATTTGCTGAGAATTCCTTGTGTGTCACACGTACAAAGTGCAACCTCTGCTCATCAAGGAGAAACAAGAAAACTAATATGATTTTCAATAATTGTAAAATTCAAATATGCAAATCTCATCTAAGATATTGCCGCTCAAATTGTAAATAAAAGTAAGTTGCAATTTCGAATTTTTTCCGTTATTTTTATAGGTGTTTATATTGTTATATCTATCAATTTTAAATTCTTATTACTTAAACCATTTCTTAAATGGCTACGGTCATTTTCTACAATAAATGTTAGTTTCTAAATTGGGTCATATTGACCCCAACCATTTGTGTAAATACAAAGAATAGAAGGTATAAAGTTATTATTATAAGTATATAGAAATGTTTTCAAAATTAGATTTAATATCTATATCTATATTTATATGTATCTCTCTCTATATATATACTTTTTTATTTTTTGTACACATAAAATGTACAAAAGTTTACAAATATTATATATATAATATAAATAAGTATTAGTTGAATTACGAGCATGCGCAAAAACAGGTAAAGATAAATGTAAACGAAAATTAATAATATTGTATATTTTGAAAACCGAAACTATAAGCACGATACAATTTTTAAAACAAATATTAGCAAGAAGTGAAACATAAAATTAGGGAATTGCGGCTACATCTCCATCAGAGGGTTAGTTATGCAAAGTGGATAAACATTCCTTTTTTGACGTACGATAGCAGTTTTAAAATGTTTCATCTCCAGAAAAGTTTCTGTAAAATAAAAAAAATGTAAACAAATATTATTTAGAAAATATTAAAATTTATATCAAGGATAATATCAAAGCAATAAAATAAATTATTTACCAAATTAATAAAAATATTTTAAATAAAAAAAGAATATCAAAAACTGCATATCCAAAATTTCGCTTACTTAAATTGGCAAAAGACATCATGAAAAAGTGGAAAATGAAATATAATTTGCAATATATATTAAGTATGGTATAAATGTAATGTTTAAGGTAACATTCGTTAAATATGTAAATGGAATAAATAGTTTGATACGTTCTGACGTTATTTTTTTCTATTTTAGATACTTTCTTTGGTTAGAATAAAGAAGAATGTTTTTCGTATACTTAGGAAAATCATTTATGAGTAATTGTCCATTATACATATCTGAACATCTTTCTTCAGGAAAGTTAAAGTGTTCATAAAATTTTCGCTGTTTATGGGGCATAATCTTCTTCAACAATATTATTAACAAATATTTCTAGTTTTAAGAAATGTTACAAATATTAAATAAATATTACATGTATTTAAGAGTATAAAAGTGAATAATATTAAAAGAAATCTTATGAATTTCAAATAATAGACTAGTAAGAAAGACATTGTTTCCAGATCATTAAAGTTTTTAACAAATTAAGATTATTCTTTCAATCCTATTGGCATATATATGCGTTACAATGATTCAAGTACTTATAAAATTAAAATAATTTTTAGAGTATGTACAAATATTTGTAAATCGTTAAGGTTTCAAATCCTAATTTTAATTTTTTAAAATCATTATTAAGGAAAAATTAAATGAGTTATATTATATTAATGATGCTTTTGAAATATTAAAAATTAAATAAAATATATTAATGTTGCTTTTATCATTAATTATAACTAAATATACAGTTCAAAAATTTTCATACTAAATAAAATAAAATAACCAAGAGAAATATCCCTTTTCTGTGGAAATACTTTCAAATTTCTTTGATTTATAATTAAAATACCATTACAAGGGTGGAAAAGAAATGCTTATACTAACAAGCTCCAATTTTCTATTTTCATTTAATACATATTCACTTTTCTTAAATAGATGATTGTTATGTTAACATAAATCTCATTTTAAACAATCGAAGTCACGAAAACCACCATCTCACAAGTAAGTAAAGTTAATTAAAGGAAATAGTGATATATGATTAAATTGTTTACTAAGATTATACCACAAGGTCTTATGATTATTTACAATTTAATCAGTGGGTATTTTAAACATCGTGTGTGGTTACCTTGCTTAAATTACGTATTCTTTCTAATCGAAATTTTTTATACCTATTCCCGTTATCGCAAACAATGTTGACTTAAGAACTGGAAAATGCGGTGTATAAATGGATCTAAATACTGCTTTGAAATTTTAAAAGAGTTACTTTATTTAAGAAATCTGACACAAAAAGTATTATAATGTTTAAAGGTTTATCAATGAGAATTGAGTACATTAATAATATACAGTGATGGAAGAGCTGTTGCCAAACGTGCTAAAAATTATGCAGAATATTAATTTTTGTCAAGAAATAACAATTCTTCCAAACACTATACTCATTTTCTGAAATACATCAATGAATTATGGATTACTTTAAAGATCTCACTCATTTAGAGAAATATTGATTTCATGGTTTAATCCCTGTACATGTTGAACAAGAACAGGAGATTGTTCTTTCTTTCTTATTTCTGGTTTTATAGATTAAAAACGCATCACAATATGTTTTCCTATTTATAAAATGTTCTTATGTAGGCAGCTTTTGTATTATAGTTAAATCTCTGATTAGAACCTTACATTTTGGTCGTGAGCGCTGGTGGATTCTACTAGCCTACGAGAGGGAAGGATAATATAAGAGTAATAAAAGAAGAGGAAAACGATACATTACTTTACCTTCCTGTCTATGTTTGACCCTAGTTTTGTTTCAAGTGATGTCAATAAATATTTGTTCTGTATAACTCGTTGGTGATCTATGATAAATTTACACACTATGATCAACTCGAATCTACGATAAAAATGATGAAGAAAACTACGCATCACAGGACTACATTACTCCCAGGGATAAATTTACGTACTATAAAATGTAATCATCCACTAGGTAAAGACTATTTAATTCAATTTTTAAAGTTTACGAACAATGGCAGAAAATGAAAGGAATAGTTAAAACTGAAGAGGAATTTAAAATTATTTTAACTGAAGAAAGAATAGAAAACCATTCGAGCCAACGTCACTGAAACAAAGTCTTCTATTAAATTTACTATTAACGACAATATTATTGAAAATGTTGAAGAACAATTAGTACTGTTAAAAGTGAAATATTACATTTTTAATATTTTAGATAGGAAAATTCGTGACTTTATAAGCGAAAATGAGATAGAAAGTGAGATTGAAAATTGCTTAGAATTATGAAGATAAAATTATTAAGTGGGAATGCAAGTTTTCAAAAAGACAAATTCCAGCAAACATTTCTATTGATTATAATTGTTCTTCGACACAAAGTGCAAATAATAGAATGTTCAAAATATTCCTTCGCTATATAATGTAAGACTGCCTGAAATATATACTTTGAAATATAATGGAAAACCCCAAAAGAATAGCTAACATTTTTTAATTTCTTTAATACATCAATTGCTAAGAACTCTAACCTGTCAAAAATCGATAAATTTAACTATTTATTAAGCCCACTAGGAGGTAATATTTTAACAAAAATAAAATGTTTTACTTTATCGCCGGCAAATTACCAATCAATATCAATGAGCAATCAATCAATAGAAATGAAGCACTATAATTACCAAAAGAAAGATTTGGTCGGAAAGACAAATTAACACACAAGCAGAAATTATAAAATTTACAAATTGTTTGAAACTCAAATGATACTATACATTTAAAAAAATATTTGACTCTGCAGTATACAGACAAGAACCCTAAACTCTTTAAACATAAAAATCGAAACTTTGGAGATTTGTTATGTCGTTTTGAATGAAGTGTAGACCTAAAGATAGAACTCTTGAGAATTCCCTTAAGAAACATGATGATGATAATTACAATGCTGTAGACTTAAATGAACCTTTTCTGAAAATTGAAAGTAGAGAAAAAATGGCGTAACTATTTTATTTTATTTCTGAAACAAATAAACTAAAGGAGAAGTATCATAATTCTACCGGAAATAAAGACTCAACTTATTACCAATTCAAAACTAATCTGCAATGGAATGAATTGATTTCAAAAGCTATGAACAAAGTTAAGTCGGAACCTTTCTAAGAGACCTATTTTAGCTTCTTTTGTATTAATACGTATATCTATCTATCTATCTATCTATCTATCTATCTATATATATATATATATATATATATATATATATATATATATATATATATATATATATATATATATATATATATATATATATATATATATATATATATATATATATATATATATATATATATATTTTCTTTCCAAAAAGTATATGAAAGTTTGATACAAACGTTATAAGTGTAGTAGCTGACAAGAGCATTATGATGTTAACATGTGCTTTTGAATAGAGTTTGAAAGTGCCTTTAATAATTAATATCCCTTTAACTAAATTTGAAGATTATGTAAATTTTGAAGAACCACCAATTAATGTTACATGTGCAATGGTTGGTAATTTATCAAATATTTTGTTATTATCTTTAAGTACTTCAAATGAATGAAAATTTATATATAATTGACATTAAATTAAGATGTATTTAAATCGAAGTTTTAGATAATATTAACTGGAATGAAAATAAAATAGAAAGAAGTAAATTACATGATGATACTTTTGTATTAAAATGTGACCAATAGACTCGATATTGATAATTTGAATGTGGATATTATTTATGATAATAATTTAGATATTTCTATACTTCAAGATAGTTTGAATACTGGTATGTTATGTGATCATGAAATAGAGTATGCTTAAGTAATGTTTTGAATGAAAGTACTATTGAATATGTAATTAAAAATTTCAGTAATGAACTGTTAAATTCAATGCTATGATATCTGAATATTTGTTTAAGGGAAATCTAGAGGGTAGTATTAATAATAATGAAATATCTGACTCTACAAAATTTAGAAATGAACAGGAAAATAACATCCATTTAACTACTTGTTGGAAAGATTTTAGTTAAAGATTTAACAATTTTCTATTATTGATAACATTTTATATAATGAAGATACAATTTTAGGTGGAAAACTTGAACAGATTGTAATTTCAATTTCTCGGAGAAAACAATTGGGAGAACTTATTGATTCTAGTTTGTGGATAGGACACCTTCGAAAAAAGAAAATCTCAGAACGCTTACAAAATCCCTTTTATTGCCCAGTTACAAAGAAAGAAATGTATAATTTTGCAGGAATTGTATATTTTTTGAATGGCAAATGAAAATGCAATCATTTGATTATGTCCCAATTACGCCAGTTTCACTTACTGATGAACCATTCCAGATTGTAAATTTTGACTTAATTTGCCCTATATAGAACTAAGTAGTCATGCTTTTAAGTATATATTTTATGATGTATAGATAATGCACTAGATAGTCCGAAATCGTGCAACTTATAATTCTTTGACTCCTAAGTCACCGTGCATTGCTCAAGATTGTTATTCCCACTGGCATGCCGAAAGTTGAAGTTTGAGATCAGGGAAGTAATTTCAAGTTAATTTTGACATAGGAATTTCTAAAAAGACTTTGATCCTACCCTATATTTTAAACACCAAGGCACCCGAGTTCAAATGGCCCAGTTGAAGGATTGAATGAAATTTTAAAAAGCATGATTCATCATGCAATCAGAAAGTATTCCAAAGATTAAGACAAAATATTCGATTTATTCAATGGGCTTACAAAGCGATCCCAATTGTAATCACTGGTGTTAGTCCTTTTCAGATGTCTTATGGTAGACTTCTCAGTGGTCCATTTCCCACTCGGAAAACTACTTGGACTGACGAAACTCTTATATGACTAGGACAATCAAATTCTGTCGCTAACTACTTGAATACTTTAAAGATGAAACTTGAAAATGTTGCTGAACAATTTGATCATTGGCCGTTGGAAGACAACTATTTTATATTTATGATCGCAGTAAAAATATGGATCATAAATAATTTCAAGAACACAGAAGAGCTACAGTTTTGATTCCACATAGAATTTAAAGTGTATGCAAGGTGGATTGGTCATTAATAGATTGTTAAGAGGAATATATATGTGGTTATCTTGTACTACGTTTAGATGGTAGTACGAAATATGTCCACTCTAATAATAAAATCCGACAATGAATTGCCGGATTTTATTACCGTGGACACTTTTCTTGGATCTAACAATGTCGAAGGTATTTATGTCGCTGACATATATCACAATTAAGCACTTGGCACTGGAAAAAATTTTGCATTTTATTTGTTACTCTAATTAATGAACATTTCTTTTCAGCTTTCTACGTTGTTTTATTTATTTATTTATTTTTTTTGAAAAAAAGTTAATAAGACCTTGTTTTAAAAAGAGGAAAATATTCTCAAATAAATGTATAAATTAAGTAATTTATAATTCTATTAATTAATTTCATTGTTTAATGCATAGTTTTCTAAATGAAATTTCTAAAACTCTTACATTGATTTCGGAAAACGTGTTTTGTGTGAATTATCTTCTCTTACTAAACATACTTTCTGTATACACTTTCATTGAATTCTATACCTCATCACGCACAAATTCTGTTTATATGTTGTGGATTACACTGACTCAGGATTCATTGAAACTGGTTCTATAGAGCAGGGAAAGAGACTGAAGACAGTTAACGTTTTACACAGAAAGAAGTTACAAGAATATGTAAAGGTGAAAGCCTGAGGAAGAAAAAAGTTAGGAGCTCCACCTCACTAACATTAATGACATTGCTCAATATTAGAGACAGCTAAATTTTATATTTTGAATGAATTAATTAAATCGTATTAGCCTCTTAGAATAAAGAAAATAAAATAGTCCTTTATAACATGGAAATTGCTTATGGAAATGGTTATAAGATTCATGAAATGTAACTCCTGAAATCGTCAGCTTAGGCAGATTTAACATTTGTCTTCCATAATTCGAGTTGTTTAATAAAGTATTTTCTAGCCACGGTTATTTCTTAATAAAGGTAAACCTAATTTCCTTATGATAATTAATTTTTAAGGAATGTATACCATGAATGTACCACACCATGTGGTTAGTTAATAATGCTTAAATATTTGAAATTACGAATGAAAATAAATTTGCATGTATCATAAATTATTGGTAATTTTACTATTAAATTAAAAGTGTTTTTAACAATAAATCAAAGGCAGTTTCTAGATTTATTTTCAGGTTGAAATTGTCAAAGGAAATTAAACGAAACACAACTCAATGTTAAAAAATAATAAGTTATTTAAATTCAATAACCTATTTGCAAACACTTTATAATTAATTAAAAAAACACAGCATCAGATGCATTAATGGCACTTAAAATAACATATTCTATTTTTGAATAACACCGATTATTTTAATCGTCTATGTGCATGTTAATAATATGAATTGGAAAAGTCGATAGTATTAAGATAAAATACATGAGATTTATGAAGTTTTTACATTTCTTGAAATTTTTAATCATATTAAACTTTATACTCTTTAAGATACTAAATTTGGCATCACTAGTAACACTAGATACATTCAGAATTATAAAATTTTTAAATGTGATGTAGACTTTCCATTTTTGAGTTCCAAAATGGTATTCTAAATATTTAACGAGTTTTGTGAAAAAAACTCAATACTTCTCAATGCGAGCTATAAGCCTACTAAAGCTCCAAAGCTCCTAAACTGTTTCTGTCATATTTAAATGTGATACTCAGAGCCTTTTAAATTCAAAATTTGCTTATGTATTAGATTTTAAGTTTATTTTTTAAACCCACTAAACTTTGAAGTGATGAATATTGTTATGATTTTTTAAATATGGAAAATCATACTTTTTGCCACAAATATAAATTTTTACTCTTTTCATATATTCATCCTCATAACTAACATAAAATATTTCTATTCACTATTAATATAAGTAAATGAATGTAAATTGAAAAATATAAAGAAAGTTTTCCTATATTTATATGTCCAATAGAGATGTAATTAGTAATACACTTATTTTAAGTGACACATAAACAGAAGCAAATAAACAAAAATTATTTTATGTAGAAAAATAGCCATAGCATATTACTGCATTGCACACTGCAGTAGAATTTCCTATAATCATTTTTTTTTATAATTTTTAAACCGTTTTTCATTGTTCATTGTCTTATAAAGGGGTTTCAGTTTGAGGGAAAATATATTTCATATTTCTAATACAAAATTCAAATAAATTTGATTCAATTGCTTTCGAAATCTTGAAGTGTTTATTTCTTGGCCTCTTTTACCAAAACTGAATAGTGATATGATAGCAAAAACTGAACTGTATCTACTATGAATTGTAATTTCTTTACGTGTATATATATATATATATATATATATATATATATATATATATATATATATATATATATATATATATATATATATATATATATATATATATATATATATATATATATATATATATATATATATATATATATATATATATATATATATAAAGGGCTTTTCTTATCATGTGTCTAGACATGAGATTTCTGATCGTTGTTGATCGTTGAATAAAATAACATACTTCACGTAAAACAATTGTCTCTTTTTATTTTAATAAACATGGCTTATAATAGTCTCATTTTAAGTTGTATGTATACTATTTTTAATAAAACACCACACTTTGAGTACTAATGTTGAAGACGTTTCAATTAAAGTTGCTGTCTTTTTGAAATATGTTTCTCTCCTGCTTTTTTGTAGCAAGTATAAAGCAATTATTTAAGACTCTTTTATTAATGAATAGAAAAAGCATAGGTAACCAAATTCTTGAACGAATAGATTTCAAAATTCATATCAAATTCATTTTCAAATGTTTTATTCTAATAAATATTATACGTTAATGCATTATTGATAAAATAAATATTTGAAGTAAATAGAAAGAAATGCACTTAATAATATTTACTTATTTAGATTCAATATTTTCTAAATAATGTAAAATATATTCTCATCAACGATTTATATTAAACTCCTAATGAAAAATGTCAAATCAAAAATCTAGATATATAATCCTATTGATTTTAGTTAAAGAAGAATTTTAGTATTTCATGGATTTTTTTTAGATAATATCGTTTCTTAGTTACATATCCTGGCACAATATTACTTACTCCTAGTCAAAATGTATATAATCTTATATCATTGTTATTATTATAAGAAATAAGGACTAATTTTAAAAAGGCCACTGATTAATAAAGAATGAAGAAAGGTAAATACTTTTTTTAAAGTTTTAATTTATATATGTATATTATATTCAATTTAATAAATACACTACGAATAAGAAATAGTCTAAATGTCTTCTAATTTACACCATCAATTCAGTTTATTGAAATGCAATCACACATCATGTTATTCATCGGTTACAATTGTAGCTCCAGTTTTCAAATATATAGAAAAAAATACATTGCAATTAAAAAGTTTCATTACATTTTGATGGGGAATTTAACGTGTGTAAAAATTCAATAATTTTAATTAGATAATACGTCTATCATTCCAGCTCATGGTTGGGCATGACTAATACACGTTTCTTTCATAATAGATTGAATAACATCATGGTTGATATTTACTAGTCTATTGAACAAATAAAGAAAACTAAACTAAAAAAATAAAATCAAACCTAAAAATTGGTTGAATGCAATAAAGAAAAAAACGAATATGAATTTAGTGGTTACAAATGGAAAATTTATGAGGTCCATTAAAATAGTGATCATAGTGATGTCGTCACTTTATTGTAAATAATATAATATTTATATTACAAGAATGATATAAGTATTTACATTATTATAGTAATAATATATTTAATATAAATATCATATTAAATTATATAATATTTATACTTACTAGTACCAAAAGTGAATATAGACATATTTTATTGACTCATGAGATTTATTCTACCTTATTTATGTTACAATGAAAGTAGCATGAAACTTAATAATCAGTATCCACAGAATATAAGAGACGTAGGTTGTAATGAAGTGGAACATTCATTGATTATCAATTTCTGATTTTATCCAAAATAGAGAGATCTTTATTATGATATAAAAAATGTTAAATCATAGCTTAATAAATTTCAGTATTAACTCACCTAATTTTATTGCAAATCTAAGCAAGTGGATCACATCCAAACACTTAGATCCTTCACCCAGAATAGAATATGCGGTAGTACTTTAAAAAAAAATATTAATGCGAATTTCACTTCAATGTATTAACAATTTCTTTCATTCAATGGCTGATTATAACAGTGTATTTTACACAAATAATTATATCAAATTAACACAGTGATCTCAGAATTTGACAAAACTGTCAAATTCTGAGATCACTGTGTCAGAATTTGACAAAACTGTCAAATTCTGAGATCACTGTGTTAATTTGATATAAAATCCAGGTTTACGATTCCTACTGATAGTTAAACAACAAGAACAACATGTGTTGCGATGCTGTAGCTCTGTATTCATCATACACACCGACCTGGTTCTTTAAAAAAAAAAAAAAAAAGCTTCTTTCTTTGCGTTTCGAGAAAATAGCCCACTATCACCAAAAGAAATTTTGGAGAGGAATTCATATTCTGGATTTTGAATTTTGGATTTGTATCTGACATGAAACATATTTAGTATGTTAGACTCTATTATGTGAAAATAATGAAATATGACTCATTAGAGATTTTTTATTTTATTTTTACCAACTAAAAAGGCTGCATTTTCAGATATTTTTTGCAAAACAGTTACAAGATTACTTTGTATCAATAAAGATGAATGCAACGCAAGCTTGTTAAGAATATTGATTTTACATTTCATATCATTCATGAGGTATTTCGATGAGAGATCGTGCATTAACTTCAGAATGTTAAAATACCGTTAGTTTTTATGCCAAAATAAATTTGATAGAATTCATATCTCTGGATGGAAGTGTAAAAATATTTTATCATTGTCTTCCATGATTATAATGTCTTCATACCTTGAACTTAGCAAAACTCATAATTATTTAAGATCTGATAATTAAAGAAAATTAGAAATTTCTAACTGCCACCAAACAATTCTCTAAATATAGGTATGCAATAGATAAATTTTATGATGAAAATCTTAATGCAATACATAAATGCTAATATGAATCGAAGCATAATTTCTGAGGGGACATAATTATGGTTGTTGAAGTGCATTGAAACCACGATGCAAATGTTTTGCATTGATAAGTATCAAACTAATAAACGTATCCCCAATTAGCATGAAACCTGGTTCTTTTATGCATTAATTATTTACATTATTAGATTAAAATGAATATGCGAAAAATACCTTTTCATATTGGAGAATATTTATTTTCACTGATGATTCCAGGCATACCTTGGAAGCCGTTATAGTTTAGAGAAAATAAACACGCCCAAAAATCTGCATTCATTATGTATTCCGAGAAAGAAAAATTAAGATTTAGGCAATGATTAAATATATATATATATATATATATATATGATATTGATATAAGTATATGCAGATATATATTATTTAAAATTTGAATATTATTGAAATGATAAGAATAAACCTATATAATAGTATGCATTGAATAATGACTATATATATATATATATATATATATATATATATATATATATATATATATATATATATATATATATATATATATATATATATATATATATATATATATATATGTGTGTGTATACGAAAAAATTAATTATTTGTTACGTTACTTTAGTAATATGTTCATAATTGTCTTATAAACTGCTAAATTCTCTAGATTTACTTTATTCAACTAAATATTTAGCTTGCAAAATAAATCTCTAAAATAAAATTTTATGTTCACAAAAAATTTACCTAACCGCACTGTTGTAAAATTTTAGTCATTAATTTGTGAAAATCGAAGTTCATATTATACGTATTTACGAGCATTTCATAAAAGAATCAGACAAAATCTCACAACGTATTTTTCCATCAAAAGCAACCAATTAAGTAGAAAATTTTAGATGGTACAATTGAGTAACATTAATTTAATAATTAGAAATCACTATGCTAGCTGTCGAAGATTGTCAAGAACAATGTAGAGATCCATATTTATGTGTAATCTTTTCGCCATTACAATATCCTTGAAATCGGAATTTTTCTGATACACTGCAATGACCTTTATGATATTATTGTACATTTATTATTTTATTCTAAATATTTGATTCTACCAGTCCTATATATCTATAAATATAATGTTTTAATTTTCTTTGATTTTCTGTTCGAGGTATTTCAACAAAATAATCTGCTGTGTGGTATGGTTCGCTAAAAAAATTTCCTGTCAGTGAAGAATGTGTACTGTAAGGCTTATATTTCTATTTGAAATAAAGTAACGTCTTTATTTAGTAAATTGGAAAATATAGTTTGGTGCCATGGCACAATAATAAACAATGTATAACTCAAACCTTATTTCTGACACCCGCTGATGTCACAATGATTAATCAAGATAAATATTTTATATTTATCTTGTATAATCATTATGATATCAGCGTTGTTTACATTTTTTGATAAATATATATTTTGTTTATTCTATAGTTGTAGATATTATATATGAGTTTACGTTAAATTATAAGTAAGTAAAAGGAAATTAACTGTTGGTAACCATTGAACCACAGCAGCTGACATTCAGCAGCAAGCATTTCATTGTACCACAACAGCTGACAATTTATTAACGACGGCACAGTTAGTTCTAGTATAATTAAAACTGTTTTCTATCTTTTACGGTTAAAATTTAATGAACGGTTATAGATAAAAGAATAAATTTTTAATTTAATTGTAATTATGGATAATTTTATTTCTACTTTTTCAATATTCTTCAAATTCATAAAATTTATTTTTAAAAGTTTACTCTTTCTACATTAAGTTTGAGAATTGTATAGATTTTTTGTCTTATTAAGATGAAACTTCATATATATAGAATTTATAAGTGTCTTCCTTTTGTCTATATATGTTACTTAAAATTTTACTTAATAAAGGATTTCTATAAATCATATATGTATAGTAGATCTGAAATTTTACTATTGTTTTTCTAAGTACAAGTTAAATTTATTCTAAAATGTAGTTAATAGACTTGGAAATCAGTTCACGAAATGTGATCTTACACACTGTTAGAGTCTTAAGTAAGAACTTGCAATTTCTTTCCTATT
>CM075856.1:15891350-16326350 GCA_037975125.1 Latrodectus hesperus | reverse complement strand
TGATCATGTTTAATTTTAATAATGATAAATAAAATACACTATTATAAATATTTTATTATGTAATCCAGGATCATTATAAAATAATAAAATTTAAAACAGACACTTTGCTGTAGGGTTTTAAATATTTTGGTTGTAGGAAAATACAATAGCAATAAATAAGTGATGCAGTATAGTATAACAAATGATATGCATTTTTATAAATATTATGGATATATAATGCATGTAAAATCCAATTTTTAGCAACCATATAATAATGATGCTAAACTACAAGACAATATTCTCCTAAAATTAATTTTTAGATTCCCTTAATTAATTTTATTTATTTAAGAAATTTATCTTGCGACATATGAAATACTTTGGTACTATTTTAGAACTATAAAGAACTTGCAGTGTTTTTGTTGGAAAAAGTATCGTTATCTCACCTCAAACTTAAGCAGTTCGATACCAACCAACTCTCATGTTCACGAATGGGCGCAGGGGCATATAAAAATAGACTCGATGTCCTCCAAAAGCAGTAATACCTCTGATGGAGGCAGAAGATGGGATTCTTGATAAAATGGGAATACAATAAAATGGATTTGGGTCTGCTTCCATATTATAAGGAGACATTCCCTCTCGGGACCACAATGACACGCCTAGTGTCCTCATAATTCAGAGCCATCGAAGTCACCCCATTGTATGAGATGTAATCAATTCTACACATTATGCCAAATACAAAAGATCTAATTTTATCGTATTTAATCCTCCTGAGAATTTAAATGAATCAATTAATAAAAAGTTTCTATGTAATATGCCCCAAAACACAATTTTATGAAAATTGAAATATATATTAAAAAATAGGATAGATAATATCTAAAATACATATCATAAAAATTAATTATATTCATAATTTTCCACTTCACTTAATAACTAAAAACTTTCTTCAAGAAAATATCTCTTACTTATCTTTTCACAAAGCATAATAAGTTTTAGGAAATTTCATCGTTCATAAGAAGACAAGATAATTGGCATATTAAATTAATTAAGATTATTCCAGCAGTTAAATCCGGGAAATTATTGATGAATTATCTTTCTTTTTAGCTAATTAATCGAGCATTTTAAACATAAAAATGTTTTGAATTAAGTACATATTGACAAAATGTCAATAATTTGAATAAAGATTATTTTATCTTAAATTTAAACATAAAACGAATAAATATTTTCTCATTAAAAATACTGATCTTAAATTTATCCATTACTAGATTATTTCTCAAAAAATTAATGTTTTATTATTTTGTTTATATATTAAAAATACTTCATTGATCAATATTTTAATTACACTCATATAATTTGTCTTAAGAATGTATATATTTTTTATATGAATCTATTTTGAAATGGGTAAATGTTCTTTCTACAATTTTTGTTATAAATTGATAAAATGCATCGAAAATCTCTAATAAACTAAACAAAACACACGTGTATGTTATTTTAAAGTTATTTTACATAAAAAAATAATTGCAAGAAATAAATTACTTAAAATATTTTCCTATTAGAATTTTCTTTGCATCCTCAACGTTAATTGATCAAAAACACAAAATGGATTAAAATATCATTTAAACACAAAAACTTTTATGCATCATATTTTATTTCATGAATATCATTTATTTATTATAATTATCATTAACTAAAACAAATTAGATTTATAATATTTTTAAATTTTCGAATTTTATATTTTGAATAAATTTATAGATTAATAGAAGTCCTGAATGAGTACATGGGAAATAGAATATTATAAAACAGATATTACATCTTAAAGAAACCCGGTGGCGGCACAGGTGCCGTATAATCCAGGATGCCAAATTCTGAAATTGGCAATTTTTTGGCGGATTTTCCTAGGCATCTGGCAACCTCGTTTTTATTATGTCATACATATGGAGACCTATAAGAATTACGCAGCAAATTCAATTTTGGTAAACCTAGTATTTACGTCATATCGTACGTCACGATACGACATCTTGGCAATATTTCTTCATTGCCAAAAAATTCATGAATTGGAATCATGGATTACACGCCACCTCTGCTCCGATGGCTTAGTGGTAGCGTTTTACGCTAGCAAGGCACCGATCCGTAGATCAATCTTTGGGTTAAAAAGGTTAACTAAGTACATCATCCCTTCAGTTGGTCTATAAACTGAGTACCAAGCATGCTTGAGAACTAAACATTGCGGGTCTCACGTTATGCTGACCACCTAACTGAGACATATGCTTCTCCTATCAGGCATATACGGATATGGGCACTATAGGCCCTGGCCCACATGGTACATCTTGTCACAGCTGTTTATTATAGATATATTACACTTTAATGTGTTATTTTTAACATATATAAATTAGTGATGTCATTTTGTCAGCACATCACATATGATTGTTTCTTCACATTTCACAAAGCTTTCAAATTTTGGTTAATATTAACAGTTGACAAATCACGCACTCTCACTGTAAAGATATTTTAAAGTGCTTCTTAGAAGGTGCGTAACATTATAATGATTTATCAGTTGTAAAAATAATTATATTTAAACTTTACGGAATTAGCTAAAATCGTTGCAGTAATCATGTTAATTCTATTTAAGAATTTTGATTTGATATATGCTCGTACATTTATTTACGCTATGTTCCATCAAGTTTTTATATTGTTTACATTTAATATTGCTTTGTTTATAACTTACAAAAACAATATAAATTTGATTATTACGTTTATAACTTTTTTACAAAATTCAAATGTCATTCATCTTAGAGAAATTGTAAGTAAAAATATTTTAACGGTGTAATTATAAGTACTGTAACGAAAGAAGATTTGAAGAGCGCATGCGCTATGATAGTTGCAGTCACCTGAATGGCGATTCCATTTTTATGTAGTTGTGAGAGCTCAGAGTCAGCACAATTGAAGGTTGTACATTTGTAAATAATATGTATAATAAAATTTACTTCGCACAATATATTGATAGATTTTCAATTGAAGTAAATTTTACTGTCCCTCTACTGTGTTACAAATTTAAATAGCGGCAGTGGTTAAATCAGATACTGAATAGTCTTGAAGATTTGCGCATTATGATTGATTTTGTTTTTAAAAATTGTGTGTGAGTGAAACTGAGAAGGCAGAAGTGTTATTCATTCAGACTACAGAAGAAAATGATAGTAATCTGCTATTAGTGTTTAATTAAGTGATTGTTTTTGTTTCGTTTTCGATTCTAACCTTTAGAATCAAAATACATTCTATATCTCTATGTCATTTGCTGAATTTAAACCCATGTGAGAAAAAATACCATGGAAAAATAATTTAAATTCGGGGTTGTTAATGGCTTTGTCTGTATTGAATTGCAATACTGTCAAGTAAACATTTAACTTTTTTATACAATGCTGGCAATCGTAAATGCAACACCCTGAAAAAAGCTGGCAAATAACATGGAATTTACAACATGCATCATTGGAGGTGAGATATGCAAATGATTAGAATTTCAGCGCAGACGTACATCAAGCGCTTCTGTGACACAACTTCAAAGTGCTATTTATGGCTTGAGAATTTAGACATTTCAAGTTCGACAATTGTGTTTTTCTTGTGATTTTTTGAAAAAAATGCCTTGTAGAAAATAGCGATCATTTTTTAATCAAGTATCCAAGTTTGACAGAGGAAGGATAGTAGCCTATCGAATTTGTGGATTATATTTCAGGGGAATCGTTTATCGTGTTGGCGAAACCAAGCAGATAAGTGATTTCTGGGTGCAGGAGGGTACAATAGTCCGAAATATTCGACTGCATCCACCTAATTGCAACACTTCACTTGAACACAGGCAAATTGTACGTATGGCAGTGAAGGATCACCCAGCCATATCTCGAACCATAGGACAACTCATTCAGTCCACAGTGCATCATTCAGTATCTGCGCGTACCATTAGATGCCGTTTACAGCAGAGTGGTTTGTTCGCAAGTCGTCCTTTGTTTCGTCTTGCACCACAGATGTATCCACAGCTAATGGTGCATTGAAAAAAGGGTGTGGAAGGCAAAATGGAATGAAATTGTCTTTTAATGACAAGTCACGCTTTTGCCTGCAACACTACGATGGTAACATTCGAGTCTGGATACACTGTGTAGAAATATTGCTGAACAGTTGTGTTATGCACCACCACACTGATCCTGCACCGGGAATTATGGTAGGAACAGGTGTTGGATATCTCTTCTTGCTCTCCTCTAGTACACATTTGCCGGTACTTTAAACAGCCAGCGTTACATCTCTGAGGAGTTGGAACCAATTTTCCTTACCTTACTTTCAGGGCTTACAAACGGCCATATTTTAACAAGATAATGCACGACCACAGATGGCACGCATTGTACAAGGGTTCTTCGTCAATCGCCAGATTAAATTGCTTTCTTGGCTGACTCACTGTCCAGATTTTCTACCGATAGAAAACATGTAGTCCATGATTATTCAACCATTAACCTAGATTACATTCCCTGGTGCCACATCAGAATACCAGATCAACTTTGGTAAATTTTGGAATACCTCTTTACCTCAAGAGGTCTTAATCTGCTTTACCTCAAAAATACATCCAAAGTTTCTTTAAATCAATGCCGCTGCATGTGGCAATTATGATCTCCAACAATAGGGGTTGTTCTGACGACTGATTTTGGAAGGAACCACTCTTTAGAGAAGTCTATAAATTTAACTATTTGATACTTGGTCAACATGTTATCTACAAAATATATTTTTTGTCATATTTCTTGTCTTTCTCGGTGCTGCAATTTGGGTGGCTAGCAGTAAACTATAGTATGGTATTTCAAGAAAACTTAGAACTTTCAAATTAAATTTCTAATAAGAAATCAATTATTTAAACTTTTCTTCAATGATGAGTGTTTTTATGACATTCATAACTTTTTATTGGTCCAAAGAAACGGAAATATTAATTATTTGCACATTAGAACTTAATTTCCTTTTCATGTAGTTTTGACATTTACAAAATCATTTTGTTGTGGGGCTTGCTTACTGGTGTGAAGAAGTTCTTCCAGTTTTTTTGATACCTACATTGACTAAAAATTATCTTATTTTGATTCCAAACCTTAAACTCTATGATACATATTCAACATAGCATATTTCTTACTGTTTATATTCAGTTACTTGAATAATAATATTTTTTTACAGTCGATTTAATTAATTCTGGAATGTGTTTTCAACCGTTAGAAATCAACGAGTTCTATGTTTCAATATTACTGTTTTAAATTAAGGAATGTGTGCTAATCATAAGAATTATAGCATTTGAGAATTTTCTCCGTTATAATTTCGGAAAAAAGAAGTAAGCTGAAGTTCAATTGAGGATTACTATAATTTTAATTTTAAAAACCGAATATTGCTCTTCGATCAAATCAAAACTTAAGTCAGAAAATATATATTTATTTCGCTTTAAATACTAATGTAATCTGATAAAATTGTTTCTTATAGTATAAAATATATACAAGATTTCAAAATATGAATATAAAATATTCATTAAGAATGGGTTATTTCTATCTTAGTAAAGAAGATGGGTTTCAAAATGATTTAGTGGAATAATCACACATTCTTAATTCTTTGAAGCATGAATCATAAAATAATCATGCCCGAATATTTGTCATGTAATCTATACATTTTGTATATCCTTTAATTCTAACAGCCTTAAAATGTTAAATCATACTTTTCACTTGAATTTTTATGCGACACAAATTCATAAGTGACAATAATTTTAAATGCAAAAATATTCATTTTTCATTTCCGTATGATGTGGATACCAAACAACGAAATTATTGAATTCTTTTTTCCCTATTTATTTTAAAAATGGAATTTGATGAAGTTTAAAAATACTGAGTAAACAATTTGTTTCCTATCATTGAATTATGCAGAAATTGGTATTTTTGGGAATGAGTTTTTTGACATAAAAATTTCTAATGAAATTATCAACAAGAGCTGTTTTCATGACAGCTAAAATTAAACCTTTCAGTTCAGGTGATGAATCAAACTAGGCTTTGAAAAAGAAGACATGAGTTTATTTCATTCTTTTTAAACCTAGATCACACTAACCAACAAAGTAACTGTAGAAGTGTATTGGGCCCTGTCTCTCATCAATTTCATATCTTTTAGTTTAAAAAAGGCTTAGTGACAATACAAGACAAGACAGCAATCGAATACCTTCTTTATTGAAAATAATCAGAACACGAAAATATATTCTCGTTATTAATTTATTTACATTTTTTACAATATTCATCAGTTACGAAGTATGATATTTAATATCTTCTGATATCAATAAAATACCTGTTAATATAAGTGGCAATGTTAGACATTGACAAAAACAGAATTTAAATAAAAAATGATTCAACTTTTTGAAAGTGCTTTTATATATATATATATATATATATATATATATATATATATATATATATATATATATATATATATATATATATATATATATATATATATATATTGTAATGTCTCACCATCGGCACTTTCGATTTTAAGATCCTATGATTTTTTTTTTTGATTCTGAGTCTCTCTTTGTACGCGAAGCAGGCGAGAGAGATTGTCGCGAACCCATACATGACTCCTTGTAAACTTTGATCTTTGTTTAATTAAATGTGTATGTTTCAAAATTGGAGTCATTTGTTTGTTTCATAACAAACTTATGTTTTTGGTGGCAGCGGTTTGATGCTTCTTTAATGCTTTGCATTAGCATCCACTATGGAAATTAATTATGTGCACTATAATGGATTATGTGCCAAAATGTTGGAATACAGGTAGGCCATTTTGATTAATCTTTCTCTGGGTACTATTGAAAATAAATAGTTTGGAATGTTATATAAATTTATAGAATATTTAGTTCCAATCTTATTT
This sequence comes from Latrodectus hesperus, assembly GCA_037975125.1. Taxonomy (NCBI): domain Eukaryota; kingdom Metazoa; phylum Arthropoda; class Arachnida; order Araneae; family Theridiidae; genus Latrodectus; species Latrodectus hesperus. The sequence continues at coordinate 16,319,462 of CM075856.1, read as the reverse complement.
AGAGTTTTTCATGTTATATCAATTAATTTTGCTTATAAGTTTGTAAATGGTGTATTCCATATTACAAAGCTAATTTCTCTATTTCGTGTATTCGAATTGACAGTGTAATATTTTTTATAAGAAAAGTGTATCTTATTATAAATTTGTATTTCATAATTTTTATGTGGTTGATGTATTTCAATTCACGTAGGAATTTGTTAAAATAACTATGTTGTTATAGATTAATGTGTAAAATCGAAAGTACACTTATATTCATAATTTTTTTGAATGTTGCACTGATATAGAAAGTAGATTTTATGAGAGTAATATATTTTAGAAAGGTGTTTTGATTTCGTTATGTGAAAACGAAAGTACATGATTACAAATAGGTTTGAATTTAAAGTAATGTGAGATTATTGATATGTTTTTGATTTTTGTTTGTAAAGTATCAAACTGATTTATTTGATATTTAGAAACGCATGTTTATTTTCATTGATAAAGATTTGAAAATATATTTTCTTACTGTTTAAAATATCGTACGTTATTATCATTTTCATGTCGTGTATGATTAACTAACTAAGTTTATTGATTTAAAATCGAAAGCTGATTTCTGGTTTAGAGTAATTAAAGCTTTTAATTTATATTGTTGTTAAGAATTGTAGTGTTTTACATTTTGAATAAAATAAGGATTCAAAAATAATATTTCATTTTCTGTTTTAATATAGTAGTATTTGTATAAGAATCTGATTATATAAAATTTATACATTTTTGATTAATAATTCAATTTATCTGAGTATCAAGCATTAGCTTGGTGATAAAAAAACTTGAAATCGAGAGTAGAAGATTTAAACTCGTTCTTTTCAAAATATATGATTTGCTGTTTATACACTATTTGTTGTATTACAATATAGTTTGTTTTCGTTTAAATTTTTAAATGTTATGGATCTGTTTTATATTAGTAGAGTTTGTTAAATAATTTCAATAGTTATTTACGAAATTTTGTATATAGGTGGGTGTAGACTGTTTTTTCTCTCATTATTGCATCTCTTCTGAGATAAAGCGTTAATAAATAAAATGGCTTTTTTAGCACGGGGGAAAAAGGGAGATTTAGTAGAAGTAGCTGAAGACATAGGGGAAATGATTCCAGATTCTTTTAAAATCCCGGATATTAAAAAATTAATTTTAACTAGTAAAAACTTTAATGAGTTTTGAAATTAATTCATCTACCCTTTTAGAGACTTTTCCTGAAAGCTGTTTTAATGAAAAGTTAGAGGACGATCAAAAGAAACAATTGAGTAGACTTTTGATTCAATTTATTGATATTTTTTCAAATGAACCAGGTTGTACAGAACTGGCTGAACTGGACATTAAGTTAGAATCTAATAAACCTATTATAGCTAAACCATATCGAATGTCCCCACGACAGACAGAAATTCTGAAATCGGAAGTAGACAAGATGTTGAAATTGAAGGTGGTGGAACCAGGGGAATCCGATTACACATCACCTTTAATATTAGTTGAAGCTCCTGAAAAAGAACCTCGTCCGTGCATTGATTATCGCAGGTTAAATGAGGTTACCAGAACGCAATATTATCCATTACCAAATATTGAAGAGCGTGTTGAATCCGTTTCGAAAGCGAAGTTCATATCTTTATTAGACTTAACACGAGGTTATTGGCAGATACCTTTGAGTCCTAAGGCTCAAAGACATGCTGCATTTACGACGACATTTGGTGTTTATAAACTTTTGAGAATGGCATTCGGTTTGAAGAATGCCCCTTACTATTTCAGTAAGTTAATGGCTGATTTATTAAAAAATTGCGAACATTTTGCTGTGCCTTATTTATATGACATAGCTATATATTCACTTACCTGGTCTGATCACATCCAACATCTTAAATGTGTTCTGGAGAAGATTCGATTTGCGAAATTGACTGTGTAAAACCCCTTAAGTGAAAATTCGCTCAACTTCGTGTTAAATATTTGGGACACTTTGTAGGACAAGGTCATAGAACACCAGGTGATATTAAAGTGAAAGCCATTACCGATTTCGAACGTCCCTTAAGCAAAACCGAAGTACGTGCTTTCCTAGGTTTCGTTGGGTACTATCGCAAGTGTATACCAGAATTTTCGGTAGTTGCTGCGCCTTTATCCGACCTGTTAAAAGGGAAGTCCAAACAGGGAACTGTAATATGGAATAATAACTGCGAAAAGGCATTCATAGAATTAAAGAACACTTTAATAAAGAAGCCTGTACTTAACAGTCCAGACTTTCAAAAACAATTTATCTTTCAATGTGATGTCTCAAGCTTAGGAATAGGTGTAGTTTTATCTCAGAGAGATCAAAATGAAAATGAACACCCTATCCTATTTCTGAGTAAAAAATTTTCAAAATCTGAGAAAAATTATAGCACTATAGAAAAGGAATGTGCAGCAATAATTTTTGCTGTTACTAAATTAAAATATTATTTAGATGGTCAGTATAAATTTATTATCGAAACTGATCATAACCCTTTAGTTTGGTTAAAACATCATACAGGATCTAATCCCAGACTCTTAAGGTGGGCTTTGGTGCTTCAAAGCCTAAATTTTGATATTGTTCACAGAAAGGGCAAATTACATCAGAATGCCGATAGTCTCAGTAGAATGCTGAATAACCAAACTTAATTATTTTCTTTTTCTCAGATATTAAATTAAAATGTTTTTATTTTATAAAAACTTCCATTGTTGTTACATGTGTACATTATAAAAAAAATGTTTTTTATAAAAAAATTTGTCTATTTGTAAATTTAGTTAGTGTTGAAAATTCTGTTGTGTTAGATAATTATTTTGTGCTATTTTGATATATTTTTATTTTATATTTAATAATATATAATTCCATATAATTTTGTGTATCAGCCAGAGTCCGATTGATCAGGGCTATCTGTAATATTAAATTTTGCTCTTTGTTGTTTGTGTGTGTTTTTTTCTTTTTTATTTGCAGGTTGATTTCTTTAGAATGGGAAGAAAAAAAAGAAAAAAACTCCGGGGAAGGAAGGAATAATTTAGTCTGTAATGTCTCACCATCGGCACTTTCGATTTTAAGATCCTATGTTTTTTTTTTTTTTGATTCTGAGTCTCTCGTTGTACGCGAAGCAGGCGAGAGAGATTGTCGCGAACCCATATATGACTCATTGTAAACTTTGATCTTTTTTTTTAAATTAAATGTGTATGTTTCAAAATTGGAGTCATTTGTTTGTTTCATAACAATATGTATACATAAAGAAAACCCATAAGTTGTTTCATTATTTATCCAAAATATTGACGCAATATTATTACCAGTTTCTTGCTATTTGGTTTAATACTTATCTGAATGCTTCTACATGTTATTTTTGAACTTCTATTATAGTTGTTAAACTAGTTTTCTGCAATTATTTTGATGTATTAGTTTGAACGTCAATAAAACAAAAACATAGTAATAACTGCTAATATACATAATATATTTTGACCTGAAATTGTCAAAATTTAAAATATGACATCCGTTTACATTGTGTCCCTGATATAATCTTATGAGTCCAAACATTAACATCATAAAGAATTTAGTTTGTGTCTCTGATCTGTTGAAGTCTGTAAGTGGCACAACAGATGCAAATATATTATTTAGAAAAATACACCATCAATATTTTTCGTTAAGAGAGTGTTATAGATTTTATTTTCCAATTAATGGATTATTTCACAATCCATTGCCTCAAGGCTATTAATTTATTTTTCAGTGCATTCAATACTGGGTTTATTTGAATTCCATAACTTATTAAAAAGTCTTACATATGCAGTATTTTTAACATTTTCTTATATGTTTTTCCTTCAAAAAAACATTAAAAGAAATATTTTCATACAAAATAAATTTTTAATAATAAAGTGTGTGTGTGTGTGTGTGTGTGTGTGTGTGTGTGTGTGTGTGTGTGTGTGTGTGTGTGTGTGTGTGTTGATGAAATTGAATTCAGATTAAGTTTATAACATAATGTTATTCCATAAATTTAATTATTTACCTAAATTCAAACTTAAAATATATCATTAATCAATCTAAATGCTACACATTAAAAGTGATTTGAATGGATTATATGAGACAAAACTATTTCTAAATATAAACATTTGTATTTCTTCAAATTATCACTAGAGGATTTATTTCCTTTCTTACAATTGACGCTGATAATAACCCGAATAATTGTGTCCTTTTCTTCCGATTGACCTTAAGCGACAGGTGCTAACAAGTACTAAATAAAACCTTTTTCCACTCTTTCGTAAAAAATCCTGTAAAAGGTAAGCAAAAGATATTTTGCTTAAGACATTGCAGATGTGTTATCAGGAATGACATTCAGGGGTTTAAATAACATAAAAATATCAATTCTTTTTTTTTCATTTATGTATATTCTTATAAAAAATACCAGGATAGGAACAGATATTTTCATGAGAAAAGATATTTAAATTCTAGTATCCTGTAATAAAAATCTTATGTTATTAATTTAAGTTTCATTACATCTTGAAAAAAATTTATTTCTTATACTTTTATTTTTAATCTAGAATATTATTATAGGGATAATAATTAAAAAATGAAACTACAAAATATTATATATATAGTATAGAAATATTAGTTAAATTTACAAAAGACACGTGCAAACAAGTCTTATGTAAATTAAAGGTATTTATTCAAGTTCTGATTATTATATTAGCCTTCATAGTGTCCTGAATTTAAAAAAAATGTAATATATTAAGTATCATATTTTAATAACAAAGTATTATTATTCTTCTGGTAATCTGTGGTTTAACTGTCACAGTATAAACACCACTTAACTTTATATTTTGCTTCAGTAAAAGCATCAGGGTATTACACAAATTTAAATATTTTTACATTACAAACTACACCCACAATATATATTGATAACTGTCTTTTTTTCTTTCAGGAAAAAAGAAAATTGAAGTCTTTTGACTGACTATAAATACAACTATAAAAATTTTCCAATTGAAAAAAAATTTCTATATAAAATTATTTTTCTGCATTACATATATTTAAAAAGCTCTTATAAATATTTGTTTTACGTAATTTCAAAGCATGCTGATTGTTTACTTTGTTTAATTACTAATATTTATTTATACAGGGAATATAAAAGGAAATAAAAATTTTCTTTATGATACAGGTAAAATAAAGCCAGAGAGCATTATTACGTTTAGACAAGTGAAAAAATATATGTATATTATATGTTTGAATATATATATATATATATATATATATATAAAAATTATTGAAAGTATACCTGGAAATACTGAAGACTTAACACGAATGATTGCTATATTCATGCCTATGGCGTTAATTTAGGAAAGCTTTAATTCCGTATTTTAATATACGTGAGTGGAAATAATTATAATATAAGATTTTCCGCTGTTCAAGTTTGGAATATTGAACCCGGGTTCTTTACACACAAATAAAAAATTCACTCTGCATAACATTATTAACATACTTTTTAAAAAGTTAATCAGAACAGAATTTTTTTGCAGAAAAAACAAATCCATATTGTTGATTTCTATATTACAAAGTACCATTCAAATTGAATTAATCTATTACATCTTTAATCAAATTATTGTGGTAAATTTAAACTTCCTATACACTGTTTAGTTAATATATTCCACTCTGCATTTTATAATCGGAAACTTTAAAATTCAATTTACAGGACGCGTCTAGTTGAAGTTAGTGTAGCTGAAATTAGTTTCTGCATAATATTTGAAGACAAATTTTATAACTATGCAGAATTTAAAATGCATGTTATAGGATTTCGTAACAAGTGCTTCTTTATTTATCAATAGTATTTATAAATCTGTTTTGAAACGAAAGATACTATGTATCATGCCTTAAATGTATATCATATGTAAAGATATTTATTAAGACATCTAAAACGAGAAACATTTAAATTCTCATGTTCATGTAAAATATGTTATCTAAATACTTTAATAATCTGCATGAATAAATTCAAGAATTTTATTTCATTTCAATGAACCATCATAAATCCAATAAAATATGCTACTTAGATCTGAAGAAGTTTATTCAAAGTCAAATACTCTGAGAAAATATTTTGAATTATTTCGATTAAAATCTGAAGTAGAATTCTGCATTTCCATCAGTCTTTAATGTTTCTTTACTAACCAATCTCAGAGATACGATTCAAATTTCAAGATTTAAAGAGGTATGACGACAATATCATTTTCTGTTATATATATATATATACTCACTTCCAAAAGTTAAGCAGGAAGATAAAATGAAAAATAATCATCAAATACTGCTTTGATTGACAAAAAAAAATTGGTAGGAAAGTAGCGTATATATTTATGTATAAAATAAAATCAAAAATTATAAGCAGAAATGAAAACGACATTAAATTTTTTAAGTTATCAGATAATGACATACTGGAGATTTAAACAGAATTATGTATAAAGGGAAAACAAACAGCATAAAATGAAGAAAGAACATTAATAGGGTATGTGATCCCCCTCATCTGTATACAAAGTTTACATTTAGTGACCATGCTTCCAGTTAGGTGGTCAACCACCGCAGAATTAAGCCAAATTCATTATTCTTGAAAAGCAGTTTCCAGCTCAATAAGAGTGGATAGAGGTGGGAAACTTGAAGATACAGCACGGCCGAGAGCGTCCCAATGATTTTCAATGGGATTAAGTTCTAGAGAATATGTTGGCCATGCCATACGCGCAATCCATTCACTCTCAGGTTGTTATCGACGGTGTCAGCTCTATAGGGACGTGCATTATCATCCATTAAGACAAAAGTAGGGCCAATTGCTGAAGCGTACAATCTCACAATGCATTCTAGGACTTCAACTCGATTCCGGACAGCCGTCACTGTACCTATTAAAGATGTGCAGGACGGTGCGTATCCTAATGAAATCCCTGTTCACACTATAATGCTTCTGCATCTGGCTCCAGAGAAAATTTTGTTTCATTATTAATATTGCATTGCTCAAGCCAGACAAAGTCCCATTGACAAGCTCTCTGCACCACTTTAATCGTGCCCTCTCTTGATTGAACGAACAGACAAACACAAACTCGACGTACCCGGGAATACAGTCCACTCATATGTAATTTTTAACGTATAGTAGCTGCAGGTATCACCTTTCCAATGGACGCTGTAACTATTGATGGCACGCGTGTGGAGATCGCTATACAAATCCATTTAAAATTGCAATATATCGTTCTTCCGCGGGATTTGTAACTTTTGGGCAACCAGGTACGGTCCTTCAGACAACTGTTTGTGTGTTATGGACTTGTTTCCATAAACGTGAAATTACAGAATGATGAACGACGAAGAAAAGAGCAACACCTGAGATCAACTGCTCTGCTTCAATGCGCCCCCAGTACTGCAGCGCCCAGAACCTTCCATTCGTCTTCTGCAAGTCATAGAAACACGTATGTCTTGAAATCAAATTGTACGAAAGTTTTAAACATCTCTTGTCAGCATTTACAGTCAACTTCTGCAATCCTTCATGAAGCTGGTATCTTATAAGTCTGCCCTTTTTTCATAATTTTTCACATAAAAGCGCAATTGGTTGTTACCTAACATAATTGCTTACTTCCACCTACTTCTACACCCATTTGCTTCCTCTTCAATTCTGATTGGCTTCCAGAAACTAGCATTTTCCATGCATGGATATATATATATATATATATATATATATATATATATATATATATATATATATATATATATATATATATATATATATATATATATAAACACTATTTGGCTATTTTAGCATTGCTTATAAGAGTGAAGTAAGGCGTAGTTTTATACTACAGAAGGGTCACCCAAGCCTTGATGGTCTTATAAGAAGCTTGAAATGTCGATAGTGCTTACACTTAGTCACTAATTTATGTATGTATGTATGTATGTATGTATGTATGTATGTATGTATGTATGTATGTATGTATGTATGCATGTATGTATGCATGTATGTATGTATGTATGCATGTATGTATGTATGCATGCATGTATGCATGTATGCATGTATGTATGCATGTATGCATGTATGTATGCATGTATGTATGTATGTATGTATGCATGTATGCATGTATGTATGTATGTATGTATGTATGTATGTATGTATGTATGCATGCATGCATGCATGCATGCATGTATGTATGTATGTATGTATGTATGTATGTATGTATGTATGTATGTATGTATGTATGTATGTATGTATGTATGTATGTATGCATGCATGTAAGTATGTTTGTATGTATGTATGTATGGATGCATGTATGTATGTATGTATGTATGTATGTATGTATGTATACATGCATACATGCATGTATGTATGTATGTATGCATACATGCATGCATACATGCATGTATGTATGTATGTATGTATGTATGTATGTTTGTATGTATGTATGTATGTGTGTGTGTGTGTGTGTGTGTGTGTGTGTGTGTGTGTGTGTGTGTGTGTGTGTGTGTGTGTGTGTGTGTGTGTGTGTGTGTGTGTATGTATGTATGTATGTATTCTCTTAAAATATGAATGTATTCCTCAAATTGATATTAGAAAAATAGGAACCTTTTAAAATTGATATAAAAAATTACTATCCTGCCCTTAACAGTGAATTAAGACTTCTCGGAAAAAAAAATACCTCGCTCCTCATTATCTGAGAAAACAACCGAAAAATCTATATATACTCTTTCTGATATGACATCAAATGTTGTACATTTAAACGAAGAAGTTATTTTTATATCAACCGCATCACTTTACTTATGGGTTAGTTGCTTCTGACATACTGGTTTATATATGTGTGGTGATGATAATTGGATAAAAGCGAAATCTGAAAGTGTAAGATTATATTTTAAAAAAATCGGTATTTTTCACAAATAAATACTATAGATTCACTGTAACTATGTGTTGAAACAACTTTTGAAGCAAAAAGTTCTGGTTTCAATGCCAGAATACATCCAAAAGAAAAAAATGTTGCGCGCTTCTACTTTCTACATGCATTTCTTTTTAGATGTTTGATTGCATTATTTCCAAGTTTATTGCTAAATAACATAAATTTTCCACAATGTATGACAGACCTGCGCAATAAAGCAAATTGCTAGTGGGTAATAGAAACCCTACTGCAGCCATAATGCTTAGGTTTTATACTACGAGCTAGATACCAAAGATTGTGCATGGTCTGAGTTCACCATTTTCTAATAATTAAGACATTTATCACTGCAATTAAAGTCATCGAATTTGATCTCACTCCATTACAAGATATTTCACATTTTTGCATGTAAATCTCTCTCAGGATAGGTGTTAGTATTTTTTCCCTATTTCCTCCTTTGCGATATATCAATTCGTTACACTATCTGTGAGACATTCTTTCACAAGTTCTTTACTCGACTAAATCTGATGAATCAGTAAGCGTGCAAAATAAGCTAAACATTTTGATTGCAGCGCTAAAATGGATTATTGTTATTTTCTGATATAATCTGATGTGTGATAATCATAATTTAATAGTAACTATTATTATAATTTCGGGTCTGTATGCAATCATTATTTTTAAAACCGGATATTGCGCGAAGTGACTGAATATCATTATTTATAAATTATTATTATTTTCACAAGCATTCTGTATCCATATATGTTTATTTGTTCTTCTATCGTTTGTGCACGCATAACTCTAAAAAGAGATATATTTTCATTGAAATATTTTATAAAGGATCTATTTACTTACGGAATTATAGAGTGTACTCTTAAAGCAGCAGGAGTATTCTATGAATTCCAAGAACACATATTTTACTGACTAATTACGTTTAAAATTATTTAAATTTTTACAAATTACAAAAGTGAAGTTTATTTTGTAAATATTGATTATTTAAATTGATTTTTTATAAATTGTTAACTATCCAAAAATAATCACAATGAACAATTTTTATTAGATGTTTTTAAATTCTATAAAAACATCCAATTTATATTCCACACACAAACTATGATACTGAATGTATAAAACAATTTATTAGTTACTACAAAGCTTTATTAATTTTAAAATACAAATTAAAAACTTTTGGGAAGCTTTATTTCCCTGGCTTACATAAATTCTATTTGAAATTTAAATATTTTAACACATAATTATAAAACTACAGCTTTAGCAAAATATTTTCAAGTATCTATTAATAAATAAATTAAAAAATAGTCTTTTATGATAATTTAACTTAATGCAAATTATAGCCGCATTTATAGCAATTTTTCATGAAATTGCTTAAAATAAGGATTTAAAGTGAAATTAAGTTATTTTAATCCACTCATTTTTGCTACCAATGTATATAAAAAAGTGCGGTTTATAAAAAAAATGTACTTTTAAATACTTTTCAGAATGACTAAAAATTGATGTAAATAAAAATATTTTTTTCTCTTTTACTACTATAAACAGCCGACTTGGAAATTATGGCGTGATAATTTATCAGACATTATTTGCTAACGTAAAGTCATAGTAAAGAAACCGAAAGTTATTTTGAAAACCAAAAACAGTTCATCATCATGAAAATAAATTTCTGAATAAAAATGAAATTCTTAATTTTACAATAAAAATTATAAGTACTTTAATAAGATTTATTGCACTAATATCTTGAATTATTTTGGTCCAATCCAAATGTTAAAAATGAAGATAGTTAATCAGATTATTAGTATTAAATTTAAATTTGTTAATAAAAAAGCTTTTTCAGTGTGAACAACATAACCGAAATAAATGGAATACATTTTTAAGAAATACATACTTTTATCATTTTTTATTTGCTTTTATTTAAAAAAAAGTATAATTATTTGCTTTTTTATTTATCCCAAGAGCGTCACTTAAAATAATTGTGTTTGTCTTTTTTGTTTCAGAATGGGTCGCTTATTTATTTGGACAATTAATTACAAATTTTCTTTATATTTCTAAGTAAAAACGTCTGCTCATAAATCTGAATGCTAATGAAGTGTATTATATTCAAGAAAACAAGAAACATGAGTTTTAATTACTTAGAACATTTACTTAGGTTTATTAAATTTTTCTTTAATCACTTATATTAGGACTTTAATCTCCATGCAAAGATTCCTTATGATTATCTTATATAAAAAGAGTTTATTCCATACAATGTTACCTGATTACCTGGTACAGAAGAAAAGTACTTTTAAATCAAAGCTTCTAAAATAACTTGAAAGAAAATTGAAATTTATTTTTAGAAATGGTTAGTTTAATTTTTATTAGTTTTATTTCATAACAATATATGAAAATACAACTAAAATTGTAAACTGAGCATTTATTTTCTGGTTGTTTTGTATAAATTTATTAGTAGAAACTATAAAATAAAACTCATGGATATAAAATTTATTACTTGATGCAAAAAAATTTAAAAATTAATTAAAAAGGGAGGCAAAATTTGTGTTAAAATTTATTTCTTTAAGGAATATTAAATTTCATGTAAAATGTATATTTTTGTGTTTTTGTGAAATGTTTCAAAATTATAAGCAGTATTTTTAAAATATATATTTCATTATCACAGACCAAAGTTTATTTTAAAATATCTGATCATATTGAAAATATATATTTAGCTACCTTTTTATGTCTTTTAAATAATATATAATAAAAAATGAATCATTCTTAACGATTTTTCTTAATTAAAATACAATTACTCAGCCTAATTGTTTCAGAATGCAATAAAATATTAATAAAAGGCAAATATTTTTATTTCATAAATGATTGGGAAAATATTGATTTAAAATAAATAAATTTTATCCAATGCAAGCTAGAGTAAGAAATTTTCTTGTTATTGATTTCTCCCTGTAAACAATATCTGCAAGCCTTAAGATCTGTGGTTTCACTTTCCTTCTTCAATTAAGTACTTTGTAGATTCAACTTTCTTCTTTTAAGGGAGAATTTCCATTAATTGAGAATTTTCGTTCAGCTTCAAGTTGTGGTGAATCAAAAATTGAATTTAGAAAAAGAAGCTGAATACTTTTAAGAATATTTATTTGTAGTTTTTATTCAGTGTGTTTCAAACTTTTCTTTTTAATGAAATAGATGCTTTTTAATACAGTATATTAAATTGGATTTTATATGTTTACTATGTGAAAGTTAATAATAATACGATGGACACGATTTACAAGGAATATAAAGTTCTGATCATATTTTTGTATGAAACACATTAATCTTCAGAATTCTATTAGGATACATTATTACTTTTATTAAGTTCATTTAAAACTTCATGATTTATAAGCATTTATTGCAATCTTAATAGTTATGTATTTTGCTTACGTGTGTGGGAAACAAAATTAAATTAATTAAAATTTAGATTGAGTATTGCATACTTAATTAATCAATCTTATCATTACTAAAATTAACATGACTTTTATATAGAGAAACGAATTTTCGATTCATAAGTTTTATTTCAATGAAGATGATTTCTTATGTTGTTGATAAATATAAATCATAAGGTTTTCTTTAAATGTATAATTTCCCACGAATATTTTTGCACTCCAGTAATAAATATACAGTATAATATAAAACAAAAATAATAACGTGTTATAAAATACATGAAAGTGAATTTATGTGATGTTAATAAAAAGACAAAATAAACTGTGGTGTACGACATGCGACGTGGGCTAAGACCTACAGTGCCCATCCATGTTTTCTTGACTGAGAGGCCCTCCTGGGTGCAAAGCATATGTCCTGATTAGGTGATAAGCCTAACGCTAACCCCCTCTTCTCCATGTTTAGTCCAAACATGCTTTGATAAAAAGACAAGAGGAGACTAAAATGTATCTAGAATTTTTTAATTCAAATTTTTGCAATCTAGGTAATTCATTTATTTTACTGCCTAAAAAAGAATGTTTTAATAACATTTAAATGTTATTATGGTATGTTTCAAAATAATGTTTTCTTTATTATATAGAATTTCTGAATTTATGTATCAAAACTTTAAAAATTTATTAACATATATGCTCTCTATAGATGAATTAATGGCATCTTGTGGGTGATTAACTTGTGGTAATTAAGTATTTAATTTTAAAAATCATTGAAATTTTCCAGTTAGATTATGTTGCTGAATTTAATAATGTAATTATTTATTGAAACTTCTATTGCAAAAAAAGTCATTTATAAAGTATAATTTTTGACACAAATTAATAATGGAATATATTACACATAAAATACATTACAATTTTGTTATTGATAATGATACCGCTGTTTATAAGGTTATAAGGTACATGTATGTACATTATTACATGGGTTTCATGAGTTTTGAAAAAAATGTAAAATTAAATTTCGTAAAAAATAATAGAAACTTTCAAGATTAAACTTCAATATTTATAATCTTATGTATATTGTGATAAATACTGTTATGTAATATCACGGAAACATCTTATGAAATAAGAATAAAAAATATATAAATAAATATTGTTATTTTCATGCGTTTAAACTTAGTTTCTTATTCAGTTTATGTATTGAGTCTTGAGTCTTATTCAGTCTTCGAGATGTTAGCGTTAAATAACGGTCTTCATCGGGTGTTGTTGCACATTTACAACCTAACTCTCAAATTCGACCTGCATTTCTGGCCTGAAAAAAAGGTTTCATATAATGAAAATCCCTTTTTGAAACGCCAATGGCTTCTGCTACTTCGAATTATGTAGGATTCTCTTTAACCAGGCCAACAATTCTTCAAAGTTCTGATTTGGTTAAATTACTTCATTGAGATACTATACACATCAAACCAACAAGCGTACTCAGTGTCGATCAGTCTCTTCTGATTCTTCTAACTTTATAATATGATAACTTTTAAGGTTATAATTCCCATAAAAATAGTTGAAAAATAATTTATACATGCATGTGCGTGATAATGCATTTTGAAAGTTATCATTAAATCATAAAGAATATCATTAAATCTTAAAGTTTTATAAAAAAAAATTGTAGATATACTGCTTAGTCATCATTAAATGATGACCGAAAAATATTTATTTGTTTTTATTTTACATACGAATCCGATTAATTATTTCTTTATACAAAACGCAAAGGGAAAATTACAAAGAAATTAAATTGAGCGATCACATATTTCAGATTCTCCTTAATCTACTTTCACATTTTTTTCAAAAAGTGCTATTAAAGCTAATGTTATTCTCTCTAACTAGAGGATACTATGTATACATTTGATCTTATGATTTTCTTACTGAGATTTTCTTAAACAATTTAAATTTCAGGTTTACTTTATACCTAATATAAAAAATATACAAAATTATCAAAATTATTTTTTTTATTTCCTGAAACAAATTTGGGTCATCTTCAATTTTTTTTAAATTGTATGTTGGAATTTGGTACGATCTTGAATTATTTAAATAAATGTCTTTATATTTGTGTTCACAGATTGAATGCATTCTCAAACATTTAATCCAGCTTTATCTTGATTCGAATTCTTATGAAATTTAAATCAAAATTGTTTTCTTCTGAGCATTAAAAAGATCATCAACGAATTCTGCTTTAAATTTCCCTAATACATCGACGTGTTCAAATATTCTTCGAAATTATTTTATTTTGGTATAAGTTAAAAATATCCTTAATTATTCAATTAAATGTATTTCTGAGAGTTATCTTTGATAATTTTGAATGATTTTTTTTTACAATCTAACTTTTTCTACGGCTTTTTCTTACATTGACAAGCAAATCTTTCCATTGATAAAAATATTCGCTGAGTTGTTAAAAGCACTTGTCTGCTACTTTGATTAGCAATTATTTGATTAAGCACATTTTCAAATTTGGCTGGGCAAAGTTTATTGATTCCATCTTGACTGCAATTAGTTACTTAATTAAATTCATCCCTGCTAAACTACGTCTTATTTTTATGCTATCGAAATCTTCTGATGTTAAACTTTTTTATATGTATGTATGATTTAAAGTGTTGTGTTATTTTTTAAGATAGTTTGAAAAAGAGTTGTATATTCAATTACATTTGGAGAACTTAGGGTTAAATATCTAAGTTAGTTTTTTTGAATAATATTGACTGGCCAGTTTCCTAATAATCGCTAACATGAAAGAAAATCTAAAGTATTAACTTTGAATTTTTAACATTTTATGATATAATGTGGGAATCAATTATTACAGAAGAATTTCATATCAAAATGGTTATTATTAAATGAATTTTTCCAAACTCTATGTCTTCTTTTGTACATTTTTTATTTTGCATACACTTATCTTGATAATGCTTAATTTCTTTGGCATATTCTCTTCTGATTCAAGATTTAATATATATATATATATATATATATATATATATATATATATATATATATATATATATATATATATATATATATTAACAATTAAAATGATATTTTGATTTTGCTAGCTAAATGCTACGTTTTAGTATATTCTTTTTTGATTTAAAATTCAGTGTCTATAGAAAAATGCCGGAAAAAAGTATTAATAACATCAAGCAGCAAAATATTTTGGATTAGTATTTTTTTATGGTTTAACTCTCACAGCTTCCCATAAAAATCCTAATTCCTTAATGAAATAATTTGAATGTTTATTCATGAATATTTTATAAAATATTATTTATATTATGATTAATATAGTTTTATGAAATTAATATATATGTTGCTTCGATTCATTTATGTATAGCGTGACATTAAAACTTTTGTAACTCTTCCAAATATAAAACGCAAAAGCCAAGAGTAAGATATACAATTAATTTCATTTTTCTCCTTAATTCTCAACAAATTCTGATATTAAATTGATATTGATTTTCAAATTTTTATTATTTAATTATTCAATTATAGTACCATTGTTAAAAAAATTGTTGCATTATCATTGTTATTGTTTAACCAAAACATATTCGGCTAACAAATTTTAGCGATATCTAAGATTTAAATTTAAATTCTTTTACTAAGGGTGTTCACATGAAAAGATATGAAACTTCGTAATAAAGTAACCATTAACATATTTGTCTATGCCGCAATGGAAGAACATAGCGTGACATTCAGGGATCCGTTTAGAATCGAAGATAGTAGCATGTGCAGGCATGCAAGTGCGCAATAGAGAATAGAAACTTTTATCACTCATTAAATGATGCGACAATTCGTGTGAGAGCAGGATGATATTCACATTGCGAAATTCGACTATTGAGTAACAGTGAGGCGTTACATCAATTTTCTGAGAGCGGAATGTGTTAAACTCTTTGCTCTTTATTGACGGATGGTGACCATATACATGGATAACAAGTCAGTAAGGAAATGAAGTGACAGTTTTCGTGCAGGCCGTGACAATTTATGTGACGATCTGAGACCAGGCTAGACTTACAGTCACCATGGCTGATCTCCCCGAGAAGGTGAACTAGCTATTCAGAAATGAACATCATGTTACATTGTGAAGGTTGGCTATGGAAGTAGATGTTATCGTTGGAGCTCTGTGTATAGTTTGTTCGTATAGCTCTGTGTATAGTTTGTTTGTAGTTGTTCACGGTATGTTGCGCTATCTGAAGTTATGTGTGCAGTGGGTTCCAAAGTAGTTCATCAAACAGAACTGGAACTGCATATGCGGCTATTACTTCAACATATGTTTTGGTATCATGAAAATTCCACTTTCTTGCAACGGATCGTCATAAGCGACGACACTTGGGGACATTACTAAGAGCTTGAGACAAAGTGGGACAGCATGAAGTAAAAATATGCTCACAACTTACTCCAAAAATCTCAAAGTAATGACGTCAGCAGACAACGTATTGCTCACCTTCTTCATCTACATTCAAAGTCAAATTTCACGAGAACAGAAAAACTTATTAACTCTGCTGTGCACTGTGAGAAACTTTGATGCCTACACATTTCCCTCAAGAGCAAAAGACCGGACCTGTAAACGGAATGTATGGTTCTGGTAAATTATATAACCCTTGTCTACATGCCGCCAGGGTCACA
The DNA here is from genome assembly GCA_037975125.1 of Latrodectus hesperus. Taxonomy (NCBI): domain Eukaryota; kingdom Metazoa; phylum Arthropoda; class Arachnida; order Araneae; family Theridiidae; genus Latrodectus; species Latrodectus hesperus. Next base: position 16,302,534 of record CM075856.1, on the reverse strand, counting down.
CACGTGGAATTAGATAAGTGGGAACAGCTTGACAATCCACTCTGCAACTTAGACATGTCTCCCTGGAATTTCCATGTTCTTCGAGCACTGAAAAAATATCTAAAAGGAAAACGTTTCAACTCGGACTACAAACTCAAAAACGCTGTGAAACACTGAGTCCTGTCACGGTCACAGACATTCTGAGAATAAGGAATCATTCAGATCGTTAATCGAAGAGAACGTTTTGCTCAAGTCCATGTTCCAGACTTTGAATAAAGTATACATTTATACTTACGCTATCATTTTATACATTTTCATTTGAATACACATTGTTTGTATATTCCTCACGAGAAAATAATCAATTTTGCTGTTTAAGAAAAATTAGATTTTGATTTCTTGAATTCCTAGCCGACTCAGCGTCTCAGAATATTTTATGAATCTGCGAAAAGTGTTCCCTTCTCAAAACCAGATGTTGCACTTTTTCGTTCATTACTTACTTCCCTTGAACTGGTCAAAAATCGTCGGTTATTTCCTTGCTCTCATTGGGAAACTTTCTTACCCCCCCCCCGAAAACTGTCACAGCACTGAATTTTGGAGGGGGATCTCTCGCTTTCCATTTTACTACCCTATGTAGAGTTGCATATATTTAGCGGTTTGCTAGAATGAATTGTACATCCAAATAAAGGTGGATAAAAATAAAAATCATACTCAACATTTTCTTGTACTATTTTTTTTAAAGTAAAATAATAAATAACTATATCTAGAGTAATTTAAAATAAAGAAATGTCTCAGTATTTTCATGTTAACTTAGTGAATAATATGAATTACAAAGGATAAAAATTATCCTTAAATCATTGTTATCGACTTTTTATTCTCTATTATATTATGAAATGCAATTTTTGGCTTATTTAAAGTTGTTAAGGCGGAAATTTATAAGCTAATTTGCTTTTTCACAACTCAAAACTGATAAATCCTATATAAAATATTACTTTTCATAGATTTTAGAAAAAAAGTGCATAAAACTTTATTTTATTGGTTAATCTGTTTTATCTAATTTCAGTGCACGTTCTCTAAGTAGTTTAAACTGTAATGGTCAATTTATTCTAATTTAAATGGAATATTTGCTTATACAAGTTTATTATTTGAGTTATTTTTCAATATTTTTCTAGCGTATGTCAACTGAAATTTATGTAATTAAAAATAAAAGCAAGATAATCTTTATTATTTAATTTCGCAAAAGTGCAAAAGAAAAATGATAAAATTATAATGAGTAGCTTTCTTTTTGGACTTATGATACAATTCACTTAAAATAATATACCATAATATACTAAGCAGTCGTTTTTTTCATTGTAAAAAATATTTTTATTAAAATGTTTTCATTCGTAACATAATAATACTACGAATGCAAAACTTTTATAGATTCTTGAATTGAAAGAGACTTAGTAGAGAAGAATATAGACTCTTAATTAAAAATTCGAATCTTAATTGAGAATTATAAATTTTCTTTGCTTATTTATTATTTTTTTAATTGATTAGATACTTATTTTACTATTACTCATAAAAATATTCCAATAATATTTTATGAAAAATTTTCTTTCCTTTAAATAGGAAATTATATGCGATTTAAAACTCCTATCCTTTCTTATGCTTATTTCCTATTTAGAATTTGATTTATTAGATTTTAAATTTGCATATTATATGCTTTAAATGTCAAAAATTGACTGGAAAGTGTTTATTTATAGATTTACTTCTCATTTTTATTAATCTAAATTTCCACATTGTTCTCCAAAGAAAATGTGTTGGGTTATGAATTTTTTTTTTATTGAAAATAAAAAATTAGCAATATTTTTCTTTCTTTTACTGTACAATCAGCAGTGAAAATTTTATACAATTTTTTGAGCGTATTCATATTTAGTAATTAATAATTGTTAAAGAATTATTTAAATTCTTTAAACATTACTGTTGCGCTTTTACATAGAAACATTCAATTTCAATTTATGCTTGTAACTATTACAATTTTATCTACGACAAATTGAAATATCAACAAATATTTTATGTTCAATTCTTTTGATACAAAATAAGGTACATTAGATATTTTTAAATTTTGTATGAAGAATCGTAATATAGTGAATTTTTTCTTAGATCTTAGATTTCAGTGGGTTTTATTTCAGTGGAATATATTGAATCCACCTGAGCCGTCCTTGATATGGCATGAGTGACTCATCAATCGAAATGTCACGATCTGGTACATAAATTCTTTTAAAATTTTCTAAAACTGAATCCTAAACGCTGCATATTTTTCGGTGGCTCCTCGGAATCTTCTTTTGCAAAATGAAGAAATTTCATAAGACTGAAACGTGCTTTTCACTCATTACTGAGGAAATGAATGGTGTACTAATTACTGGTCGTTTTGACCATGCCATTTTTTACATGATTTTTTATTACTCCCTGCAATATCAGAAGACCGAGAAAAATTTTCATTCATTTCTTGAATGTCAGTTGGATACCACTGACGTGATCTCGATTTTAGGGTAAGAGTATTCCCTTATAAATAATTTTCAGCATAAATATTTGTTTCCTCCACAATTATTTTAATTAAAGTGTCGTCCATAAATAATTCAAAAAAATTTCAACAAATCTTCTGGATTGGGAGCTGGTACTTTCATTCCAGGAGATCCCGTGAATGGAAAACGTGGTGGTGCAAAAGTTTCGTAATTCACGGGACACTATTACCTGACATAATTAACATCATCATTGTCAGAATCTTCTAATTCAAAAGAAAATACGTCAACCGAAGTTAAAAGAGGAACTTCATCTTCACTGTCAATAGCCATTTTTTAAATGTTTCTTAAAATATAAATTTGACAAAAAAAGTTTTGAATATTTCACTTAGTATAAATATCAAATATTATACTCTTTGAGGCCTGAAAATAATTCAGGAGAGGAAAGCACTCTTCTAAATTATATTATAGCAATGAATAAGGGTGAGAAACCAGTTTCAATAACATTTTAAAAATACTATCAATCTGATAATATTACTAAGAAATGATTACTATAATAAAGGAATTGAATTTAAAAATTGATTTCCAAACCGATGGAAAAGAATTATTGTGTATAAAAATTCTTTAGATTACTTTTTCTATTTATAGTATTAAATTTAGCGTATAACTAATAATTTTTTTTTGTTAAATTAACATAAGATTTACAACAAATCATAAGCAATTAACAAATTGTCATCAATCTCCTACTTGATTCGCTTGTGAGTATTTTTAAACTATTATTTTACAAAAACTTTTAATGCATCTTTAAATAAAGGAAATATAACTTGATTTTATGATTAAAATTGTCTCAATTAAAACAATTAACACAAGTATTTAAAAAATGTTTTACTAAATATTCATTTGAAAGATTTATTTCATCTTAAAAAAGGAATGTCGCAAATCACAATGATAACATCATTTGCTTTGTCAAAATCAATAGTATTGGTTTATTTTATTGGTTTTTGGCATTTTCAATTAATAAGTACTCGTAACATATTTTTTAAATAAAATTATTCATTCATTATAGTTTTACAATTGGGGTATTGAACATAAATTATGCTGCAGTAAATATTTCAGAATTGATCTCATTCTAGGATAATTACATTTTAAGTTATCTTCTTTCATTTATATCCTTTAATACACACTTTTATACATTTTAGCTCTTTTAATATTTGTGAGCTATTTTTTAAAAAGAAATCTGGTTTAATGTTACAGCAGAACAATTTCATTTACATGGAACTTTAAATATTACATTTACTTAATTTTGTTCTTTGTTTCTGTCACTAGAGTATTTTATTAGACTATCAATAAACGAAATTGCAGAAGATGCTTTCTTTTCATTTTATTAGTGTACTTGGTAGCTAGAAAAGTGTTGAACTGGTTTACATTCCCAAGAGCAATTAGTAATCTGAAGATCTTTATGGTCTCCTTCATACAATAGCATAAATCTCTGAAATAAAAGCAAAAAGTAGAATCCACTTATTGTTCCTCAGCTCAGTAATTTCTGAGGTTAATCCCCTGTTTCTAAATAATAAATCCCTTTAGTTGGAAGCCACATTTATTACTTTGTTACTTTGTTTCAGGTATATATTTTATCCGAAAGGAAACAAAAAATATCCTTTATGACAGAAAAATCATATCGCGAATGCTCCAAAGAAACCTTAGTACTAAAAAATAAACATTTAATCTAATATCTTAGATGGAAACTTTAGTTATGTTCTTGACATAAAAAATGATGTTCGATGAAATAAAAACAAATTTCTTTAACAAGTTTTTTTGAAATGTTTAAAGGGATACAGGGAATTGTTGATCAGAGGATGATACAAAATTCATGAATAAATATGCCAGTGCATTGTTATTTTAGTTTTGTAAATAAATTCATATTTATTGATTTTTTTATTTAATAATAGAAAATTAAATAATGGGGTTTTGAATCTTACAGAAACATTTTGAATATTATCTACTGTCATATTATAAAAAAATAGTAAATTAATTGTCTATTCATTGTTGTCATAGAAATATTATTTCATAAAATTTAATTCATTTTTCCTATTAATAAATAGGAAGTAAAATTGATTACACATTCATAAAACTATATTATTGTTAAAATAAATTACCAAACATCAAATTCTTTTAAATTGAAACAAAATATTTATGCTAAAAAATGTTATTATGTTAGAATCTTATGCATTACGGATATATAAGACAGCAATTGCTTTTTCAACAAGATACAATTCAGTATCTTTTTAATTAATTTTTTGATTATTATCTATAAATAATACTTACTTTCTGTTTTAAATACACCTAAATTAACTCAACAAACATAATTTCATTGTTCAAATTATTCTCAAACTCATAATTCATATATTTTTATGAAAATAGTTTGTGTGTTTGTTTTATAATTTTCTTAATTTAATATATATATATATATATATATATCATATATATATATATATATACATATATATACGAATATATATATATATATATATATATATATATATATATATATATATATATATATATATATATATATATATATATATATATATATATATATATATATATATATATAATTAAAATAAAAATTGACATAAAAATTGAATTTTTAAATATATATATATATATATATATATATATATATATATATATATATATATATATATATATATTTAAAAAATTCAATTTTTATGTTATTAATATAAAACAAGTAAAAATCATTTTAAATGTTAACAAAAATATCCATAGCTTATAATTGTGATTTACATTGGTAATAATATCAAAAATATAAAAAATGTGTTAAAAGTACATTTTAGAAAAGCTAAGGAACTTTGGAAAGGAATAAATTGATACATAAGCTGCTGATAGCAATACTATTTGCTGGTGATTCCACTTTTTTAAATTTATACGGATAGGATATCAATTGAGATTTTTTTACAGTAATTGACTTAAAATTTTCAAAGTTATAAGAATTTTTGTGAGTGTTGATATAAGTATTTATATTTTTAATATTTTTCATTATTTTAAATTTTTTTGAATTTTTTACTATAGTTATTACATACTAAGAAATTTATAGTTGAAAATTTATATTTTGCTATTGATTTGGCATGTGTTAGAAATATCAAACATAATTAAATAGGAACCACAATAGAAATAAAAGTTATTTTTCATGTTAACATAAAAGTTATAAGTTCAACAATGACGAAGCATAATGTTTACTGGTTACGAAATAAATTTTACAGCTTAAAGTACACATTACAGTCTTAAAATTTATTTAAATATATTTTCATTGGATCAGTTCTTTTTCTAATTAAATGGTGTAAAGAGTAACTTCTCGATGAGTACACTGTGAATTTTAAATGTAATAGAAAATAAGTAAAGTGCATATAAAATTTGAACAAAATTTAAAAAAATCTTAAAATAAACCAGAAGAATTTCCCACATTCTTAAAATGATTCCAGTTTAACTTAAATATATATAATATTTTTTGCAAATTTTCACAATTTAATAGCGTTTACTTTATGCTAAATGAACATTTTATATCCTAAATACTCGTAGTTAGCTTTTATTTTTTAATTTTCTTGTTTTGAATTTTAAGTTAAAAACGTAAACAGTAATAAATTTTGTAATTTTTTTTTAAAAAATATGCGAGATATATTGGATTTTAAATAAGGTGAAATTATTTTATTTATCATTACTCAGAAATAACTGAAAAAAATTTAGTAAAGTTTTTGAGAGAGTAAAGTAAAATCATCAGCTAATCAGTTCATAAATTAACAAAGTGTACTATAATTACAATATAATGAATTCAAAATATTATCAAACTATCTTAAGTCAACTGTATATCTATTTCAAAAGTAAAATTATGATCCATGAAAGGAACATCATTTCAATACTATTTAAAACGTTTTTTAAATATGTTTTCATTATGATTTGATTTTTTTTAAATTTAACAACCTAATTAAATACTTTTTTCATTTTATCTTACTTTGTTACTCGATGATGAAATGTTTTTTTGATACTTATAATAAGCTTCTCAATTGACGAAATAAATGTGCATTAATGCCATTAAGACATGAAAATTCAATTAAAATGATTTACAATATTGCTACTAAAAATTCGTTATTGTTGATAATTCATAACGAATAATAAAATTCGTTATGATCTACTATTTTAGATTTCTTACAAAAGACAAGTCTACGAAATAATGAATTTTCTTATTATACAGAATAAACATGTAATGCCTAAAATATTTTTTGAAATTGATATATTTAAAACACGATTTAAAGAATAATATGTTACTTTTATATTGATTTGTTTACTTTTTTATGGGATTATCAAACAGTATTTTGCTTTGGATAATGACAACTGACACACATGATTCTAAAGTCTCTAGGTTCCAGGCGTATATTTTTCAAATTATCATCTGTTAAAAATTTATAATGTAAGCAATTTTGATTGATGATTTAATATTTTATTAATTAATAGGAAATATAAAATAGTTAATAGGAATTATAAAATAGTTAAGTTATGAAATTGGAAACAGGAAATAACGAAATAGGAACAACAACAAGAACGCTATAAGATATGTGTGAATGCTATGGTTCGTATAAAGTGAAGTTATAATAGATTATAAAGTTATTGTCTTAGTGAAGTGAGCAAAAGATATTATATTAAGTAATAATCTTAATTTATAATAATCAGAAACATTTCACTTCCTACATAACTGACTACAGATGTCGTTGACGCTAAGGACGGAATCCATTGAGAAAATTATAATCAGAAACTATCTGTAGTCAAATATGATGTAATATGAGCTATCTTTTTTCGCTCTTTTCTCTACATGGATTAATTTTCTAATACAGGAATAAATAAAAGTTGTTTGTCATTTTAGATTTTTTTCTTGGAGAAGATTCACAACCAGAGTATACAGCTTAAACTAAGTTTCGACTCTCTATAAGCAACTACAATAAAGGTGGAAATCTAATCCAAGAATACTTCCATTGCCCGCATTTCCAATCCTGTTCTATTATCGTTTGCATTTCGGTTTTCTTCTTCCAATGACAACTTAAATCTCTTTTCTTTCTTTCTTTCTTTAAATTAGAATCATTGCTTGTGTAGAATATTTTACAGAATTTTATTTCCTTCAGTACATTTTCTGAGCCTTACCAATCATAATACTTTTTTCTCGTTAGAATTCAGATAAAAAAGGCAAGAAATCTCTTTTTTAAGTACTTTATGCTAAAAATAGTGAAAATGTTACGCTTATTAAAATTTACTTCACGAATGATTTGCAGCCATTTTAAATATTCATTCTATAATTAATAAATAAATAAAAGAAATGCTGAACATTTTTTGTTACTTTTGAAATGGAAAAGTGGTAATCAACCATGAAATTGATAAAATCGATCATTTTAGCTTCAATTTTTATTTTTTTATTAAAAAATCTAATGATGATATTTTTAATCGAGATTATATAAAAATTGATATTCATTTGTTGATTTTTATAGAAAATATTTGTTTAATTTTTATTCCATGAAATACCATGTGTTTTAAAATTGAATTTACTTAAATGGTATCTTTTATAAATTATTTATGACTAAAGAAAAGAAATTAAGAATGCAGAGAGTAATATTATGCCCAATGTATTTCTTTTACTTTGTGTAAAGGTTTCTGATAGTGCTCTTCAAAATGATAAAATTTTAATATCTTGCATAGCTGCAGAACAACTCTGAGTTTCAGACTTCCTAGAAATACTTATATATTATTCTCTTGTTCATCTTCTCGTATTCAATCATTAATTGCTGGAATCATCCATCATAATTATTTCAAATGAATTTTCTACCTATCCCAGCGGATCTCAAGTTATAAAGTGTTTCGTTTGTACTAGGTTTTTCAAATATTCACTGAGGTTTTCTTTTCAGCGAATATGCATGCATTTCTATTCGAACTGAGCTCATTTTTACTCATTAGTGTCAACGGTATATCATTCCACATTTCAATAAGTCTCTTCTCAGTAGAGTCAGATAAATGTATTTCAAAATATCTGCACTCAATTCTGTGTTTGGATAAATTATGAAGAAATTTTCATTTTATTCTTAAAACTATTTTAATTGTCAAGTAATATGATTTTCAATTGTTAAAAAGAATAATTTAAAAATTTTAAGAGAAATGAAGTTTTAGCTACTAATTTTCTTTTTGAATGTCTATACACTTAAATACAGAATATTTTTACATTATATATAATTATATCTAATTATATTTATTTTAAAATTAATTTAATAAAATATTTTTTTCAGAATGAATTGTCTATCAAGTTGTTTTCAAATACAATTGATAACACATATTAAAGTTATTGATTCACTTATTAGAGCTCTCATAAGTAAGATATTAATTTTTAAAAGAAAGTAAATTGAAAACTAGCACAAGTTAACATTTTTTAATTTGTCTTTTTGTCGGATACCTAGTTAATAATTTTAGATACTCAAGGTCATTTTGGATATTAAAATTAAGTTGTTATTGTGAGCTTGCAACCTTTCATGATATTTTTATGGAACCGATATTTTCCTGATGATTTGCGACAAATAAATAGTTTTAAAACACACTTATCTGAGTGTAAGTAATGCAAATTCTATTTAATAATTAAAGAGAAAAAAAGCTATCCATTTTGATAAGTATTTTTACTTTGATCAGTCAGCTTTATAGTAATAACGTCCGCATTAATAGGAATTATTATTATTATACCATTATCAAAATTTTATTAATAAATTAAATAACATTTTGTGTTGCTTTGTCATAATACTAAATAAATGTCAAATAGAATAAATTTTGTTTATTTTGCAAGACATTAGTTAAGTATACAATTATTTTAAAAATAATTTCCATTTGTTATGAAGGAAACAGGAAAATAATATGAAGTTAATACTTAGCTTGTACATCACAAAAATTATGTTAGTGAATTTAGTTAATTATTGTAATTTCTCTTATGATATCCATTTAAGTTTTACTGGGTTGATTCTTTCAATGTTTTCTTTCAAAATATTTTAACTAACTCAGAAAACAATAGGACTTTTTTTAATAATCTCATTTTATTACACCTATGCAGTTTAAGCTAATAAAAATGATATAAAAAATATATTCTCTCTTTTAGTATTATTTCAGTCACAGATATTTACATATTGTCATATTTTAAATCATAAGAATTTAGTCCTCAGATATGAAACTATTCCAGATCTAGACTCATTTTACGGATTCTGGAAAAAATGTTACCCTGAAATAACGATCAGAAAAATGAATCACTTAAGTTTTTGTTTATTGATTTGAAAATCTCTGACATTTCTACAAACATTTCAGTACTTTTACTACTTAATTGCATATTTATATCTTGTACACCACATACAATTAAACATATTTATCAGATAATAAAGTATTCCATCAATGAATAAAATAATAGACTTCAAGAACTTTTCTGAATATTAAATATTATTTTGATATTTTTAAAAATTTCTGTCTTGATCTCTCTATTGACACAAAATGTTTTTAGATAGTTCTAAAAACTCTGAAGAATGACAAAACATTTTGATTAAATTATCAAAAATTAACATTTTGGATAAAAAAAAATCTACAAAAAATGTTATTTTAAATAAAAACTCTTTCAAATTAAGAAAGATAAATTTAACTGAAAATTCTAAGATTAATGATAATATTAAAAAATATCCTAAACTGACATTAGTTTGGATTACTATGTAATATCAGATTATTGCTATTATTATAAACAATGTAATAATATTAGATTGAATTACTTCTAATGTCAATAATAAATTTAGTGGTTATTCATTTCTAGATAAGCCATTTTAATCTTGAACATTGTTGAACACATCGAAATTTGAAATACTTTAATGACAAAACAAGATTCTGGAACACTTATAGAATAGAACTCACGCTCTCAAACATAATTGATAAACTTTTCAAAACAAAGCAGTAATCAATCTTTAGTAAACTGTTGCTAATGGACATTTAGCTTTTAAGGAAGTTAACATACTTCTGTTAAGGAAATGATAAATACGTTTTTCCATTTTCTCAATAAAAAGTGTGGAAACTTCTTTGGATCAATGGACACATATTTTGATTTTAAAATATATTTTTCTCAAATCCAGCAGTACGCAATTACAATGAGGCATATATTTTTCATATAAAAGACATACAAAGAAAAAATTGAAGATATCATCAAAGTATACAATATAAATATATATATATACAATATAAATAATACAATTTCATATACTTTCAGAAAAACTTGCATATTAAATCCATATTTCTTTGATTTTAACGGTAATTGTAATATTGTGCGAATGCAAATGAGAAATTTTTTCGTTTAAAATTATACATTTAGTTATGTAGTTAATGTTTATATTTCAACATATTCCTTAAAATTTAGTCCCGCACGTATAATATCTTTTGTTACAGATTATAGCCAGTCACATTGATGTGATCACTACATACTTTGGTCGTCGACGTTAAATAACTAATCACAGAAGCCAAAGAGCACTAAAGTCTAGTTGAGAGTACATAAAACGTTAGAGTGTTTAAGAAGGCATTGCAATCGGAGTAATGCAAAAAATGGCTACTTCATGCGTTAGTAAAAGGGGCATAATAATTGGCTTTCGGGTCAAAGGTGGAGGCATTTCAGAAACTGCTATGTTTGTGAACTTTGTGCGTGGTGCCGTACATGTCAAAATGATATCCAAAATCAGAGACGTGACAAATGTAGCTCACATGGGTTATAGATAATAGAGATGAACGATGGTTACCGAGTTGAATTGGGACAAATAATGCTGCCCTTTGAAGAACTGGCCGCAGAGAGGAACCATGGGGCTACCTACAGTGTTTCACAAACTTTTGTACAACAAATATTGCTGCGTCTAAGGAGCTAATTGACCTTGTTCATCGGTGATTTAGAATAAAATTTGCATGCGAATACCATAAGTGGACATCCAGTGAGTGGCGAAAAGCAGCTTTTAAATGTTTTATGCTCCAGAAAGAACGATGGCGTATACGAAGTGAAACCTCTGAATGTAAACACCCTGCAACCAGTGTTGGAACAATCTAGGCTGGTGGCGGAAGCCTTATAGACTGTGGAATGTTTCCTTGGCATTTTATGAATTCTATTGTCATTGTGGATGTCACGATAGATTAATACACGTCCATATATGTCCTTTCGGAGCATATCTACCTCTATATGCACATTGTTTTTTCTAACATTGAGGGTATCTATCAACTAGAACAATGCAATGTGTCACATCAGGATAAGTTTTTCGTTCTCCCCTGGCCAGCAAAATCATCTGAATTCAACCCAATCTTGAATATATTTGACCATCTCAATTTGGTAGTTCGTATCATGGATACTCACCCATGTAATGTAGTGCAGATAACCACGCCACTGAAGTCGACATGTCTCAACATCCCTGTGAACTGGAGCAAAATAATAATATTCTCTCTTCCTGTACGTTTCGCAGCAGTCCACTCTGCAAAAGGTAGTTATTCCGGCCTTTGACAATGGATAGCATTCATATGATTGAACTGCGTATATTCGAATAAAAAGTTCACCTTTGGATTTAGGTATCTTATATTTGTATGTGTTTGAGTGACTTTATTCTGTTGCGGAACGGCTATTAAAATTTTCTTTTATATCAACTTTTAATATATTAAAACCAGTTTTTATGCTCTTACAGAATATATGCATTCATATCTTCTTCTTCTTTTTCTTCTTAAAATTGAGTCTGTATGTCATTGGGCACCTCTGCTTTTATCAGCATTCTGTACCATTAACTCCAAACCCAATGTTTATTAGTTCCAGTTGCTCGGGTCACCCACTTTATTAATAAAGTCCGATAACCATTTAATGGAGTCTAGGTGTAACTCTCTAGTATGGATGATGCCTAAAGAAGTTAATCTAGGGAGGGCAAGAGCCTCGCATTTGTAAATGATATGCTTTGCTGTTTCCTCTTGCGTATGACATTTCCAGCAGAAAGGGTCTTGCTGAAACAGTCCCTCTGGTCAGAAAGTCAGTCATGCTAGCGATAGCTTCCTGACTTTCACCAGAAAAAGATGGTTTGGAGGTCATTTCTACCTCCTGTGAAGGATTCATTGCTGCCCCTTCACTAGATTGCCTCTGAGTTCCCTTTTCTTTTTCAGCAAAGTCTACTTTAGAGGCTTCACCTGCAAATGCAGAAAGGTTTGTTACTTCTTGTGTCTTTTCAGCCACAAGATAATAATTAAAAAGCTCAGGTAATATAAGTCCACCCAGCATTGCCTGAGTTACTGGGCAAGGCAAATTACTCTAGAAGTTCGCCAAGCAACTAGAGGCTCCGTTAAGACACCAATACCACGGTGCCAATTAGCCCTAGGCACGGATCGCATAACACCAGGGTTTACGGGAGCTGGTTCGTGGCCTCTGATTCTATATTCAAGGCTATCCTGTCATTCCTACAGGACATTCGGCTATCCACCACCTGCCGACGCGCCTGGTGGCTGTGCTCAAGCCCAAGGAAGGTACACGTACCCCCTGGTTCCAGGTATGCATTCATATACTTCTATTCTTCGTAAATTAAATATTTTTTATGGAGTAATATGTTTCCAGCAAATTAACATCTGATGTTGCATACTTCTATAAGTGTGTATATTTTTAAAGTTAATCTTTATGTGAATATAAGTATTATAATTTGACCAAACATGTGATAATATAGTTTGAGGGATGCGATTAATAAAATCGGGAAACTATTTTTTTAAATCACATCATTTTTAATTATCTGGTTATTGATATTTATAATAACTATATTATATTGATTTTATAATTGTAGTATATACATTTTGTTCTTTCATTTTTTCAATCGTTTTTGTTTTAAATTTTTAATATAACAATAAGATAAACGTTATAAGCATTTCTTATTTTCAATTTATTTTGGAAGCTGATTTGATTTGTGCTATTCTATGGTAACAGTTGATTTTTTATTGTCAGTTTTCTTTCTTATCCGATATTTTAGGATTAAGTGTTATTTATTTTCTAAATATTTTTACTATTTTTTTTATTTCTGCTGCGCTTTTTAGAATTGTGTGTTTTATAATTTCATTTTGATTAAAAAGTTTATTCACTGTTGATTATATGGTTCGGAAACTTTAATTTTATTTTTTAACCAAAATTTTACTTTTATGGGAGTGTTTTATGCTATTCAACATCAGTTTTTTTTTTAACTTATACTTATATCAAGTATTATATTTTGTAAAGAAATTTCTGTATGTTTAAATTTTACTGAAAAATAAGTTATTTTAATCTTACATTTTTATTGCCTGTCGTGCAAACGTCATTACTCATTACACAATTATCCCAGTTACTAATCATGCAGCGTTTCTTAAGTAGGAGTTTGAGCTTCTCTCTGTTTTGTTTTAATCTATTGGAAAATACCTTGGTTACAGAATCACATCATGTTTGAATATAAAAAAAAAACTTGAGAAAATACTAAAATAAATAAATATTATGTAACCCCAATCATCTGTTTAATACTCTCTTGTTATGGTCATTATTTTTTATTTGACTTTACTTTCTTCGTTTGGAACAATCACTTTGTTGAATTCATATTTTAAAGTGAGTATTTCATTGCCCTATGTGTCCTGTATACTTTAAATAATAAGTATTCTATAAGCAGCAAAGTTATTGTATTTTTCTTCTATAAGCAGCTCAGTTTCCTGTTAAAAATTGTTTTCGTAAGTTTTTTTTACATGCGCAAATGTATAAAAAAGATGGAACATTTGTGAACTTGGTTATATGAAGTTGAATCTTTTGCAATATTATTGATCATCCCAATGAGGAGAAATCTGATAAAAAAATATGCATTTCTCATGATTGCGAGAGTGAATTTGGGCAGATCGATGAAAGTAAAAAAGGGTCCGAATTAGGATAAAACAAATTTATAAGTAAAAATCTTACACTTTAAAGTAAAGAAAAACACAAATAAAAAATAAAGAAAAACATCTTAAAAATTAGATATTGATGAAACTGTTAAACGAAACACCGAACGTAAGCAGTTTAATAATGCAACATCAAAAGTTTTGTAGATCCAGCAAATGAAATGCCTCTATCATAGCTGATAAGAAAAAACTAGCTATTGTTCAGGTTAATAATACAACCAAAGGAGGTATATATACAATACATAAATTGTTTATATGTTCGATAGTTGTCTCAAAAAATCACAACAGATGGCCATTTTTTATATCAAAGAAATGAATACCAGAGTTGTTTTAATGTCAACAAAGATTTCTCTAAGGCAAAATGCAAATTAAGTAAAATTCCTTATCTATTAAGCGTTATCAATTATGGAGCCATGCATGAAGATGCGAACAATTCAAAGGCTTTTTAGAGAACTCTGCCTTAAAATCAATGAAGTCAATTCAAGTGAACCAGAAGATATTTAGTATCATTCGATAAAGTCTAAAGCCGACAAAAACCAATGGGTTACGTGTTCAAGATCTAAGGATGATAATATTGCAATTTCTATCACAAAATGTGATAATTCTACTTGTAAAAGTCATTTTTTGTGTGTTTGTTTGAAGAATATGGTTATGCAGATTGTTTATTAGTAGCTTACTTTTCTTATTTATGAATGTTTTATCGCTTTAATATTAAAATATTTCTATAAAATGCAATTATACTTTCATAACTAAACAGTGTAATCATTTTTATAAAGAAATATTGTTTTTTTTAATTTATAGCTCACTTTTTGATAAAAATGTTTGTGGGGGTACAGTCCCCCCTCGAAACCTCCAATATCAGTGTCACGAACTTTTTGAAAAGTTAAAATGCTAGTTTGTATCATAACACTATAGAAGAATAAAAAATTAACTACTTTTAATAAAATCTGTTTATTTTGTGTTATTGTAGAAACTTTTATGATTTAGTAGTACGTTTCTCAATGAATCTGGATTTGAATATTTTATGTTATTTCAACTTTGTTATTGTCATTTTATTTTTCTTGTACGAATTCAATTTTGGTCATAGATATTCTGCATACTAAATTATTTTGAAGAATATTTTTCAAATTTATCTTTCAGAACATTTTTGATTTATAAACCATGTAACACTTTGAATGGGAAAAGAAAATGATCCCATTGGTGTGATCCAATATTTTATAGCGTAAAAATAAAAAATATCGTTTTCGTGAATTCCAAGTCATCACTATTTGCTATTTAACTGCCATATTTTTTCTTTGGTTTTTAAGGGTGCATTTATGTTATTTTTTACTTTCGGGTTCAATATTTATCATTCGTGAAAATGAGAACGTTACTTGTTTCATATCTTTCAATATTCTCAGAGGTTTATATAAAATGAACTCTAGTGTTTTATTCTTTAAATTGAAGTCCTTTCTCACTGTCGCTGCCTCTTTCGCGCAAACATTTAGTAATTTTTAAAGCTTTTATTTATCGTTTTGACTTTAATAATTTCCAAGCAATAGTTTGTCTCTTTTATTATTGGTAGGTATATAATTCTTTTTATTATTTTTTCTATCAAAAATACTTTGTAAATTTGGATATAGTATATTATCGAAATTTACTTGGGCGTCATTTAATATATTTAAATCTGAGAAATGTGTTTAAATATATTTAATCTGAGAATATATTTAAATCTGAGAAATTTTTATAATGTATTAACTGAATTATAATAATTTACTTTATTAAATTCTTTTAAAAACTATACATAATAAAAATACTGCAACGGATTAAGCAGTTATTTTTTAATGGTAAAACATTTGAAATCAAGTGATTTTATTAATATTGATAGTTGACTTCTTATCTTTTTAAAATATTTTATTTATAAATGTACTTTTAATGTAACTTTTGGTTTCAACTTAAAATTAGGGTTCTACATTTACGAAGTAAAAGCAGGTTAATTTATGGACTAACTTATATTAATTTTCCTGTCATTACGTTAAATCTGATGCTCACAATATGTAAGGCACATTTTTAAAGTCAAATTTTATAAGTATATTAAGTACATTTCGTTTTAAATGCATCATTTAATAATTTCAATTTTTTTTACAAAATGTGCATATCCCGTCATCATGTGCTTTGAAAAATACCCATTTCACTAAACAATAAATATAAACACATTTATTTAAAAGAAAATGCTAGTTTTTTATGATTTTTTCCTATATTCCTGTTTTAGATTAATATGAAACATTTTTTATAAAGGTATACATGAGAATTAGTAACAATCATTTGATATATAAATGTATATAAGTAAAAGAAAGTAAAAAAGTACATTTTACTTAAAATATTTCAAATGCAATATATTTTTAAATAAAATATTTCCCAAAATAAACTTGAGTAATTTTTTCTTTATTAAGAAAATATATATAAAATGGGTCATAATTGTATTTTACAATTTATAAATCTAATCTTAAACTGTATACTAGATCGGGATTATGTAGTTTTGTTGTTAAAGAATCCCCATCACTTCTGGTTAAGTTTAGCGTTTGGGGATGTGATGAGTCAAATAATTTCCTTGTTGCACAGAACTGTTATATGGTAGCCACAAAGTGGGTTACCTGTCATTACCCCGAAGATTGGTTCTTTTAATTCAAAAGCCTGGGTACGGTAGCAGATCAATATTCTCAATATGATATATATATATATATATATATATATATATATATATATATATATATATATATATATATATATATATATATATATATATATATATATATATATATATATATATATATATAGTTAATTAAATTTATTTCTCTTAACCTATATTTGTTTCTGTAGCATGAAATTAAAATCTAAAGCATTGCTTTGCTTTGCTTTTATAAAATCATTAGTGGAGTTTCTCATAATTCGAAAAGAGACATTCTCTATGAATTTCAAGTTTTATATTATAGTTACGAATGTGGAGCAGATGTCCTATTTATAACTTTTCAGCAGCTATTTCACAGAATTAAAATATTGAAGGACAATTTCTTTAAATTAATTTTCTTCCTACAGAAATTTAGACTACTCAGGCTCAATATTTCAATGCTATTTTTAGAAGATAAAATATATTTTACACAGGATAATTTCAATCTGAAAATAATTTTTGCATAATTTTGCAGATTTATGATTTACAGCGAAAAGTTGTAAATCACTGTGAAGCATTTTCACAGAGAACTGTGACACAGAGACAAAGCTTTCCTAGCGTCAAAGATAATATTTGTTCATGTCATAAATTTAAACGTGAACGGAGCAGATGCAAATGGTGTCTTTATTGAAAAGTGATTAATCACTTCATGTTTCCATATATAGTGATTAAAAATTTACTATAATATGGATAATTATATGCGTAACTATATTTTCATTAGTATAAAAATTATATTAACTTGTTCTTTTCTTAATATTAAGATAATATTTCATGTATTTGAAATCACATGAATGATTTACATACGTAATGATATGAATGAATTGTTATTATGTTTTTCCAACTTAGCACACTTCCACTTCAAAAAATATGTTTTAGTACAGTATAAATACAAAAAAATATATATAAGTTCAGCATTTAAAAACTTTAAAATTTGGTTTCATAAAAAATATTTTCAAAAACATTTAGCTTGCTTTATACTGAAATATTTCTATAAAAAATACATAGAGAAAGCAATGAGAAAAGCTATATTATGCAGAATACTATATTTCATTTAGGAAAAAAGCCATACAACATGCTTTAGATATTTTTATGAAACTGTCTCAAAATATATGATGACACAGTTATTACTGTAACTATGATCTTAGTTGAATGTAAAAATTTACATCACAATTAAATTTTATGGAATATAAGTAGAATAAGTATGACTCATCAACTGTTATTTCTTCCAACTAAATATACGAGTTAAAGTAGAATTTCGTGTGATAAAGCAACAGCTCTTCTAATATAAATATAAGATTTTTTTTAAATTTTGAATCTATTTCATATATAAATCTCGATTCCCCTAAAAAGTAATTTGGATTGAAAATAATCACGTTTTCTATAAATCATGTCAGTCATCTGTAGTAACATTGTCTGTAGATGAAATGCTAAAATGTATATATTAACTGACCTATTTATTTAGAGTTACATGAACTACAAATTTAAGAGAGAAAATATTTTTAACAAAAATATTCAAAGTAATCTAAGTACCATATTTTACCACATTTTTAATTCAATCAAAACTGTTTCTCGTTAACTTTCGTAAATTAAATTATAAACGTAAATTATTGTAGTCAATGGATAAGACAGTGATTTCATTATATCAACAGCAGAGTGCATGTAAAATATAACGAATATTTTAAACTATAAAAGCACACTCTTATTGGTATATGTCATGAAATGTACCTCATTCACATTACATTATCAATAATTTATTTAAATATAATCTATTATGCATGTTTGTAAGAAAGTTTCTCTAGTTATTTGGATTGTGCTGACAAGATTTTTACGATTTTACTCAGAATTGAAGCAGTTGCAACAATATAAGAACTATCTGATTGCTTAGGGAAATATTAAAATTTGGGAAAGTATTTTCAAACTATATTATTCTTATGACATCTATTTTCGATCAATAGTTTGATCAACTTATAATCTATTTAAGGTTTATATGCTTTTATTATATATATTATTTTGCAAGTCCGGAAAAACTATGTTTGTCTCATGAGTGGAGTCTTAGATTAAAACTTATTTGTATTTTTTAGAATATTATATCAATTAACTATGCTTTACTAACAATTTTTTTGAGATTTATTACGATATAACTAATTGTGCTTGGATGATAAATTGTACCTGTTATTAATAGAGGAAACTATCAAAATAAAATTTCAACTATTTTTGATGCTAATACTGTAACGTTGAGATTTTTAATTTAGTAAAATATTTTACAGGTATAAATATTGTAATTTAAATATCTTAGAGAGTTTCACAATTTAAGTGCAACTGAACTATTTAATATAATGTTAATTTTACTTCATATGTTAATGATATTTCATTTTTTAAATTCTTTAAAATATTAGATTATTTAAAATATTAGTAAATTATTCATATTTTTCCTTTTTACAAATTAGTTCTCCATGCTGGAAATTCAGCAATATTGAAAATAATTTTAAGCAGAATATTCACGACTTGATTAAAATTCATATTGTAGGACATATGATTCATATACGTTGTACATCGTTTTAGATTTATAAAATTAAAAAGAAGATTTATATTTTTTTAAATATTTGCTAATTATTATTATGAAATCTTCTAATAAATATTTGGTCAAGAAAACAGACAATAATTCCTTATAAAATAGAAATTTGAAAAAAAATTTGAGGTATAAAAATCTTTTGGAATTATCATCAAAATGTGCGATTTTCCCTCGGACAGATTTTTACTTCAGAATTATCGTAAATTTATATTTTATTACCTGCCATTTTCATACATTAATTCTTCTAAATTGATTACAACGATATTATATATATATATATATATATATATATATATATATATATATATATATATATATATATATATATATATATATATATATATATATATATATATATATATATATATATATATATATATATGTCTTGTATTTATTACACATCCTTTCTCTACTTTCCCATTTATTAATATAATCTACAACATCTAATAAATGCTTTACCAATATTTTTAGACAATACATTTATGCAAAACTGATAACAAAAGCTATTATTTGCAATATAACAAATTGTTATAATAGTAAAATTTGAATTCTTATTAATATTGTTAAAAATGAATCAGATTTTTTCATCTCTTCAAAAATATTTTTGATAATTTATATTTGTTGATAGCATTTTTCCATTACTAGCTTTACGACATTTCTTAAAAAAATAACAAAGATAAGAAATTTTGAAAAAAGATGAATCATTTAATAAGATATTCGTTGCAAGCCATTCCCATCAAATATATTTGTTGATATTTTCATGTTTAAAAATCACAATTTTAAATTAACTCAATTTTTCAAATTTTCTTTGTAGTAAGGCAAATGTTGGCAAACAATTTATTATATCTAAATGGTTTTGTGTCTCCTTTCCTTAAGTGGAACACACAGTTCTTCTAATTTAAACTGATTACTCACTATGGAAACTTGATTAAATAAACAAGAGAAAAATTTAATTAATAAGTAATCTCTAGCTCAACTTTTAAAGAGTTATTTTAAATTACTGTTTCACCATGAGAAGTATTTACCCACTGAAATATTTCAGAAGATTTACTTAGCCATTGCTACTTTGTTTCATACAATATTGTCAGAGCTCTCGTGAGTGAAAAACAAAAGTAATTTACGGGAATAAAGGAGAGAACCCAGTGGCCAACTTTCAAGGATGCTGACTTTCTTGCTTCATTAACTTTGTCGGCAGATTAACTTAGTTAATGTACTTAAGACAATACATCACAGCTGAGACTATTAAGAAACTAACACACAAACTGGAAACTGTCTCCTTAAAGCAATTAAACTAATAATGTTAAATAATTTAATTTTTAAAATAATCTCACTTTCAATTTTATAGAAGCCATAAAATTTTATCAAACAATTTGCAAGCTGTATTTTTTTAAAAAATTTTGAAAACAGAAATCCTGGATTTGTGAAGCTCGAATGATAAAAAATTCAGAATATGCGTCTTTTGGATATTTTTTCATATTTTACTTATAATTTGATGATTCATTAGCATTTTGGATTTCATTCTTTATTATTTTCCCATTATATTTCATGTATACAAAAATATTTATGTTAAACCAACAATAAGATTGGAAATACATTCTGAAGTTAACTTAGCTTATTGTTTGTCTCCTCATATTTAAATGTATAAACTCTGTATTTTAAAACAGTTTGTCATTCGTAAATATATAACGCTTATGCATTTAACAGTTGTATAGATTATATTATGTTTCTTTTTTAATTGTATATTATTTTCAGAAATGAGCTTGGATTGAACATTGACTTTTATTTAAAATAACATATTCCTTATTTTTTAAAATATTTCCGTCTGCATTTTCAATTTACACAATAGATATAAAATGATATAAAATTATAATTTTTATTTACGCTTTGACAAATTAGAAGAATAAAAAAATGTAGCACTATTTACATTCGATTTATAATAGTAAATATTAAAAAAGTTTCATTATTTGTTTTATCATAAATTTGAACAAAAAACGTAATTGATTCAAAGTTAACTTTTTCTATGTGATTATAATTTTTTCTTTGACATTTATTGAAAAATAATATTTTCAAAATCTGATATTTTTGTTGCGCTAGTTTTTTTATATATAATAACATTTTGTTTTTGTTTGTAATATATATTTCAAAATATTTAATTTTTGAGATTATATTTTGTTTCTTATTTAGTTATGATTATCAACAATTATAAACTTATAAAACAATTCATAAGACCAAAATGCTATCAAATAAAATATAATGCAATAATTGAAAACGTATAAAATAATAACAAATAAAAAAATTATTAATTTAATTTTTTTAAAAGCTATAAGCATAATATAAATGAAAATGTAATTATTCATAGATATTCTACTATGTTTAAATAATGTTATCAATGTTTGTTTATGAGAAAATTGTCTAAATGTTTTATACCGTTTCTCACTCCTTTAGCTTGTAAGTATTCGCCTTAATTCTGATGGTATTACTAGACAAACTAATTTAAATAAGATTTTTGGTATTTAAAATTCCCTACTTTAGTATGATTTCCATTTAAAATCTAACAAAATGTTCAAAACAGTAAGTATAATTTTTATTTCCAGAAATGTAAAAAAAAAAAAGATCTTGCATTGTCCTAAATTTCAGTATCAAAGAGTGGTCCATAATTTGGCAAAAATATTTTTGACATGACTGTATATACCTAATTGTATTTAAACAATATAATCTGAATTTTGACTCTTAAAAATACTAAATGAAATCAGTTTTAAATTAGTCTATCTACTTTTGCTTACTGCATTCAAGTCATTGAAATTTTATACTTTAAATTACAAACTTTCTATTTTCCTCTTCTTTTAATTTTTAAATGTGTCTCAAAGTAACACAATCTTTACATCATACTCGGATCATTTATTACAAGATATATTTAGAGAGCTTGAACAATATTAATTTCTCTTCATTTCCAAGCTGAGC
This sequence comes from Latrodectus hesperus, assembly GCA_037975125.1. Lineage (NCBI taxonomy): Eukaryota > Metazoa > Arthropoda > Arachnida > Araneae > Theridiidae > Latrodectus > Latrodectus hesperus. The sequence goes on along the minus strand of CM075856.1, from coordinate 16,279,811 downwards.
ATCATAAGAATATTTGAAGCTAGTTATAACATGTATGTGTAATAAAGAGAAACATATAGAGATTACACAGGAATTTTTTCTAAACGCTGAAACTCACTAAAATATAAAATCTCAAAGGGAATTTTCAGGTTTTTATTTATTTATCAGTAGAACTAAGTTTGATTTTACCTTATATTATAGCAATTAGTTTTCCCATTTAAATTACATTTGAGATAAATTCATTCAGAATGAATAAATTTTAGAATTTTATCATTTATTTAAAAATTAATAATATACTTAAATTTAGTTGTGATTCACAAAACAGAATTCATTGAAAAATTTCCATTTCAGTATTTAAATAAATTTTGAATAAAAGTGATGCATATTCAAATTAATAATTTAAATAATTTTAAAGCAAATTAAAAGCTACAGTTTTTAGAGACATTAACTCATGAATATTTATTATTTGCGAAATTAAATAATTATGTTTCATGAAAGCAATTTTCGAACTATTTAAGCTTACCATTTATAATTAGAAAATCTGCATTCTAAACTATTAAGTATTTTTGATATGTTTTCATATCGTTCTAATAGTTTGCTTAGAATAAATGTTTCATTAATGTTTTCCTATAACAGTATGTTTAAAATTAAAATGTTCGTTATAAATTGCTGCAAAAATGAAATATGTTTCAATTATACATTTGCGTGTCTAAATTTATCTTAAATAAAATTCATATATTTAGTATTTATTAAAATTATTATAATATATTTTGTTTTCAAAAATATGTGTGTTTCTACCTTAAAATTCTGTTTGATTTCAATTCTTTATTTACCTGAATTCTAATTAATTTTGGTAATTCTATATGTTATATTATATTAAGCTTAGTAAATTGCGTTATAATTTTCAGTTTTTTGCAAATGTATTTTGCCTGATGTACCTAGGGTTTAAAATTTTTATGTCATATTTCTTATTAAACTTATCAGGATACTAAAATTAAAATGAAATAGCTTGAAAGTGGAATTTAATAGCATAAAATTATTTAGGGTACTCATTATTAAATGAAATATAGTTGTTATTCTATTTACTTACAATCAAAAACATAATGAGTAGCATCGTGATGAATTATTTTGTAAAACCAGTTAAAATTCAAGTATGTTATCGCTTTTTCATATATAAATAATGATTTTATCGGTAATTTCAAACAATGCAGGATATTAAACATTATTCGACAACTTTGCAAAGCTAAAATTGATGACAGTGAGTGTTTCCAAAATTTCAATTTATTAATGTTGAATTGTGTACGAACTCCATAAATATTTATTATCACATATCAATAATTTGGTATGATGTGTTTTTCTTTTATTTAAATCATTGATAAATTTCTCTATAATATTTAGATTTATTTATTCAACAACTATATTTGGATATGTTACGTTTTTTCTGTGAAATTAGATTGATTAAAATTTGCATTTCTTAAAATTGTTTTTAAATAATTTGTTTTTTTTTTCACATATATTGGGAAACATGACTTATTAAGAACAAACCTCCAGCATAATTCCTAAAACTACATAAGGCAAACTGTAGAGCCTGAGTTTAAAATTATCAATTCTAAAATTTTGCCTTTAGGGATATTCATATGTTCAATTGAATATAATTTCTTTAAATCATCTAAATCAATTGTTTGTAATCGTATATTACATAGAAGTACTTTAAAATTTTGTTTCAGTAACTAAAGGCACAGAATAAGTCAGCAATACTATAATTTCATGCAAATTCCTTATTTATTGTCATATGTCTAGACAAGTGGAAATTTTTACAACCAAATTTTCCATTAAAAATAATGTGTTTTATTAATAAGTAAACTTTTTGTTGTACCTGTGCTAATTAATTCCAAAATTTACTTTCATGAAAATTCTGGAAAATGTATGATAAAAAAATTTCTTAATTTTTTTTACATCATTATAAAAAAATTGAAATGCTTAAAGGTGTGTCTCATATGATTCTATTTGAAGTATATAAAATTTCTAATCGATATTTTTTTCAAATATATTTTACATTCCATTTTCCCTTGATATTTTTACAAGGAATAATTTAAAATAATAATAATTATAATTTCTAATTAACAAAATAATTTCAAATAATAAAATTGCTGAATAATATTTAAAAAAACAGACCATTATATAAATTTTTTAAAAAAATAATTAGTTTAAATAAATAGTTTCTATTGTGAGAAACCACTCTAATTTAAAACAATATTTTAAATATTTTAAAGAAAATCAGCGAAATCTTTGACGAGAAAATTACATCAAAACTATATGTAGTAGTTTATAAAAAATGTGATTAATTTAATTTGTAAAAAAAAGCTTATAGATTTTACTTCAAAAAATTATAGATTAAATAATTATCGATTTTCAATTTTACTTTAAGTGGTAGCAAAATGATAGTGAAAAAGAAAAAGAAAAAATAGTAGAGAAAATAAGTAGAATAAAAAGAGAAAAAGAAAAAGAGGGTTTTATAACAATGTGATTCGTAAGCTCTTTTTTTATTTTAATAGTTGGTTTTTTTCAATAAAACAAATTATCGATTGAAATCTGCAAAATTTGGATAAAAATATATCCTAAAAGGCTATACATGCATTGAATTTGGATGTTATTTTATTTTGCTGTATATTTTCTATGAAATAAGAAAATTTTTAATGTGTTTATTTGTTTTTTAATCAAATTGCAAAAAAAAAAAATTTTTGCATATAGTGTCTGAGAAATATTTTAAGTTCAGAAAAATATTTTAGAGAAGTTTATAGACATTTTTAAATTTTATATTTTTCTTCTTGATTTCGAATTGTGTGGGTGTTATAATGTATATAATTCTCTATTACAAATTTTAAAACCCTTTTTAGACAAAAATTATAAAGTTTAACATTTCTTTAGGCTAAGTTGGAAAAGTGTGTGGGTGCTTTCTTAAAATAAAAGATTCAAAATGGTTATGCAATATTATAATTTTTCTGTTTATTAGTAAAGCTTTCATATTTCTTCTCGATTTTTTTTTACTGAAATAATCTTGATAGTATATAATTTTCTCTTAATACATATTTTCCTATAAGTTAAAGTATTCTTATTTTCTTATAAATGGTTTTTCTGAAAATTAAACATTTAATATTTCACAATATTTTTTTTATTTTAATAGTATAGTACTTTTGAAATGTTATACAGTTTAATTTATAGGTTTTTCTCCCACATTTATTGACACAATAGAATACTTTCAAAAATTATTTTTCATGAACAAACAATTTAAAATTTTAGAAAAGGAAATCCCAACATACATTTATAATCATTTTTAATAAATATAAAAATTTGGTGAATTATGATGTTGAATTAATATATGATGTTAATACATGATGATTAATGATGTGTTGAATTAATGTATTTTCATTAAGAATACATACAAAATTTCTACATTATCAAGCCATTTTATGTCATTTAGAAGTATAAAAAACATTGGGCCAGAAGGGATACTGATTATCAAACCACATTCATGAAAAATAATAATTTAGATGATATCCATTTTACAGTTACTCAATTTTGCATTAGCAAACCATTTATGTTATAAGTCATTACATTATCAAGCACATATTTATACAGATGACATCTTATTTTTCTGAACATTTGTAAAGTTTGTAAATTTTTGGTTTTAAAAAGATGCTATTGTACAGTCTTAATTATTCTAATGCTTAGTGTTCCTAATTTTCAAGATAACAGTTTGTAAATAATATTTTCTTGATTACCATTTGTTTTTAAGGATAACTTGGTGTATTTTCGCAGATATTAGTTAAATCTTATCAATAAAAAACTATTTATCACATGCTCATATGCAAAAAATAATTAGGAATAGAACTATGTTGTCATGATTATTCTGTTAATAAAACTGACAATAAGTTTAAAAAATACCTGAAAAATCGAAAATGAAGAAAATATTTCTCATTGTTTAAATATAGATTTTTGTAAGCTGTATAATTTTTAACACGATATAAAATATTGCACTTCTTGATTTTTTTATGTAATCATTAAGAACATTGAAACATTGTATACTAAATAAAATAAGTTTTCTAATAGCTAAAAACTTTTGTTTTTTGATGTTTGTCCTTTTATTTTGTTTATCAAAAATAATTTATACATTCATTCTTATGAATTAACTTATGCCATATAGATTATTATTCATAATACTCTGTTTCCTTAAGTTTATTTGACATGTTTTCCTTATCTATTCACTGTTCTAAAATAATGTATTTTATTTACCAAATTTCAGACATTGTATACCTTATTTTCATTTTAACATTTTGGTTTACATGCCATTGTTATTTCCATATCAGCTTTCTGGCTTTTTTTGAATAATGAGTGAGTATGCAGGTCTAAATTAATGAGAAGTTTAAAATTAAATAAGTAGAAGTGATTAGGCCTATCTAGAAAGCATGCAACACTAGGAAAATGGGAAAAGATTTTTAAAGTTTGGAAATAAAAATAATTAAATCAATTAAACGTAATTATACCCTAAGACGCATAATTAAATGCAGATGCATTTCCTAGATAATTGAGCGTAGCTGGTTTCATTAAGAGTAGAAGTAAGATCTGTAAATTTTTATAAATAAAATTTAATCAAATTACCTTACAAATAAATGAGTGCTCGGCTCAATTATTTATTACCCCATTCATTATTATTCTTACTTTTATTTTATTTTAAATGCCACAAAAAATCAACAAATATATTTCCATTATATTTGTATGTAGAAAAAGACAGCTGTGTTTTCAGAATTAAGAAAAATCAATTCGATAATACAGTATAATACCTTTTAGTACATAATAACACAAAGTCATGTAGTAAGAAAAGCATATTATTTAGTTTGACTATTTTTTTCCTCGAAATGAAATTGTTAAAGTATATTAATCGCTTTCATCATAAATGTATGAAAGGTACCATTTTTCCCACTGTAAAATTAACAAATTTGGATGTATAACTTTATCATTCATTTTTGCATTGTTTTTAAGAATATTAAAAAAAACTGTTTTAGATATAACATTACCAATGTTTATTAATATTTGTTTGTGTAGAAAATAAAATAATGTTTGTGTAGAAGAAAATATGTAAGTACTTTGATTATTGTTCTGTTGAGTTTTTACAGACTATACTATTTTATTTAATTAGTATGTTAATAAATTATTTTGTAATTGCAAATATGAGAGTAATGCATATTTTAAGAAACCATTCTTCTATTAGCTCAGACGCAATATTTTTACTTTTGAAAGAGAGATACCAATATACATTTCATTTTTACATTTAAACGAATAATTTAAATGTATAGTATCGTTAAATATATCTTACTTATTAATGGAAATTTTCATTGTCTATCATTTATTTTTTTAATTAAGTGATATAAACTCTAATATTATTTTATGGGAGTGTCATGTAGATATCTAACAATGTTGATTTAAGTACCCTCAACAAAATTCAAAAGAATATATTGTTTATAAATTTACCATAGATAGTCACAAAAATAATGGGAAGTTGATATACAGTTTAGTTTCAAATATTGTCATTCTAAGGAAAAGCCAATTAGATGGTTACTCAAAATTACTCAGAATAGCAACCATTCCCATAAACACGGGAATAGTGCTTTCCCCATTGTTCCCACAATTTCCTGCGTTTTACGTTATCCAACTTGATTTAGTGAATAATTACGCTTATCACATATATTAGTAAGAATCTGTTTTAGTTTTTCGATGTGCATAGAGCCTTCATACAAAACAATTTAAAAAGATTTTTTTTAAAACAGTGCTATTATTTTTTACGTTTTTAATTAAAAAATAACATCTTATTTGTCATAGAGAACTAATCTGTATTATTTATAACTATGTAAGTGATAAAGAGATCATTCCATCATCAGACATTTTGAGTTTTTGACAGAAGAAAATTACTATCCAAAAACGCTTCAACTAAAAGTGATATTTAAAATATTTTTTCTATTCTGTGTAAACAAGAATAGTAGCATTCTGTGATCTACTTATCATAAATTAAAACATTAAAATGATGAATGAAAACATATTAATTTTTCCTTTATCAAGATAATATTAGAAAAGTATATGGAAATTATATATTTGCCAAAAAATATTCTATAATAAATATTTTTTATAAGCATTTTGAATTTTCTATTCTAAATTGATAAAAAGTTATGTAATATATTTATTTTGAAAAGAATTAAAGAATTATGTATAAATCGGTACTTACATATTAGCGTCACCATGATTTTTAAGTCGAACGAAAATAAATTCTTTTTAAACATAATAATACATTTTTTTTTCAGAATTATAAGTCAATTTTTCAGAAGTGAAAAAAAAGTGTTCAAATTATAGGTTACGCGCTAATTCTACTTACATTTTGGAACAAAATTAGCTACAGTGACCCTAATACGTAAGTACCTATGAATCTTTAGAAATATTACATATAAATTATATTGCTTCATTCACAAAATATTTAGAGTTATGTTTGGGACTGAAACTATAACATTTAGTTTATTTTTCGCAAAAAATACTTCAATGAGTCTTTAAAAATTTCTAAGAGGCAGAGAATAAAATTGAAATAAATTAATTGTCTAATAAAAGTAATTTAAAAATAACTCAAACATACTTTTCATTATAATTATTAAAATTAAAAATATTTAATAACAAAATTTTTAGCCGACCACAATGTCTAGTGGTCAGAGTCCCTGACTACGGATAGGGAGCTCCTGGGTTCAAATCCCTTTTCGGGCATGGATGTACTTTTTCTCTCTATCTATCCTGTCTTTGTCCTTTCCTTGCATGAATGAGGTGTGAATGGTTGCCTACCGTATAAACGGGTCCCTATGGCATGTGTGTCCTGAAGAAGTCGGACTCCACACCAAAATGTGGTTCAGTTGAAAAAGTGAACCACCGCACCCCATATTGCCAGCCTAGCTGGCACACGACAACAACAATAAAATTATTAAAAAAGGAATAATTTAAGAAAATTAAAACCACTTTGTTTTATTAAATAATCAACATGTGAATTTGATAATTTAAAAATAAAATAAGTTAAAATTGTTAGTTAAAATTCAAAGATATGTTAGTTGTATTTGAGTAAACAAATTAAAATTTGACTGTGAAATTTCAATTAATACGTTTTTATGTACTTTATCGTAATCTTTTTACTTTCATTGTTTGATTTACTTGAAGATTGAAGATTGTTTGACACATTTGACTTGTTTTGGTGAAAATGTAAATCGTATGTAATTTCATACACTGAAAATCACGTTTCATATCGTAATTTAACACGACAGTTTTTAGTAAGAAACATTATGAAGGATCAATATAATTCTTTACTGACAAATAGAATATAGGATAAATTTTTTTAAAAGTCTAAATTCAGCATACCACTTATTCAAATCCATTTCATACTAAAAATGAAGAATAAATTATATTGTATACATCTGCAGTTGTATACTTTACTTGAATCAAGTGTGTATTTTTCGTAGCATGTCCATTTTTGGACCTTGAATACGTTGTTCACTATTGAGCCAACTAATGTATATTTGTAGAAAAATTAATTTCTTTGAATTAATTTCTTTGAAGTTGTGAATTATCGCATGTACAAAAGGATATTATCAAATCAAGTTTGATTAAAATATGCTCCAAACATTCAGTGTAATTTTAATTCAATCATTCATTTACAATCCTCAGAATGAAAACTCGAAGAAAATTTATCAATACTTTAGATTTGTCCCTTACACTAATAATTAATTTGGCTTAGGTTGAACTAAGCACACTAGAAGCGTAGAAATTGACACGCCACAATTGACGTTGATAAAATATGTACAGAAATCTGCATCAACATTGTTGGTGTATTAAATTACTAAAGCACATATTTTATGCATGAGCGTTAAAAGGAATATTTAAGTTAAGAGCACATTATTTTAAGTAGAGTTATAACAGAGAAGAGCTCCTATAAATTCTTAACATATTAGATGTAATGATGAGAGATGATTATGAAGGATTAACTACGGAAATTTAAAATTTAGATTAGACAGAATTCTCAATCAGAAAAGTCTTCTTTATGATACTAAATATGTATGTGAAGGGCTATCGATCCAAGGTGACATAATTGATTCCTGACTTATAATGTTTCTAAAAATAATTGATATATGTATATAAGTGAAAAACAACTGAATAACTGGATTTAATCATAACATTTAATACATCATTTGTCTTTATGTAATACACAATAATATGTGAAAAAAATGTTTTCATTTAATTTATGGATCAATCTCTTATTTTAAGTTTAATTTAATTTCACATAAATTTTTGTTTCATCATTTTTTAAAAATATTTAAAAATGAATGACATATTAAATAGTTTGTATTTTTAAGTAGTTTCTTTCAATATGATTTTTTACTATTTTTATCGATGCATTTTTATCATATATGTTGCTATATTATTATAGATCTAATCGTAGTATATTATATAATAAAATTCTGTAAATGTTTATGTGAGTTCTAAAAATTAATGTTTTTTTACTCTCTCTCCTTGGCTATGGATACGTATAAGATCATAGAATACATTTTAAACAGTCTTCCTGGAAATTTATATCATGTGAGAAAAAAGGAAAACAAAGGGAAAAATACATTGAACCAAATGTCAAATCAACGATTAGCGAGATCAGTTTATTTATAATTTAAAAAATTCTTATATTTTCTGTCTGTGGCTCACTGCACTGAAACACTATATTACTTAAAACATTTTTTTTCATTTCGAAAATTGGATAGTAAGGAAGGTGTATTTAGTACAGAACAACAAAAAACAAAATTTATGTGATCTATTAACTCACTGAGGCTAAAGCACTAAGAATTCTGACAGAAAAAATTTGAAATATTTAATTAATTATTTAAGCATTGCTTAGATACTGAATTAGAAAAAATAATAACAAAATCTAAATAAGGAAGGTTAAATCTGAAAAATACGAAGAGAAAAGTGTAACGTGTTTTACATGTATACACTTAAATTTTTGTGCTATTTTCTTCCTTGATCTCCATTCATTTGCGTTTTTTTTCTGTGTTTTCCATCTTAATGGTGTTCTCGTTTTTCTGTTGTAGGCAATGAAAATGTCATTGGATGAGATACTATTCACTTTATGATTTTTATCCCTTGAAGATGTTTGATTTATTTGAAACATATAAAGAAATCTAAATCTCATATTTCATTCATAATAGTTTTATTTGTGAAAAAAGATTCAATTAGTTTCTTAAATAATCTTTAGGGATACATTTTGAATATAATGAAGTATCATTTAGATAATTTTATCTACACCTTCAAAGTTATGGCAAGTGCAGTTGAGCAAGGAAAGCAGATTGCTTTGAATGGAATAACTTTATTTTTATATTAAAATCTAATTTATTTCCTATAATTGGTATATAACTATTTATAATGCTTAAATGTTATAACAACTGAATAACATATTGTATATATTATTCACCTAAAATTAATTTAAAATCTTCCATTAAATTTACTTATTGTTAAATACGTCCTAAGATTTTATTTCTTTCATTTAATACTATTATTCAAGCTTTCTTATTTTGATTAAGTTCTATTTTTCAAGCATAATAAGATTTTTGAATGTTCGTTTAAATAATTTTATTCATAGCTGTGATGAAAATCATAGGAAGGCATAAAATCGTTATCATGGTATCAGCAATATCATCAAAAACAACTGTTTAGAAAACGCTATTATATTTTGAGATATTATAAACATTATTAGAAATTATATAATTCCTAATTCTCTGGCTTGTGACTCTGAATTAAGGATTCCTTGGATATATGAAATAATTTCAGCTATATTAGTGACTAAGTAGACATAGATAATGCAAAAAATTTCGCCTGAGTATTTGAGAAAAATTTCTTATATATTAATCGAATTCCCAAATTTTGCATTTGAATGATTTCTTCTACATTTATACAACAAAAATGGAGGAATATTATCCCATATAATTTTAGATAATAGCTTGCTATTTGTTACTTTCAAGGTATAATCTAGCAAAATAATAATTATTTTTTCAATGATACCATCCGTCATAAAATACCAAAAGAAAGACAGCTGTTTTGTTATTTAAAAGTAATCTATTCTACACTTTTATTGATTCGGATTGCTCATAAATATGTTGTTGTTGCTTGTGACACTTGGGAAAACCAAGCTCGCTATGCCGTTGGCTATGGGAGTTTAAGTCAGCGTCTTTCGTTTTTGGATCAGAGCACTACGAAGGTGAAAGTACGACTTTCCTCTATTAAGGTGCCTCATAATTTTGAACCATGGTCAGGTGACGAGGTCACACCTGAGCTGGCACCCTCCTCTTCACATCCACGCCACACCAGCGGAAGGACTTTGGACGACACAGGTTAACGTGTACACGTCCCCAACCCACGGAGTTCCAGCAACCCACTGAAGGAGAGTACACCATGGTCACCCTCCCAACCCCTGCCCGCGACAAATGATGCTTCACTTTGCTGAGATTACGGGAAGCGACACCAAATTTTTATAATTTTGATAACACCAAAATTTAATTTCAAAACTATTTTCTCCTTATATTATGAATTTTACTAAAACATGAATATTATAGCTACAAAACCCTTAAATTAATCTTTCATTGCAGGGTTTTAAAATATAAAAACAGGTTTGTTATAATGTCGCAGAAGTTTATTAAATTAGCAAAAAATTAAAACACAAACCATTCTATTTCTATTTTGTAAGAAACTAAATTTCCATTAGCTTCACACAAATACATTTATAAAATATATGCCTATATTTATAACTGCTTTCAAAGCATAAAGCAAAAAAGTATTTAAAATTATAATTTCGGAAAAGTTAAATCGTAATAAATTATGAGCGTGCGTACTTAATGTAGAAAAATACATTATTAAATGCTGAATTAAAATGACAATTTCTTAGAAATGTAAACTTATGAGATATTTTTCCAATGGAAAATAATATTTTTCTGTAATTTGATCAAGCGAAATTAAAGGCAAATTAATTAATGATTTTCTCAACTCGAATAAAACATAATATTTATGATTACTTGCTAACAAAACAAAATCAAAATAAATTATTCATATTCTTAAAAAAGTACTAATTAAATCGTGCATTAAATGATAAATGCGTTTCCGTCTCCACTTAGCACAAAACTAAAATTAGTCAGATATTTGCTAACATTTATGGCAATATTGTTTTACTTAATATGAAAATAATTACTTTCACATTGTTCCACATGCCATAATATAAGAATCATCAAGAAATATATAATAAAAATACGAATTAGAATATCGTATTAAATATTATATTCATACTAAAATATTATTTATAATATAATAACAGAAACAAATTTTATATAATTAAGTCATTATTTTGTTTCATTAATGGAATATAACAACAACTATTTTTTAATTTATAATATAATTCAGTAGGAAAATTAATTTTTATCAGATGTTTCGAATTTATTAAATAAAATTTAAAATATTTAGCTGTAACATTTTTCTTAATACTGCATACATATTCAATTTGTAGAGAAACGTACAACATCCAGTGCTTATAATTTTGTTGTTTTAAAATTTAATTAAATTCGATGTTGGAATTAGTTGAATATACAATAAATTGAATTTATTTTAAAAAAGACATCCAAAAATCATTAATCAAACTTTCAATGAATTTTAAGTATTCTAATATATTGCAGAAAAATTGTTTTAATATTTTATTTTATTTTGAAATAATTCAAATATATGCTATTATTACGAGTGAAATCAAATTTAATTTTCAAAAAAGGATGATTTTTTTTTAAATTTAGGATTGTTCTATCCATTATATTTTAATTATTTCCTTAGAATTATACACATTAATAAACAAAAAATAAATATCTTAAACATTATAATAAATTTACGAAAATTAAAAAAATAAAGTTAAATGCTTTGTTATTATTGTAATTGCAATTTGTTCGCTACTTTTGAATTCAACATGATTAATAGCAATGTTGATATCTGATTGACAGTTTAACATTAAACTTTTAATCCTTATGAAATTTAATTTTCATTCGTTATCTAAAACTTTTTTTTATATCTTAAATACATAAATACATATTTTTAAATAATAATTCTCTTCTATGCAATTTTTTTCTAAAATTTCCTAAGTTCCTTTTCTAATTTCCTTTTCTAAAATCTTACAAAGTATAAATGTGTATGAGGTGAGTTATATATAAATATATAAATATATATATATATATATATATATATATATATATATATATATATATATATATATATATATATATATATATATATATATATATATATATATATATATATATGATATATGTATATGTATATGAGATAGTATATATATGCATATATGTATATGTATATATATATGATATAGACATAGTAATTATTTCACTCAAAAGAGATGTTATTTTTTCCAACACTAGCTACTAAGTTTTTCACCCGGGAATAGTAATAAGGGGCTAACTATTGGCACATTTTCATGATCTAGAACCTCATACTCCCAATATGTTTTTTCAAGAGGTCAAAGAAACTGGTACATTTGATCTAGACCTCTTGGATTGTAAATCTTTAAATAAAAGGTATGTCTATCGCCAGAGAGATAACGGCAGGATCTTCAAACACTTTTTCGCTCAAATTACTTGGGACAACTCAGGCAGTTTGAAAGAAAATTACGAAGCGTTTCGCCCATTGAGGTAGGAGATGTTTTAATATCCAATGACAACATCTAAGAGCTGGACTGTTTTTTTAGGAAAAGTGATAGATGTCTTTACATCACCAGATGAAAATATTAGACTTGTCAAATTCTTGACTAAACATGGAGCAACTCTACGTCCAGTATTGAGGCTATATCCTCTCGAAGTTGGTGAGAAAAAATGAAGTGTTCCAAGAAAATGAAACACATGTGAAAAAGTTTACTTGCTCTGATACTAGTAAAACTTAAAAGTATCCTTTCGAAAAGGCTGATTAATGAACCTCTCGATATGGTAGGAGGTTAAAATAGGTAAAAAGACTTGTGTTGTAGAATTGAACTTTGCTTTACAGCAAGAACTCTTTAAATTTTGGACTTTATATAATATCCTAAGAACTCTTTTTCAGAACTTAAATATTTAATATAAGGAAAAATTTTGTATTTTAAATTAATTTTATTGATAATTGAAATATTTTGTTATTTTGATATTTTATAATTTGAAGTAAGTTGATTTTTTTTAAACTTATTAATTTGTATTTTGATACTGAGAATTGTTTTTTAATTTTAATTTAAATATTTGTTTGAGTTTTCTGAGATGTAAACTCAAATATGGGAAGATGTTGGAAATCTTGGCGACTAGGAAAAAATAATGTAATCCTCTTTGCGAATTGAGGATTGAGGACATCAGATTCAGATCCCATACTCCCACGCGAGAAAATGTAAGCAGAATGTTACTATGTTTTGATGCGTAAGAAATATAAATACTATTAGAACTAAAAAGGATAATTACTATTAGAACTAATTAGAATAATAGAAAAAGAATAATATAAATACTATTAGAACTAAAAAGTGCGTGCGCACCGAAACTAAATTTTATAAATGATTTCATGTAAATATGCCTGTTCTCCTATAATGTTTTTAGTAATAAATAGATTAATATAGATATTGGAGAATTTTTCTTTGGTCATGTGTATAGAACTTAAATGGAATGTTCCTGAATCTGAATCCTGGGACGAAAAAAGGTAAGAGTAAATTTTCTCTCACAAATTGATTTCTTTTGGAGATTGAATTGTTCCTGAAACGTATTTTATTGCACATGATATAAGGCTTTTCTATTATAAATTTGAAACCACACACTCTCATTTAAGGATTGAAAAATGCAGAGTTTGAAGTCAGTTTACTTAATATTTCAAATGACTAATATAAATAATATTTAACTTGTATTAATTAATTTCACACAATGTATGCTAAATGTTAAAATACATTTTGAATATTTATTTAAGACTAAAAGTTTAATCACATCTTTCAACGTGTTAAAATGTTAATTTCTTAAACACATTTACAATCTGTTATATCTTTTTTTTAAATTTAGAATTACTTAATTTACCTGAATAATATAACTTCTTATTTTTTATGATTATATAAAACCGAAATTTATTTGTGTTGCAAAATTGTGATTTTCATTTGTTAAATCATAGATATTAATAATATGGTCCTTTCTTCTGATTCACTTTAGCCTGATTACATTTTTAGTTGAATAAAGTTTGTTTTTAACGCAAAAGCTACAAAATATTCAAATTAAGTTGCTAATAATTTCATAAAGAATATTGATATTCCAAAAATAAACATCACATGTAAATTTTACAAAAACTACAAACCAGCTGCATTAATCCTTATTTTAAATTGAAATAATTACTTTTTAAAGCTGATTTGAATAATAGTTCATAGAACGTACATTTCTATTATAAATAGCGCTAAGCTTTCACTACCTTAGGAATTAATATTCCGTAAAATTTTTATTAAGTACTTTATAAATACTTGCAATACATTATTGTGATAGTAATATTAAATCTATATGTAAAATCAAGACATTAACTCTTCTCTCTATCAATGGATGTAATATTACATCACACAAAAACGAGGTCATTTTTCTTAAAATCCTGAGCGAATCTTTGAAGACTGAATAAATGAACAGTCGGCTCAAAGTTGTCTCTAAAAGCACTAACAAGCATTAAAGAAATCGAGCCTCTAATATCTTTCACCATCAACGATGGGAACAATCGTAAAAGAAACCTATAAAGTCGAAGGTATTAGGCATTGCAGTTGGATTATCATGAATGACAACCAAAGGATTAAGTTGCTGGAGACGCAAGAAATCACAGAATTCTTTTTATGGGAGAATTGACTTTGTTATCTTATTGGCAAAGAATCTTTTTTTGTACTTTGTATTTCTTTATTGTACATTTACAAATGGCAACAATACTTCTTCACTTCATAACTAAGTTACACTTTGGCCCACTCAATTATAGAGTGCTTTAAATCAAATTTGTTTCTAAGTCATTATTTAAATGATCACGTTTTATTATCATGTTTTGTTTTGAAATATGTTTCTATCTTTTGAAGTTATAGGTTAACATTTTGAAAATTAGATTTTGTATAAATTACCGCACTCTTATTTAGTTAAATGTTTTTTTTCGTTTTTATTGATTATTAATATAGGAAATTCTAATTCATATTTTTGATTTTGAATATTGCAAATATTAGTTAATTATTAAATCGGAAGGTTAGTTTTTGACTCCATGCGTCCTATTGTTCGCACTTTGTGTTACAATCAGCTTTTGAAGATAAATATTGAGAATATGATTACTCCATTCCAATTTATTAAAATAGTTTTCTGGTAGATTTTCATGTTTTCTCCTGAAAAATTAAATACGACTACCACCAACGTTCATAATTTTTATGAGAATTTTTTGATACGTACTTTTTTCTATTTAATGATTAAAAACATACTCCTATTTTAAAACATAAAATTAAAATTCAATTTATATAAAATAAACCAGGTTATAATTATCTACAATTTGTAAAGATTAATATTCCTCATTATAAATTGTAGATAATGGTAGTTGTATTAATTTCACAAAAAAGTTTTTAAAACCATTTTTATACAAAATATCATTTTCATTGAGATCGTTCAGTGGCTTGTCAACTCTCACATAAAAAATATTAATCCATTTAATTTTTTTCCAACGGCAGTCACTTGGGTAACGAACCCTATGCTACAACAAGGCCAGAAACTGCTACATATTTGTCGTTACCCATCGGCCACCTGTGAACTAAGTCACGGAGGCGAGTAGCGTTGCCCACACCATACCACCACAAGCACGTTTATAGGGTGGGTCACATTCATACATCATAACAGAAGAAAGAACAGAGAAACACAGAGAGAACAGAGAAATAAAGAAACATCCATGACCAAACCGGGATTCGAACCCGGGACCCACAGCTCAAGAGTCAGGAAATCCACTTAAATTAAGTAGCAGAAAATTGTGTTATTTTTATTTCATCAAATTAATTAATGAAATAACAAAAACAATTGACCTACATTGTCCTACCTCATTTTATTTTAGTTTATTTGTTACTTATGGGATTATATGGCACATTGTCAAAGTTTACGCAGACTTGGTTTTAAATCAGAAATTAAAGACCGAATAAAATCCTTTTAATAATACGTTATAAAAAGTCTATATTTGAGTAAATAGCTTGTTGTTTTATTTATTTAACTAGTAAAGTTATATATTAAATAGTTCTACTTATTTAATTTTTTACTTAATTTATTTTCAAATTTATTACTCTGCTGAGCCAAATTTAACCAACAATGTAAATTTTAAGTACATAGTTATAAAATTACAGAAAAAAATCTTAAGATTAATAATTTGCAATATCCGAAAATGTCTTTACCGAAACCAGACAGTTGACATGAGTTTTCAAAAAATTCACGCGGTCAGCAAGACAAGGCTAAAAAGAGGAAAAACGCAATTAAAAATATTAGCTTAGAAGACAAGTGAGTTATTCTTGTGAAATATGTCCAGAAATAATCACCTGGTTGAATTCATACGTAGAAGAATAATAAAAAAAAATTTGAAAGAGGTGAATGTATAACCAATGTTGATAAAGAGTTCAGAATCTGTAAAATTAATATTTATTATTCCTGAAAATTTTGAAGAGCATAGGTACAGCTGTTAGAAAGATTGGTGATGGCCACCCCATTGAACCAACTACAGTGGTTGACTGATACATCGTTCTGCAGTCGAAAAGAGCCTGAAACAAAACGAAAAAGAGCTTCAAGCATTCTTGATCTGCATCTGTGTATACAATGTGATTACAAGTATTGCGTTTACTATAAGCAGATGTCTTCACAAGGATGGCATATTAGCTTTCCGTCTTGAGCGGTGAATTCACCTGAAAGCTGACTATTGATCTCCAAGTTTATAGTGGTTCAAAGTGTATGAAAATTGGATATCTATTCAATGTAATCGTATTCTTTTTCCAGTTGCTTCAGTGTCACATTTGATACTCTATGATTTAGACAGAGGTCAGATCATGGTTTCATCCAAGTGACATCAAGAAAAAGACACGGTGTAGCAGTCGTCTGGCAGGAGGCAATTATACTAAACGAATGAATTGAGATACACATTTTTGACAAGGGGTTTGTAATCGAAAATCACATTTGTAAGGAAGCAACCTTCTCTATGTACGTCTGTTTTTAGGTCCCATTAGAGAAGCATTTTTTTAACAATGATAATATCCGGTACCTCAACTCCTACTGTTCAACCGGTACATTTAAGGAACGGTACTATTCGAATGGACTGGCTAGCGGACTCTTTTCTGATTTAAATACCACAGAACATGAATGGAAATCTATGCAGAGAAGCTTTACGAAATAATTACATATTTTAGGGAACACCTCAGAAAAGAAATTTGCTTAAAGGTTAACAGGTTTAAAAATAACACACATTTATATTATTGATCAAAAACGAAATAGGTTTTCTCTAAACCTAATTAATCGTAAATACAATTCATGTCTTAACTATCAACAAACATACTGGTGACAAAAAAATAGCAGATGAGTACTACAAAATATATTTAAAGAAACGATTGTGTATAGATTTTTTAAAGAAAATTATAAATGGAGTTATTTTTGTTATGCTTCGGGAAATTTTGATGATGAGTTCTGAAAGTTGATTTCTAAAAGTTATGACTCCTTCAAGGAAATTTTTTAATATTTTATACCGCATACCTTCCTGAATCGTGTCATTCAAATCCCTTATAATTAAGATCTGAAATATTTTTCTGTTTTCGCAGTCTTTAAAAAATTAGCAAATGTTTTAAAAACACTTTTGTTGTCTCGTATGCACCTTTTTTTACCTAGGGAACTATTATTTTCACTGCTTAACACCTACATGATATTACTTAATATAAAATAGTTTTTAAAGTCACATACTTTTAATTTTTAGCTGAAGATATTATTTGTATTCGACAATTTATTTTCACAAAATGCCAATTAATTTAAATTCAAATACGTTCTTGATATTTTATTTGAGAAGAAACTCTTAAATTACAGCTCATAATTTTAAAAGAGCCTTTTTAATGAAGTACAGTCATATACATTGATACCATTAGTTTCCTAACAAAACAAAAATGCAGCATTAATGTTCCGCTTACAAAGAAGAAAGATAACAATTTAGAATATTTATCATTCGACATTACATGAAATTTGTACAAAACACTTATCACAAAGTAATGGTACTAAACTTTTTGCTAGCATGAAACAAAAGTAATTTAAGTGATGAAACCTAAACACTCCAGCCGTAACTTTCAAGTGCTCTAACTTTGCTGCTTCATTAACTTTGTTGCAGGATTAACAGGCGTTGATGTTTTAGCTATTATATATCACAGCTGAGATCATTAAGAATCTGGTGGAACAAATTGAAAATCACTTTTAAAGGTGATTCTTCCATACGTATTAAATAACAAAAGCTTTTTTCACAAAAATGAAGTGATGAAAGTAATTAAAAAGTTTTTAGATGATTATAATTTTGTTAGAAAATAAATTTAGACTAGCAACATTCTCCAAAGAATATTTAACAAGTTCAAAAGTAATATTTAACTCATGGGAACTATTATACTAGGGTAATTTTTTTAGCTTTTATTTCTTATTGCTTTTTATGACACTATATTTACTACAGATAACGTCATTCCCTTTCATGCTTAACAAGCAAAATATTAAATTGCCCGTTTGGGTATTTTCTTATAAGCCTGAAATATTTGTCATTCATTTTTTTATGTAAAATTATTTTATCTGCGTGATAAAATATTCTTATTCATAAAAAGTAAAAAAAAATATTCATAATGTTTTGTCCACGTTTGTATAATTGCTTGGTTTTTAATCTGTGTAAGCTTAGAAAAAAACTTTGAATTGTGTAGGGAAAAAATTATTTTCATAATAAGAAAATAAATATTAAAGTTTTTATGAAAAATTACTTTTCTTCAAAGATTGTATACGTCTTTGATATAATAACAAAATAATGTGAGCTTTTATCTGAACAATAGCTTATTTCCTATTAATTTTTATTAGCAGATTAATTCTTTATGTATTAATTAGACAATTATTTTTAACTAAACTTTAAAAGAGGACTATGAAATAAATTACAGCTTACTTTTAAAATACATTTTATTCAATTAACTTTATGATGAATATATATAGGTATATTAGTACGTAAATTTATAATTTTTCCCATCTAAGAACATTGGTTTTTGCGGTCTTCAAATTGGTCCCACAAAAAGTTTCTGCACCGATGGGAGCAAAAAACGATCCTGTTTTAGCAAGTTCATCAGGCCTTTCATTACCTTCGATACCTTTGTGCCCTGTCACCCATACAAGGATCATTGTTATATATATATATATATATATATATATATATATATATATATATATATATATATATATATATATATATATATATATATATATACATATTATGATAAAAACTCATGTACTTTTTTTATTTGCCTTCCTTTTCACATAAAGCCAGAAATGTAAATTATTTCAAAATGAAGATGTAAGATGTGCAGACATTTCACACATTGTGGGAACTGACATTTCATGGAAAAGAACTGGGCTACCATGTTAGACTATTGCCTCCCCAGTACGAGGTTTGTCCGGAAAATTAAAAATAAAACTTAAATAATAACTTCATTTTACAGTTTGCATTTACCGCCAGGTGACACTAATGCTGTAACCAACCCCATCAATGCTCAGTTTGAGTCAGACCACTCTGGGTGTAACTGGGAGTGTGCGCCTGCTTGTTGAAATTTACACTTTTTCACCTTTTGTCGGCATGGAGCTCTCTCTGATTGAGGAACAGCGCATCAACATCCAGTTTCTTGCAATACTGGGCAAGAATGCCTGTGAGATTTTTGAGTGTTTGAAACAAGTTTATGGAGAAAATTTTCTGAAGGAACCAACTGTGAACCTGTGATTAAAAAGGTTCCGGGAAGGCCGAGAAGATATGAAAGATTACCCTCGTCAAGGTCGCCCGTCGACATCGAGTTCTGATGAAAATGTTAAACGAATTCGGGCTTGTTTTCTTAACCACCGTTAATTGACAGTCAGAATGATTGCTGAGGAGCTGCCTATACCCAAAACAATCGTTCACGAAATTCTGTCACAACAACTGGAAATGAAGAAATTATGTGCGAAAATCATACCGAAGCTCTTGACGGCAGAGCAGAAAGCTAAGAGGGTTGAGTGCTGTAAGGATTGGTTGGAAGCAGAGGAAAGAGAGGACTTTCTCAACCGAGTCATCACTGGAGACGAGTCCTTGTTTTACGAATTTGATGTGGAGCTCAAATCTCAAAGCAAGAAATAGAAGCTAGCGGGAAAACCAAGAACAAAAAAGTCGCTGAAATCAAGGTCCAATGTGAAGAGAATGTTGATTTTCTTCTTTGACTCTAGGAGCATTGTTAACAAGGAATTTGTCCTTCCCAGCCAGAGAGTAAACGGAAACATTGAAGTTGAACATTGAACATTGAAGAAACATGAAGCACGGGATTTTATATTGAAGTTTTGACACATCTCAGAGCTCGTGTGGCCCGAGTTCGACTGGATTTGACAAGAGGGGGCAGATGAATCATTCATCACGACAATGCACGCGCTCATATGTCGACCGTTGTGTGTGAGGTTTTGGCCCGAAGCTCAATCTCCGTGACGGACCACCCACCTTATTCACCAGATTTAGCCCCTTGTGACTTCTTCTTGTTCCTTCTTGCAAAATGGTGCTTCGGGGGTGGCACTTGGGAGATGTGGAAGGCATCAAGGCAGAAACGACACGGCAACTGAACAGCATCACAATTGAAGACTTTCAGCAATGTTATCAACAGTGGAAACATCGTTGGCAGAAGTGTATCTCGTCTCAGGGTGAGTACTTTGAAGGAGACCATATTGTAATACCTGAATGATTGTAAAATAAAGTTATTATTCAACTTTTATACGTATTTTTCGGACTAACCTCTCTTCTCCTTCTATGCATAAGAACATTGAAATAGGTAAAAACTTGAGTTCCATAGCAGGTTTAATTTCAATTGAACAACATAATTCAAGAAATTAAACTTTCCTTGAAAAGAAAGAATAATCGAGTTCCATTTATGATTTGTATCAGTTGAACTATGTCAATGTTGAATGAAATTCTGAAATAAATAGATCAAAAATATTAAACATAAAAATTCTCAAAAAATATAAATTAGCAAAGAATAATTTCTCAACAGTTTTAAAAATACTGATTGGAATTCTTTAAAAAGAAAACAGTATTAGCAAAAATGATCGATCTTGAAAATATGGTAGGGAAGCAAAGAATACTAAACTGGAAGAGGTTTTCCTTACTTTGAGAAGAATTAAGTTTCCTTTTGATGCTAATGCTATTAAGGAAAATTTCAATAATGTTGTTACTAAGATGAATACAAGATATATCAAAACATCAGACATTTGTCTGAAAAATTTAATATCTGGCGCAATTTGAGCTTTCGAAAATTGTGGAGTGAATATGGAATTTTGAATAAATTTTCGGGAATTGAGAAGGGAAAAAGAAGAAAAATCCCTATTTTTACGAGAATAACAAAGGAAAGGTATTCAACGGAACAAGACAAGATTGTTTTCTAAGATCTTACTCGAAGGAACACTTAGCTTTAAAGGCGATAAATGTAATGAGGTTAAAAAAGCGAATCAATGAAGTACGCAGCTGTTTTCCACCATCAGGTATGGAACAGATAAATTGTTTCTGCTTTTCCAAGGAAAATATCTTAGATGCTTCAAAGTATTTGAAAACTTTCAATTGCATAACATGCTACAATTGAAAATCTGATGACGGATATAATTTATGAAAATGTTCGGAGAGACTTAGACAAAAGTTTTAATTGAAGATTCATAAAAGTTTTTCTAATTAGGACATCTGCATTGTTCACATTTAAATCCCAAATCTTAAAATCGTTTCATATGGAGTTTCACCCTACTAATGTAATTTCGATTTTACACCCCATGTATCAGGGCATAACTAACATATTCAAAAACAAATATTGCAGGATAATTTTACAAAGATAGATTATGAGCTTGGTGTAGTTGAGATCTTAAGAAATTGACCTTCTAAGACCAACGTATTTGTTAATTAATTTCAGAATTTGTTGAAGGAAAGATAACATCTAAAGCATTTCCATATGCAGGCTTTATTAAAGAACACACCGTAGCTGCAAAAAGTCAATATAATTTATCTGATGATTTAAGTGATGATGAATCATTCATGCTCTAACTCGTACAAATAACACTTTCCCAGCTTGAAATTTCTTTCGAGGATTATTTCAAATTATTTTTGTATGATTTGTGCGAATGAAATATCGAAATGATAATATTACTTATAAAACATAACAAATGAATGAATAGAATGTATTGAATGTGAACGGAAACGAATTCCAGATGTTGAACATGAAAATGATGTAGCGCAAAGAATGTCTGTACAAGTAACTGAATGGCTAACATGACTAAAATGTTGCTTTTAACATAAAAATATAAGATAAATATTATTTTGACTGAATATTCAACAATTATGCGAAAGTATTATTTTTAAGTATGAATCAGATTCTGCGTATGTTTCTAATAATGAATTCTTAATAATGGTTCGTAATAAAGTGTTCGTTAGTAATGATTCTTTAGTTTTATAGATAAAAAAGTAGTTTGGTAAAAATTGGAGCTTAACAAATTCATTTTTAGATTTTACGATCTGTTTTAGCCATCGCTACAAGATCGTAAAAAGAAGCATCTATTAGATAACAAAAATTTATTGCAGAAGATTTAAGAGACATTTATGATAACTAAACATGGATCCAAAATAAAAATATTAGTCAAATTTCTGTGACGTCTTACTTTAAATTTTATTGTTGTACTTAATTGTTACTATTTTTTCCGTTTTCACGTAACAAATATACACAAGTTCTTAAATTAAGAGTAACCTAAAAACTGTTATAGAATGCGAAAGGAAAAATGGCATCTGTTCAAATATGACTCACATGGTGAAATATTAAATGAAAATTAATAGAAGGCACCTGATAACGCCAAGTGATGAGACAGCAATGATGAAACCGTAAGAGAGAGCCATGAATGAGTAATGACAACGAAGTAAACGTGTTTATAACCAGTTCGTACAACGCTCAATATTGTGATAGCATAAGTATGTCCCAGATGACGTATGTGGATAATGTTTTACATAATAGAATTATCTGTCACCTGGAATGGGGCTTATGCTGATGACAGTAGCCGAGGAGCTCGGAATCACCCAAAGTATTATCTGCATAGTCAGTGGCAAAGATTCCAAAATGATGAAAATGATAGTGACTTTACAGTACTGGTGAATCCAAGTGGTAACACACCAAATGAGGACCAGTATTTGGCAGTAATCACCAAAAGAAACAAACACGGCAAAACAGCGTACCCGTTGCATCAGCTATCGTCAATCACGGGTACAACCGTTTCAAGCCAAACTGTGTAGAGATATTTTCCACATTATTGCCTACATGCTTGCAGGTCTGGCAGATGTGTTCCGCTCAAGTCAACTCACTATCGTCAGTGGTAAGCTAGGGTAGAAAACATGTAACATGATCACTTCACAGTGAGATTTTGTTATGTTTTTAAGAATCGAGGTTTAGCATAAATTCTAGATATGGAGAACGCCAAGTACTCAATATTACAAAGATAACATTGGTTCAAGAGCGCAGGTTTGTGGAGGTATTATATTGGGCTCCAGAACACATCTATATGATCAAATTAAAATCACGACAGACCTAATTTATCAGGTCACCCTCTTGGGAAATATGTATGTTTGTTTAGTGGTACCGTGATGCGAGCGTTTATGGACATGCGAATTGCATTCAACCACCTTCTCCATCTCTAACGAACCTTCAGAGAGCTAAGTGGAGTTCTTTGACCTATGTACTGTTCGATAAAATGATCATCAACATACATCCATTATGCAGACTGTATGGGAGAAACACCATGTTTGGGACATTCTTATAGGAGACATACGATGTATTTTTTCACACTATTTTTTAAAGTATTGTTCACTTGTTGTATGGGGTGTATGTAGGGTAAAAACTACAGGGAGCTATAATCATAGTTTGTGTAATTATACCTAGTATCACACGTGCACAATTTTTTTGTTTTTCCTGGTATTTTTATTACATAAGCTTTATTAATAAATCGTGTTTGTTTTGTTTCTGCAGTTTTAGTTCCCGGTTTCAATATTATCCTTAACATATAAACGTTTATGTTTTTTTTTCATTTTTTTAAAAGTAAAAATACATATTGTCCTGATTATAAAAATTTTCGTTGTTTTTATAGTATTTATTTGCAATGAGTTATTAATTATCTTAATTAATTAAATAATTGCAAATTATTTTTCAATTTACGGAACTCAAATGACAAAATTTTAATATTTTATTGTACACCATTAGAAAATATATGTAGTTGATTGGTCTGATAAATATTCAAAATTATAATTTAAAAGAAATAAGAAAAGATTGATTACTTATATTTTGCATATTTTTAATGCAAATATTGTAAACAAGTTTTTTCGCATTTGAATTTGTTTATTTATTTTTATTATCAAATGGCACAATTTATCAATAAATACTGTCAACTTTGTTTAATTTTTGTGTATTTCTAATTTATATTTCTGTTTTATAATATAAAATAATTTGCCCATTTTCACTGTAGCAACAAAATATACTCTAATTTATCATATGAATCATAAGAAATAAATTGTGTTGGTGCGAATCCTAGATGGCCCAATTTCAATACTAGACAAACTCCACAAGTCCATAAACAGGCAGGAAATCCAAAAACATAACGGGCTTTTTAAAAACCTCATTCAAGTCAAAATTCAAGCAGCTCAAGATATGTTCAGGCGATGCCTGTTCCGCTTAACATTTTGTAATTATCATATTACACATTAATTGATGTGATTTTTTTCAGAAATGAAAAATTAGTATATATATTTTTTAAAAGATTTGTTGTAACAAATCTTCAAATTTAGAAAACTATGTAATTAAAAAAATATTAAAATTTGATTGATAAAATAATTACCGTTTTAGAAAATAATATTCCATTATGAATGTAGTGCCGCAAATAAAATTTTTAGATAAAATCATTTATAAAAAAATTAAATCAATCGATAACCTGTTGCTGTTGCTAATCCCAGATGGTCCAATTCCAATACAAGAACTACTGCACCAGTTCATAAACAGCCAAGAAATCCGAAAACATAAGGAGCTTTGAAAAAGCCTCTTCCAAGTCAAAATTCAAGCAGCTCAAGGTATACTCAAGCGATGCCTGTTTAGTTTTACATTTTGTGCACAGACTAAAAGTATTTTATCAATAACCTAAACAGCAAAACTAACAACCAATACAAAAATACATACAATTCTACCTTTGAATTACCAATATAAACGTAAATTTACAATAAAGTACGCTAGGGAAAAATAATACAATCTTTTCAGGGACACTTGTTTTTAATATACAATTGCTCTTGAATTTATATATTTTTTATTTCAGATATAAAAGACATTTTTATTGAATATTCAATAATTACATTTAATTACGTAATTCCTTTTTTCCGAAAAGGGAGGTTCTGGCATTTTTTTATCTTTCCAGACAAAACATTGGGTTGCGGCTGGAAAACTTGATTCCAGCTTCACCAGTGAACTGATTCTCATAAAGGCAGCTCTTACCCTTTACCTCACACAGTCAGTCCCCTCGAATGGCATCAACATATTCTCTGACTGTAAATCTGATCTGGAGGACATTAAATGAGATAAAGCGAGACTTTTTGAAGACATCGACGTGCTTCTGTCCATCATAATTGTAAGGGTGAAAATCTGTAACATCCAATGGGAGCCTGCACATGTTAACATCGAGGGAAATGAACAGACGGATTCCCTCCCCTAGGAGAATAGAAATATCAGTCCTCCTCCCATGACTACTACTTGATTCTATGCAAATGCCGTCACAAGGAATCAGCTCTACGAGTTACTACGGAAAAAATGGTGGTTACTTGAGCTTAATCCTGACCGTGGTATCACCTCTACACTCAGCAGAATGCGGAATTTGCACATGAGGGGTATAAAAATCATACCCGATGGATCTAGAACCTACGCAGAATGCAGGGACTTCACAGGAGTTCCGGTGGATCCGAGGCATCTCTTCAACTACATCTCTGTTGCCTGGACTCTCTTCAACATCAACCCCAACTGCTGCCATGGCAACCTTTATACGGAAAAAGCAGAAAATGTGACCAGGGCAGTGCTCCATGCTTTTGTTTCCATATGACTTGTCTTTTTTACCTTTTTTTTTCTTCTTGCACTTGTCACACGACAAAAATAACATTTTTTTCACCTATTAACTTTTTTCATCTAGTGTAAAAATTGGGTTACACATAATTTTTTTATTAATTTTCATTCTTAAAAGTGCACTCTTATTACATTAAAATGTCACTGTGAATGCATTAACGATTAGCACACTGCTAACTTTTATAGAATTTAATTCAAATAATAGGTGCATTCATCATATTTTTTTTTAAAATAATAACTCATGAAAATGATATTTCTTAGAATACAGTGTGAAATATATTACTCTAAATTTTAAAATCAAAGGCTCAGTGAATTATATGATAAAACTGAGGTGACATAATTAAATAACAATATATTTAAATGAATTATCAGTAAGCTAATTTATTTTAATTCCTTAATAAAATGGTATTCCAATAAAATTAAATAAGTTATGCTTATGCATTTATATAAGTTCTAAATTTGCATTGTTTCTATACAAATCCTGAATTTGTATTGAAAGTAATCCGTAAATTTTTGTACAGTTATTATATCAAAATTCTTGAAAGCAATTTACAGTTAAGCTACTGTAATTTATTTAAAATGCAAATTTCTTACGAAGCTAATTTATTTACAATAAAACTTAAAAATATATTTAGAGGAAATTTTGTACTTTACATTTTATATTTCAATATGAAATTCCTTGTCTGTGTGAGCTTATGTGAGATAGAATTAACTTATGTATTTATACAATTTAAATGAAATAAAGTTTATTTATAATTAAGAACTTAGACTATAGAATTTAATTTACTCTTTATACAAAAATAAGCACAAAGTTAAAATCATAAAACTTATTCAACATGTTTCTATACTTTATTAAAATGTAAAACTTGTAATTCAATATATTTATATTTAATTATTATATGCAAAACATATTGATTTATTCTAATTATTTAAACTAAAATTATAAAATAATGGTATATTATTAAGAAATGATTTTACTGAAATGCTAGATTTATTCTTGAATTCCATGAAATCAGATCTAAGAGATAATATTAAAAAAATTTATTGAATCCAAAAATATTATTAAAGAATATGATTTTTCCTTCATGGAACCATTCGCAACATTCTACAAAACATTTTTGTTTCTGTAAAAGGAGAATACATCAATGCTTTATAATTCAGATGCTGAAATTGAATACTTTTTAAATGTAATATTCCATGTAAAATGCATTCATTAAGTTTGAAATTTAAGTTAAAGATGCTAAATCATTTAACTTTTAAATTAAAAAAGCCTATAAATAAATATTGTAATTCGAAATGAGTACTTTCGAATTACAATATTTATTTATATAGGCTTGACAATATTTATTTATAAAATGTTTAAATATTCATATTACTAAAAGTATTTCCCCTTCAATAATTAATTTTAAATTACATAAAATATATAAATAAAATATTCAAATACAATATTTTTTCTTGTTCAATAATATTTTGTAGCCATAGAATATGCGCAGTCTTATATTTAAATAAAAATATCAATACAATTACTATTTAAACTGAGAATTAAATATTACAAGCGAATTCACACATAGGTTACTAAGAAGCAACTAAAGAAATGAAGGTTTGGAACCAAAAATATTTCTATCTTAAACACGTACAAACTTCACGTTCTCATTTTATACGAATAAAATGTGATCTTGCTCTGTAGAGCAGTGAAACTGGAACGTGCGGTGATTGTTAATGCTCCTTAATAATTGCGAGCTTGAAAAGCACAAGATAAAATATTAGATTAAATCTTGAGTTCAAATCAAAAGGATGTTTACAAAATTTCATAAGTGGATTTTGTAAATGAATAAGCAGCTTTGAAACATGAAAAGCAGCAACAAATATCTTCAGTAAAGTAAAATTGTTTATTTCTTCGACAAAATCTCCCTTTCAAATATTTCAAATCTATATTTCATATATTTAAACTATAATTGACATTTCATTCGGTACTTATATTTTATTTATTTATCAATGTTATTAGGCATAAAATGATATTCATGGATAAAAACATATGGTTTTAAATAGAGTTAAAGACTACTAAACTCCTTGAAAAATATTTTTTTTAAAAAAATGTTACTTGAATATCATTTTATTCCTAACAATATTATACTTAATTTTTTTCTACATATCAACTTAAGAATGTTCATATATTGGAGAATTTATTTCTTTTACAGTAGTTACTAGCAAAATATCATAATTTAAAATTTGTTATAAAATGTATTTCAAAAAAAAAATTCGAAAGATATTTATGTATACTTTGATTATTTAAATAATAATTTTTCAATACAGTTTAAGGCAATCCAATAAATAATAAATAAAAGAGAAAATTTAGCATGCTAAGGTACATAATGTTTATTGATTACTATGTACTTGTAAATAATATAATTTTTAACATTATTAAATAAATTACATTATAAATTAATAAAGCCTTCTTTGAAATGAATAGCATTTTAAATGCATTCTTTTGACCAAAATGTTTTTCAAACGTATATCTTAACTCTTTACAAAATATAATATTTTTCAAAGTTCATTTGTTGATTTATATGATCACAAATTAAGATATATTTATACATATGTGTGTGTGTATATTTAATATCATATTTAGTCTATTTTATTTTCTTTTTAAACAAAACTATGATTAATTTTGTTTTTTCATTAGTTAAAAAATAAATTGTCATTTTATATGGTAAGCATTGCTTCCAATTGCATGTTTATTTCAGTATTGATATTTCAATTATCTAATATGATGCACTAAAGCATTTTATGTATGCTTATATAATTTTTGTAATAAAATGTATAATATTGTATTTACTTAGGTACAAATTGATGTATGCTAAAATGTTTAAAAAAATTCGTTTTTTTTTCCATTTGGTAAATCCTTTTAAAAATGTATTCATTTTTTGGATTTAAATTATATATCCTATTTAAAAATATGAAGAGACACTTTCTGCTCAACTCTGTAACTTTTAAAAGCTTCAACTGAGAATTCATTTACAAATTAAAGGAAATAATTTACTTTCATTAAAGGATTGTTATATCAGTAAATATTCTACAATTCCATTTGAAATATAATAGGTATAAAATGTACCAATATTAGGAATACAAATTATCCAATGTTGTTGTTGTCGTGTGGCAGCTAGTCTGGCATTATGGGGTGCTCTGCTCCATTTTTTCAACTGAATCGTGGTGTGAACTAGGTGTGGAATCCGACTTCCTCAGTACACACATGCCATAGGTACCCGTTTATAGGGTAGGAAACCATTCACTCCACATTCATACAAGGAAACGACAAATACAGGATAGGTAGAGAGAGAAAGTACATCCATGCCCGAACCGGGATTCGAACCCAGGACCTCCTTATTCTTAGTTAGGCACACTGACCACTAGACACGTTGGGCGGCAAAAATTATTCACCATTTAAATTAATAGATATTTGGAGAAATTTATATATTTTTGTTTGAATGCATTAATTTATAATTTTTTTTTTTTTTTAATTTTAGAAAAATGCCAAAGTAATTCTTAAATGTTTTATTTATTTTTTTTTATTTTCACATCTTTAACGAATCTTAAAAAATTTTGAAATAACTAAATTAATCATTTTAAAAGGTATTGCAAATATATGATATATATGCGTTTTGTATCATTTATTCAATAAATTGATATAACTTAAATTAATTAAGTAAAAATAATATAAAAATTAAATGGAACTTATAAAATTAAAAATAATAACAGATTGCAATCCTAATGTTCTTTTTTCTTAGAAATTCAATTCAGATATATTGTTACTGATACGCGCGTGTGGCTTTAATTTAACGCATGTAAAATATATTTTTTACGTTTGCTACAATATAACTTATCTTGGAACACCTTTACGTAGGATTTTATTAATGCAATTTATTAAAATTAGAAATTGTATCGAATCGCATACAAAATGTCATAATATAATTAAAATTCATATGGTTCAATGATTCTGTCACGAGTATTCTGAAATGCACATTTCTTTTATCAAATGAAACAGAGGATTGTCAGCAAAAAGTAACGAGCAATTGATTACCAAGTAAGACTAGGATTCTGATGTGTCCGTCTTATTATTACAATCACAACAATCTAATTAGACGAGATAACACAGAAAAGTTGTATCTTTTGGACAGAGAAATCAAAGCCTGCAGAAGAAAAAAATGTAAGAGATATCGGTGTCGTTCTTTGCTTTAGATATATACTCTGTAGCAAATGATATTTTTATATTTTTCTTCCTAGTTGATCCGATCACCAGATAGAAGTCCTAGAAATCTTTACCTTTCACACAATCTTTTATCTAACATACTGTATTTATTCCAAGGAAACACAAAAAGACTAACATTGATAAATAATTTGTTTATGTACATCTGACGTAAATACTGCAAATGTTATATTATTTGTACGTGCATTTATTTTGTTATCTTCCTCGTTTTATTAATATAAATGTGAATTGTCAATTAGGCATTTTAATCATGTGAGATTTTAAAATATTAAATACTTCTCTAAAACAGCTAATAAGGATTTCAAATTATATGATACTATTTTACTTTGAAATCAATAATTATGTGTATTTATGCATTTATAGAGATATCCTTTAATACTCTCAATGATAGTGGGTTTTTATATTAGATGATTAATTTTTATTCATTTATAATTTGATATTTTGAAATTATAATGAGATAACTGTTTCATCCATGCATTTTTTATTTTTGCAACTTTCATAGATTACGTACGATATTTTTTCCAATTATGCCATGATAATTCAGTAAATGTGTAAAAAGATAAACATGATTCAATCTTGTTACATATCATGGCTGATATAAAAATAAGAAATATTGAGTCAAAATAAAATTTCATGACATAAAGTATTACTTAAAATACATTATAGTAGCAAAGAAGTATAGATGGTATATGAAAAAGTCAAATCAATTAATACGGGCAAGATTATACATTTTATGTGTCGTGTATATATATTCTTAAAATGAATCATCAAATTAAAATTATTTTTATAATAAAATAGAATTAAAGCACAATTTTTCATAACAAATTTAATTAAATTTTTATGAAGTTTTACGTGAAAGTAAATAGAAAAAAAGTGCTAAATAGAAATTATATATTATTAGACAACTAGAAATAAAATTTTAGAAATTTTTTTAAGGATTTCAAATTATTATATTAATAATATTATTTATCAATCTATATTTATACACTATTATCAAATTTATAGAAAATCATATATTTTAGGGTATGAAGAATCGAATTATTTATCAAGCAAATTTATATTCTTCATTTCTGAGAAAACCCGTTGCTGGCTTTATGTAACTAGTTTTACACCTCATAGTTTGTTATAAAATTGTTACAGAAAATAGCTATTATGTATAAAATAGATTTATTAATATTTAATTTATGCTAGTTGAAAATATAATAAAATTTAATAGGAAATATAATTTGTGTCGCAATTTACAAAATTATCAAATTCGATTTAATTGCTGCTGATAGCTTCAGAGAATTACTAATGTATGTGTGCAAGAAATACAGGTATTGAATAGATTTAACACAATACTATTTTACGAAGTACATTATTCAAAGGTGTCAAAATTGCGGAAAAGTTTCAAAATTCATAGTAATTTTAATATGAAGCATCAAAATGTGAGGAAACCGAACGCAAAATAGTTATTATATGACAGAATAAATCTCTGTCGAGCTTGCGAGCTAAATAAAATGCCAGTCTTTCGTATATTTATTGAAGAAAACATTATAGAAAAGTTCAAATGCCTTATCGAATCGTTTTTTCCAGAAAATGACAAACTCATTCGAATAGCAAGAAATGAAACTGCAATCTTAAGAATACTGGCTATTGGATTTACGTCAAAAACTCTCTGGAATTTGAATGAGTTTTTTCCTCTTTGCAAAATAACCTTTCACGCCGATGGGAGTAAGGTGACGCTAAACGTGTGTAAATAACTCAAATATTTATGATGATTATTAAAAACTGCTTAGTATTGATTTTGTATCGCGCACATTTCTTCCGTCGATGCTTCAGTAAACATTAATAGTTTTGTTTCCACTCTGTATCAGATTTCTGTGAGTTTGAAAAGGTGAAAACTTTTGTATCTTGTTTTTTGTTGCAGTGTTATTTGGGATTTTCATATTCAAAAAATCAATGCTAATGGCTAAGGATAAATTTGTTGACAGTTTCTAAACTGTTTGGGAAGCTTCAGGTCAAATATCAATATTATTAATCAGGTTACGAATTTAAATAAAATATATGATATATTTTATACTAAAAGATAGTTTCTCATTATATAATTTTAATTTTAGATTGACCTTTTGACAATATGTTTTCATTTAAAATGACTAAATTTTATGAAATTATTTTATAAGCATTTATTTTTCTTCAAGTATAACTATTTGAAATATTTATTTTATGTATTATATTTTTATTATCTCTTATATCTACTTGATTTTATATTGCTCTGTTTTAAGTATATATCCAAGATATTCAGAAACACTGCACTCGATTTAATGACGATTGATACACTAAATTAGAACACGAATAAAATTATTTAATTGTTGACGTACAACAATTTCTCATCTTTAACAATAAATCAATGGGATATTTTAAATACCTATTAAGCATATTAAATCATTAAATTTAAACAAATATTTCATAATGCTGCGTATTATATTTATTACGTGATATATATAGATGTAAAAACTAGAAGTAAAAATTTAAAATTACCAAACAGATGTTAATTATTTTGGAATAAGTGTAACAATGATTACAAATACTAAATATTAATAAATGATTCAACCTATTACAAGGCAGGATTGTTATTATCAATATTTTTTGTAGTGGATTGAATTATAATTAAAATATTTAATTTTTGAATAGGTTTAATTTGTATAGAATTATAATTATAAAAAAAACATTTTAGGGGTTCCATTTATTTTAAAATCTTTGTAATAAAAATTAAAGAAAATCATTATTATATAATAAATTCTAGTAATAAATACAAATGTTTGAACAACGTACAAAAATCTTCTTAAAATATTGTTGAATTGAAATAATATAAAGTAAATAATACCATGCATATATAAATGTACATGGATAAATCAAGTGCTGATTATTCATAAATTAACTAAGAGATTTTGTTAACATTTCTGATAATTTTATCAAAAACTGAAATATTTAATAAAAACAACGACTAGAGACGAACTGTCAATGTAAATTTAATCGGAAGGAGAAAACTTTCAAAATATGATAGAAATACAATTTTCAATATTTTTAAAATCTTAGAAGTTCTTAACAATGGGTTTTTGTTTATAATGGTAATTTTAATAAAAATAAAGAAAGTAACTTTCAAATTTCCTAAATTCGTATGGAAAGATTTCATTATTACTTTATTACTAATAAAAAAATTATTTACATTTTATAATTTTTAATAATTGAAAAAAAAGATAAGCACTGAAATAATTTATTAATGTTGTACATTGTTTTTACAAAATCATCTTTTTCAACTTGAATAAAAAACTCTTATAAATATAATATTATTTTATTGAACATTTCAAATGAAGGCAGAAATCGGTACAATGAATGAAAATATGATTGAAATTTTTTTTTTAATTTGAGATTATAATTTGGAAAATATTAATTCTACAGACTCTTCCTTCCGGCTACGATTTAACTATCTATTAATTTTTCAGAGTTTTATTCTTGCATCATATTTTGAAAAAAGTAAATAAATTTCGCTTGTGAAAAGCTAGTATTCTTAAAAAAGATACTCTTGTAATATTTATCAGTATATACATGCCATCCACTCTTGAAAATATCTCAAATTTTTACAATCATGAATGAATATTTTATAATGAGGGAGATATACCTAACTAACATTTTTGCATATGCGAGGGTCACTCTGAAATTTTTGAGATACGCGCTGACGTAAATTTACAAAATAAAAATAACGGTTTAATTTTAAAGTACAAAGTATTTTAACACAGTAGACAATTTTTATTGACTTACTTCAACCTTCTTAGCTTGGAATAAATTTTAAACAGAAGAGAAAATGGAGTTGACGCGAAAACATTTTTGCGCTATGATTTTCTACGATTTCAAAGCAGGATTAAATCAAGAAAAATGCGTTCAATGGTTGCAATTAGCATTTGGTGATGAATCTCCAGCTCGTGCTACTGCATTCAGATGGTTTAGAGAATTTAGAAGATGTCACAATTTTCTTCATAATGAAGAACACACATTAAGGTAGCCGTCGGCAGTAATCCCGGATAATGTGTCTGCCATACGAAAAATGTTAATGGATGATAATCGCTGTACCTATCAAATGATACAGAAGGAACTTAACATTGGATCCGCAGCCATACACAAAATCATTCATGAAGAATTACGTATGAAAAAGTAGTTTGCCGTTGGGTTCCCCATAATCTAACTGAGCATCAAAAAGAGGAGCGTGTCAGAATCAGTAAAGAAACTCTTAATATGCTGAATGATGGTGGCCACCGCATCATTTCTAAAATTGTAACAGGTGAAGAAACGCACATACCGTTTTTTGACGTTTCAACACGTCAAGAAAGCAAAGTATGGGTTTTTGAAGATGATCCCACGCCGACAATGGTGAAAAAACAACGCGCACTGAAAAAAGTAATGTATGCCGTTTTCTTCAGAAGTACGGGATTGGTCAAAGCCATTAAGTTGGAAGGACAGAAGACAGTAACAGCAAACTGGTATACCACTAAATGTCTTCCAGAAATTCTACAAGAACTGAATGTTAGGGTACTAATGCTTCACCATGACAATGCATCTTCACATACAGCCAGATTAACAGTTCAGTTTCTTAAACAAAAACAAATTAAAGTGATCGAACATCCGCTGTATTCACCTGATCTAGCTATGTGCGACTTTTGGTTATTCTTTAATCTAAAAGAGATCTTACGTGGACGTCGTTTTCATTCAGAAGAAGAGATTGATGCGGCTATAAATGCATTTTTCATCTATTCGAAGAAATGAATGGCTTGAGGCATTTAATCTGTGAAAAATTCGTCTACAAAAGTGCATTGATGCTGGTGGAGACAACTTTGAACACACCTAAAATTTTGTAAGTATAACTTTAAAAACCTAGTTGTATCTCAAAAATTTCAGAGTGACCCTCGTATGTGTGTATTCAGTACATTTTATTTTGAGTATGCAATTTTTCTGCTCATGAAAGTTAGAAAAAAGTTTAACGTGTCACACTTTATGCATTAAAATCATTCATATTAATTATTTTTTATTTAAAATACATCCCATGTTTTTTTTTCATATACAGTACATCTAAGATAATTGCTACGTATAAAAATGAATATCACAGGAACAATTACGGAAGATGTTGTTTTTCCAAATTCTGATTTTTTTAAACAATTGTGATAAAGTAATATAACCATATTTAAATAATACAGTTTTTGTTGATTATTTTCATTGTATTATTAAAAATGAATTAAACAGAAGGAAATTATATACTTAATAGCATTGTTACAATAAATATCAATAAATTTCATATCATTGACAATTTTAATGATTTATTACTATGAATAACTTTTACATTTAGAGTTGATTAATTTGAATCTATCATACAACTTAATGTCCCTCTCGATATATAATGTCCCTCTCTATAAATAAAGTAATCAGAGTACTTTGTCCCTCTTTATATTATTTTTATATAAAATTATTTTTTAAATTATCTCGAGAAATTATTAATATTTGGATTATTTCAATATTATATCTATTTAATTAAATAGTAATTTTATAGTACTTGATAAAATTAAATTTTTGGCTAATTAAAGATAGAACTATTTTTATATGTCTTGATCTATATATATTTTATTGGTTTTAGTGTTATTTTATTCCATTAATGATTTATTAATGAAACTTTGTTAGGAGTAAAATAATTACTTCCACACTATAATACTTTAAAATAAATATAGAAATAAAAACTCATTAAGCAGAGAAACCATTAAGTAGAAATTAAACCCATTAAGTAGAAATAAAAAACCACATTTTTAATTTTAAAATTTCAAACTTATTTTTATAAATTGATAAATAAGTTTGAAATGGTAAAATTTAAACAATTTAGAATCCATATATTATAAATTGTTTCATATAATCTAAATCTGAAAAAAAACGCAAATATTCATGAATTAAAATACCTGTGAAATCAAATTGCTTTTCACTGAAGTTGATTTTCTTTTTGTTTATGCGCTGAAAATGTATTTCAAAAATAATACAAAATATACACACAAAAATTTAAGGTTTTAAACTTATACTTCATTTAAAAAAGCATGTAGCATACGATACATCATGATAATACAAGAACTTGAATTTTAATCCAAATTTGTTTTCGTTTGATACATTGTCAATGGATTTCAAAATAAACTGGGCGAAAATAACTTTACAAATATTGACTTTACCCTGGAAAAATGTATTTCAGCTCCAACGTATAAAAATAAGAAATAAAAGAATGCTATATCATTTTTCCATAACAAAAATATTTCTATCAAAAATGTTTCATTGGTTTTTCTATTTTACCAAAAAAAGATTGCTTTTCTAACAAATGCTCTCCCTTTGCACGTTATTATAAAGTTTTTATTTGTTCATTATTTTATTGAATATTTCTGAGCAATTATCAATAATATTTTTATATACTTTTTCGCTTAGCAGTAAATTTATTAAAGTGAAAATGTATGAATATATTTTAAGAATTTTCATAAATTAATTCTAAAAAATTCAATTTTTTTAAAAAAAAACATACTTATGGGATATTTCAAATAAATTAATCATAATTTGATTTACGAAAACATCTTCACATAAACCAAGCTCTAGTTTAATGCAGTTTTACACACTACCTAATTTTGTGTTTAGATATTTTCCTAGCATCTAAAGAAATTAAATAAATTGATTTTTATTCTTTTTTACATTCTAACCACAAAGTTATCTGAAGAAAAATTGTGATCCTAGAATATGTATTGTATACATAATTATAAAGTTTTATTACATTTTCTTACGATGTATAATATGTTTTATGTTGTTGGTGTTGTTGCTAATCCCAGATAGTCCCATTCTGATACTGGACAAACATAATCCAGAATTAGAATTGGATCTGATCTTGGACTGATCCATAAACAGCCAGGAAAACCAAAAACATATGGGGTTTTGAAAAAGCCTCTTCCAAGTCAAAAATCAAGCAGCCCAAGACATGCTCAGGTGATGCCTGTTCAGATTTACATTTTGTGCACAAACTAAAAGTTTTTTGACCCGGCACATATTTATGGCCACATGCACACTTAGGTGACCACATACGAAACGTGAAATACAAGTCTGTTGGCCTTTAGTTCCCCCAAAAGCAAGGTTCCAGCAGGACGCTTTCTAGGATACCAATTATGAGTAGGTGGAACCCTTTAGATATCCACAAGCGTTTTTCTAACTCTCAGTAAAAACCTCCTTAAAGGTGGATGGCAAATCAAGTTGTGAAAGTTCCAAAAATACAGCCTTTGTCAGCGAATCGGCAATCTCGTTCCTTTAATGCCGACGTGTGATAATCAACTGAAAATATAATCTAATCCTAAAATTCACTCTAAATTCAATTTATAAAATTAAACTCTATAAATTCTGACCTTCAAACCATTGGAGATCAATGGGAGAGCTGTACCCCTAATGCTAAAATTATCAAAAATTTTAATTCAAAGCTTATTGCACCATACCTTGTCAAAAGCCTTCTACAATGGGATTGGTGGGACTCATATTGTGTGCACATTTTGGTTAAAATATAAAATTTGGGCAGTTGTACTGCTTCCCTTCCTAAAACCATACTGCTGTGTTTCAGCAATTCTTTCGAATCAAGATAAAATGTAAATCTATTTAAAATCATATTTTTCATAATTTACCTGAGATACTAGTCAAGGAGATGGTATGATAACTCTCATGCGATCCGGGATCTTTGTCAGTCTCTGTGACAGAAATGGTTAAGGTGTTTTTTTCAGTCGAGTGTTATTCGACCCCTTTTCCAAGACCGATTGAAAATATTTTATAGCACGAGTTTACCAGTTCTGACTTCTCCCAGGACATGTTCCTGTTTAAACATCGTAAAATCATTCAGAAAAATAATGCCACCAAGGACCGAACTTCAACATTTGTGCAACCTATTTCTCGCACAACTCTCAACAGGTCAATTATTTTCACGTAATGAAAGTTTACACTCTTGCACATAGTACTCTCCCAGACAATTTGCTAAAGCCTTGTCGTTAAGAGGAACATGTGTACCTCTGTCATATAGAGTATTACACCTATCCACCAGAAGATGATGTTTTCCCAGAGCCTTTGCAAGTTTCCACAGCTTTGAGTTGGAAGTTCTAAAATCATTGTTACTGCACATTTCACTCCACGTTTTTCTCTTGTTGCAGCACAGTCACGTTTAAGTTCTGCATTAGTTTTATAAAGTGCAATTCTAAGGTCATGATTGTTTGAGTTTTTAAGCCCCCAAAACGAAGAATTCTTTTTTTTCAGTTCCGCCAGCGATTAAAGGAGTATTAAAGGAATGTAAGCTCTTAGGATTTTTAAAGTTACCCCTTGAAATGGAATACTTAGCAGAAAAAACAATATCACTTCACTTAATATTTTCGCAGACGGCTCTATAAAGGTATTTCAGCCTACCCTGCGAAAATTCTAAACATTTTCTCTAAGAATTGGAATTAATTTTTATCCTGGAAATCCATGAAGATCGGAAGGTGATCACTGCCTACGCTATATAATACAGATACTTGACACACAGGTTATATCTCAGCACTAACCACTGATATATCAGGGGACACAGCATTATTGTAGCTAAACGAGAACTGAGTTTTGGAGCCATCATTTGGAAACATAAGAGAGAAATCATCCATGACATTCAAGAGTTCAATTCTTCCGATATTATTAACTTCTGCTATTATCCCCATGAATTAGCACTGATGTCACCAAAAAAGATAATTGGGCAATTTTCAGGATCTTAATCCAAGAAAGTAATTTTCAGACAGCTTTGGTTGGGCGGCTGATAGATATTGATAGTCTTTTGCTTTCTATTGCGCCAATTAATCAATACTCCTTGCATCTAAGGATCTGAACCCATAGGTAAGTTATCAATATGCTGATAATATACATTTCTAATTAGCAAACCTAATCCACCTCCACTTCTATTGAGCCTACCATGACGAAAAATGTGAAAACCCTTGATATTCAGTTGAGAGGACTATCTATGTTTTGTGTCCTGTTAATTATACACCATCTGTCCAAAATTTGGTTCAGCCTTACTCTCATGACAGCAGTAGATAATCCATTTACATTGAATTGAATAATCTTAAGGGATTTACCCTACGAAGGTGGAGACTGTAGCATAGTTATCGAACTTGGCCCTCTTCTTAAACCAGGGACATGCCTCTGGTTTACTTTCTCAACAGGTGATGCAGTTTGTAATCTGACTTGAACTGGGCTCATGACAAAGTGGAATAGTTACAGCTTCTATAATCTGTACAGGCCTGGAGCACCATAGACAAGCTAATGGTAGAAGTCTCATTTTTCTCCGAAGAACGCCTGTTAGCTTTAACTGGGCATAATAAAATGGATATCACGGCTTGGGTGACACTGCCATGAATTATGCGCCCGCCTTACTTTACCATTTCGCCCAGTATTACTCTCTCGCCATGGTGAGGAAGCTAACAGGCTAGAGAGGGTATGTGTTAAACTCATATTTAATTCGTAATTTGTATCGAATACTTAAGTCATTCATTGTGATCCATTGTTATAAATATATACACAGTCATACACTTTCATTCAAAATGACTTTACCAAATGTCTCTAAGATCAGTATTTAAAATTTAACTATGCTTTGAGATATATTTATCTGAGAAAATTGTATTAAGGTTTACTGAAACAGTATTGAATTTTTTCCTGCAAATATATTTGTGGATTTTATTATAGTATTAATTTATTACAAAGTTTGAATAATTTATTCAGAATATTAACAGAAAATTCAAAATAATCAGTGCAAAAAAAAAACATTTTTCTGATGATTTTAAATCTTTTTCACTAGACGACTGTATGAAACAGAATTTGAATACCTTACAAGTGACTACTTTTAGTAAATATGTTTTATGCCATTGAGCTGTGAAAATTACTTAAAAACTTTGCATTTATTATATTTTCCAGATTATAAATATCTTTCACTTTTTAGTATGTGTATCCCATTATTAGAATTGGTGTTATAAATAATGCATGAAAATTTAATATATAGTATTCAAGAACTTACATCACTGAACAAATTTGTTTACAAAAAACTATGCCTACTTTAAGTAAACACAAACTTTTGACGCTAGAACTTAAAACTTTCCTCCAACTATTTATACGGATTTAAATTCCTATTTAATTCATCTAAGATTTTGTTTGAGATACATAATGATGCCCTGGTGAAATGCTTGCTTCAAATGAAAGGACACTACTTTCCTCTGTCTTCAGGATTAGTTTTTCCTTATAGTCTTACAACACTCACAGGATAGTTATCTCTGTGAGGCATGATTCTTAGTGCAGATGCCCAGTTTAGATACTTTACTGTATATTTTGTTTTTCATGTATTCCTAAAATGTTTGTTATGCAAAAGTAACATTCAGTTTAATGGTCCTTCTATTCCTTCCACATCATAGAGACTAGAAACGGCATGTGATTTTTGGTGGAACAAAAATATCTCCCTGTGCACCATGGAATACCACAAAGGCCCGAAGGTACAACAAATGTACTACATAACAGATAAAGAATAAATCATGAGATAAAAAATAATAATAAAAAAATAATAAAAGAAGACAGAGAGAAAAAGAGATATAAAAGCCAAAAATGAGTTAGATTACTGCATGTATAAATTTAAAAAAAAGTCAAAGGTCCTTTTCTTCACCAGGTCCACCAAAATCGGGGGCCAACTGTTATTTAATTCTTTACGAAGCTCGTTCCTTT
This sequence comes from Latrodectus hesperus, assembly GCA_037975125.1. Taxonomy (NCBI): domain Eukaryota; kingdom Metazoa; phylum Arthropoda; class Arachnida; order Araneae; family Theridiidae; genus Latrodectus; species Latrodectus hesperus. Next base: position 16,238,253 of record CM075856.1, on the reverse strand, counting down.
CTGGTTAAACAGATGGGCATTCAAGAACAATGTGTGAAGGGTTGTCAATCCCGGAGTTGCACATGTACGCGGCACTGTTTTAATTTGAAAACGGTGTAGGTAGCTGTTGAATTTTCCCTGTACAATGATGAATTGCATGATTTTGAAGTCAGTGTAGAACCAGTGGTTCTTAATTCTGCAGGGAACTGAAGAGAAAACAGATTCGGTCCATTTATAATTGGGGCAGGAAAGAAAACCTGAGTTCCATTCTGTGATAATGTTCTTTTTGGTAATGGTTTTCAAAAAAAAAAAAAAAAAAAAAAAAAAAAAGACTTGGTTAGACTGGTATCGAGTTTATTTGTAAGTGAAAGAGAATATTTGGCCAGAAAACCTGCTCTTTCATTTACATATACACGCCTATGACCCTTGACATGTGAGAAACTGAAAGAATTATTTTTGATATTGCACATATGAATTGAAGTCTGGACTTTTACAATAAGTTTTTCAAAGCTTGTTACATCTTGCAGAGCCAGTAGTGATGACATCGTGTCACTGCAAATAAATTTTTTTGAAAGTCTTGCTTATGGCATCTTTAACAGCAAGATAAATGCAGAGTAATTCCACTTGGAAAATAGAAAAATAATCATTAATGCAGTATACCTGATGACTCATTTCAAAACCATTCTGAAAGCATACGTACGCAAAACCTACTTATTTTTTGTAACCTTACTACCATCTGTAAAATAAATATGATTATAAACTTCTTCCTTAACGCTAACAAATACAGCAAGAGGAGCAGGATATATTGAGTTCCATTTTTCCAATTCATCAGGATCCCAACTCATGATACACAAGACTTATCTGAAGGCCAAATTTTATCAAAATCACCAGCTTTAAAACTGGAGTACAGCTCATATCAGTTTTCCCAAATAGTGGGAAATTCCATCTTTGAGACTTGGATATCACAGTTCTCAACATTTGAATCAAAATTTGTTAGGTTATTTTAAACATTATCTTGACAACATTAAAAGTTTATAAAATTTAAAACAAATAAAGCCAATACAAAAATACAAAAGAAGTAAAAGCAGCAACCATAACATTGTGTTTTCAGACACACTACTAGCTAAATTTATCCTTAATTTGCAAAAATTAAACAAAAATACAAATGACATTCTCCATTATATATTATTCGTAAGTGACATAATAAGCCTGAGGAAAAGTATTTATAAATTTAAAAACAGCATGTCAAATTGCGTTTGAATCACTATTTAGTTTTATTGTGAAAAATATGGTGAAAATTTTCTCAATAAGTAAAGATAATTTTTAAATACTAAATAAGAGAGAAAGTTAAGTGAAAATAGTTAATCAGATGAAAAAAGGAAATATGATGAATATGATGTATAAATAAATAAAAATAAAAATTAAAAAATCCTCAATGACATTATTAGCAATTCTTAGAATATACCTATTCGCACATTTAAGGGATTTCTTCTATAATCACACAATATATCTAATTTAAAAAATAATAATGTAAGATTTTTTCGTTCATAATGAAACAAAGTTAAATAACTTCTGTAGATAGTATAAGGAAAAATACACGTCAGTTATAAACTTTTCTAGATTTCTTGACATTTTAGGAATATCACTGCTAAAATTCAAAGATGTTTAATTTAAAGTTATATACAACTGAAGGTAATATTGTTGTTCTTTTTTTATGTTCTTTTAACATGTAGTATGTCTTTTAACATCTTTTAACATGTAGAATGTTGTTCTTTTAACATGTAGTATTGTTGTTCTTTTTTTAATTTGTGCATTATTTGAAAAATTATTAAATAGTAAAAAAGCTGTGATATTATTAAAGTATTATTGATAATTTTATGCAAAGTAAACTACAGTCACAAGACAATTTTAATAAATTCTATAAAATATAAAAATAAATGAGCATTGATATATGTTTATATTATTCAACAATCAATTATTGAAGGAAATTCCAAAATTTAGAATAATATATTGTATTGGAAAAGGAAATAAAAAATTGTACTACAAAATTCTAATTTGCAAGTCTAAATACATATAAGGAAAAACTGGGTTTTTTGGTATTCTATTTAAAAATTTTTATTATATGAGAAACCCTTTTTATTACAAGAGATAGAATTCCGAAATTGAAAACAAATGACTGCCTATCAAAATATTTTTTGTTAATTTGGATTAAAAACGTACACACGCATAAACTCTCAGTGCAGATAGATTTTGTTTCAAAGCCAAATTTATTACAAAGGAAATATAATATTACCATTTAGCACGAAATTCTTTACTTGTAAGTCAAATATTTTTCAAATGTACTCGTAAGAACTAAAAAATATTTCAAGTCCTTGCTAAAATACATAAAGTTTAAGCTAATAACACTTTTGGATTCGATGAATTACATAGCACATCAGCAGTAAACAATATCACATTCTATACACAGACCAAATCATTATCACTAAGAGTGTTTATGGAAAAATAATGACAAAGAATACGATGAAATCAAACACTAAGTAAAATTTTACTAAATTTATTGCAATAAATGCTCACTTAATTGTGTGATTTTGCATATATTTAGTGACTATGCAAAATTTTCACTACTCTAAATTATACTAAGTATGTTCTTCACATATTGGTTAACTATAGAATGTTATGAATCACAAATAAATATTGTGAAAAAGTTAATTTTGAAAGGAAAGCAATTGCATTCTTCCAAAAGATTTTCTTTGCATTTTAAATACTAAATAAGGATCTTAATGCAAGATGAAGTTTGCCAAATCATTATTGAATCTAAGATGTTTCTGATAAACTAACTGCAAACTGCATTGTTCTATATGATTCGCTCAGTTTTACTTCCTTCATTTGTTTCTACTGGCCAATATATTGCACTTTTGTTTCGTAAGATTATCCCACCAAATTGTTAGTTGCAGTTTAACTAATTGGCACTCTAAATACACCATAATAACCACAATATTTTATTACTATGAAATTATAGTAGGATCAAGGTAAAATAATTTAAAACTGAGTTTCATTGCATGAGTTTTGAAAATTTTTTCAAAAATGAATGTATATTACATTGTGAAATCTTGTCTACCATTTTAAACATTCTCACTTTTTTAAAAGCTTGAAAACTAAATTTTAAATTATAGTTTTCCACAATTAGTGCTTATTTAAAAAAACAGTACACTATAATTTAGTTTCATACATTTGAGAACAAATAAAAAACAACTAACGAATACAATTTTTTTTATAAAAATAAATAATTGATTTTCTTTAAAAGTTTGAAAGCTAAATTTTATAATACCATTTTCCACAATGTGTGCATAAGTAAAACCAGACAATACTATAATTTTATTTCATACATTTAAAAACATGAAATACAGATCTTGAATACAATTTTTTTATAAAAATGAATCATTGATTTTACTCTACGCTTCTTCAATTAAATACTTGCAAAAATATCTTTATCAACATTCTCCGTTTCAATATTAATGCACTAAGATATTTGCATTATATATTAGAGTTATTCTTCAAGGAAAAGTTAATTATAGTTAATCATTAAGTTGCCAGAATCATGAATTCAATTCATATGGAATAGAATAAAAGCAGTGTACTCAATGGATTTTAGAATTCCTGATACTCTTAAAGTATTTTGTATAATAAGACGCATTATCATTTCATAAAATAAAAATCCATTAGCTAATTGTATTAATTTATTAAATATGCATGAATATTTTATAGGAATATTTAAATGATTGTGTGCTCACAGATACACAGAATTGCATAAATAAAGTATAATAAATTTTAAAAAAATTCAAAATACTATTAACAAATATTCAATAACGAGTATATTTTTATGTAAAATGTACATTTCAATTTATTTTTCCACAGCATATTTAAATTATTAAATTTCAAATTATATTGGACATTTTTCATCAATATATTAAATGTGAATTTACAATATCTAATATTAAACAAAACAAACAATGAATATACTTCATCTAATAAATATAGTAATTTTATGAAGCTTAATTAATGAAGAATTAATATATTATGTATATAATTAACGTTTATCATATGGCATATTAAGGAATACTTTTAAATATAATCTAATTTTAAAATTATCTTAAAAAATACCGAAACAAAATTAATTATATAACAATCAATTGAAATATATTTTAAGTATTTACTCGATATGATTAACATGAATTCAATGTTCACGATTAAATTTTACTTAAATCAAAACAATCGCTGCAGTTCTATAAGCAAGTAAAACTTATTATATGATTTTTTAAAATATGTATTAAAAATAAAAATATAAGATACATAACATATAAAAAAATAATAAATAAAGTGATGTGATGAAATTTTCGTAAAATTTATTTAACGTCTGAAACATTTTGAATTTGTTTTAGATAAAATAATGTAAAAATGAGCGAAAAAAAAATGAAAATTTTATAGAGACCTTTGCAATATGGCATTGCTTATAACATTTATTATTCCAATAAAAATATTTTATAAAAATTAAATGCTTAGACTGTAATTGTTTCAGATTTGTAAAAATTGTTATTCGAGACGTTTAGAGAAGTTTATAAATGTGGTTATTTAGATATTTTTTACCAATTTATTATGGTCATTTTAATATATGCATAAATTTCGTTTAATTAAAAATTGATAATTTTAAGTAATTTTATTAAAATTCAAATAATCAATTATCAAGTAAAAAGTTATTGGAAAAAAAAATATTTCATATATTTGACCTTAATGGACACAAGACAATGTTTAAGATATTAAAAAGTATAACATGATAAATTTTAAGCTGAATAATGTGCTAAAAATGTTAAAAAAATTGTTTTTACTCTTATTTTTAAATAAAAAAGCAAGTACCAATCGTAATCTTTCTTCGCCAATGAATTAATAGCTAAATGTTCTATTAAAATAAACAGATTACAAAATCGTATTTCAATTTTGAAATGCAAGACTGTATTAGAAGTCATAATGATGAGATTATAAACAACAATCCTAAACAAAGCCATAATCATGATATTGTTTAACAATGCTATTACTGGTTAAGCGTTGGATTGAGTGTATCAGAAACTTTTATTAATTTTTTGCAAAAGTTTTCTATTCCATAATAGTTTATCAATTGACATTATTGATATAATTTGTAATTTTAACATTTAAAAAATGTCTTTAGTCTATAGTCTGGAGATTAGAAGTAAATTATTTTCCCTTGAATAAATGTCATAAGCTATTTTATAATATCACATATTTCTTTATGTGTAACATAAATCTCTTACTGTAAGAAATGTAATTATCAAACTTTCACGAGTCATAAAAATTTGTTTATTGTGTATAGCAGTTACAAAAAAATTCCAGTTCAAATTATCTTGTAATAAAAAGTGTAATGTATTTAAAAATATATTGCTAATCAGCACTAATAGCCAATGCAATAATTAATAAGTTGTTATATTTACATGTTCTAAAATAAATGAATATATAAGGTTATATAAACCAATTTTTTATCATTTTAAACGTGTATTAATTGAATTGAATACAAAACGTAAGCGTTTTCATTCAAATTTCAGAGGTTTTTTTTCTTTTGAAAATATATCACAAAGTCCTATCAATTTACAGACATATACTACTATAAAAAGGTCGTTTGTATAGTTTTATTCATTAATATTCTATCAGAATTTGATTTCAAGATTGTAATATTATTTATTTTAAAATTCACTACATTAACAAAAATGTTTTATAGTATATATAAACATAGTAATATGCAATTAATATTTTTATGAAATTTAATTTTAGTAATTATTACTGTTTGGAAGTTTTGAGTATAAAATTTTTATAATTATGCTATCCTTAAAGAATATTATTTAAATTTCAATTTAAATGTTTCAATGTTGTAATATGCATAAAATTGAAAAGTTTTGAAGTATTATAATGATTGTAAAAGCCAAACTTACAATTAAAATATAAAAAAATAGAATAGTTATTCATTATATAGAAACCATTACACATTAACATTGTAATCTTAGTAAAAAGTAAAGAATTTATTTAATTTGAATCATTGTTTAATTTAAAAAATAGAATTTTAAGGATTACATAAAGTAATATTAAATTGTAACCTATGCCAAAATTTTTAATACTTAAAGAGGATTTCACAATATATTCTAAATAAATTTTATGTAATTGATTAAAGAGTGTGCTACAAGTTGCTTCTTATGTTGTTAAATTTAACTATGCAACTTTCACAATTTAAGTCAAAATAAATCAATTCCTAATTTTGAGTACAAACAGATGTAATATTCTCACATATTTAACTGAGAATGTAATTTTCGTTATTGATTGAAAATGCATGCATTCTTGACAAAGGCGGACTAATACTTTAAAATTTCTCATAATGGCCAGTGTTTCTGAAAGTTAATTATTTTCCACACAAACGATAACAAATTAAATTTGGCTTTCACTTTATATTTGTATTCGACTTATAGCCATCACGTTTACATATTTCGTTGCAAGTTGTGTAACATTTTTATTCTCATAATTTTTAAGCACATAAAGAATATTATTTATTATTTAGTTTTTACATTATTTAATGAATGTATGGCAAGTAAATACTGAATATTTCTTCATTGAATTAGCATTTCAATGAAAAGCAGTATATAAAGGACTGAAAGAAAAATTAAAGTTCACATTTTTCTTTTTTAATTTTTAAAACATGCATCAATTTATAATTTTTGAAAAAAGCAAAGCATTAGAAAAGTTTTAAAAGAATGAAAAGTAGCATTGAAAATAATCGGTGCATATATGTTAAATTAGTTATTCTGCAGGATAATCACTTCATGTAAGTAAGAAATTCAAAGTACTCTATTGTGAACTGCAACGTATTTTTGGATATGAGTTCCACAAAATGTACCAATATTTAATGTGAATTTTTATTTATGCATTATTTTCATGTCTTCTTTTTCAATTTTTATGTAAATTTCATTTATAAAATATTTGAAAGATTAAAATTATAAGAATTACCCTATAATTTGTTTCTTAATTGTTTTTAGAAAAGTATGCTGAATTAAACAAATAATTAAGGCAAAAAATAAATAAATGAATTAATGTAAAATTATTTACTGCATATGCGTCGTGAAAGAATCTGCATCTTTTAAATCTCAGTTAAGCATAGTTCGCATAAGATTTTAAGCTTTAAGACAATTTAAATTCAAGTTGGGTTGAGTTTTTAGAAAAGTATGCTGAATTAAACAAATAATTAAGGCAAAAAATAAATAAATGAATTAATGTAAAATTATTTACTGCATATGCGTCGTGAAAGAATCTGCATCTTTTAAATCTCAGTTAAGCATAGTACGCATAAGATTTTAAGCTTTAAGACAATTTAAATTCAAGTTGGGTTGAATTTAGCTAATTATTAATAAATACAATATTAATAATATTTCCTTACAACATGACGGAAAGAAACATTTATCGATTCGGTATTATTTTTGAGTGTATGTAAACATAGGTTTTAATATAGCTGTCTTTGAAAAATGCCTTAAAAATGTATATCTCGTGTAATGAAAATCGACATTGTTGAAAAACATTATCTTCCTCATACGTGAAGATAGCTCTAGTGCAATAGATATGTACATTGACAAACTTTTTTGCCATAACTAAGAAACACATTTATCAATAGGTCATAGGGTCAAAAAATGCATGTTTAAAAACTTCAAAGATAGTGCAATAATGTTACAATTAAAGCAATAATGGTTTGACCAAAAGTTTACCAATGACCAAAAGAAATCTAATGTAAACAATGAAAGACTTATTGTTAGACTAATGATATTTTAATGTAGGAAATCAAGATGACAGATTGATTTAATTGACAAGCAATTGCAACAGGTTAATGATTTCCAAATTATATTTATCCTTCAAGACCACTCTCAAAACTGATAGAGTTGCAGGCTCTAAGAGCTAAACGTGCAGAAGATGTTATTTATTATACTAAGCAAAAATGTGAATTTAATTCACATTTTGCTTCTTTTGAAAAATGGGCGTTAAAAAATTAGGTACAGTCAGATTAGGAATTTAATCGAACATGCAAACCAAGATATTGAAAATATAGTAATATGTTGGTTTAAGAGCAATTAAAATACACTCGTGTCCATAAATTAAATATAATGGAAAGTCAGGCAAAGAAAAAGATAAAAGCAAAACAAATGTGAGTTAGTTGTAGTCTATTTACTAAACAAAAGCTAAAGAGCAAAGAAGATGCTATATATTTGACATAATTAATAACAATTGTGATTTTTATTCCCTGAAACAAATTTCAGAAAATAACCTATTAACAAAAACCAATATAACATTGTTGGTATGGCGGTTAATATATAGCATGCCCCCAGACGGGCGTTGTCATCCACGAACAGAAATTATGAATGCATGAACTCCGAAACAATCGTACATGTTGTTCCCGATTGACATCCCAATAGATTTGGCCTGTCATGGTTACATTTTGAACATGCAGATTAGTTCTGGAACCAGAATAATTCCTCTCCAAACGAGCAATTCTGCATCACAGTAACGCTGTTGTTCAATGATGTTCTCTGGTTGGTAACGAGTACCTAGCCCTCTCCATCTGAAAGTCCTGCGAGAATCATACTGAAAACTAAATCTGGGCTCGTCGGATAATATCACACAAAACCACTGTATCCTTGTCCATAATGCATGCTCTCTACTCTAAGCTAACCGCTGGCGACAGTGAGTTGCGGTTAGAGGAATGCATCTGACAGGCCTACGAGCGTATAGACCAATTTGCTCTAAGCATCTGTACACGGTGTGCTTTGAAACTGACGTACCTGTAGTTGAAGAGAGCTGACGAGACTTGTCTGCTGTTGTACTCCGTCTTTTTCTTTTGGCAGTAACTGTCAAATACTGGTCCTCATTCGGCGTTGTAACTCGGGACTCACCTGTGCTGTAACGTCTACTCACATTACCATCATCTTAGAACCGTTGCCATAGCCTGGAGATAACACTCTGTGCGATTCCAAGTTCCTCGGATACTTCCAGCTGGGTACGTCCACATTCCAGGAGGCTGATAATTCTACCAAGTGAAACTTCATCCAAATCCTTCCCTTATGCCATAACTATTTGGTTATTGCTCTGAAAGGCTTTTAAAAAGATTTTGAACAATTTTATTTCTTTGCGACCATTCCTTATATACCATTCCATCACTTATACTCTCATCATTGAGACGTACTATCGGTTTCATCTGATGGTTTCTAGTAATATTATTTTAGTAGCAATATTATTTTTCAAGATGTATGTGATAATTCTACATGTGAAATTTTTATCTCAGAGTTCAATTTCTGTGCGATTAGGAATTATCCTTACCTTATGGACATAAGTGTAGTAAATGATCCACAGTATTTCACTTTGTATAAATTAGAAAGCAGGCCATTTATGAAGGTATAAAATATACTCCGTATAAAGCAATATTTTTGAAGCCTTTAAAATCGGCTTAAAGCATCATTTTTCTTCAATGACTGTATCAAACATCTTAGGAATTAAAGGAAATTTTAGGCTACAATAGAAAAATTAACAATGTTTCTGATAAAATCAGAAGGGAAGTAGAAGAAATTTTTAAGGTGAAAAATGATTTTCCATTGCTAAGAAATTACCTACCAGCAATTTATTTTATTTTGCAGAAAAAGAAGAATGAAAAGATCCATCCAATTAGGCATATATTTTCACTAAGAACAAATAAGAAATTTAGAGTAAGTGTTGATCAAAGTTTAAAATCTCAAGCGAAAAATATAATGCACGATTTCAATCTCAAATTTTCTTCTGGTAATATTCTCTCGCGAAACATACTGACATTAAGAGTATCAAGTATACACAGAACAAGAAGTGATCTACGAATTTGTTAGGCTGGTATTAGAAGCTCAAAAAGGAGAATTATATTTTTCAGAAACAAAATAAGGAATACTTTCGCAATGGGGTGTACCAGTTCACTTAAAGAAAAATTTATTTTGCTTGAAGATATTCCGGATCGCCGTCCGCCCGGTCTAGTGGTCAGAGCCCCTGACTACGGATAGGTAGGTCCTGGGTTCGAATCCCGGGTCGGGCATAGATGTACTTTCTCTCTCTATCAATCGTGTTTTTGTCTTTTCCTTGTATGAATGGCGTGTGAATGGTTGCCAACCCTTTAAACGGGTCTCTATGGCATGTGTGTACTGAAGAAGTCTTACTCCACACCAAAATATGATTCAGTTGAAACAGTGGAGCAGCGCACACCATATTGCCATCCTAGATGGCACACGACAACAAGAAAACATTCCGGATAAAGAAATATCACCTCGAGAATGCTTAGAAAATATTTTTACATTATTCTATTTCTCTGTTATTGTCGTTGCTTATCCATCCTGGTTGACAGTAACAACAAACTAGGTCCATGAACCTGAATGCCTCCAAACAATTGATCATAACATCAGGGTCCGAGAATAATTCTATTTCTAATTGTTTTAATATTGTAATATGTGATCAACACGATTATTTGTTTTTAAATTTGATAAAAGGAATTTATATTTATTTTTAACTATCTTTTTTTTTTAATTTCAAGGTTCAGGTATTTAAACTTGATGTATATTCCTCCTGAAGAATTTGAAAGATTTAAAAAATTTAAATCTATTATTTTTCTAAAATCTACTTGAAATTTTATGAATAATGATAATTTAAATTTGAGTACTGTTCTTACGGATAAGGAATATTTTTCAAACCATTTGAATTTTCAATGTAGTTTATGTCCGCACGTGACATACTATTGTTAATTATTATATATTTAGTGACATCATCCTATTTAAGGGATGATAAAAATACTTTAAGAAAACTTGAAATAGTTGAATGTCATTGCAGCTGGCTGTGAATAACGCAAAATACTTTTTAATAATGCACATAAAATGACAAATTATGTAAATTATCTTTATGATAAGAATAATTTTAAATTACTTAAAAAGAATATCTATCAGTTTTTTAAATAAAGGAATATTTAATCTTTAATTTCTGATAAAAATCCAGATGTGATTAATATTTGATTTACACATTGCAATAAATTGATTACCGTATAAATACTATTATTGATACAATATTCTGTTTTTATTTTGTGTTGACTTACGTTACATTCGGATAACATTTTCAAACTCAAAATACAAATATATATTTACAGATAAAATGTGAACAGTATGAAATGTAATAAAATGAAATAAAACAGTTCTGCAGGATTGTTATTGGAGCAATCTATTTGAAATATAGATCAGCTTAAGTTGTCCAATAAGATACTTGCTATCGAGAAACAGTTTACGTATTCAGAACGAGGAAGGGATTTATCGCGTGGACGTAAGATATGCCGTCTTGCTTGAAGTGACATGGTCTAAAATGTATTAAGTTTAATATGGATAAGACAAGGAACAGAAAGTTGTCTTAAGAATATTTAATGCTACAAATTGGAAGAACGTGATTAGATAAAATAAATGTGTTTTTGAGAATAATGTTGGAATCATGCATTTTGTGAGCTTGAAAATAATTTTGATGCTAAGGCAAATCATTAAAAAGTAGTAGTGGTTATAATTAAAAATTTTGATTTTTTGAAAATTAAGAGATAGTTGTAAAGAAAATTCAATGAGGATTTAACAAATTTGTGAGGAATTTCAATGAGGAAGAAAACTTACTAAATGCTATTTTTTCATTTTTTATTTATTCTTCAGTTTAATATATATTATGGATTGAATACTATTTTTAGCTTATTTACATACACCTAGAACCAGAGATTCATATTTCTAAATTTAAGGCAATATTGTAGGTAAATAAAAACCCAAGAAGAAATGTGCATGTAAACATGGATAAAATTAAATGATTTCAATGAATGATAAGCTTAAGCTAGATTTCATACTTTTGAGGGAAATGAAAAAAACCAGTTTAATCTTATTTTTTCAGTACTTTGCAATTTTTTAAAAATATGTCTATGCATGACCATAATAATAATGTGAGTGGTTATGGAATGTGTTATAATGGTGTTGGCAAAAAAACCCAAATATATTTTATTCATATTATTTAATTTTGATTTATACTACTAATGTTTTCGTAAATGTTTCATATATAAAGAAACGAAGTGCAAAAATGTATGCTATATTTTTTTTATGCAATGTTACTGTAAATAATAAAAATCAATAAATGATCATCACGTTACTTTATTAAACTAGTATGTTTTTATTCATATTTGGTAGTATTTGGATGTTGATTTTTTTCGATCAAAAATAAATAACATTTTTAAGAAAAATATATGAAATATTTAATGAATGTTCAGAGTTTTGTTTACTAATTTGTTTGTTTGATAACAAGACAGAATCTCTTATCAATAATTTCTTGAACAATGCAACAAGAATAAAAAATAATGTAGATATATAAAATGTATCTTAGATCTCTACAATATATCTGATTTCATCAAAATGTTTCAGTTAAATCAAACATTATACAATAATGTTTAAGGGAGAATAAACTTACTGAACTAAAACTTACTGATAATTCTACTCACATACATCTACCTGCATATTTTCAAAATTATTTTTCTGTGTTTTAATGATAATTTTATTATTATGTACATATAAGCTTATTTAATTAGGCTTGTAAAGTATTTATTTCATCATTATAGTTTTGTCGTTTTAGAAGATGCTTAATGAAGAAAACGTGCAACCGTCATTGAGGGAAGCTCTTAATTTAATTATTAACTCTGTAATGTTGTTTTCAAATTCATAGAGATAAGCTTTTAATTTATATCCCAATTTCTTTACATTTTCATTTTATTCTATCAATAAAATCCAAGAATACTTTTTATACACTTTTATTCTCATATTTGTGTTCATGAACTCGCTTATATAAATTATTTGGCAACGACTTTCAATTATTTATATACGTTTTTATACGGTTTATGTATTACATTAGTTATTATTAAAAGATTTATTAGTTTCAAATACACAATTTGAGTAAAAATAATTACGTAAATAAATTATACGTATAAAAATGGTTCGTTCAACAGTTATCCTTACTCTTTACATTAAATGGAGACAAAATCAATATTGTATAGCATGCATTCATTTAGATTCATTTAGACAAATAATGTTTACACACTAAAAGCATATTCAATATATTATTTCATAAAAATTATTTCGATTTAAAAATCTGCGTACATATACTTACATATTTTAAATTTTATAATATATTTTTGAATGTTTTCAAATAAAGCATGCAACATAAACTTTAATAATTTATCTCAGAAAATGTGTGTTCCAGTTCAATACTTTACAGTACTATTAATACTGTAAAACAAACGACTTTCTTTAAATCAACATTAATCTTTTTTGAGAAAGTGTTTTTTTTAAAATATAGTTTATTTTTCCGACCTTCTTAACAGTACATTTTTTATAGAATTTATTTCCAAGGAAAAAGAATCATGCATGAACTTTTATTCTTTGAATGGGAGAAACAGTAGTAAAGAAATAATTTACGATGTTCTTCACAATACACTTACATGTTCTATCGTAGAGCGATGGCATTTGATATAATTTTATCTCACATCTTACCATTGTTCATCCTAATAGTTACCATCAGTTATCATCATAAGTAAAATGCTAACATTTTCTTGTGATCCAGAAATAGGTCGTACTGTCAAACTGATGGGAATTTTGTTTCACCATATTTCCTACTTTTTCCCATTGTTGTCACGTGGCATTTATATTGTTGAAAGGAAAAAAAAACATATCATGTCATGTGTAGAAAAAACTCTATTCAGTTCAAAAAGAAAAATTATCGCGAAAACACCTGCCATTTGGAATATAATATGACTTGCGAAATAAAAATATCTAACATCATTCCATAAGTAAACAAATGTAATAAACACATCTAAGAGTTATATTTTAAATAAATGAACCATACACGCACCTGTGTATATTTTTTCTTTTTAATCTTCTGTAGTTACTAAAACTCTATCCCTTATTTTAATTTTAAAAAAACAGATTTGTTCTCCAGAAATATATCTGCCAAGTAATTTATCAGTTGAATTGAAATATATATTTCATATATTATATATATTTTAATTTAGTTTAATATTTTTATCTTAAATTATTTTAACTGATTTCCAGTTCAGTTAAATATTTTCAGCTTTATTTATATTAACGAATTTTTCGTTTCTTAAATTTAAATTAGTTTAAATTAGTTTAATTTATTATTTTGTAAGAAAACGTTTATTGTAATGAACAAAATTCCTTGATATATATCAAATAAGGTTAATAACTTTATTTTTAACGAGCTCAAATAACCTTTTTTAATCTTATTTCTTATTTAAAGTAGAAAAAGTAATTTGAGATAGTTAGAAATAAGTTTAACTATATATGGTTACATTTTTCTGCATTAACTGAATAATTTCATGTTATCTGCTGAAAATAATTTACAAATTGAGATTAGTGTGATAATTTACTGTCCAAAGTTATACTTGTCCTTTAAATAATTTATACAATACACCTAAACAAGCATGAGAATTTTCCCTAGATCACTGCCTTGAGACAATGTATTCAGATGTAATGGTATACAAGTTCTTGTTTTAGAAAAAAATTCTTAAAAAATTAACAAAAATATATTTTATGATTAAGACCAAAAACATTAATATAATATAGTAAGAGAAAATATTTCTATGAAACATTCTAAAACTTAAATGCATAATAAATAAAACAGCAAACATTTGTCTTATCATGAAACATTTTAAGTTTATTTAGAAACACTCACATAAACATGACAAATATTGTCTCTTAAATAGATACATAGTGATTTTCCATGACCTTCATCATTTCTTAATTTGTCATGTTGAATTCCTCTAAAATTAGAAGTTTTGCTTGAAGACGATATTTTTTAAACATGAAGTATTTGTTAACTTGAAAGATTTATTTTTGGCAATGTGACACAACTTACAAAAGTCAGATTTAAAAAAATGAATTTAAGTATCTTAAGCGAAATAATAACATTAAAAATGTATAATTAGCTATATGAAAAACGCATGCAAAGGTCTTACGGTATCAATGAATATTTTATAATATTTTCAAAATATGTTCTACGTCTGGTCTTCATTTGTAATCAAAAATATTTTTATTCATTTTAAAAATAAAAAAATGTGCACAAAATATTCAATGTTTCTTTTCCATAGAACAATGAAATTACATAAGATTTTATTGAAAATTGTAAGTATCATCTATTGAAGACTGAAACACAATGAAGGTATACATTATTCTATTCGGTTAACATATATTTGATTCCATAATTTATTATTATATTACCTTTTTAATAACTGTTGCATCCATAAATTTGGAATTTGTATAAGAATTGAACTCCAAATAAATAAAAATATAATTAGGGTTCAGTTTTAATTGCAATAAAAATAGTTTCCCTCTTAAATTTTGGAAGTTAAAGTGATTGACTATATTGTAATGAGCAGTCATTTCATTCACAATAGTTTAACATTTTAAGTATACTGATAAAGAAAGTCAAAATGAGAGTTCAAAACATCAATAAAAATGTATTTATAATTCTTAAAATTTAGATCAACCAATAGTGATTTCAAAAAATAAGTTATAACCTGAATAAAATTAAGGAAAATATATATAATCCTCAAAATGAAAAGAAAAATCTATTTGAAACAGAAAATCGATTGAAAAAATCTCTACTAACCTTTAAACTCTTTAATCTTGATAACAAATTATTATGTAACAAAGCCAATGGGACAAGTGTAGCAAAAGGATAGATCTTCAGAAAGGTTACCTAAACATGCACCCTTTTACAGTTTACCATTTTACAGTTTTAAATAGATACTACTTAAAAATCAGCCATTGGTGATACTTCTTTTATGAAGAAGTTAGTACAAAGTACCCTTCCTGTAATTGCATAAAAATAAAACATACTGGGATCCTTGAGTTGTTATTTGGGCATCCTTATGCTTAACGTGTAGAATGATCTGAAAGTTTTCGACAGAGGTTATAGTAATAAGAGGTAAGGTTGTGATCCTTTTCCATGTATTATACGTTCCGAGTTGTCTTTGGATCTGAGATTGTCTTTATAAATGATTATCCGTGGTCTTTTAATATTTTACAGTTTATCAGCGGGTGCTCGTTGTAGGGTGGGCAGTGTTCCCTTAAGAAATGTTAAAAATTCTATATATATACACTTTTTAACAATTTTAAGTAGCTGAGAATGTTTAAAATTTATGTTTTAAATTAGTTTTAGGGACATTAAATATTTTGTTCCTCATAAATCAATCTTCTGTGTTTAAATATTTAGAATCTCGTTAAGGAAGTAAATTATTTCAATCATATTCTTACTCTATTTAGACAGAAAAAGCACTCTAATAAAAAGAATTTCTTTTAATAATAGCATTGTATTTTTTCCCTCTTTGTTGGAGAAAATATCTCTCCTGAATTATATTAACTGGATACATAATATTTTATTTATCTACATATATTTATTTTATGAATTGTAATATATATGAGTTTTTGAGGCAGTACAAAATAATATTTAGTTTGTTTTGCACTTTAAAAAGTACATATTTATTGTTGGATAAATGAATGAAGTGGGAAAAATATATATTTAGCAATTGAAAATAAAAAGGAAAACATTTTTGCCTGGCGTTGTCTATATTTATATATTCCTAATAATAATAAAATCATATTTATGACTTAAATATTCTCTGCGCTTTAATGGAAATTCAGAAAAGATCAAAATATTTTTGATAAATTATTAAGCTATATTTTTAAAAATAATTCTCAAATATTTTACAATACTTTTATTTAATTTAAAAATAAATGTTTGCATTAAAGTAAATTATGTGTACGCATTTCTTTCGAATATAATACATTTAAACAGTATTTTATTGCAAAGTAATATATTTATTTTTGCATGGAAATGTTAAGGCTTCTTAATTTTGTAAGAGAGCCAATACATATTTTCTTGAAACGAAAAGAAGTTACTCTTATCTAAAATATCAGTAAGTTAGGAAAGCCTTGTTCTCAATAACTTGGCTATTTATTAACTAAAATACAAACTGAACTTTCTCCGCACCAGACCATCGATAATCAAGATCACTGTTCCCCATACCTACTTACTAGACCATGAACATGCCATGTAGCATATAACTCAGTTAGGTGAAAGTAATCTGATGTAGGAACTCGCAAACTTAGAATTAGGTTCCTGAGCAAACTTCAGATTCATTTTTTGCATGAAAACATTGGAGCTCAACAAAGCTTAGTAGATGACATTTCTGTTAGAAATAAGCATTCATTTAAGAATAAATGTTTTCTTATGATTATTGGGCCGTAAAAATTAACTATGCCATGCATTAAATGTTTTGTAAAAATGATTTATAAAATTAATTAAAAATGCAGCAAATATATTAATATTTATAATGGACTAATAAAAGTAATTTTATTTTAAACTTTACTAATCATATGTAATTTAATTATTATGTCAAGTAAAAATGTTTATAGCTATGTAAATTTATAAATAATATCAAATATTGTATATGTATCATATAGTGAGTGATAAATGAGGCAATAATTTGCATTAATGCATAATGTTTCAATTTGTCAGAGATTTACAGTTCGGTTTTTAGTAATATTAATTCCATTCTTAGAATTGAGTTTAAAAAATTTCAATAATGCTTATACAAATGTAACTACATCATATTTCAATATATAATTTGTATTTTCTTATAAAGAAATTATATTATTACGGCATATATTTTAGAATTTTTTAATGATGAACAAAATTAAAATTCTATATATAAAAATTAAATAATAAATATTTACACGTGATGAGTTGAAAGTTAATAGTGTTTACACTTAGTTTTTAAATTTATTTTTTTTGCACTGTTTATGTTCATTTGCAGTTTTTCGCGGGTTTGGACTTGGATTTGTCTTGACTACTATTAATTTAATAATGTATTCTGGCAACTTTGGATTTAATATTATATTTAGGCTTGAAATATATTACTTATATCATTTATTTTATAATAAATTTTTAGTGTAAAATCATGCTATATAAAATATGAAATACTCACTTTTATAATTAAGGAGTTGTTATTAATGCCTCCTGCTTCAAAAACTTTGTCAAAATACTTATTAAAATGTACCTTGATCTGTAAGCATTCTTTATATAATCAAAAATTATTTTTACAAAAATTTTACCCGTAGGAAGAAACTCTAGAACCGGACAAATATATTTTAGTTTTAAAGAAACATACATCAGATTCATAGAGATTTTACGATTATGAAATTCAAGCAACTCTGAGTCTAACTCAATAGAACTTCAAACTACATTAAAATTAATGTATCCAAAGGCGTGCATGAGACTATTATATTTTATTTATTAAAATAAGATATAGAGAAATAGGATTTATATCACTTTTCCCTCATGAAACATTAGACACCGAAATTTGCTCAATTATGAATTCAAATTCATTGTATATCTCAATAAAAACCTAATATTAACCAAAAATAATGTGCATAATAATATAAAATAAATCTCTAAGTAAAATTCCAGTATTTATTTTATTATAAAAAATCAAATTTTGGAGAAAATGGTACTATATCAATTTTGCCTTAAGTAACACTGGAATTAGAAATTTACTGTAATATTTAATGTGTTAAATCATAGTTAAATATGAATTAAAGCATTGTACTTTAACTCATTAAAAACCATGTGTATAATAATCTTGATATTTTCATTTATTTTAAAGCCCAATTTTAAGGCTATTCCTGGTATTTGTTTCGTTATAAATCAAACTATTTGAGGAAAAAATGGTATTATCAAGTTCGCCTAATATATTCCTGTACGTATTTTTATGCATATTATAAATAACAATCCTCATACCCTAGTTACGCTTAGTAAAGTACAGGCACATACTTTGCTATGTAGGATTTATTAGTATAGTTAAGAATAATTATACAAAAATGTATCTTTTCCATACACGAAAATTTTGCAAGCTCTTCTAAATGTTTTCTTTTTTAAAAATATAAACATTTATGGAATTCAAGCACATGGCTTCAACTCAACAAAATTCATGTGCATATTAAAAATTTTAAGTACATTTAATGTAAAGCGCAGATCAAGTTTCGATTATGTAATATTGGAACAATGGAATTGCATGATATTAAAATATTTAAATATTTGTCTTTAACTCATTAAAAACCCTTATAAATGTTAAAATTGATAGGCACATTTATTTTAAAATTAAGGATTGACATAAAATATTCTATGTTTGTTATTTTTTATTAATTTGCTTTTTCAAAAAACATCTGTTATATCAGGTTTAAAGGACAATATAGTTTAAATTTGCCTTTAATATGAAATTTAAAAACTGTTTTGAACTTAATGAAAATCTAAAAATATTTTATACATATATCATTAATTCCATCCCTAATATTCGACATCGTGTTTATTTTACAATAAAAATACAGTTTGGGAGAAAAAAGATTTCATATATCCTATTTTTCCTTATTAGACTTAGAAATTTGTAAAATTATGAAGTCCAAAGAAGTCTCTGAAAGTTAAAATAACCCAAGTTATATTAAAATTTATAGGTCAGCTTGTTATATAACAAAACTCTAGGATTATTCTAGGTAAAAAAAATATTTTTTTTAAATTTATATACACATCCTCAGATTCTACACATATACTTGAAAATACCTTAGCTTTTATGCGCATCTTTATATAATCATATCATAGTAGTTTAATTTATATTTTAAGTAAGTAAATATTTTAAAACATTTTCTGTCAAGCTCTACATACATGATTCCGCTTATTATAAAAGCGAAATAAATAAAAGTAATATATTTAATAAATTACTAAGTAATAAAAATAAATAACTAATATAAATTAAATAAAGTACATGAAGAATAAGCAATATTTATTTCATCTATTTAGATATTTTTACTGAATAGATGATTTTACTGAACTATAAAACTAGTTTCTCATTTTTCTTATATTGTTTCTCTTTTGAAAGTGTTTATTTATTGCATTACGTGAAATATTTTCTTTTTTCAATTAGTTTGTTAAAATTTCCTCAATTTCTTAATTGTTTCAATAAATAAATATAAATACCCAATCTTTCAATTGTAAAATTCTGAAGTAAATAACATTTTTAAATTAAATTCTCAGGTTCAAGAATCGTTTAAAGAATGATTACATGATCTTGAAGTTCTTTTATGCAAAATGCATCATAACTAAAATACATTTCCTCTTTTTTGCCAGATATAAAAATCTCACATAGCTTAAACATTTTGTAAGCTCATTTTATGTATCAGAATAACACAAAAGGGAGATTTCTAAACTCTTAGTTTTCTTATAAGTGATATGGTATTAACTGAAACATAATTTAACTACGTTAGGTGAAGGAAAATGTTTTTGAAAACATTTATGTGTGATATTTATTAAACTGTTAAATACATACCCAGCTTCATTTATTTTTAAAGTTTAAGTCGTTATCATTTTAAACTTAACTAAATATGAAACTAATTTTCTCCAAATTTTTATATGCAAACTACTAGATATTGAAATGAAGTTCTCTTGTATTTGGGAAAACAAAATGGATGATAATTTATTTATAGTTTTATCTTTTTCGATAAGTGTTTTTGTGAAGTTCTTGCATGTGAAGGCCGGGCTGGATGTTGACGCATGCGCGTCAGCTGTGCCTGAGCTAAGCGTTCAAATGGAATACTGTGTACTTGTATGCCCAAGCAGGAAGGACGTGGTTAAATAACTCTCTGGTAAAACGACACCCAGAATATTCTATTAAAATTCCTACATTAATGTTTAATTGTTTTTATTTGTGTTATTTGTAAAATAAATGTTGCTGTTGTCTATACCAGCTGGTCCTTCTTCTCTTTTTTTATTAATAATCTGAACTGTTGACAAGCATTATCAATTAAAAACGTCCATTGGTTTTGAGCTTCATGATATAACATTACCATAATTTGGTAAAGTATTTATAAATTCAGTTTTTAAATATTTTATTTATAACTAATAGAATTCTAAATATATTTGTATATTTGCAATGTAAATAAGCTGAGAATGTTACCCATTTGAAATGAAGCATGAAATAAGGAATTAAAATTTTTTTTACCTTATACTTATATTTTTATAATATTTTTTTATATTTACATAATTATATAGTATCACTATATTATCATTGAAAGAAACTTTAAATGCAATCTTCAACATTCTTTCATTTTTACCTAACTGTTGATTTTTAGGGACATACTTCTGTATTTATGTTGTTTAACTTTTAGGAAATAAATATTCCTGCTAAAAAATACTCTCTCATCCTTTCAAGTATATCTTAAGTATTCCTATTGAGATGAACTTTTTACTTCGCCTTCTGGATCTTGAAATAGTGATATATTTTCCTGCTTTGATGACACTTGTTTATTGAAACCATCATTCTTCAAGCCTGCAAGGAAACACCCATTTATTTTGTTCTATTCTCAGGAACTGAGAATCACTGTTCTTGATTTAAACGAAAAGTCTCTCACAAAACAATCTGGCCAGAAAGATTTTATAAAATATATATGTATCGAAGTTTTTCTTTTAAATAAAACATTTTTTTTATTCATTTTAGACATTTTTCTCTCCAAGAATTGTAAAATAAAACAAGGTTATATGTTTCTCAGAAAATATATTTATTAAAATTATAGAATATATTCTACAAATCTCATTTCAATAACTTAATTTTTTCACAAAACGCAATGCTTAGTTAATATATTTCCACAAATCTATTTTACAAAGCATAAATATCATTTGAATTATTCTTACAGCAACTTCTAATTATTTGAAATATTTTGTAAAAGCTTAGAAAAACAAAAAAGTAGTAATTGAGTAAAAAATAATTCTAGACATAATTTAAATATTAATATTTATAAATAAAATTTATAAATTATGGATAATATTTTAATTCTATACATAAATATGTGATTTGATAGTTACATTTATTAAACGTAACGTGATGGCTGAAACTCATGAACAGTATTTTTAATGTTTCATATTATATACACTTCATAAACGTAAAATATATTGATTTCCATTATTCAAATCTTTCTTAAAATAGCAAAAATTAACTAAAATTTAAAAAATTATTTCAATTGAATATCTTATAATGAATCAGTTAAACATATAAAAACAGATGGTTTTTCCAAGATTAATTAACACAGAAGTGTTACAGAAAGAATATTTGAAACAAAAGAACACATTTCAAACTGAAGAATTTCTCATTCTATAATGTAGTAACAGTTTAAATAATTACATCTTCTTACATAAGAAATTTTAAATAAATGGAATGTATTGCAATCATACATAATATACCTTTTTCATGCACACAAGTAAAGTATTGAAAATTTTTAATTTAAAATATTCAAAACTGGTCACAAATAAAGTGTTCCTTTGGCATGTGAGTACTGAGGAAGTCGGGCTCTTCACCAAATTACATTTCACTTGGAAAAGTTTAGTAGTGCACCCCATATTTCCAGCTTAGTTGGCACAAAACAACAACAATACAATCCAGTTCTCAATAAGTAAAAGATTGTTGTAGATTGAAAAATCGTATTAATTAAATTAAACAATTTGCAAATGCAGACAGATGAATAGATAAGGAAAAAACAGTTGTTATCATATTATACCTAAATATCACATTAAATATTTTCATTTTCAAAAATGTAAAAGGCAAAATTAATTTTAATTTTGAAACCAAAAACTCAAATTCTGTAAAATAAATATATTTTATGAATTACATATGCAAGCAATATCATTATAACTTGAAATATATCATTTTCCTATTTTAATTTTTTAAATATACAGACTAATATTCAAAATCAATATGTCCGTGCACAGGCTGGTAGAAAACAGGATGCTACAAATGTTTCTGTTCACCAATTATGAACACCAAGTAGATGCTCCATCTTTTTCTCATCATCTTAAATACAACAAGATTGCTTTATTTTTTTTTAACTGCATGCAAATCTATGATTTCTCTTGCATAAAACAATTTAGCAATATATATGGCATTACATATACAAACAAACAAATATTCAAGAAGCAGTTGATGTAATATACCAAATCATCATATTTTATAACAATTGAATTGATGAATATGAAATGAATTAATGTATAATGTGACTGAACAAGTACGACTATTATATACATTAATTAGTTCTCAATATATTAAACAATTTTTGTTTGTATTTAGTATATGTAGTTTAAAATAACAAAATTAACGAATAAACGATACTATTTTAATGATATTGAGAAATCTTTAAATTAATGTCTTATATTTTTTTTTAAAAATACACATTACGAAATGAAGTAAAAACAACATCGGAATGTGAAATTCTTAAATTGATATTTAATTTTCTAACTGTCATTTAAATTGCCAAAAAATAAATATGTATACCTATTATTTTTATTATTTGAACTAGTTCACTTCATAGTTTTTAATAAAAATTGTTCCTTACAAGAATATTTGAGGAATTTCTTATTTTTGTTTTCTCAAATGTTTTCTATAAAATTAAGAAATGTTAATTATAAGATATTAAGTACATTTATTGTGACAAGGAAACCCTGATTCCGTCCTATCTGACAAATTAGTTTGAAAACGTATCTATCTTTTTTCAGTATTTATGATTATCAAATATTTTTCCAATTTTTACTGTGAATAAAAATTGCTTATTATGAAAGAAGTCAATATCATCGTTAATAGAAGTACTTAAAGTAAGAAGTAATAAGAAAATGCTTTAAAATGGAAAGAATCAAAATTTATAATTGCTCAAAGAAATTTTTCTGTCTTAAATATTTTTTTTAAAATTCATTATAACTTGTGTAGATGACTGAAACACTATCTGTTAATTTTTAATTAAATAAAAATTACATGATCTTTTTCAATTAAATTAAAAAGTTATAAGCTTAGTTCGAAGAAGTAAAGTAAATAATTTGAATATAATAATAATAATAATTATAAAACTATCATAAAAGCACCATCAGTTTTACTAAATTTCGAAATTAGTCACTATCAGTGTAAATTTTTAGGCAGATTTGTGGTAATTTATTTCTGAAAATTTTAATAGTAAAATGCAACAATTACAAATATTCTAAATTTTGAGTTAAGCAATGAGAAAACGAATTATTAAGATATACCGGTATATTTTAGTCATTATATTTATATTGTAAAATGGATTCAAGAATTTTGGGGAGACAGGACGTGTTTTGCATTGCTCCTCAACAGAAGTTTCAAAAGGCGGAATATTTTATTTTTGTGCATAGTGATTAACACCATTGGATAGAGCTCGACGAAAGCTATTATTGAATATTACAATCTACTTTTTTTGATAAGTAGTAAATTAATTAACTAATTTTAAGCGCACCTCGTGCTATACTTAGCGAAAATTCGTCCAAGTCCAGGCTGAAAACCGGTCTTCATCGGAGGTACTTCACCAGCCGACGTGAAATCTCTTCCTTTCCACCGGCGCGCGGAGTGCACTAGCGCCGCAAGGCCTACTGACGAAACTCCGGCAACCCGACTGACGGCTTCACAGGATTAAAGACCATTTAATTAGTGTACTGTGTAAAGATCATCATAGATTTAAATATCAATTAGCTGGAAACAACAACATGCAGGGCTAAAACAAAGGTAGGTGCCCAGACATTGTATTTTTCTGTCCAAACCATCAATAACTGTTTTTAATGTAAACAATAAATAACAAGGCCGAAGACCAATCTCGAAATTAATTAATGATTATTTTATTAATTAATGATTTTTGCAATTTAATTGTTCTAACTGTTTTGTAATGTGATTGAGTATCAATTCGATGTACTGTTACATATTATATTGGTGTTTTTTATCGACCTTTGACTTAAAACTCGTAAACTGTGTTTCCACGTTATATTATTATTAATATAATTACTGTGCTTTAAACTAATTAATCAATGTAATTAATAATTTTAACTAAGCAATCGGTGATTTTTTTGGCTTTTAAGTGTTCTTGGAGTGATTTAGTTTATTATTTCCATAAATTTCAAGCCCATTTGAACTTTTAACAATTATTTGATTAAATCTATCACACGTTGGTCTAATTCTCATGTGTCGCAGGGTTTATCTCAAATCTTTGTTAATCGGACTAATTAAAGTTTATTTTTGCTTATTCAGTATTTTAAGTTTCAAATTGTTGATCAACTATATTTTATTTTAGTGTATTTATTGACTTTGACTTAAATTTTGTAAACTCTGTTCTCCACGTTTTTTTTTCTTAAATTACTGTGCTTTAAACCAATTAACTGTTGTTATTAATGACTTATCAAAGCAGTATGGGATTGTTTTGATTTTTTAAGTGTTTCAGGAGCGATTTAGATAAATTGTTCAATTAAATTTAAGTCCATCTTGATCTTGAACTTTTATTGGTGTAAACCTATCACACACACGTTAGCCTTAATCTCAGTTCACAAGGTTTATCACAAATCTTAATTAATCGGGCTAGTTAATGAACTAAGCAATCCGTGCATGTGTTCATCTTTTAAGTGCTTTAAGAATGATTAGTTTACTATTTCAATTATTTTTAAGAGCCCACTTTGAACTTTAACAATTAATTGAGTAAACCTTCTCACATGTTTGACAAAATCTCACTTCACAATGGTATTCGCAAATCTCAGTTAATCGGGATAATTAACGATTATTCAGCATTCTCAGTGTTCGCACTTATTAGAAGCGTGTTTATGATTCAAATTTCTGTACAATTCTTGTTTATTTTTTTTCAGTGTTTTTATTGACTTATTGGCTAATAACTTGCAATCTGCCTTCCCACTTTTTATTTTTATTATTATTGTAATTACTGTGTTTTAGTTTAACTAACCGATGAAATAAATGACTATTTTTGTATTTCCAATGTCAATCACTTTTACTTGTATCTATCTTTCGATCATTCACATAATACTGTTCTGTTTTCTTGAGATTGGTCTTCAGCCGAGCCCCATTCAATAATGCTAAATATATTCTATTTTTTTAAATATGATGGCAAGGGGAGGAATGAATACAGTGTCTGGGTTTCCTCAGCGTATGCAATTAATACTCACATCTACTAATTACATCTAGTTTCACTTTACTTCAAAGCTTTAAGGCAATCAACTTAATTACTGGAGACGTTAACATCTGTAAACGGCAAACGCAGGCAGCTTGGGTTTTATTTCTAGCCATTAATTGAACTGATTACACTTTGTTAGGCAAACTAATTATGGACAGTTTGAGTAAATCCCCGCAAGGGGATGAGCTGATTGGCTACCAACGCGGTAGTTCTGTTGATAATGCTTCAGCCACCACACGATTCTTTGAAGTTGAACAAGAAATCCTAATGGCTTTAGCCAACAGCAAAGCCAGCATCCCCTCCAGCAAAAGATCCGAAATGGAGTCTCGGAGCTACTTAAGATTGCATTTTCCCAGATCGAGAGGAACGCCCACCTAGAAGGAGAGGTAAAAGCACATGTCAGTATGGCCCAGCACAGCAGTATATACTTGGGCAAAGACCTTTGCCCAAGTTGCAGCCAGCAAGCCAGAGAGACAGGGGCAGAAAAAGCAAAGAGAGGCCAGTCGTTCCAGAAACCGCAGAGAAAAGTCCAGGCAGCAGCATGTAGTCGTCATCTACTCCACCAAGAAGAGCACTTCGGAGGAGATCAGGGAACTTCTTTGAAAGAAGATCAAACCAGCCAGCATGGGATTTAACATTGCAAAGATGAAGCCTCTCAGCAAAGGAGGAGTCCTGATTGAGACCCAGAGCAATCAAGACATAGACAAACTTATCGAAGAGGTGAAGAAAAACGACACCATCAGGGAAGCAGTTAGTATCCAAAAGCCATCCAAAAAGAACCCCCGTATCGTGCTCTTTGATGTGGACAAGGAAATCTGCAAGGAAGAAATTGTACACCAATTAAAGTCACAAAATCAACTGGATGAAAAAGTTGAAATGGAGCCTATCTTTAGCTACAAAAGCCGATTTGGAAACAACTGGTTCATTTCAGTTAACGGAGAAGGTTTCAACGTCATAAAAGACAGAAAGAAGCTATACGTGGGATGGACATGCGTCAGATTCCGGGAATATCTCCGAGTCACACAATGTTTCAAGTGCCTACGTTACGGCCATCACGCTAAAGACCGCAAGGGCCAGGAAACCTGTGAGAGATGTGGAGATAACCACCTGAGCAAAGGCTGCAAGAACGAACTCAGTTGCTGCAACTGCTCTGATTTTAACAAAAAGGGAAAGACCAAGGTAAGTACTGGTCATGATGCCAGAAGCAAGTGCTGCCATATTTATGGGAAAGAGATTAACAAATTAATCCTCAAGACCACTATGGATATTAAAGACAAAAAGCAAGAACTAAAGTTGAGCCACCTGAATATGCACCACTGTAGAGCGGCGAATCTCCTGTACTCCCAAGACATTAAGAACTTGGATATTGACTTTGCCTCGGCAAATGAACCGTACATTTTCAATAATTCCATCACAGGCTTCTCTCTGGACTATGTTATCATTCCTTCTAAATACCTTAAGGCAGCCGTCATTGCTAAAAAGAATTTCATCATTCGTCCGATGTTTTCGGCTGATGAAATCATCATCATCAAAGTGAAAGTAAATAATGATTTCCTCTTCATCTGCTCTATTTACAGCCCTCCTTCAAGGAATATTCAATCTTCAATTGAACCGTTGAGAGTCACATTTCCAGCAACCCCAATGAGAAATGAATCATTCTTGGTGACTTTAAAAACTGCCTTGGACTCCAAGCCAAATCTTCGGCATGGAGTCCAAGACGTACTGACCATCAAGGCGAGATGCTTCTAGACTTTATAGCTCGTCAGGATCTGATTGTTGAAAATGACGCCAACAGCCATCCTACCTTCTCCAGTACCATTGGAGAGAGCTGGATTGATCTCATGATCACCAAGAACCTGTCTAGTGATGATGTCAGAAATTGGAAAATTAGAGACTGCATTACTGCCAGTGATCATTGTCTCACGACTTGTGAGATTGGAATCAACAGGGTACATAAGTGGGACAACTGGAGATGGAACACAAAGACATTAGACTGGGACAAGTTCAAGCTCAGCCTTCCAAGACTGATTGAGGAATACCCACTCGATGAGATATCAGACATCAACGAAACCATTGGTAAGATCGAGGAGAAACTCAGTAAGCTTTGTCAACGTCATAAGAGGAAATTGAAACCAGCCTCCAACTTTAACTACTGGTGGACGCAGGAACTCACGATGGAAAGAAGCAGAGTTCGAGCCTTACGGCGTAAATTCCAGAAATTATCGGATCCCGAACTGTGAAAGAAAAAGAAGATGAATTTCAAATTGGCTGCTTCCTGTTATAGAAAGAGAGTTATGGATACAAAACAACGTGCTTTCCGGGTCTTTCTTGGCAATGTAACTAACTCAAATGCTTTCGGCAGTCATTACAAAAAAATCCGAGATAAACTCCGCAGACCTCAGATTGTTGACCTCATCAGACTAGACAACAACGAGCTGGCCAAAGATGTCACGGAATCAGTCAATGCCATCCTCAAGTTTCACTTTCCCATGACTCCTCTTAAAGTGAATGATGTTCTAGACTACACCTCCCCTCCCCAACCAGCTTTCATGGTCCATGAAATTGAGGAAGCAATCAAAGACACTGACTTTAATAAGGCTCCAGGCTATAACGGCATCTGTTTGGACATCTACGCTGAACTGTTCTACACCAACAAGGACTG
Organism: Latrodectus hesperus; assembly: GCA_037975125.1. Classification (NCBI taxonomy): domain Eukaryota; kingdom Metazoa; phylum Arthropoda; class Arachnida; order Araneae; family Theridiidae; genus Latrodectus; species Latrodectus hesperus. The sequence continues at coordinate 16,209,387 of CM075856.1, read as the reverse complement.
GTTCCTGGGAATACTCAACAAATGCCTAACACAAAGTTCGTTTCCCAAAAGTTGGAAAATTGCAAAGGTTGCTCTAATCCCAAAAGATGGTAAGGATAAATCGCTCAGAGATTCTTACAGGCCCATCTGTCTCCTGAACGTATGGGGCAAGATTCTCGATAAGGTAATTATGAGGAGACTTTACTACTTCTTCATTGAAAATGGACTGCTCCATAAAAACCAATTTGGATTCCTCAGGGGCAAAAGTACCTGTGATGCCCTTAGAGTACTTATCAACCGCATCAAGCAAAATAAGCAGAACAACATCTTCTCCAGCCTGATTTCGCTGGACATTAAGAATGCCCTTAACAGTTCCAGGTGGAATGACATACTGCGTTTACTCAGAAAATTCCAGACTCCTGCTAATTTGTACAGTATGGTGAGCTCATTCCTTAAAGGCAGGTTCTACCTAGATGATAATAAGAGACAGGTACCATACAACATCGGGGTTCCTCAAGGTTAAAGCCTTGGACCTTTCCTATGGCTTATCATGGCCAATGAGTTGCTGACTAAAGATTTTGGCCCTAATGCCCATTGCCAGGCATTCGCGGATGACGTAGCAATACTGTTGGATGCAAAGTCCTATTTCAAATTCACGAAGTTGGCCATGAGACCCCTCAAGATAGTAGAAGACTGAACCAAGGAATTCGGACTCAAACTAAGCTTAAATAAGTAAAAACACTCTATTTTTATTAGGAGTAAGGACATTACCCGATGACCAGGCATCTCGATCTCTGGAAACAGAATAACCTACTCTGATGAACTGAAGTACCTCGGACTTATACTGGATCCCAAACTGACCTGGATATCACACCTGAACACTGTCAAGAACAAGATTGATAGCCTCCAAAACAAGCTAGTCAGAGTCTCGTGGGGATTAAAGCCAAATATTCTGAAGCTCATCTACTGCAGCGTCATTGAGAGTACCATCCTTTACGGGTGTCAGGTCTGGTATTCCAGCACAGCCAAGATCAACAACAAGCTCCAGCAAATCCAACGTATTGGACTCCTGAAAAAGACGAAAGTTTATCGTACTACCTCCACCGATGCACTCCAAATCCTGGCAGGAGTCCCACCAATCTTCCTCAAAGCAGACGCCCACCAAAAGAGATTTAAGTTGTGGAATCTTGGGTCCACAATCCATATCAATGAGACTGATTGGAGCCCCTGCAATGCCTGGACCAATGTCCCAAGTCTCACCCCACCATGGACGACCAACCCTTGGACTTGGAATACGGAACAGGTCCATGAAGTCTTCTACGCCTTCACGGACGGCTCGAAGATTGGCAATAGAGTCGGCTGTGCGTCACTCATCTACAGAGACAATGAGCTGATTAAGACCATCCAAGCCCAACTTAATGACACGGCTTCAGTGTTTGAAGCGGAAGCAACCGCAATCCTGCTAACCATCAAGCACGCGATCTCTAACGATTACCAGAAATGCCACATCCACACAGACTCTAGGTCAGTACTCTTGGCGTTGGCTGGAAGGCAAGACTCAAGTGATACAATACAAGAGATTGTCGAGATCTGCAAAGGACGAGAGAGACAATTTGCCTTGCACTGGGTCAAGGTTCATATTGGTATCACCCAAAATGAAGCAGCAAACGTTGCAGCGAAGCAGGCCACCCAATTAGACAACACTGACATCACTGTTAAACTCAGCAAACAGCAGGTCCGTACACTTACCATCGAGCACGAGACTTCTATGTGGCAGCACATATGGGAGACACACAACAAATCCAGGAGACTCTTTGAAATCTTCCCAGACGTTTCACGGAAAAAACTACAAGGGGACTTCTTCCTAAACCAGCTTCTTAACGGGCACGGAGTCTTCGGCACCTATTGCAGCAGATTCCATGGGCAATCAGATGTCTGTCCACGTGACGGTGATGTACAAGATCCGGAACACCTTCTCTTCCACTGTAGCCGCTACTCCAACATTCGGGAAAAAACCTTTCCCAAGAACTTCCACCAACTACACTTCAAGCAGCTACTCCCTCTTAAAGAATTCAGGAAAGGTGCCAAGGTAATTTTGCAGGCTGAACTCATCCTTCAGCTCACTGACTAACCTCCACCTCTTCCTTCCTTGTACATATGTTTTGTGCTGTATCTTTCTCAATTAAGGCCATCCGGCCCTCTTCCAGCCACAGTGAGTCCCAACAGAACCCCTTTTGTCCCTTCGGTTTGGACAGTCCACAAGAGCTCTACTCTCACGCCCTGGCCAAGTGCTGAGCCTGGGTTCCCTCCATGATTACTGTCCGACGACTTTCTTCACCGTATACCTTCGGGTGGGACGGTGCTCTTTGGTAATGTCCCCAAGTTGTATTGTAAAATTCTGTGCAAAAAATCAATTTCATTAGACATGAAAATATAACCTCAAAATTCACAGCAATTAGTTATTTTATCATATAATGGTTATATAATTAACAAATATTGTATGCATAATTAAGTTTCCCTTATAATAAAATTTAAACAGAAATAAAATTATGAATTTATCAATGAAACTATAAATATAAAGTAATTTTCAAACTAAAGTCTTATAAACACATTGAAAATATATACTATTCACTTCTATATTATTTGGAATAATCTGTTAAAATTCAAATAATATATTCTTTTAAAAATATGAGAAGATATTAAAAAATATCATATTTTAGTTTTTGATAGTATAAAAGTTAAGTAAATTAAATTTTCATGCATGATAATCAATATCTACCTGAAATATTCTTAATAAAAAATGAAAATCTACATAATAGAAAACTGTTACAACGTATCAAACTGTATCTGAACACGCTGTATTTGCATAATTGATAGGTTTCATGTAACACACACACACATATAATATTAAGTATCTTAAGTTAATTTTCTTCCAAATAATTATAGAAAACTGGATACTTCTTCAGTTAAGAAATATCAGTTATATCCAATTACATAACTGAAAAACTAGAAAATCATTTTATGAAATTCAATTATAATAAGAAATCGATTTTCAAATATTTGAACGGATCAATTTTGAAGAGAAAATTATGATAAATTAATTATGCAACTACCTGTTGTTTATAAATGGAAAATTCTTTTCACACAAATTCTATGGAAATGATAAAAAAATAATTAAAATGATAAGTAATGAAAAAATAATAAAAATACAAAATGCATAATTTTAAATAACTAGATAACCTCAAAAAGTATTTAGATTTTATTTAAAGTTCTCATATAAATACCAAAGAAAAATCGATTACATTTTATTTCTCAGATCTATACTGTATCTTTATATAAGTTATTTTTTGAAACTACTGAGAATTAGTAGATGATTTTGAAAAAAAAAATATTTTTGTGTATAAAGTAATGACTTAAAAACAAATTAATAATTTTATTGTATGTTTTTCAAATTGTCTTATTCCGAAATAAATTTTTCTAAGTCCATCTGATAAATTTAGCTGCGGTTATATTTTTTGTTTTAAAATATCTATTTACATAAATCATCGAAAATTTCTTGAAAAAAGATTTTTTTCGACGAATTTATTTAAAATGTTATTAAGAATATCAAAGTTTAGTTTGCATTTATTTTGGTTGTTTATTCATTGTATTAAAATTCTATTGGAATGTTTGAGGATAAAAATAAAAATGCATATAAATGCACTGAATATTATCTGAAAATGTCCAAGGAAAACATTAATACTAAGCGGTTTGATATTCATTTTCCAAGTATCAGTAGTTATTTGAAGATACTGCATTTTTGATGTACCGAAAATGTTGAAAATGCAGTCAGCTGAACTTCCCTTAGTGAAAATGTGTTAATTTAATTTCATATTTGTTTCCACGATGCTAATGATGTACTATTAGGACTATAATTTATCTTTCGAGATCTTTCTTCAAAGAAACATGTATTTCTTTTATTTAGTAATATAATATAATTTATGACAAAGCTACAAACTAGTACTTTAAATATTTTCATTTTCATTTTTGAATAAATTAAGTTTTAAAATTCCAAAATTTCTGATCTTACAAATAATATGAAATTTTCTTAGTCTTTGTTCAGCAAAATATATTTATATTTAATTACTTTTGTATGCCCTATGTCTTAAGCGTAGAACCTTTTAAGATTAAATGGCTAAGATTCACATGATAAATTATAAATTCCAGACAAAGTTAAAATATATTTCTATTTCATTTCATATACATATTTTATATTATATACATATTTCATATCATATATTCCAGACTAAGTTAAATATATTTAAAGAGAAAACTTTTATAAAGTGTGGAAAGCACTTGAAAAATATTCAGAATTCTTTTTAAAGGCTAAAGTACTAAATTGACAATTTTTTAATATTAAATATTTAAAAAGCGGTATAATAAAACAAAAAATGAATGTCATAATATATTTTTTAATTTGTATGAAAAAATCCCCACATTCATCAAATACATATAAAACAAAGCTGTATAATATATAGATTCTGTAAAAAATTTTATTTTCAATGAAAGTTTGAAATTAATATATCTTATTATAAGAATATATCTATGTTTTAATAATTTAATAATAACAAGACTGATTTATTATTTATGAAATACTTATTTTATGTAAATGATTACAGGTAAAAAAGAAGAACATTTGTACTTATAAAAATATGATAAAAAACAATACTTTTTCTGTAAATTAAATTTTAATTAGTACTTCTAAGTGTTTGCTTAATTTTAAGCAAAACAAATGATCATTATATATATGCCCAACACAAAATATCTTATTAAAGTGTTGAAATAGTAACTAATAAATTTGCAACTTTTCCTTATTCTATTTTAAATTCCATCTATGATAAATAAAGAATTCTTAAGCCATCTTAATCAGAAATTCAATTACATAATTTAGTGTAACGATATGTATTAATTAGTTACTTAGTAAAGAATACATTTAATGATTGAAAGTTCATTTAAATTCTTTTGAAGAAAAATACAAATTTTCAATTTTTTAAGCGTAAGAACAATTATTTATGTCAGAAGCATGTTCATAAAAATAATTATAATACTGTTGTATTTTTCTATTTTTAAAATATATTCCTAGTAATTAATTTTCATTAATATTAAAAGAAGTCATTTATTTTAATTAGGCTTTCCAAATTACAATATTAATATGCTTAGATCACAAAATTATTTATATATTTACTCACAATATCATAAAATAAATTTTATTTTAGTCATAAAAAGCTAATCTTTCGTTGCATAAAAATGCAAAGAAATGTAACATTTATAAATTAATTTCTAATATTTTTGATGCAATTAAAAAAAATTCCCAATTTTCTAAGAATTAAACTACTTTTTTTAAAAGAATAAAGGAAATTAAATTTAATAACAACTACTTTTATTTTAAATTTTTTGACTTAGAAAATAACGAAAATAAATAAATAAAAATTATTTTCTTGCTTTTTTAATTTTTCTTGTCAATTTTACCTGACAATTTCTTATCATAAGATTGTACATGCTCAGCAGCATTCATTCGATGTGATAAAATACCATGGAATGACAAAGATACGGAAGAAAGGAAACTGAGAGTGATAAAACAGTTCTCAATTTCTTTTTAATTTATGTCTAGCTTAAAAATTTCTTCAGTGATAATAAACTTTTTACAAAATTACTGATTTTAACCCCTCTGTAACCTGAAGAGCACCATTCATTATATTCTTCATATCAAGAAGAATTCTAATAATAATCCAGAATACTTAAATTTCTCATTTAAAAAAGTATTTTAACAATTAAAAATATCGATATTTATGAAAAAAATCATCCAAATATAACACTCAGTCTGTTAATTGGAAAAAGAAGAAGCATTTTCTTAAAAGCCAAAACTTTCATTGATAAGAAAATAGTCCATTCTTATACATTCAAACAATGAAGTTATGCAACGAAACGAAGAATCAATAGATAGAACCTATATATTACAATGTTATAAATTAAATAACAAGCGCTTAAAAATATGTTAGAAAGGCTATTGCTATAACGATAACAGTTCATCAAAGTAGCTAAAGTGACTACACACGCGAAATGTAGTCGGAATTATACATTTTATTTGAATTCAGACTGCATTTTTTATTGTTAGTAAAATAATTCAAAATATGTAAAATATTGTGAATCATTACTAAAGAGAATGGAAAATTGTGTACTATAGTATTCTTTTGAAAACAAACTTTTTTAAAAGAGCTTAATATAACTATTAAAGCATGCATTATAATAAATCATTATTTTTTGTTGAAAAGTATATTTCAAAACGATTTTTTCATTTGTTGCGAATATTGCATTTTTCTCTCACAAGTGTAAAATCATTTGACTTCCATGCAATTTGTGTACGTGTATGTATTACAATACAGATAACAAATATGAACAAAAACACACAAATTGTATTTTTGTTTTTATAAAGAAATATTTTAATTGCTAAAATTTTCAATGAATTAAATTCTCAAGATGAACCAAATTCATTAAGTTTTATAAATTATTCAAAACGTTATTTATGTACCATAAACTATTAGCTCTGCAACATGAACTACACAATAAAAGGAAAATTCCTTCTTAACCACAGTTTCTGTTTTTTTTTTTCCTATGAATTTGACTTTTTACTTGAAGCCTCATATTGTATTTCACATTAAAAAGTTATAGAAATTATTATTTTTTTCATCCATTCATTTGATTTTATTCACTTAATTTTCTTTGATAAATATTAATATAATATTTTATAGTTAAAATTATTAGTAAAATTGACACGATAGTATTTTTTATTTTTTGCTTATAATGTCTGCTTGGTATTTGATTTTGAGATATTGTATGTGAAAATAATTATGACATCAAAGTTTTGTAGCAATTACTGCAGTTATTAAAGTGTATTTTTAATTTTATAGCAAACTACTGTCTTTTCAGAATATAGCATTTGATTCCTTTTAACAAACTTCAAAACTGTATTTTAAAAACCACTTTTTATTCTTAAAAATTCAAAAATAAGCAATAAGCTTAAAAACAATTAACGTTATATTATATCGCACTGCTAACATTAACATAAATTTTTAAAAAGAAATATAAAATTGAAAAAGAAAAATGTAAGAAAGTAAATAGGAATAAAATATTTTCTTATAAGCATTCTTTATATTTTCATCTAAGAATCTTGGTTTTATCTGTGATTGATATGACTTCTTCAATGTATGATAGATTTTTTGTCTACTTAAGATTATTAAAATTTCAAGGAATTTTAATAATCATTTTTATTACGATATATTGGAAAATAGGAAATTGAAAACGAACTATATCAATTTCAATGAATCTAAAATCTTAAATTACATATATATGTATATACACTACACACACATACATATATATATATATATATATATATATATATATATATATATATATATATATATATATATATATATATATATATATATATATATATATATATATATATATATATATATATATATATATATATATATATATAATTTAAGATTTTAGATTCATTGAAACTGATGTAGTTCGTTTTTCAGTGAATATACTAATGTTCCCTTTAGTGAAATTTTTATGAATATATATTATTTTATTCTTATTTTAATCAAATTTTACTGCGCAAAAAAGTATCTCTATGAGTCTTCTTTGTTTGAAATCAACATTCATAATTTTATTTCTTTACTACATTTCTAGAAATGCATTTATGATTTGTTTCGAGAAACACATATTTACGTAAAAATGAATAAATTTAACTAGTAATAAAATTATGTCAAATTATTTATTCATCTAACGGAAACTTTGATGAACAATATCAGGATTTTGAACATAAACCTTTATAAAGTAGAAAACTATGTCATTTTCTATATATACCGCAGAGAAAATATAAGTTTATAAACTTTTATGTCTTTTATTTCATATATTCTTCACATATTTCTTCTTTTATTTCTTTCTAGGCTTATTATTTTATAAACATTGAGTTTCATTTTTCCTATATTACTGAAAATAATAATATTTTACAATTTCCGTTTAAAGGTATTTTAATGTTTTTACCTGTACAAAAAATAAAAAAATATATAGCAGAAATGAGCACACAAATTTAAATTACAATATGCAAGTATATATATATATATATATATATATATATATATATATATATATATATATATATATATATATATATATATATATATTTATATATATATATATATATATATATATATATATATATATATATATATATATATATATAATTGTTTCACATTTTCTCAATTTTTTTATGAAAATAAAAATAAATTAAAAATTTATTTCGTTATTACCATTATCTCCCTTTTTGAAAAAAATTAAAGAAACTAAGTTTTTTTTATAATTTTTGGAAGAAAATTAAATTTATGCAAAATTTTTTAATTAAATATAAACGCAAGAGATGGTATTAATTTAATATAATATGCGCATTTATATAGTGCAATTCATTTTTAAATTTCGCTGGAAGTCCAAATATATATTGCATGAGCTAATATATAAATATATATAAATTATTAATTAAGAAACAAAAACAGAAAATGGTTATATCACTCTTTTGTTAAAAAAAATTTTAGTGCAGTTATCTTTAAATTCCTTACTATAAATTTCACATGCATTATTTAATGACTTTAGTTCTTTTTAGATTAGAAATTAAACTACTTTTTTCATTAAAAAAATCCTTCTTACATTTTATGTATATACTAGCTCAGTGGTGTAAAACTCAATTTTTCAGAGGGTCATATATTAAATTTAGCATATTTAGATGGGTCAGGTTTAAATAAAAAAATTCACTGGATTATTATAATATTTTATTTAATTACATAGTATATGATATTGTTATAGAAATCATATCAAAGTTATAAAATAGGGTAATTATTTTGAGCTCAAGAATCCAGATACCTGACTTCTCATGATTTTACAAGCTCATTGGTATCATGAATCATATTCGAGTTTGTTATTTTAAGAATTGATTGGAGATGTTCATTCGTAAGTCTTGTGCGAGGTTTGTTTTTATTTTTTTTCATGCAGGAAGGCATCTCTCTCATAAATAGGGGCTACCAAACTTGCATAGAATGCGTGCTGCATACTTTTTTTAATTCCAGGTAATTCCAGGTATTTATCTAAACTCTTGAAATATTGTGAATAAAATGTAAGAGTGTTTAACTCTTTAAATTTTTCTTTTAAAATACTGTTCGATTGAAGATCTATCAACTCCATTTGCAAATGAACTGGAGCCTGTGAAGCTTTAAAATTGTATGGATTGTTGAAAATTGGGAATTCCATTTCATTCTTTTTGTCGAACACTTCAAAACGATTGTTGAATTTCGTGATCCAATTTTGTAGAAGTTGAGAATATTGATCCCATATTTTTTAGTTAACTGTTCTAAATATTTAAATGAGGAAAATGATCTAAAGTTTGATTTTTTACCTGATTTTCTCCTTTTCTCAACTTTGTTTCAAAGGCTTGAATACATGAATACATTTGAGTGACAATTAGATTTTTACCCTGTAACTTTACATTCAGACTCGTTAAGTGTTCATTCATATCAACCAAACCAACGTACCAGTCATTATCATAATCAATTGGGTTGCCTTTTTCTAATATGAGAGCTTGAATAGAATCACGTAATGTGTGAAAAATCTTTCTAAAACTACTCCTCGACTGAGCCACCGAATTTCGGGGAAATATGAGACAATAGAAAATGTTTCCTCCAAATCTTGTAAAACTGCCTGAATTGTCGGGAATTTAGTCCTCTGCTCCTTATAAAAATAGTTTTTTTTTTATCCGTGTTACGAAAATATCAATTTTTAAATAATTGAATGCCAATGATTTCTGATGAATTATACAGGGAAATTCCGTAAAATTCCCCGTTTTCTGTTTTAATGTAGTTACCTGAATGTTTGCCAGCCATGGCAGAAGCGCCATCCGTAGTTGTGCTGCTTAAGAACATTTCAGTCGAGTTCATATTCTGCTATCAAATACTCAATTGGAGAATAAATATCATTTTCTATTGTTGTACCTGTCAATGGAACGCACTTTAATAGTTATTCAGTTATTTCAAAATTACTGTTAATGCCTCGTATAAAAAAACAGGTAGAGTTGTACAACATGGTCAGTGCTCTCGTTAAATAAATGAAAAGTATGTAAATTCCTTAATTTTTTTCCTTCAATTGAAGTTGATTATAGTGTCACTTCGAGTTATAAACTCCTTACAAACAGCAACTGTATGAATGCAAATCAAATACAGTGGCTTAACTTTCAATTCTATGAAAAATTATGCAATTTTCAATTTAGAATGAAAAACTCTGCACTCACTGTCAACTTTACGTTTTCATAGCATTAAGCCAAAATCGTAACAATTATGAAACTCGACAACAACAATTATGGATATCGCACGCTCACGACACAAACAAAGGCACAATCAATTCACAATTACTACTTTGCAGTACAACAAAAATCCATCTCTTACTCGACTAAACTGACCCACGTCTGGCTGAAGCATTCCTTTTATATCGATAAGGAAGGTTCTAGTCTAGACTCGAAGCCCGTGGAAGATTCTATTGTTCTCAACAAAAAGTGCATAGATATTACTCAACAAAAAGTGTATGAGTGTAAAAGGTATATAAGTTACAAAAAGTAAATAAATGTAAAATAGAGTATATCAGATTGTTGCTGAGAAATGGCATTATTGTCTATCTTCCTCTCTTGTTTAGGCAAGAGCTACCCATGAAATTAATTAAAAATGTGGTGTGAGCATATTAAAACTTCCGTAGAAGAATCAATAAGGTCTAAAAAGTCTAAAAAACATGATTCTTCTTTCTGGGACACAGACGTATCTTGTGGCCCGGAGATGATAATTGAGGTCACCATTTCGAGTGGTGTAAGAAGCACAAAAATTGGATATTTCATCAATTGGACAAGGTTTAATATGAGTAACATTCCAGAAAGAGATCTTTTACGGTGGTCCTGGTAATATTGTCTGGGTAATCATTACGTTAAATGGTTACACTGAGTTACACATTTTGAAAGAAAATTCTGTAACCAGAATACGCTTAGTTATTCAAAACCGTTATTGCAACATGGGTAGAATATGTTCCATAATAAGGATTATCTTCTTGTTGTTCTTCCTCTTTGTGAGAAGATCATCAGTAAGAATAATATGAATTTATTTTTTTAACTTTATACTGAAGGCTAGGTGCTCATTTTTTTATCAACAATACTTTCATTATTGTTTAAGTACTATGTGGTTCTCACGTTTCTCAGATTATTTCTCGTAGAGTTATAACAAAAATTACCAGTTTCTTAAGCTTTCCGCACTAATGAATACATACAATATTAATAAGTTGGATGAAATAAGCCACTTTTGCACCACTCGAAATACAAGCATTTTCATTTAAAAAACTATATAATAACTGTTATATTTAATCTAAAACTTAAGTGCGGAAGTTTAAATTGGATTGTAATTCTGCTTATACCATGAAGAACATAGTTTCTGAGCTTGGTTTGCTTTAAGCACGTGGTTTAAGCTAGTGGCTCCTTTCCTCCTTATAAATTTCTCATGTACGCACAGCCTCTAATATTTGATAGAAGTTAAGAACAGCAAATTTTCAATGTGCTTTCATCAGTTTAATAGTTTAATTATTTTAAAAAGGAATTATTACCATATCTTGTCTTAAATTTTGAAAAAATATAGATCTTTCATATGCAATTAATGAGATTTCAAATTTCCTTTTTTTCCGATGACCGGCTGAGTTTAAGATTAATATATTCAGTACTATGAGGGGTGTATGTGATGGCAAATTTTACAATGGAACACCCAGTGAGTGTGCCACCTTTTTCCTGAGTGTGAAAGGATAGAGAGACACTGAATGGGAGAGAAAGAAAGGAACATCCATACTTGGGAACAACTGCTTCGAAATTAGGGTCGCTTACCACTCCGTCATCTGTCTGCTCAAATTTCACAATACTTTACAGAGTGATGACTAAAATGTTTAATAATTTAATTAATGAAACACCAATCTGAACAAAATAAAGTAAGTAGCAAATATCAATAAAACTATTAAATAATTTAATCTTTTAAATTTGAAGAGTAAGAATGAATTTCACTGATAATAATAATAAATTTAAATCGCTATCAATTGAAATACAACTATGAACTGGTGATTTTTTCTGTTCCGAAGTAAAGTACAAATATATGTAAAGTATATGTAATTCATACTACTCTGAACCCACTTATGGAACATAGTTTTGGAGTCCACGGTACAAACAATGTTTTATCAGATAAATCCGAGTACATTCGACCATGATTAAATAACTCGTATCAACGACTACATAATTTGAATTCAATGGTATAAATCTTATGTCACTGGGTCATGGTTAGTTTAAATATACATGCATACATACATACATATATATATATATATATATATATATATATATATATATATATATATATATATATATATATATATATATGTATATATATATAGATATATAGATAGATAAATATATATATATATATATATATATATATATATATATATATATATATATATATATATATATATATATATATATATATATATATATATATATATATATATATATATATATATATATATATATACATACATAGATAGATAGATATAGATATAGCTATTATCTTTGTTTGAAAATGAGAAAAAATAAATCAAATAAACTTTCATTTAAGTAAATTGTTGATTTATATAAATTCAAAGAAAGATAACCACGCTATAGTCATCAAAATAAATAAAGCATTCTAACTAGAAGGAAAATAGATAAATCTTATTAGGTAAACAGTCGTTAAATTTTTAAGATGTCATAAATATCCAAATAAGCTCAACTTAATAGTTTTAGTGTAGTACACTTTTCTGCAGCACACTTTTTGTTTAACTTTAATGATCCTCTCTTTATTAAAATATTGCATTTCTCGGGTTGCTTCTAATTATAAGCTTGATTATAAGAAATGGAGACAAAGTACACTTTCTACAATAATATTTAACTAAGAATCGTATTTAACAGTTGTTTATTTGAGGAAATATAAATTTTGAACATTAATAAAGTTAAAGATCTCCAAATTAATATTTGATTTTCGTGAGAAAAGTATCATTTTAAATTTCAAATATTAACTATAATTTTTGAATATTTTATTTTTACAATAAAAAACTATTTCTTGATATTTATTGCAATTTTTAGTAATAACATTTTCACCTTTTTTTCCAATTTAATATATTGTTGTCTTCAGACTATATGAAAGGTTTTTAATATCTTCTTTAATTTTGTTAGGTTTGAGACAATTATATATTCTTTATTATAAATATAATGTTTCTAAAATTGTTTATTTTTAAAATTTTGTTTATAAATTTTATTTTTGAATATTTTGCGCAAATTTATAATGGGTTGTTACTTAAATTTTTCAATGTGTCCTTTATTGACTGCCAACTCTTGTCTTTTTGATTTTTAAAAGTGCATAATTTTTAATTTTCAATGAAAGAAATATAAATAAGTTAATATATGAATCATTTAATATTTTCTTATGAGTTTACTGCAGTTAATATTTTGGAAATAGGATTTCATACATTTATTGATTCAAGCAGTTACTTTAAAGTCAATTGCTTGATTGAGGTGTAAATTGCCTAAATATTTTTGTATTTTAAGAAACATTCTTAATTTGTAACTTACAAGGTAAATTTTTATCATTATAAAATCTATCTATCTATCTATCTATCTATCTATCTATCTATCTATCTATATATATATATATATATATATATATATATATATATATATATATATATATATATATATATATATATATATATATATATATATATATATATATATATATATATATATATATATATATATATATATATATATATATATATATATATATATATATATATATATATATATATATATATATATATATATATATATATATATATATATATATATATATATATATATATATATATATATATATATATATATATATATATATATATATATATATATATATAATCCCAAGATTTTCCAAGTACCGATGCCGATGGACATTTTAGTCTGTATATAAATCTGAGATGGTGCACCGTAACTAACTAGTAGCAGAGTAAAATCATGGGAAGGAGTTAACGATACCGTTGGAATGGAAGAAAATAACTCAAGAAGGAGCATTAAGTATTTAACAGTAAATGCGATTCATGTGTAGGAAACTGAAATCACTTGTCATGAACTTCCTTATTGAGTTTTTGATGATTCCTGAAGCATCCGTTTTCTAACTATCTTATGTGGTTGAGAATCACTTGTTCGATTGGAAGCAGATGATTCAGAAAATGAAGTACGAGGAATGTGTTCCAAACATTTCTGGATTGACTGATGATTGGGTGAAGGGACAGAAGGATATTTAAAGAGAGAAAGGAAAGAGAGGAACTGCTGATCTCGAGAAGTCTCACGGAGATCCGATCTAGGTCTCTGACCGAAGTTCCTGAGAAAGACTTCTGTTTGTAGAGAGAGACTCCAAGTAGCGTGAATGCGAGCAGTTCCTGCTAAGGCCTCACCAAATTTCCTGAGAATTTAATGAATTTCTTTAGAATGGTAAAATTTAGTTTCTGTGTACATCGAAAGTTAATCGAAGATTCTTAAAAACAAAAAGTCTTCAATTCATAGTTAATTGTAAATAAGCATCACAATAATTTATAGATTGTAAATAAACGTTTAATCAAGATCTTGAAATGAAGTGAGGTTGTTTCATTTATTTTCCCAGCCAAACCATTGCTTCAGCAATACCAGATTGAATACGCTGTTACGCGTGTGTCGAGAAAGAGAGAATTGTACATATTACCATCATATTTTACGATTTAAGTAGTTTCGAAGTTGAGATTACACATTTAATCTAAGTATTGGGTATTTTTAACGAAAAAATTACAGCAGATTGTGAGAATCACAAGATCTAAAATTGGGGTTCTCTTGAATTATCAAATGTCTTTATTTTTAATAAATATTGACTAATATCAAAATTAGAATGTTTTAATATTAAGTTTTTTTCTAATCTTTTTTCTCATTTTGTATGATTAATAATTCAATATGTTTGCACTACCAACATCAATGGCAATATTATGCTTTTAACTGCAGTGATGGATGTTTACACACTTTATAGATAATGCCGACCAATGGCTGAGTGGTTAGCGTTCCTGACTCTTGAGCTGTGGGTCTCGAGTTCGAATCCTGGTTCGGGCATGGATGTTACTATCTCTCTGTGTTTCTCTGTCCTTTCTTGTGTGTTGATGTATGAATGTGGCCCACCCTATAAACGGGTCTGTGGTGGTATGACGCGGGTAATGCTACTCGCCTCCGTGACTTGGTTCACAGGTGCCCGCTGAGTAACGACAAATGAGTATTTATAATTTATATTTTTTTACAAATATGTGTGTTTTATTTTTCAAAATGTTTTTATATACTGTTTTTTTTAAATGCATTTAATTTTATTTTAATGGTCATGATAATTTGATGATTTTATAAATGGTAATTACAAAGATTACTGTTAAGCTGTATGGAACTTTCTTAATTCCAAACTATTAAATATTTAATGTTCAAATAATTTTAGTGGTATATATTCTAGCAAACTTAAGGTTACTTAAGTTTTATATCAAAATGAGATGCATAAGTGAGATAGGGTATTATAAGTTATTCGTTAAGAATTATTATTAATTATCGTTATCGGGAATTATTGTTAAGTTTGATAATGTATACTTAAAGACATAAACTGTTTTAATTAGGAGATATTGTTACAAATATTAAAATGTTATAGAAAAAGAAAATCATTTTCATCATATTAAACAATGAAATTTTAGTTCTGTAACTTTACTTCCAAAAACTCTAAGAAATTTTGTAATTGAAGTGATAGATAAAATTCTATCACATCAGATCTATAACACTTTTTACAGAATTGATGTGGTAAAGCACTATAGATGTCTCTCTGTGTTTAACTACTACAGTTTTAAGGATATTTAAATCTAAATAAAAATATATGATACAAAGAGCATTAATTACAAATCAACTAAGTCTCTGAAATTCATTAAACAGCAAGAGTGTAACCTAATGCAATATTGAATTTTATATATCATACCAACGATTATTGTTTCAAAATATTTGAATAATTTTACAATATCAATTGGTATTTGTTACTAATTACCAATTTGAATAATTAAACAATGTGTATCGGTAATCAATATATCACTATTTGCCAATTCACATTGTTCAATTTAGATTAAATTTCTCAGAAAGAAGAAACAAAATAAATTGCTGTTATCAAAAGGAAAGTTGTTATCAAAATGCTTATAATGATTACTTGCACATCATTATGACCAAAAGTCTATCACTGATTCTAAAATTTAGATGCCAAAAGTTTTTATTTCCACAATATCTAACCTCACCTTTTATTTTTATTCGTTTGCTCCTTAAATTTTAACTCGCAGAAATATTTTTGGCAATTTAGTTTTTATGACTTCAAAATTTGTGTTTTTGTTTTGAACAATATTAAAGTTTTATTTGATAGAACATCATTTAGATTAATATAAATCCATTAGGATAATTTAATTGGCTAACATACTTTCTTTTTCTGATTCATATTCCTTTTTTTAATAATTTGTGTTCAAATGAAAAATATTTTTTAGTGACAAATTAAATACAAACTCAGATCATTTCAATTTCTGCCCTACTTTTGTATTTGTGTTATTTTGTAAAATAATATTATTTGGTTCCTATCAAATTCATTTGAAAATAGCCGATAAAACTTAATTAAAAATGTAATTAATATTTATTTTATTTAATAGCCTAAGAGGTTTAAAATATTTCAATAAAAATAATTATGAATTAGCACCTCAAAGTTGCTAATCAATCGACCACTCTAAGCAAAATAATATTCATTAAATAAAAATAGAGTAACTATTTAAAAAATAAATAAAAATATATTTTTGCATAAGTTACCATTTTTTAAATTTAATGAATAAATATGTGATAATTAATTAATCTTTAAAATTTCTCAATAAAATTAATTGTCCCAGTAATAATAAAGTTATAATGAACGTCACCATATGATATTACATTCCTATACGTTTATTGAGAGTTATTTTCGATTAATGGAAACACGAATAATGTAACTTAAATTTTTACGAGATTATGAAAAATTATTCCCAATGAACTTCAAAATTGGCAAAATCCAATAGTTGAATTACATTTAACCATACAATTAACACACCGAATTACTTATATTGATTTGGGAATAAAGATGAAGTTAAAGTATTCACTTGGAATATTTATCTTCTTAGTAGATCTAAACATTTTGGTTACAACAATTCTAACGTGTAACTAATATGTAAATCATAATCACTTTATGTATTTGATTTTTTCAACTACAATATTTTTCCTACTTTTTCAGAAAGTTTAAATAGCAATGATGTCTGGAGTAAACTTTTTGAGATAATTGTGATTGAAAACATTCCAAAAAATAGTGATAAAAAATGTAAAAGTGTATTTTAAGTTATTAAGAAGATTCTGCTAGTAAAAGATAATAAGGAGGTATTCTTAAAATAATATAATTTTTAATAATAATAATATACCTTAAATTGAAAGTTGGAATTAACTTCTTCTAGTTACATACGGGTTCATCATAAGAGGTTGGTATTTATATTTGGGTTAACCAAAAAAATTATCATTTTCTAAAAGGTATGATGCATGACACAAAAGCTGATAATAGGTTTTCAGGGAGAAGTAGCATAAAAATGAAAAAGTATTTACTGAAACAAAAGGTACAAGTTACAGATTTGCTCATGCCTATTGAAATGCATCTTCAGAATTTAAAATTCAATAAGCATGTACATCCATAAGATAACAAAAAACCTTTCATTATAATCAGAAGAATGAATGCCGACCAACTTGTCTAGTGGTCAGCGTGCCTAACTACGGATAAGGAGGACCTGGGTTCAAATCCCGGTTTGGGAATGGATGTGCTTTCTCCCTCTATCTATCCTGTCTTTGCCCTTTCTGTGTATGAATGTGTTGTAAATGGTTGCCTACCCTATGAACTGATCCCTATGACATTTGTGCACTGAGGAAGTCGGATTCCACACCAAAATATGGTTCGGTTGAAAAAGTGGAGCAGCGCACCCCAAATTGCCAGTCTAAGTTGGCACACGACAACAACAACAACAGAAGAAGAAATATCTAAATGAATTTACATAGACAACAAAATAACTGTTAAAAATAGCATTGTTCTTATCAAAATTAACTATAATCCATTATTTTACATTTGATCTAATTATATGATATCATTACAAAATTGGAAAAAATATTTTATATGCAATTATATAAGTGGAAAAATGATAAATAAGTACAATATATTCCTCACTATATCAAATAATATCCATTTTCTTCTGTGTTTTGAATATATCGAATTTTATCGGCAAGTAACTTTTTATTGCATATAAATGAATTAATGTTTGAGGTTACTTATTAAATATTTTGAATTATTAATATTTTGAAACACTAGTTATATGATAAAATTATAATGGACTTGAAATATTCTATATGTACTATAAATTAAAAGTATATGATATTATTCTGAAGTAAAATGGTCCGCATTTTAATTAAAAAATGTAATTTATGGAGTTAAAATAAATGTAGAGGATAAAATGCGTGCGTTAAAAATTAACTCTCTAAAAAGAAAATAAACAATCATTGATAACTATATTTTCTGCCAGTTTGTTAATAAAATGTCAAGCAAAGAGAAGTCAACCGCATGCTGACATAGAAAACTTCAGAAAGATAGATTCCTTTTTAGAATTGTGTTCTAGAAAAGAGAATTCAATTGCAATAAAGATTTAGAAAATTTAAGAAAGATGCATCCTTTTTAGAATGATGTGCTATGAAAGGGAAGTCAAGTGAAATGATAATTTAAAAAGTTAATGAAATTGACGTTCTTTTTAGATAGGTGTGCTAGAAAAATGAAGTCATCTGCAAAGAGACATCGATTACAATTTCAATTTAGAAAATTCAAGAAAAATGCATTCTTTTTATAATGGTGTGCTAAAAAAACTTCGAATGTTCCCCATAACAAAATATTGGCTTATAACAATTAGAAATGTCACTTAGGATTCTCCTTAAAATGAAAAATGGTATTAAAATTATTAACATTATCAAGTCTCAAAAAACATATACAACAGTGTGTCTTTTGATATCAGGATGACTGGAATGATCATTTTCCATCCCTTATGTCACAATTTCAAATTAATCATGAAATTATTAATACTTTATGTTTAAATTACAATTTTTAAAAATAATTGTGCTGTAACTTACTTAAATATTTTGTGTCATATCATGGAATATAATATAATTAAAAAAATTGCATTTATTACGGATGATTTTCTACATATATGAATTTAAGCGATTATTTATATAAACAGTATTAATCCACATTTATCTTGTATTTATAATTTATTTTAAGAAATAGAATAGTTAATTATGTGTTACAATGTGCAACTGACGTAACCTGTTGATTTTTAACTCCCTGATACTATTATATATGAACATTTGTTTTTATTTTCAAGACTTATACTTAAATGATTATACCTTACAAAAGATCTTCTAACTCAAAACCACATACTATTTTATGTATACATTTAAATTTGTAGAAAAAGAAAAACATATGTGAAATTATTTGAAGTTCTATAATTTGGGAAATCATTAAACATAAAAAAAAATTTTGCAGTAAATAACTTAAACCTCTCTCGCTCTCATCATGCATGATAACGACCCGCTGGTTTAAATGCTTATAGCATAAGCATTGACAATTAATTTTATTTTTTCAAACTATTTTGAACATACAATATCATTTTTAAGTTAGAATTAAACTTACCAATATTTATTTCACATTTTTTGCTGAAATATCTTTACAAATTAAGACAAAACGTATTCTTTGGTAAGTTTTTCGCTTAAATAAATACTCAAAATAGTTTATCTTAACCAAGTTCAACACAATCATTGTTCCAAAGGAAACGATATGTCTGCGGACTTCTTTACGGAAGATTGGAGTGGTATTAGCTACTTTTCCCGTTCTCAGACAATCTGATTAATTCAGGTAAAGAAAGGATTTCTATGTATTCAAAGAGTTTCGATGGATTTCGGAAGAAGCCACTTTAGTAAATTCATCGCATACATTTGCATTTAAAAGCTTTGAAGCTTAGAAACATATGTTTGGGAAGCGCATACATTATGAGGCACACACATCGGTTGGAAAACGTTTTTCTTGGGTTATCAGATCCATTGTATTCTGCATTTTTTATTCTTCTGACTTGATAATACAAATAAAACGTTCGGAAAATTTTTAAGAGATATATGCCGTTGAAAAACAAATTTGTACTAGAAGAATGTTTTTAACGGGGTAATAATAATACGCAAAGGAAAGGGAATAAAGATGTTGCATTATATTTAAAATGAAAAGGAACAGTATGTTTGTAATAAAAGTAGAAGTTTGCAGTGTTGAATATTAACATTGAATATTCTTTGAAATTATTTTTATAGAAAGACATATAAAATGAAATATAAAAATTTGTAATTTTTCCCTTTTTACTATATCATGACATTGGCATAACAAAGGCTAAATTTGATTATTTATTTTTATTTGAATCAATTGTTGTTAATATAAAATGGGATTAATATGACTTGTATAGTATTTTATTAAATGTATTAATAAAATTTTAATCAAAATACATCAAAGTATGTGAATATTAGTTCAAAATCATTGTTTTAAAACTGTGATTAAAATGTAGGAGAAATAATACAATTCCCAATTTCAATTTTATTAATTAATAATAAAATCAATATGCAATGTTAATAGTAATTAAAAAATTGGAGCTTTAACATAAAAACGTGATACATATATTTCCATTTTATACAACCAAAATATTTGGAAAGAGAAATCTATATTTTGTATGATATGATGGTCCATACATTAGCATATTTTCATGATAAATTTTTAAATATAAAAATTAATTATTACCCTTAATTATATATACCCATATGTTAAAGTAGAAATTATGTAATTACTTTTCCTAAATGTATTCAATTGCACCTTGTAAATTAAATAAAAATTCCCCAGTGAAAACATTTTAAATTCCTATTTCATTTCATCAAGACTTAAGATATAAACATGCTTTTTGAACTCCATTACTATATATATTTTTTATTTTCCAATTTTTATTTCCACTATTAATCAATAATTTAGAGCAAAAGTAAAAGACAATACATTGAAAATATGTATTTTTGATGTTACAAAAACATTAAAAACAAATATTTTTAATAAAATATTGTAGATAATATTTTTTCCGAAAAAAAATTGCCAGATCTTATCATCCTCAACTAAATGATTTTCTTAGGTAAAATGCTAACTATATACCAATCACATTCACTGTAATGTACATTAAAAATGTCCAAATATATATGATGAGATGCCAGATAATTATTTAAATGAATTAATAAAAATAAGAAAACTCATAATAGCATGAAGTGATATTTAGTGAATTATTCTTGTAACTTTGCTAAATCAGAAATAACGCTCACTTAGGCAATTGTAATTAGTATTGATTAGATTAAGCGTATAAAATTTGTAAAATTGCGCACATTTTATAATTTGTTGATCAACTGAAGAGTAACTTGCTTTATATAACATTGGCAATTTCATACCTAATCCATGCATTGCAAAACTTCTTCAAAAAAATTTTATACATAAACAATGGTTTAAAAAATGAATATTCTGCATTGCATATTTAATGCATCTCTAGTTACAGTACAATTCAAAATGGTGGGAATAAAATTTCAAAAAGTTTTAAATTAGATATTTAAAGCTTTTTGAAATCAGATGGAAGCCAACAAATATTATATTTTTGAAAGAAAAGTTCAATATTATCAAAAATTAATACTTTTCCCCTTTGAGTTTTAATATCATGATTTTAAAACTATGGAAAAATATTACGATCTAATATTTTCATTAAGATATCAATTTTCCAAATCTTATTGAAAATATTATCTATCATTTTCAGAAATCAATTACTTTTCTTAAGGCAAACAATTGATGGTATAATAAAGACCAGGATTTATTCAAACTATTCCTTATTATAATACATCAATATTCAGAAAACATTCACATATGCATTTTCAAATTCCTTTTGTTCATTAGGAATCAAAGATGTCGAAATTTGTTTTTGAGATATTTTTTTATGATTTCCTGAGAATATATTTGTGTAATTCAATGAAGAAATGATATTTCAATCCTCGAGAACAATATAATAAACCACACCCTGTGCTTAAACATTTTATACGAGTTATAATATCTTGATTCATAAGGATTTGTGGACATTAACGCCTGGATTTCTAATATTTAAATGCAAATCACCTTAATTGATGTTGATATAATGCCATTATTTTAATCACAGTTTAGAAAGAAATCTTATTTCATCAAAGTTTATTCTGAATTCAATTATGTTTTATCTTAGGTTATAAAAATGAGAGAGAGAGAGTTGGGGTAGCCGAGAGAGAGAGAGAGAATTGTTAACACTGATGGCTTTGATATAACAGTTCGTAGATTCAAATCCCACTTTTGGCTGAGATGTTTATATTGGATATAAATCCAATTTTAATGGTAGTTTAGGTTTAAATAACCTTCAATAGAAACCCAAATGAACGCTGAACAATAAGAAAAGCCAAATCTATTTCAAAATATAACGATAGAATCTATAATAATAATATTTTCCAGTAGCATCATTAAAACAATAAAATGTTCCATACATAATGCATTTCAGCCTCAAAATAAAATATGTAAATTTCTAATGTACTGTTGATAAAGCAAGTGAAAACTTTCAATTAAATATTTGCTTCCTTTTATTGTATGTCAGTGTTATTCTGTATACTAATTTCAGCGAGTTTTACTATTAGTTATGATTTTCATGTTTTATCTTAGTTTTTCTCAGATATATTCCTGTTCATTGGTTTTGAATGCAAATGGGATTAAAATCGTATTTAATATAAATATAATGCCAAAGATATGTTATTTAAATTTGTTGCTGAAATTTTTTCACACAGTAACTGAACAGTCAAAGCCACTGAAATAATAATAAATAAAATAACAAAATTATAGATTTACATAATTTTACCATGAATATGAATTTGTCAAAATACTTTATCTAATGATATTTCAAGTGTTTCATCTAATTAGGGTTAAAAAAGTAAAATGCTTTATCTAAAAATAGTTCTCAAGTAATATTTCAGAAAAGTCTACATTTTTATCTTAATAAAACAGTAGTAATACAAATTCACAAAATTATATTCAAACGCATTGTTGTATAAAATTTAAAATATCATTGAAATAAAGGTAAAAAGCCAAAATATCATTGAAGTAAATGTAATTCTGAGAAAAAAATCTTAAGGAAAAAAATAAAAATTAAATTTACATTAACAAAGAAAGTGAAAGTTATGAGAATTATGAGAATTGAATGTCTGTAGGGGAAGTTGTCAAAATTAAATTCCAGTATTACCTATAACAATATCAGTTTATCTGCGTACCCTATTGGGCTAAAATTATATATATATATATATATATATATATATATATATATATATATATATATATATATGCATTATATATATATACATATATATATATATATATATATATATATATATATATATATATATATATATATATATATATATATATATATATATATATATATATATATATATATATATATATATATATATATATATATATATATATATATATATATATATATATATATATATATATATATATATATATATATATATATATATATATATATATATATATATATATATATATATATATATATTTGAAGATGTGTGCTGGAAATTGTGTTGATTTTAAATAATTTAATTTTTAAATTGCTGTTACAGTGAATAAATTTTAAAAATTACGAATGTCAACATAAAATATTTTTCCAAGCAAATTGATTAGCATGTTTAAAATTGTCCCAGAAGATACGAATGTGATAAAAATTGCTGATGTAAATTTTTCAGAGATTTTTCAAAAAATCACACAGAGGATTTCTGATAACAGGATTTCAACCATATAATATATACCACTTCGAATAAGTAAAGGCCGAGTGTAAATGTGCTGATGGTACTACACCGCATAATTACTTTTAATTCAAATAAAGACTTCAATGTAGTGTCGTGAAGGTTTATGTCAGCACAGTGGACGCAGTTCTAGATATATTATTTTAATTTAGAGAGATGTGTGGGCTTCATCTTCTCATTATGTCCACAGACGTATATTGATAACTTCGTTATATTTGATGACGAAAAGCTTCTGAAATCAACACGCAGTTTCTTATCTTTGGATTACAGAATAAAAATTTTTAGAAATCTATAAAAATGAAACAGACTTCATATGAGTATAAGAACTGTTTTTTTTCAATAACTTCAAGTGACTAACAAAACATTTCTTGCAGTATGCATTATACATGTATTAACCACATTATGCACTTCCAGAACAAAACTTACATGAACTTGTTATCATCATGATTGCGGTCGATTGTGAAAGTATCGAATTTCTTCATTTTTTTATCAAATCCCATACTTCACTTACGGAACAAGAATTCATCTTAATTTGGAATTCGGCCAATAAATTCGAACTTCTTTGGCGACATTTTCACCATTCAGATACAAACAGTTTTAATAAATAAATAACTTGTCTCAATGTAAGTGCCATCAGGTTGACTCATTAAAACACTTAAACTCGTTCAAAAACGCTTTTTTAAAAATGAAGCATTTTGGAAGCAACAATTTGCACATGTTTTTTTGTGATTGACGTTCCTATAATTTAAATTTGTATTTTTTAGACAGTGCGTTAAAACTTCTCCACTCTGTATTATCTTTAGTCATTTTTTATCTTTTATTTGCAAATGCCTAATCTCCGGCAATTTCTGTTGTATATATCTGTTTAAAAATCTTTCGAGTTCTCACATCATTACGATTATTCTCTTTTTTAATGATCATAATCTACAGTATATTTCCTTAGACAACGATAACAGAAATTTTGAATTAAATGGATAAGCAAATGCACATTTAGAAACAAATATCTTGGAAAAAAAGTTTATTTTCTTTTATTTGTTACAACTGTATAATTTATTTTATAAAATGAAATATGTTTAAAGACACGTAAGAGTCAGATTATAACGTGAATTGTTAAACATTTCATCATCAACGTCTTCATGATTAATTTTTTGTGTTAATAATTTACACTTATTAAAAGTAAAAATTATAATAAAAAATGTCATCCATTGTAAGTAGTTTGAAGTATTTAATGTGTCAACCACAGCGTTAGAAAGCTAAAATTTATGCATAACTATCAAATTTGAAGTCATGAAACATTGTCTTTCCAGCTTTTTAATTATATCAATTATTTTATTATTATTAAATTATAGTAAGGGTATTTTTAACTTCGAAAAACTATTCATTAAAATAGTTTAGCACCAATGATAAATTTATTTGAAATAATCAAATAATGTTTGAAATGAAATATTAACTTACAGAAAATCAGCTTTCTTTGAATTAAATTATTGAATGAAATATTAGTATACTTTACTTTATTTCATTTCATTTCAATGATTTCAATGAAGGAGGAATTCAAAACAATTTATATAAATCTCCGTTAAAATTATATATTTATAACATTTTTCAAGAAAGTCATAAATATTATAGAAGAATAAAATTAGATGTATTTATAACAGTTATCTGTTTATCACTAAATCCATTTGAAATGTCTATAATGACTTTGTTAATGTGATTGCTATTTATTACAATACGTTATAATGCTATTTATTACTCTTTATGCTTGAAAATAATTGCTCCTTTAAATAATGAAAAATATTATTATTCAAGGAGAACTTTATTTTAAATGCATTCATATATCTAGTTTTCTCTCAAATCTCAATGATACTTTACTAATATTCTTGCTAATTTTTTTTCCTAAGCACACAAAGAAAGTGAACGTATTTCTGATCTATATCTGCTAATTTATTTCAATCACAACATTGTTGAAGAAATATAAATAGTTATACTACATTTTAGTTGTAAACAAAAACCTGTTTATATGGTAATTTATACACAATTATCAAAATTTAAACGCATTTCAGTTAAAAGTGTTTAAGGAAAACATTTGCGTAAATATTCTTGAAACTAAAATTTGAAATGTCAAATCCTTTATTCTTTTTAAAATTTTTGCTTAGAAATAAAATTGAATCAGTAATTTACAAATAAGCTCAAGTGTAAAAATTATTCAACAGAATAACTATAATTAAATTGAAACAAACTAATTTATATGACAAAACGTTTTATTAACTTATACTTTACTTGTTTAATATTTCATTTTGTTAAATAGCAACTTCAAATGAGATCAAAGAAGAAAGATAATATTTTTAAAAAATTAAATTTTATTCGTAACATATATAATTGTATGGGATTTTCTATTAAAATATTTTCAAATGAAGCAAATATTATGTTGAACAATCACTTTAAAAATTGTTATGACGGACAATATCAATGGCAAAAAATAAGTATTTAATTATGTATGCACTCTAAGATTTTATAATTCTTTTATATAAATATTTCATTATAATATAAGTTAAAAGGAAGGAATACAAATTTGAAGGGCAAATTAAGAGCAGATGATAAAAATCTATTAAAACAATTAGTAGGATCTCATAAAATTTTTAATATCATTTCATACATAAATTCTTTTGTGTAAAATGTTCATTACTTATATAGATCGCACATTCTTTTCGATCTTTCTTATTCGCATATTTCTTACTTTGCTTTATGTAATATAAGAAACAATCACTATACACAAGAATTTTTTATACCTTACATTACATAATGAAATGTAAATAATAAATATAAAATTTACTGTTTAAAAACATATATTTACTAAATATTAGCTCTTATTTTGTTCAAAAAACTGGAAAAGCAAATTTATATTTTACAAAGACAAATTAAGAGAGATAAAACATATAGCTGTAAAAAGAAAACAGTTAATAAGAGAGCATAAAAATGTTAAATTTATTTCATTTATAAAGTATTTTAATTAAAATCATAATTGAACTTACTAGCTCTCCCCCTTAAAAGAGCTTACTCCCTCTTAAAAATTTGTGTTCAACAAATGTTATAAATGATTCTACTAGTATTAGCTAGTAGTTTCTTATTACTATTACCATATTCATTTTAGAAAAAAATATTTTCTTCTGATTTTTAATGCTATGAAGGGTATTCCTTATACTGCATTTTGTAATACAAATACTCGTTGCGAAAGAATTGATTATTCTTTAACTTACATAATGAAAAGAATAATTATTCCTTTCATTGGAAGTCCAAAGAATCCTAATTATTATTTGGAAAATTTAAACTTAATAAAATTTATACAAACTTAGTTTTGCATCATTTAAAAGCTTGAAGTTAATTGTTAATGTCAGGACTCTCGCCATCATCCTGTGTTATAGAAATTCAATATACTTTTAAATAACACAATAAATCTATTTTAACCTAAACATCTAATTAATTTTAAAAGTGACATTTTTTATGTGTGTTTGAGTCACCAAATCTTATGAACATTCTTGTTGAACTTATTAAGCTATTTAGAAACATTTAACTTTTGAAAATTATATTTCAATTTATAAACTGTTACATTCAATTTACCATTTTAATTTCCTAATCTTTTATATTTTATGGTTGCATTAATGTATCTTTTTGAAATATTAAAATGATAGAACAAAGGTTTGAACACTAAGCATAAAATCTAGCTTTGAGCAATAACTTAAATGATTTCTATAGGCTTTTTGCATAATATAAATCCTTCTAAAGGTTTCTTAATTATTTAACATTATAAAGGTTACTATTGCCCTGTTTCTTTCTAGGTTGTGTTGTTTTCGTCCATATTTTTTAATAATCCCTTGTTATTTTTTGTTTGTTTTACCATGTTATGGTGTTTCAGTTGTCATGTAACTATGTTATTGGAAATAAAGATATTTTAATACCCTTAATGTTTTCAAACAACATTAATACTAATCAACTTCAATTATATTTTATTGAAACAACAATCAAGAATCAACACAAAACAACAATCATTAAACAATGAAACTGTACTCTCTTATTCATTAATTACACTAGTTTTACTAAAGCTTTTTTACTTACTTAAAATTATAATATCCGAGAGTTACTTTGTATTTTGATATTTTGTTTTATATTTTGAAGAGAATTTAAATCTGTGTTTCTTCATTGAATATAGAGCCGAGTTAGAGGTTTACATAAAAAATGAACTTTTGGAATTATATCTAAAACTTTCAAAAATAACCATATTAATAATTATTCTTAAATATTTTATAATTTACTAACTTGAAATTTTAATTTCTAGTTGACAAAATATCTGAAATACAATATACGTTCACACAGACATACAATAAATATTCTGATCACAAAGTTTAAGACTACCCTTATTGCCATAACTCTAAGAGCTTAATCATTATTCCTTCATCCTCTAGGGATATCTTAAGGGATCCTTGATATACCTCTCATCCAGAAACATCGAATTAACTCAGCTTGTTTACAGAAGGATCCTTAACCTTTATTGGGCCGGCACCCTTATAAGATTATCTATAACTCTATACAATCACCTTTCTTATGCCACTTGTTTACAGGAATCATTCTTTCATTCGAAGTTTCACCCTAAAAATATTTAAACAAGGAAATAATTATTATTTTACTGAATTTTTGCTGAAAATTGTCAATTAAGGTTTCAATAAATTAACATAAGTTTTTATTAAAAACATATACTTGTTACAAACTTTTTATTACAAAGAATTTTTACTGTTAAAATTTTATTTAAATAATTGTTAATTATTTAAAATTACTTATTAAAAACATTAACTGAAATGAATTTTTATAAGTAAATAAATATTTACATACTACTTGTATTCAGATTATCGAAGTTATGTTAGCGTCTTATTCATTTTCAATACCTGGGTTTTAAATTTAATACAAATTTAAAAATTATTCAGAAATAACAGGTCACGTGATAGAAAAGTGATAAAATAAAATATTAAATCTTATTCCACATTAAGTATAATTTCATATTTTTCTGTGATTTGCACATAAATATATCTTATATTGTATATTATTTCATGTTTTACTTGATTCGCACTTAAAAGTACCTTGAAGATATAAATGTATGTAGCAGATTTAATATTTAGTTAAATATGAAAATTATTAAGTAAACAAAAAATAAAATTTTTGCTTTTGTATTTGAAATGCTTTTCTATATAAGTGCTTAGTTAAATCTTTAACATATGTAGATTAATACTCCTTGCTTCTGATTAAAGTGTTTAGATGTAGAATTGCAGCCTTATTTCAAAATGTATCTAATTTTAATTTAATTTATCCAAACTTTTAAATAACAATATTCAAAATCAAACAATTTTATCAAGCAACTAGCAGGTTCAATGAAACTCCCTTGAAAACCAATTGTTAAACTTTCAGTAGTAACCAATATGTGTTTACTTACACAAGCTTTCACAAGGATATTAGTAATTTCTCAAATAAAAGAAAATGAATGAAATTATATTTAACTCTCTCAAATATAAAAATTTTTTATTTATGTTAAAAACAAACCTTCGCACTTGACCCCATTAATAGAATATTATGTTTTTTCGACTTTAAGGAGAAAAAATTTAAAAAAATAATATTAAGAATACACATTGCCTTTGTAAAAATACATAATTCATCAAAATAAAAGGGCTCTCCAATAAATCAATAAATCAAATTTTATGAACTATATTCAATTTGGACAATTTTCAATCTGAAAGGAAAGTTTAGGAACGTTGTTTAAATTATGTAATCCAATATTTCCCAGACATTTATTATTCATGGTTCAATTTTCAATCCCAATTTTTATCGCAGAAAATGAGTAAAAAGTCACCATAAAATGAGTAAAAAGTATTTTAAGTACTTTGACACTAAATCTACAGTATAACTTTAATTTCAAACTTTAAAAGTGAACAAGAATACGGAAATTTATTGACATTTGGCAACACCGATCCTCAGAATTGATAAAACAAGAATTCGTTGCCTTTTTGATATTCTTCTGTTCGGCAGTCGAATGCGGTTCAAATTTTTCTTTGAACATTCTAGAATGTCGACAAGATATCGTCTCAAGTATACAAAGATATGAGCAAAAATTTTCTCATAAGGAGAAAGAGAAGGTTCGATAGTGCTAGCTTCAATTCCAGCTAGGTCTCATTTGAGACGATACCTCTATCGATATTGAATTTATTGTGAAAGTGCAAGTTATGCATGTTTTCGTTTTATTTCTAATTCACTGTATCAAATATTCTCGGTAGCAGATTTAAGTAGAATCATGGATAAATTTTGATGTGTTTGTAAGCGAGCATTAGAATAAGTCAGGTATTCGCATTTACATAGACAAGGGGGATTCTGAAAATAAAATCAAGAAAATATTCTTAAAATACTTAAATTTTTATTTTTACCAGTACTATTTAAAGTAAATAAATAAGAAAAACTTCTGTGTATCATTTGTACAAAAAAGTTTATTACAGACAGTATCATACCTAATAAACTTAAATGACATTTAGAAATGCTCCATAGGGAATACGTAAACAAACCCAGAGAATTCTTTGAATTAAAATAAAACCATTTATAAAAAGCAAAAATCATTATTTAAAAAATTAATAAAAATCTTAATTGCCTTTTACAAAAGTTCATATAAAATAGCTAGATGTAAGAGGAAATATATATTTATGTTTATTAATTTCTGTATACTTATTCATTAAAATAAATTACTATGATCAGTAACTGTACTGTATTATAAAGAATGCCCTAACGGTAAAATAGTAAAGTGAATAAAAACTAACATGTTTAATTTACTCATAAAAGGGATTGCAGTTAAATACACATAATAATGAAATATTTGTACAATATATATATATATATATATATATATATATATATATATATATATATATATATATATATATATATATATATATATATATATATATATATATATATATATATATATATATATATATATATATATATATATATATATATATATATATATATATATATATATATATATATATATATATATATATATATATATATATATATATATATACATATATATATATATATATGTGTATATATATATATATATATATATATATATATATATATATATATATATATATATATTTATATATATATGTGTGTGTGTTAGTGTTATACATATTCCTAAATCCTTATTCTAAAGGATATTTTTTCGTAGACTTTTGTGCAATTTTAACTCATTATTCAAATAAAATACAAATTTCACTTCATAAATGCTTATAGACGTTGCACCAGAAGAAGTACAACATAGCTAAAGTATTTTTTAAGCACCTGATCATCATAATGCATGTTCTAGAAGCTACAGTAGTTTTCAAAATTGAAAATAGTCTCTTCTTCTCTTATAATAATGGTAGCGTCATCTCATTTTAATTTGCTTTCTTTTTCTTTCTTGCTTTCTTTCTTTCTTGCTTTTTTCCTTTCTTGCTAGGTACACTATAAAATGCTCTTAAAAGTGAAAGGGAGAAAAAAATTTCTTAGAGTGAAAACTGCAATTTTAGCTAACACACCAATATTTTTTTTAAATTTTATGTAAAATAACAATAAAACATAAAATAACAGGGAACTACATAAAAAGAGGAAAATATCTTTATTTTTAGAAAAATACCTGGTAGCAATCGCATTAAAACTAACATATTAATATAAAACAACATATTTTTAGAAAAATGTACTGTATTTTTTGTATAAAATTTTAATAGAAAAATATAGTATTTCGAAAAGAAGTAAATGATAGATGACATATTATCAATCTATCATAAAATTTCTGAGAGAGAATATAAGCGCAATATAATAAACTCCTTAAACTCAAACATGACTTTTTTGAATCCTTGAAAGAGTCATAATGAAAAAATAAAATTTTTATGAATGATCATAATGAAAAAATAAAATTCTTTAATTTTAAAATATTGATTATTTATAAGTAAGTACTTTTTTTTTTCAAGAAATTAAGATAACTTCGAGAAGAAGGATATTACTAAACTTCTAGTAATTTAGATGCTCGTGAAATAAATAAGACCTAAAACATTAATGTATAATCACAGAAATTTCATATACTCAAGAGACATGTGGTTAAAAAGTTGTGGATGTGGTTAAAAAATTATTGTTTCTTTCTTCTATGATCTGTGATGATTTACAAGCAATTTCTCAACTCGCTCAGCTGAGTTTCAAAAAACATATTTATACACCTAATATGTTACTGAGTTTCAGTAACATATTTAAACATAAAATATGTAATATTTTAGGCGAAATGAACATTTTTAATTGATAGAAATGTGCTTCCTTTGTATCGTATTGACAACATTGGAACACTGAATATCTCCTTTCGAGAAGATGAATAATAAATATTTTTATTTGTTAATAATAAAGTAAATATTATGATATAAAATTTATCAATGCATAAGTTTTATTATTTTTTATATTTATGGTTTTAATAACATTAGGAATAATTTTTATGAGAACGAATATGATAAATTTTAGGTATATATCTCATTTTTGATCACTTATTTTTATCAAATGAGGTATAGAAAAATTTTAGAAACTTGTGTGTGTCATTACAGAAAATATTTTCCTTACTTTTGTTTCAAACACATCATACACACACAACTCTATATAACATTTTATTATTATTATTTATTTATATTTTATTATGTCCTACTGGTACTTAAATAAAACTAAAATTGTTGATTTTATATCTGAAACATAATTACGTAAATTCGCATATATCTTAAGATTTAACCTTGATTTTAATCATTAATTGGTCACATTGTTTGTACGCGTGGGCCAAATAAACTATGACCTATTTGAACTAGGATCTTAAATACTGTATGACATTACAAAAATTTTCTGAGCAGTTTATTCTTAAATAGTTCTTTTAAAAATGTTTTTCCTTGAGAAAAGGTTAAAATATATATTTCCTAACATAAATTGAGCATTGAACTGGGAAGTCAGGAATTTTTCCCTAGAGAATGTTTCGTGTAGTTCTATACTAAAAAATAAAAATCATATAAACACCCTCTCGTTCAAGAAACGTAAGCATCCTTAAATAAAATTTTACCGTGGAGGCAAATTCCCAAGCGTATAATGTAAAGAACAGGATATTTGTCAGATAAAGTGCAAAGCGTCATATATTTACAGATTAAAATATTGTCTCTGAAGGCACAAGAGATTCTACTGAAGAAGAAAGTAATATCGTAAGGTGCTGATAAGACAGTATGGACATTTATCAATAGATTAGAACACATTCTTATGCATTGCTGAAAAATGCCTTTAAACAAATTTATGTAACATAAAGATAGCATGTTAATATTTACGTTGTCGATATCGTAATTAAGAAATACAGCATTTTAATGCCAGTTAACATCTTTCACAAAATAAAAATATGACATTCAATAAAATTGAACAATGATTAGCATTTTTCTAATAAAGGATGTATTGCTGTTAATGAAACCATATCATTTACGCAAAATGTATATTTAAAAGTAAAAAATGGGTTTAATTTTATCTTATATTTCAAAAATAATACGATTTTACATAAATTATTAATATGACAAACACATTACAAGCCAAAGACAAAAAATACATAAATGTGTGTGTGCAGTATAAAAATTTCTGTCTGTCTTGATATTATTTGATGTAATACTCGCTTTTTACGAATGGATTGGAACAGGTGAAAGATTGTGAGCTCGAATCCGGTACTTAACCAAATATCCATCGTGTCACTAAGGGTGGTTGGGCCACGTTAAAACTGAGCATGGTAGCAATGCCCTTGAAAGTGAAATAATACTGGGTAGCAGGACAAATATTGGGTGTCACCTGCTTGGCTCTGCTTCAAAACCACGAAGATTTAACCCGACTGCTTCTTTCTAACTGGTAGAGTCCAACTCAGAGCAAGGTACAAGGAAGCATGCTGGTGCAACAACAGCATGTGAAAGAGATCTCAAAATTGAAAGTTTGTAATATCGGAAAATGCTTCAGAACTTATATATAAAACTACATTTTTCATTAACTTGCTCTCTATTTCCCTCACTCTCTCTGAACAAAATATAACTAGTTAAACTCTTCTTCATGTTTCTTATAATTTTATATTGTTATTAATATAAAATTCTTACAGAACAATTCCTACTTTCATTTTAGTGATAAAGAAGGAGGAAATGTGATCTTTATCTTTTTCCGTTTCAAAACTATATTTTTAAAGACACATTTTTCCAATTTTTCGATGCAGAACATATTTCTCTATTATTCTCAAAACATTGCCTTAACCTTGTTTGACCTTAATGTAATAGTTTTACAGACTCTTAATACAGTTATTTTTTATCATCTTTGATATCTGAAAGTTTTTTTCTGTCTGTTTCATTAACCATGTCTTCAGTCATTTAATCTTCACATACCTATCTCGTGCAAAAAAGAAACTGAATGTACATGAAAAAAGTGGAAATAAATTTCGAACATCAGAGTGTTTTTTGTCAAAGTTTTGGGTGAAATATATAATCCTTACAATGGTGTTCAAATAAATATTCCTCACTTGCCGCAGCTATAATGATTACATAAATATTGACAGAATGTCAAAATGACTTACATAGTGTTATTTTGAAATATTCTTACTTGTGCACATTTTGAAAGTAATATCAGTTTTCTTAAGCAATTCTATACCTTGATCATTCTCTGATAAAAGTATGTTGCAACAGTTACATGTAGATCTATTGATTATACTGTAATGTATTGATTTGACCGCTGTTATGGATTAAAGAAAAGAAACTACATAGGAAGAGTTTAAAAAAGTTTAGCATTATATGTGCCGTTAAATACTTAAAATTAAGTGAATATACAATTATCCAATTAAAAAAACCGCGATTCATGTGTTTCTCAACTATAATAATTATATATATAAAAAATCCTGAAAATAGAAATCAGCTAATAATAATGGATTAAAGTTGTATGAAATGACTCCACAAAAAAGAGGTTTTCCAAACTTTCACTTCGTAGTTGGTATATATCTTTAGGTTTGTAGTAGTGCACATGTTTAAAGTAAAATTTTAAATACTCTAAATTAACTATAGGAAACAAAATAAAATCTTCTAAATTTTTATAACATAATGAGCAAAAAAAAGTAACACGAATGCGCATATTAGAAAGTATTTGGGTATTTAGTGTGAAGTAGGTGATTAAGTGTTATCATACCTCAAACAAGAATATAGTTAGAAACTTAAGCTGTGCAATCATGAGTTTATGTGGTGTAGACACGATAGTTTCGCAAATTAATGTTGTTGTTGTTTTGTGCCAGCCTAGGTGGCACATGGGGTTCGTTTTTCCTCTTTTCCAACAGAACCGTAATTTAGTGTGAAGTCCAACTTCTTCAGTATGTATATGCCAATTGTACACGTTTATAGGTTAGGCAACTATTTACAACCCATTCATATAAGTAAAGGACAAAGACCGGAGAGAGAAAGGAAGTACATCTATGTCCTAAGCGGGATTCAAACTCAGGACCTCCCTAGTCCCAACCATGCACGCTGATTACTAGACAGGTTAGGCGGCTTGCAAATTAATGTTCCCATGGTATGAAAAATATGTTTCACCCTTACAAGACATGTTCAATACAAATGCAAGATGAACACTGGAAGTTTCCATGCATGCAAAGCTTATCTATAGTCGTCTGCCTGTTATTACTGGTGAAATGTCTGTTGCATTTTGAATTATATACCTAAACAAATCCTCTCAGTAAATAATACACATTACCCACGGTCATTTTCTTATATATTTAAATGCATAGTAAACCATTTTAGTATGTTTCAAAACAAGCTGTGGACAAGCACAGATATGAACAAACCTACTGATTAATAAATAGAACACACTTCTTCAATTCATCAAATTTGACTAGTATTAGACTCGAGATCTTTCCCACGTCACTTTGTTATTAGACTAAACTTCTTTATTATAAATACTTTTATTAGACTAAACTTTTGGTCTTTCAGTAAGTGCATTCTTTTCTATGTCACATCTTTCTTTTCTAGATGGGAAATAGATGTTGGATTTATGATTTTTTCATTTAAAATTGCCATGTTGAAATAATAAGAGTTTTTTTTTAATATTCCTTTTAGTTTTTTGATATTCCTTTTAGCTAAAGGTTTTGATAAAATGGATCAGTATAAAAAGTCTTGAAAATAGTCACAACCAATTGGTTTGCCACTATTTTACAATAGTATTCACTTCTACATTATTCATTTATTAAAGTCATTTACTTATCTTTTACGATTAATACAGGATTTAATTGTTATTATTCACAACGATATCTACTTTTAAAAGAGTAAAAACATTTACTTCCCCGCAAGTCTTTGTAAAATTTTAAATGCCATGATATGTTATCCAGTTTTGCTTTTATATGGTGGGATACATATATATATATATATATATATATATATATATATATATATATATATATATATATATATATATATATATTACATTATATTTTCGTAGTCTTTTTTTAAGAAAAAGAAAGAAAGAAATAGTATGTGCAAAATAGAATTTGAAGAATAAATGCATCTTGGTAAGGTTTCACAATGGTAAGAAATATTTTCACAATAGTGTAGCACATCAAAAAGTATTTTTCTTTTGATCTTGAATTTGAAGTGAAAGTTATAATTTCACTAACTATAGATTTCTAAAAAGTAATTACACTTAAGAATACATTTTTGAATTTATTTCAAATTGATATCATAAATTAATTATTTTATCGACAAATTAACTTTAATTTTCTAATCCAATATCTAAAGAAAATCTGAGAATCTATAGCACATATTTAAAATATTGCATATTAAGTTCCATAGTTTTATTATTTTAATAAGCGATAAAATTATTACGAAATAATATGATTCTGAGATCAAATATTATTGCAAATTTATAAACATTATTTGCATTGGTCTTGCAAAAGTTCAGACTGATTGAAAATTTTCAAGTTTTGGGCAAACATGGCATAATTCACGCATTTTAAGCTAAAAACGTCATTTTTAATGATTTGACAAAGTGGTATCTTTTGGCGTGGTGAGAAAGAAACCTCTTAGAATTCCGAGTCAATTTTTTTAAACTTCTGTTAAGAAGTGCTGATAATTTTTATTAAAAAATTGGAAATTAATTTGTTGTATAATATAATAACAAACCATTTCAATATATGAAATGTTATGTGTTATTTTAATAACCGAAAATACTACTGAAATATGGCTTAACAATATCTATCTTTAATCAATTGTTCTTATAAAATATTTGCATTTTTAAAAAAAAGAAAACTAAGTAAAATATTATATTTGATATTTATAAAAAATAAAGAAGAAAAGAGATTATTCTCTGTTTCTGTTCTGCATTATCTTTTGTAATTTTATACACATCATTATTTTGTATTCCAAAAGAATGTTATCCGATATCATCTGTCTCAAAACTTTAAACAAAATTTCATTTCATATGCAATTATTTCCTTGAAAAAATGCTCTTCTCAAAATCCATTAAATATTGAAGTGAAAGGAAATGGACGATATATAAATTACGTTTCTTCTTTCGAATTTTAAAATGGATTTTCGAAGCATCTTAATCGAATGCTGAAAGTTTAAATCCAAAGAAACAGATACTAAGCATGCAGTAAGCATTAAATAATTTTATCGATTTGCATACAACTTTTGATTAATAGTCTAAATTATGCGACAGTTCGTGCATACGAGAGGAAAATATATTCTGAAAAGGAATATTTGATTTCTTAAAAATCAATCATAAATACCAAACTTTATTTCTGGTCAGAGTATTTTGAGACAAAATGAGGTTATCATTTAATTTGATTTCATTTGTCATTTTAAATTACTTTAATATAGTTATTTAATTTAAAAAGTAATGTTTTCGGGTTATATTTAAAATAACAAAAATATTGCATTCTGATTTTTTGCCTCTTAGAAAATGCAATTATTGTAAAAAATCACAATAATTAAATGTATTTTTTAAATTCTTATTATTCTAATATCCTTGATAAAAAAAATTAACGTTTTCTTCACTAGGATTGATTACTAATGGCTTTTTTATGTTGCCTATCTTTTCTTATTTTTATAAATATGTAAAAAAAATATTTCAATTATTGCTTTTATTTTGATAATGTTACAATTTTTAAATTCCTAAAATATATGACAGTTCATTTACATATATGTATATATATATATATATATATATATATATATATATATATATATATATATATATATATATATATATATATATATATATATATATATATATATATATATATATATATACAATTTCTCTTTTAATAGTTAATTAGTTAATGTTTACAAATATCACTAATTTATCACAAAGAAAAAATAGTTCTGCCTTAAAAATTAGCATAATATATGCTGATTGAATATATTAATCCTGCTGAAAAATATTTGTTATTGGTGAAAAAAATAATAAAGATGCATTTTGTTAATTCAATTAAAATTAACATAACTGTATCGAATCAAATATTATTTATAATCAAAAATAAATTTACTTAGAAAAATGTTTCATTAATTTTGTGATTTAAAGTCATCAATTGAGTTTCATAAATAATTTGAAAATATCTAAGAGAAATTATTAAAAATAATTTATTGAAGTAATTCAGAAAAGAAGACAATCAGAATGTTCAAACTGATTATTATCTCAGTTCGTGAGTTTCTCCTAATTTCGAAAATAATTATATTTTCCAAATCCGGAACCTCTCCAAAAAGATTTAATATGTTAAATATTGGTATTATATGAAATTAATTTTTTTATAAATAGTGTATAAATAATGCCGAATTTTGCATTTTTTATTACAGCACATAACATATAACGTAACATTTAATAATTGCTACCCGATTTTTAAAACTAATGTATTTATTCAAATTTTGAATACATAATTATGTGTATAATTTAAAAATAATATTTTAAGCTGTAAAATTATATGTTAAATGCAACACTAAACTATTTGAAGAATAACTCTCTTTAATGAAAAAATAATTCAATTTCTTTATTTTAGTTTTCATCAGTAAATTCGCAAATAACCAATAAATGTAAAGCTTAAAAATACATTTCTCAAAAAGAAACACGCATTCAAAAATTCGATTATTTTTCGTTCAGTGGGGTAAAATATTAATAAGTAAATGTTTAATTAAAACTTTCTTTATTGAAACTGAAATCGTAATCATAATTATTAAATTTCAAATCAAAAAGTAAAATTTTGTAATAAATAAAACTTTAATTACTGGAAATCTCACTGTTAATTATGATAAAGAAATATTTTTCTGCAACATTCCCTAAATATTTTTAATAATATTTAGGGAAAGAAAAGTGCAATAATACTGATATTAACTTAATTATGTAATACCCTCGTTTCCTTTAATAAAATATGAGTTCAGAGAAATTTATGACATTTCTCAAAATAATTTCTAATTTTAAGAAAAATAAACTACGTACTTTTTTTATAAAACTTATTATTTTTGGATGATTTAAATGATACCGAAATTTTATTTTAGTTGATAATAGATTTCATTTGAAAGTTATAGAAATTTAACAAAACTTCATTAATGCCTATTCAAAATTTTTAGTGATTAAAGGGTTCTTATTAGAGTTATTATATAAGTATGTGGTTATAAATATTTACTTATTATTTCAACTCATTACTAATTTTAAATGCTTTAAATGTAAAACATTTTCAATTAATATTAACAGGTAAAAGCAATAGAAACAAAAGAGAAAATGGATATATTAACACAAATTTATTTTTACAATCTTTCTAATTAATTGGAAATTTAGTCTATATAGTTTTAAAAAGAAATAACTTAAGAAAATAAGTTAATCTATGGATAAAAAATTCAGAAAATATATCATTTCTATTGAAAAATATAAGCTAAACTTGTATGAATATTTTTCTTTTTTTGTCTAATGTAACTACTATAATTTGATAATAACTGAAATTAAATACATATTGTCTACAAATAAATGAATATATACCCTTCTTATGGTTTCTTATTTCACATTTTTGTATTGTCCTGAATATGATATTTACTTACATGTACATAAATTAAGGATAATACCAGGACTGACAACTTAAAGTGCAGAAACAAAACAAACATGATTTATTTATAAGGCCCATGTATTAGACAAATCACAAATAATAAAAGATGCGGTGTACGTATGGTACCAGCCCCATTAATCAGATATATAGCTCCCTGGAACAATTACACCACATAATACCTGTACAATAACTGAACAATACGTTGTTGGTATGATGGTTAATATATCGCATGTCTTCCATACAAGAAAAAAGGAAAAGCAGTCATTACAACATCGCGGCTAGCTCAGTTCACATTTTCAAATTGCCCTTGAGGTAGAAATCTCAATCTAGAAAGCAATGATTTCCAAATATTCGGTACAGATGTAGGAGGTGATTAACAGGCTCCGATAAAGAATGCTTCACAATGGTCTATCGGACCCAAGATAATGCAGGCTTTTCCATACGGATAATATTTTCCAATTAAAGCCATGCACTGATAATGTACTAACGGTGAGTCCATAAACACAATTTGCAGCATCTATGGTACCCCTATAAACAGGCAATGTTGTTTCAAAATCACATTCAGATAAATTTCACCCTTCTTGGTTCAGATTTTAATATGCATATCTTTTCTGGAGTCCAATAGCATGTGTGATATGGAAGCACTTTTGCTCTACTGTAACACTGATGTTCAGTAGTGTTGCCTTTGTGATACTTAGTTCCTAGCATTCACCATATGAGCATTCGATGCAAATCTGGTTACAAGCTTACTGTTATGGTGTCCACATTGTAAGACCTCTAATCAATGCTAACTTCTGGCGACCGAGAGTTGCGTTGTGCGATATACATCTAAAAGACCAATGATCATATACACTATACTACTTTAAAAGCATGTATATGGTTTGTGTTGAAACGGTCATACATGTATCTGAGGAAAGCTGACGTATTGCTGTGCACTGTCTGACGCTTTTAGTTAATGCCAAATAATGCTAGTCACTGATAGTGTTGTCATTCGGAGGTGAGACCTATACTGTAACTTTAACTAAAATTTTCTTCTTCTTGGAATTGTCGTAACTTCTAAAAAATGAAACTGGGTTCGATTCTAAGTTCCTCATCTATTGTTATCTGCGTACATCTGTATTTTAAGACAATTTTACCTCTTAAAATACCATACACATACATCCTATGTATCACATCTATGCAATTGTGTCTCAGAGGGCCATATGAACCTGTTACTGTTTTTGCCATAAGCTCTTTTAAAGCCTTCTCTTAAGATCTGAACACTGTGTCGTATATTCGGCGGCATCTGTTGCCTTCTTGTAAGTGCATATTATGTTTGGTCATAGGTGTGATACTTCTACAGTCGGCATTTTCCTTTTTATGTTCAATTTCCATGTGCATATGGATTATCCTTAATTTATTTGTGTAGATCCTTAATATATATATATATATATATATATATATATATATATATATATATATATATATATATATATATATATATATATATATATATATATATATATATACATATATATATATATATATATATATATATATATATATATATATATATATATATATATATATATATATATATATATATATATATATATATATATATATATATATATATATATATATATATATATATATATATATATATATATATATATATATATATATATATATATATATATATATATATATATATATATATATATATATATATATATATATATATATATATATATGTATGTATGTATATGTATGTATATATATGTATGTATATATATGTATATATATATATATATATATATATATATATATATATATATATATATATATATATATATATATATATATATATATACATATATATATATATATATATATATATATATATATATATATATATATATATATATATATATATATATATATATATATATATATATATATGTATAGGTAACCCTCCTATAACACGGTTTTGTTCCAATGTTAGGGCTTGTTATCGGTCGGCGGAAAGCACGGAATACTTTAAAGCAAATCCAAAAGTTTGGGTAACAGGAAATTTATTTAAAAATTGGTTTTCAGATTGTTTTGTGCCAAGCGTTGAGCGTTATTTAAGGCAGAAAAAGTTTAGCTTTAAGGTGCTATTACTTTTAGATAACGCTCCATGCCACCCACAAGATTTGACTCATCCGAATGTCAGAATAGTGTTCCTACCACCTAACACAACTTCGTTACTCCAACCATTGGATCAAGGTATTATTTATACCTTTAAAACGTATTATATAAGAAAATCCTTACAGTGTATTTTAGATGCAACCGATTCGGAATCAATTAGCGTAATGGAAGCTTGGAAGAAATTTTCAGTCAAGCAATGTATCGAAATAATATCTTTGTCGCTGAAAGAAATAAAAACATCAACCTTAAATGCGTGTTACTAGAAGATATGACCCTCTTCAGTTGAAAACATGCGTGAAACATCAGAAAACGAAATTGGTGCCATATTTAAAGTCGCTAAATCAATCGGAGGCAAAGGTTATATGGATATAGCTACTAAGGACATTTAAGAATTATTAGTGGAAGAAGAAGTTGACGAAGCGGATTTGATGGAAATGGCATCCCAGGATGCAAATCAAATAAATTTTGAGGATGCTAGCTCTGATGAAGATTGTGCAGTTAAGAATTTAACATTAAAAAAAATTACAAGAAGGCCTATGCTTAACGGAAAATCTCGAGTCATTTTTCTTGAAAACAGACCCTTCCACGTAAAGAAATCGAAAATTCAAAAGGGAGCTGCAAAACTGTTTAACTTCATACCGCGAAATTTACAATGACATAGTAAGAACTATATATAATTATATATATATACTCAGCAAAGTTCAGTTACAGATTTTTTAAGAGGGAAAAATATACAAAAACTTTAAATAGAGAAAAAAGTGCTGAAAGTTAAGGCGATATCGTTCCACCCAAAAAATGTTCTCGGTTGATTGTACTGAGCAGTGACGACGAATAAATTAATTAAATTAGGGTTGCGTTAGATTAAAATATTTTTTCTTACTTTGAGTTGGATATACATTTATTATTTAATAAAAATTAAGTTGTTTATGTCGAATTAAAAGAATATTTGTTTTTAATAAGTTTTTGGAACGTAACCCCCCTTTTTGTACTAGTTCTGGGTCTCATACGACACGATTTTACACAACACGGCATTTTCTAGGAACCTAACTACCATGTTTTAGGAGGGTTACCTGTATATATATATATATATATATATATATATATATATATATATATATATATATATATATATATATATATATATATATATATATATATATATATATATATATATATATATATATATCTATATATATATATATATATATATATATATATATATATATATATATATATATATATATATATATATATATATATATATATATATATATATATATATATATATATATATATATACATATATATATATATATATATATATATATATATATATATATATATATATATATATATATATATATATATATATATATATATATATATACATATATATATATATATATATATATATATATATATATATATATATATATATATATATATATATATATATATATATATATATATATATATATATATATATATATATATATATATATATATATATATATATATATATATTTTACTCATGTAATGAATCTTGTAATGAATGATTTTACAACAGAATGATTTCTTAAAAAAGAATATAAATTGTAAAAAAGGAAAAGTCTCTCACACGAGTTTTTTCATAACTTAAAATATTTCATAAATTTTTATGATCAGGTTTTTATGCGTCATTTTTAATTATTATCACAATTAGATAATCGGTAACATACTGCCGAAAGTTTATGTCCTTGAGAATGGTAATAAAAACACTTATTAATATTAATTAAGCAAGTAAATTTCAAGTTTTGCTAATCAAATATGAATATTTTTTTTTTTAAATGAGATATAAAATTTATTTTAAAGGAATTTAGTGAATATGAAAAGAAATGAAGTAAATAATGATAAAACAAAAAATTTACGTGCAATTTTTGGGTGGAAAATATAAAATATAATTCAAATTTATTATAACATTACGTTTATAGAGTTATATTAAATTTTTAATGTATAAACGTGCAGATTATTAAAAACTTTTTTTCCATATCCACAATTAAATTATTAAAATCCTTTTTCTTGTGGTATGTATTTGCGAATTTATTGTTTTAAAGGACATAGTATTTTAGTTCGGTTTTGCATCACTTATATGCGTATGTATTCATTTTGTCTTTCACTAAACAT
This sequence comes from Latrodectus hesperus, assembly GCA_037975125.1. Lineage (NCBI taxonomy): Eukaryota > Metazoa > Arthropoda > Arachnida > Araneae > Theridiidae > Latrodectus > Latrodectus hesperus. The sequence continues at coordinate 16,164,652 of CM075856.1, read as the reverse complement.
TAAATTTTAATAACATTTAATATCACATTAAATTTAACATTTAACATCTATCATTAATGATATAAAATGTGATGTACATTTTAAATGAAATATTTAAATTTTCAGCTATAGTAACGATAATTTAATAATTTTACTTCTACACAAATAACAGTTCCGTTATTAAGATGACATATTTCGAATAGAGTTTAGACTAGTAAGTTTTGCGACATTAGAAGTTTGCATTATCAAAATCATTATTTGATAGAAAAGATATGTATTTGAAAACTAGATTAATTTTAAAACGCAGCTGCCATCATTCTTGACTAATTAACAGCTCCCTTCCTTTCAATCTCAGTTTAGGAAAATTTTCTATTCAGATATATCGCTCTTATTCAAACATTTCGAATTCAGAATGAAATTATTGCAAAAATTTATGTTTCCTATTAGTTAAAACTATAAATTATGCTTAGAACAGAATATTTATTAATGGAAACTAAGCAGAGTATACATCATTTAATTAAATATACTCGTGTATTAAGCAATATTATAGAGAAAATAGCATTGTTTTAAAAGTTTTAAGAACTAAAAATCAACATTTTTAATAATATAAATTAATTTTAAACATTATTATTTTATAAGCTTAAGCGATTTCGATAAATTTAAATATAAACTCATGAAATATTTTACTTTTAAAAATGTTAGGCCAAAGAATGCTGTTTTATTATAAGCTATATGATAATTGAATACATTTTTCTTCTGCTAATTTTTAATGTATTTAAAAATTAACAGAAGATTTAATTCATCAAATAGGTATTATAATTTTAACACTCACATAAATTAAATAAATTGCTTTCAAAAATATGGCACATGATTTAAATTTGGCAATATAAAGGAAAAAAACTTAATATGTTTGACCTTGAAGAAATTTAGCGTAATAAGTGAGTTGGAAAACATCTGCAACGTAGACTTAAGACATTTTATATATATTCAACAGAAGCCGCATTAATGTAGCACAAGATAAAAATCTTAAATTTTTTCTGCCTCCAAAATATAGCAGTTATTTGATAAATCCACTAACAAATATTTTAAAATTCACTATTACAAATGAGAATTAGATTTATTCGGGACTTTTACCAATATCAATCTGAAAGTGATCACTAAACATCTTAACTAATCAGTCTTATAATTTATATTTTTTCTTCAGTTAATGCTGTTCATGAGAAGTACTTAAGCAATTAATTGTGAAAACACTTAGATACAAATAAAATAAATGCATTTATTTCTTAAATAAAAAGTGTATAATAAACAACAGAGAGATACTATTAATTAAGGGTATATAAGAAATAATATTTCTGCATATTAATTATAGCTCACCCTATAATATAGAACTGAAATCTTTCAAATATTTTGATATAAGTATTAAGAAATAAAAATGAAAACATTTCTGAAAATTTTAAAATATTTATACTGAAACCAAAAAAAAAATATTTTTGGAAATCATTTAGACAGAAAATAAATCCTCATAAGCTTTAATTTATGTAGACTTCTTATTCAAAACTTCATTTCTTTCAGTATATTTTTACAATCTTTAAAAATATTTCAGTTTCTAAGAATTTCTTATGCTTACGAAAATAATCTTCCGTCGCATGTTTAAGGAATTAAATATTGAATATGAATTAAATGTTTCCCTCGATTTGCATATTGCTTTTGATTAGTATCATGAAATTCACGTCAAACTACGTTAAATACTAAAAAAAGGTACTTCAAAAAGAACATTAATTCAGAATTATCTATAGAATCTTTTGTGTTTTCCGAAAAACGATTTCTCAATAGGATTTCCTGAATGAAAAAAAATAAACAAAGGAAGTTTGATAGAAAATATCATATTGTAGCTGTTTTAATACTCAGAAAATGTTCAAATATTTATTTCAGTTTTATTTGAACTATCTTATAAAAATAAAAATAATATGGAGAAAGACTTTGGATATTATTTTAATCCTTAATCGATAAAGATAGATATAGTTTATTAATATATTCAGAATACTAATATTAAAATAAAATAAACTTTTGATTATATAAAAACATATATATTTAAATAGGTTATAATACATTTCGCAATTTTATATTAGAAAAAATGTCCATCCATAATTAGAAATTTTGTTTTCTTTTTACTTTACAATGATATTTCTTTTATTTTTAAAATAAAGATATATTACTCTGTATTAAAATAATGTATTTACATGCTTTATATAAACAAATTTCATTTTTATAGTATAAAAATACATTGAAATTACTTGAAAAAATCATGTAAAAACTCACCTACTATACTACCAATTTTTATGTCAATTCTATTAAAATTCTTTTGTATTTTCTAAGTTGTTACAACAGACTTAAAATCACTATCAAATTCCTTAAATAGGCGTTATATTTGGGATACAAAACATATAAATACAAATCATTTCAGAGAAGCGTTGCAAAAACTTTTTATTTGTACATATTGTGTTAAAAGGATATTAAACATAAATTGATAGTAGTTTGAAATAATGTGTTACAGTTTCTTTCATTTTTAGAATTCTATTAACTGTCACTCAAGATCATAGGATTAAATGTAAGCACCGATTATCAAACATAAGGTCATAAGAAACGATTGATACATTAATAAAAATATTAAATACATTTGCTGAAGACTGAATGGTAGATAAATTAGATCAATATTCTTAAAATATGATAAAACTTCATCCTTAAACTGTAGAATTAAGCGAAAATTGAAAAGAAACTATTGTTCTCTAATGAAATTTAAAAATGTGTTAAATATTTTATGTAAATAAATTAAAATTGATTATTATACTTTTAAGGAAATCTCCCCTCGATTGCCAAGCCATTTAGAAAAAAATCCAGAAGAGTAAATATCCTCAGAGATTCCCGAGCTGCTGTGTTGGCTATCGTTTTAGATAAAGGTCACATAACGCTGAACATATTGGATTGTTTTCATTATCTTGAAACACCTGGCATTAATCGAGAAATCTATAGTCCTCCAGTGGGTTCGCACCCATCGTGGAGTTCCAGATCATGAAAAAGCCGGCTTCCTGGTTACAAATTAAGCTTATGTGATTACGCAGAATATTTCTCATCCTATGCCCTTCCATACTATTAAAAGTCTTATTTAAATATCTATTAAAGTACGTGCTCAGGAAAACTCTATCCTCTTATTTCTCCTTAGCTCAGCAAGAATGCTATACTGAATTTGTTTAATGGCTCAAGGAATAGAGTGGTCGCTTAACTCCACCTTGCCACTGGACATGACTGTCTTCGAATTCATGTCTATAAATTCAAAATTGTTCCATTTCCAATATGAACTGTGTTTTGATGGACTTCCTGGAGACCTGGAGAGGTGATGGACTTCACGGATCTTCCCCACTGTCCTGCTCAGCGCAAGACTTTTTTTCACATTGCAATACTGTGAGGCAAGAAACATGTTTGATTAATGGACTCTGTTGCAGCTATTTTTGTTTGTTGTATTCTGTGTTCGTCGATCATTATTCATATATTTTTCAATGTAATTGTTCATAATCTTCCATCAAAAATAAAAAATAAAAACTTTTAAAGAAATCATGTCACTATTTACTTTAAAAACTATGCAACAATAATTTTGATGAATGTTTTTATAAAATTAAATACTTATGAGGAATTTATATTGCCAATTCACTTAATGGTAATGAATATTTCTATTGAAAATAATTTTTATACCTATTTTTGTGAAAGAAATAAAAAGAGTACAATTCATTTAGCAATTTCTGGATAGAATAGTCGAATAGAAAATAAAATTTATTTTCATATATTTTCTACTGATTTTTTAAAATAGTTTTGAAGACATAATTTTAATATATGAGAAATCTATCATTCATGAATAATTCTAAAATGTGAAGTAAAATTTTACAACCTAGAAAAAATGTAAAAGTGATAGTTTTGAAATCATTCAAAATATAACTAACTTTTTTTCCCAACAACAGACACTGGGTAACATCCATTCTCTCCAACACGGCCGGATCTTGCCACTCTATCGTTACCAGGTGGGCACCTGTGAAAAAAGTTACAGAAACGAGTCGCATTCTCAAGTTACCCAACCACATACTTGTTTATAAAGTGGGTTACATTCATTTATCATCTCAGATTAAAGCAAAGTGAAACAAAGAGAGATACATTCCAACCCGAACTGGAATTTGAACCGGAATTTTCCGGGACTAAAAAGCCTTGAAGTCAGGAACGCTAGCAAACCATCAGCCGGTAAAGTTTAATCAACCAGCTTTATGTAAGACAAGTTACCATTATTATAAAGGTGATGGCATACATTATTATGTTAAATGATGATAAAATGCCATATATAGCAATCGGCCAATATGCGTACACAGTATGAATATATCAGTAAATCGAATAAAATTGACACATAAGTCCAAACAAAGATTATTATCCAGAAATATATTGATTTTCTCAACATAGGTTTTATGAGAATAATATAAAAATAAATTGATGGCATCAAAATTTTTTGAAATATATTTAATTAAAGCGGAAAGTAGCAATTTTGTGATAGTCTATATTTTATAACATTCATATTTATACAAACTTAAAATATATTCAGACTTACAAATATTTAAGAACATTCAGTATAGTGAATTCAACAAATAGAAAAATATTGTCTCAAATATATCAAAATTTATTACCTCTATATAAATTAAAGAAAATGTAATTATATATTTATGTGGTGATTATTCATTCGCAGAAAGATCCGTTGAAATATGTAATGGCATTGGTAAAAAAGTAAAACTTTCATGGAAAATGCAAATAACACGCAATAAAGTTTTAATTCTTCTGTTTTACAGAAATATCCATAAAAGTAATCAATAATTTATTCGCCGATAGTTAAAATTATGTTGTTAAATTCTAAAGTCTCATAAATATTGAAATATGTGATGGAAATTAAGTAAATGAGTATATTACTTAATAATATATACGGAGAATAAATCACAAAATTAGTGAAAATTACTATATATTTCATTAAAAGATTTAATTTATTGATCATGCCTCTATTGTTGTTCTATTTATATACAAGAATGGTGAGCTAAATTATTTATCAAATTCAATACTGTCCCCTGATTTAAATTTATGTATTATTCTGCACAAATTAGTGGAAACGTCTGCAGATATGGTTAACTAATTTTGATATATGTTTGTAACTTGTTTTAAAGTTTTTCCGATAAATATATTCTAGTTTATTTAAGTAGTAATTTTATGAAATATAGTAAATTCTTGATATAATTGTTTTGATAATTAATTTATTTACTTAATGTTCCTTGGTGTTGTTTAAATATGATGTTTCTCAAGTTATTTATTTACTCAATTAGAGAATTTACATTTTCCTAACTAATTTAATTCAAAATCCTTTTTAAATATATTAATATTTTTTAGAAAATTACTTTTTATTTTTCAAAAATAGAAAAAGGAGACTTTAACTCTTTTGTTTCATAAAGTTTTTTTTTATTTTTTAAAACTTATATTACAATTTATAATATAGGTGTTGTAAATAATAGTTTATTTATCTAAAAATGTATGGTAATTTTTTCAATTAAATGATTTTTTACCAAAAATATTTCATTGAAAGTGATTTCGAAAAACACTTTTTCATGTATAAATTCATTTAAATTTTCCAATATCAAAAACAAATAATTTTTTGCCATTCAAGAGAACATATGTTTTATTTATTCACTTTAACTGTCTTTGGGGGACAACTAGATATGAATATGAACAGAATGAGCATGCTAAAAGTGAATAATATGCTTCTTTATAAGAAACATTGTAGAAAATTAAATCTGCTACAAAAATTATATTAGCGTAAACAAAGCGACATCAATTACATTGCAGATGGTTATATTTGAGAAGTCTTTCTTTTCAATAACATTTAATTTTTAATCCTAGCATTGTAAATGTAGTGATATACATTATGAATATAAATAAGAGTGTCATTTCATTTCTCCTTTTAACGATTTTTGTCTCAGTAAATATCTTCATAAGAATTGCAAAGACAATGCTATAAATTTAAAATGTTACTGTCTGTTCTACTGCTTTATTTTAATAATTTTCCAGAAATCACAATACGATGCACGACACTTCGTCATTTCACTTTTAAATGCCTATTTCTTGCCATTCATTTACCTTTTTTCGTGATGTTTGTCTTGATGATCTATCATTTATCTATCTTATTTAGTCAGCATGCTCTATTAGCAACTACTATGTTGAGCCAACGTTTAGTTCATTTGAAACAGTATCGTCCAAATTTAGCTAATAAAAAGCTAGAGGTTTATTTCATTTAATTCCATGATTAAAAACTAGTTATTACAGCAAGTCATGGAGATTGAATACCTTAATATTTTATCATAATCTAATTAAGCAATATTTTCCGGAACATGAACCAATAATGTTTTTAAAACAGTATTTGCAGATATTTATCTACGAATCTGTTTCTCAATTACTTACTGACAAATCATCTGTCATTCCCCATATGCTTTCATTGAATAAAGCATCAGCATTAACTGCTCACATGTGCAATCTGGAAATTCATAATTATATAGATTATATAGACAATTGTACTTTAACAAGAGTTTTCTAAATAAATAGACATTCATCTCGAACACCACGTTCTTGAAATTTTGCATATACAATTCATATCGAAGGAGAAAAATGATTTCTATGACTCCATTCTGCTAATAAACTAAATTATATCAAGGAAGATAACAGAAAAAACGTGAGCAAACAATTTATTTTTCCTAAGAACTCAGAATAGAATCGAATTCTACGTTGATTGTATTATAGTCTATACAACTCATAAATTATTTAAAATTTTATAACGAATATTATTTACTGGTATTTTTACTTTTATTTTCAAGATTCTACATTTTGCAAATAGTTATAAGATGCTGAGTAATAATTTTTATTCTCCATTTTGTTTTATTATTATTTATTAGATACTATTATTTTCACATTTTAAATACATATAACGCAATTAAGCATATATTAAAGTTGTTCTCATGATGAAATTAGATGCTGATCCTATTGCATAGGATTCTGTAGGCTATAATGACTTACTCCTGTGTGTAAAATTAATTTTTCAAATAATAGCTCAAATAAGTTGTGTTGTCGACATACATAACACATCGTAGAAGGTGTCGATTGCGCCACTGATGTTAAAGAGAAACTAAAACTGATAAATATAATGTCCATATTTATTAATCCGATTTATCATAATAGGAAACGGAATCTATCAAAGATTTAATTGCTCTAGATATTCAATAACACCAGTTATTTTGATCCATAAATTCAATGGTTTATGAGCAGTTTTTCTAGAAACAACATATTAGGAAGCATAAGCTCTAGAAATAGTCTACATGGAACGTTATTAAGGGCACAAAATCTGTAAAAATATTCTTCTCACTTTTTTATAGTTTACCTAAGTAAATCAAAGACCATCGTTTTCTAGTTTCGTTTCATCACTAGGAAACAATGATGCCCTAAATACCTCCCTTCAATAAAAGCTAACTTATCTGAATAGTAGTTTTTATTTCTAACTAGTTAAAATCCTCCATTCAAATGAATGAGCTTTTCTAAATCATGTTTACTTTGTTTAAGATAAATTTAGTGTTGTCATTAGATACTTTAATCTACGCGAATTTAATTCTATTTATATTAGATCAGAAGATTTCAGTGGTTAGAAGAATTTCGTTAAAAACAATTCTATTTAATCAGTCAGAAAAAAGAGATTATATTCATGAGTTGGAAAATAAAATGTCTCACTTCATTCACATAAAATGTCTTTCGACTTTTAGCATATTTAAACACGAGAAAGATTTCTTGGATTTAATGGAGTTTCATACCAAGTCAATCCATGCTGCATTTTAACAATTATTTTATTTTTCGTCTTTTTTTTAAAGATTCTTCTATGCTTTTCTTTGATTTTTAATGTTACAAGAATCATTTAAAGACATTTTTATGAAATTAAGAATTCAAAAATTTAAACTTGTGTTTAAGCTAGTGTCATATTATAAAACCATAAAAATTTATCTTTCAATTCACTTTACTATATTCACTTTACTATACATATATACATATATATATATATATATATATATATATATATATATATATATATATATATATATATATATATATATATATATATATATATATATATATATATATATATATATATATATATATATATATATATATATATATATATATATATATATATATATATATATATATATATATATATATATATATATATATATATATATATATTTAATTATATTTGTGTCTTTGCCATTTCTTATTACGTTTTGATCTTATGTAATTAATCAAATATTCTTCATTACAATATTTTTGAGAGCAAATTAATGAAGAATATATTAATATATTATGCATAGAAGCTCAACAGGTGAAAATAAATCCGTCCTATAATATGTGAAGATTAGAATGAAGAATATCTCTGTGAGATAAAATATACTGGCATGCAAAAATTAAGGAACATCATGTTTTTTGAAGCTCACCATAAAAAGAATGGCACAAACAATAATATCATGCATTGAAAATCAACATGTTAAAGTAAATCTGTCCTATGATTTGTGTGAACCCTTGAGCATTTTGATGTTTGTTTCCTTTTACTTAATAACGTTGAGATCATGTGGAAAATATTTCTATGATATTTTTATTTATTTTTAGCAATTTATTTATATTTTTCTAATGATAAGTATATAAAATAGCTTAAATTTAGCTTAACAATTAAACTTTATATAATTTGAAATTTAATAGTGATTTCTAAATATCGCAAATATTTTACCATTAATATTTCAATTGTTATGAAATATTTATTCAAAAAGTATTTTCTTCCACTATGTATTTTGTATCTTACAGAAGTTTAAAATATTTTACATATCTACTCAATAAGCAAGGCTTGGATGATAATTCAATGAAATGCTTAAAAAAAGAATAAATAGTAACAAAAATTGGAATGACACAAATTTTAAAGTAACTTATATACTATTTTCTCATGTAAACTATTGTTTATTTTCATTTAATTAAATTTAAAAAAAAATATGAGTGAAAGACATTTATGTTTGTTTCAATTCCTCTCAAAGAAATCTTATATGACAATAGGTTTGACAGATAAGAAGAAAATGCACAGGATTTTCTGATTTAGATCAACTTTTGCACATATAGCTTCTAAATAAGTGAAAACGAAATAAGTAATTTTTAAAATCACAATATTCAATTAAATGTTCAGTTAGTATAAAGTTGGTGTAATATTGATTTGGATTTTAATCGTTGCTTTTCATTATTTTTTAGAGAATTCAAGGTCAATTCTTAAATTTAGAGATCCAGGCTGATTGATCATGTACATCGTATGTATTTCCAAACAAGTAAATGAGGAAGTAAGAAATATTGAAAGTTGGAGGTTTGTTTGCATTAAACTTTGGCATTCAAACAATCATTGTTTGTGAATCTCTCAAAATGTTTTTCCTGTGCTTTGATTATAAATATTGATATCTGTAAGGGAAAACTCATAAATATAATATGACAAGGAACATAATCTAAATTATTAAGAAATGTTATTAACAGTTGATTGACATTATAACGCAACTTTTTATTTTAACTTTAAGTTAGTTTAGAATCAGTATCAACGATTAATTAAAAAATATAGAACACAATGATTAAAAAACAATCGTAAATGAAGTGAATTATTTCAAAAAAGACATTTCTTGCAAATAAATTCAGTAATAATGTATGTCCAATATTGATATTATATCCAATCATCATATTTATTTTAAAAAATAATGTTATTATTATAATTGAAATAGTTTAAGAAAAGCATGGAAAAACCATTTTCATTTTTAATGTTTTCTTACTTGTGGTATTTAGTTATTAAAATGGTTCAATTTTCCATTTTTCTATGCAATGCTGAGAAATATATTTATTTTTGATGCAGTAAAAGAACAAGTCTTTTGTAATTCCCATGATAAATTAAACACATTTCTTTTCGTTTTCTTTGTTTTATTTCTAATGCCAAAAATACATCACAAAATAAATGAGGATGTTACCATGAAATGATACGTTTACTTTTTGCATGCGTTCATTTTCACACTGCAATAGAATCTGAATTTAATCAAAAAATGAAAAAAAAATAAGTTTTACTGTACAAATGTCACATGCTCCAACACAAATGAACTATTACTTTCTTCTGTGTGATTAATGTTACGTTACATACATTTGTATATAATATGCCAAACGTTTATTTTAGTTTTAAATAAAAATAAACCAAAACAATGTGTCTTTTCATTTCCGTTTTCTTTCATCCTGGATTTTTCTGTTCCATTTCAGAATAATAGGGCAAGACAGATAATATGTAATTTTATAAATTCTAACTATTAAACATCTTAACGATTTCTTGTGTTAATATGAAAATGCTCTAGAATGATATGATAAGTAACTGTTCTGTACTATAACTGTCTTCTAAACTACTAATCTATTACAGTTCTATTTAAAAGGTAATGGATTTTAATTTGTAATTTATAATTCAAAGTATTGCGTATTTATTATTTTGCAGCATGTAATGAAATATAAAAATATTTTATTATTATATAACCATAACTTTTTACACAAATAAAAACTTAAAGAATATTTTTAATTCTATTTAAACAATTTTAATGTCATCAAATGTAATAAAAATATTAATTTTATAAAAATTGCAACTTCTCAGTATTATTACTTACTTTTCAGAACTCTATAATTATTTTAATTAGAAAATGCATTTAAACAAATATGTATGAAGGATAACATTTCTAAAGAATGATTTCTTGTGTTAAATATCTATCAATTTTACCTAATATATATATATATATATATATATATATATATATATATATATATATATATATATATATATATATATATATATATATATATATATATATATATATATATATACTCTACATAAAAATCTGGATTAGTTTCCAATGTTTTATATTTGAACAATGAACTGCTTTTGTAAAATGCCCATTATTTATTCAATACAATATTATACAATTTCAAATATCAATTTACTTCAATTAAATTTGTATTATATTAATCAATTTAACTTAAATAAAAAAATATCATAGTTGCTAAATTTTAAGGAATACCTAATATTTAATAAAGAATTATGTTCTATTGACAGGCTTCTTTAATGTAAATTTTTATATATACTGAATTACAATTCTAACTTATTTGACTTGCTATTTGTTGGGCTTGTCTCAGCTATTTAAGTCCTATGATCTCGATCGTACATTAATTTGGGAATACACCTAGATTGTTCTTTGCCATTTATGTTATCATATTGCATTCGCGATGTTCACTTGTATTTTAATGACACTGGGAAGAAAGAAAAAAATTCATTTAATAAAAAGCACAATTTACATTGATGAATAAAATATAAATCCCATTTCGTACATGCTCCTACAAAATATGTATTGTGATAATGGTATAGAAAGATTACATTGGTTAATGGATTCATTATTTCTATCGGACGGTTCTGAGTTCCAATCTCCATGGAACCAAAGATCGGATATATTCGCTAATAGTGGTTGTGGTACATAAAATATATCTTGTTTATAATGTCATCTATATAAGGTAATACACTTGGGAGTAAAGAGAAGAATCTGAACAGCTTCATTTAGTTCCAATTTTTTTTTTAAATTACGATGACCCATCTATTTTTTGGCAATGATGGCACACCCATGTTTGTTCCACTGCCTAAGCTGCCATTACTTTCTTCCTTTGTAGTACGAAAAAGGTAAAAATGCTTGTAGTATGCTGATCACTAAAAATAAAAAAATATGTATGTAAAACATGTACAATTCTAGTTTAATAGATAGATATTTTACTGCTATTATAAAAGTTTCATGTTATTATATCTATTAATTTTAAACTTTCACTTACTTTCGGGCAAAGATGAAAAACGCACTGTGTAAACTAAATTCACTGGCGGCCCTTGCAGTACAAGTCAAATGAGAATCTTTAGGGAATCTGGGCAAAAACAAATAAAAAAATTATACTACATATCGAATAAATCACAAAAATAAACTACATATATTTAACTATCATCATATAAGTTTTAAGTTATTACTATTTATAAATTTGAAAATTAAATTGTTCGCATGTTATCCCGAATACTAATCAATTATATAAGGTCAATAATAAGCAGATCCATTGTTTTTTTTTTATCCTGGATGTGTTAGTAAAGCAGAGAAGTGTTATCTTGGACTTTTGTGTATGTATTGTACAAGATAACACTTCTCTGTTTTACTAATATGTATGTGAGTGTGTTTGTGTGAAAATGGAAGGGAATTTGTGAAATACATTGTCGAAATATACAAGAAAGTAAATTTTTAATTTTTGTAGTAGATTTTCAATTTTGCTTAGCACATGTAAGTACCTTGTAAATTGTAGTATTCAACAAAATGTGATAATAGTAAAAAAATGATATTTGAAAAGAAACTATTTGTGCCATTCTTTACCCAAAGAAGGTTTATTTTAAGCACAAAACATTAAGGTAGCTAAGTAAGCAAGACGGTCTTCTGCTCAAGTATAGTTCAAGATGTATTTGCTATATAAATGATATTCTTTAAATGGGAAACCTTCGCTCAGGTCCTATGCATACAGAAGTCAGATTGTGTTACACATAAAGGTTACTGAATACTTGTTTCAAGGAATTATGTACTTTTCGGAAGAGTTAGTAAAACTAAATTTAATTTCATAGTTTCACATATTGAACTGGTAGAAATTATTTACTGAATATGAATGCGCTTTATGAAATTTGCATGATATATGAAATGTAGGAACCAGTTCAATATTTAATTTGGAAGTAATATATGAAATTGGATTGCTATTTGATAAGATAAATATATTTTATACCAAAACACTCAACAAAAACAAAGTAAAAGTGCTGTATTTTATAAAAATCCGACACCAAGAAGAAACTGCCAGAAATGGTAAAACTTATGAAGCAGGAAATTTAGCAATGAACAATTTTTTTTTAAATAATATTCATAATGCTGAGAAAGAAAAGCTTCAACTTAGTCGTTTATAGGACATCGCTAACGGAGATACATGGAGCTACAATACTAGACTCACATTCATTGAGAATATAAATTTCTTCCTGAGGAATGTATCTGCACTTCTTATCCACAATTATCCGCATTCTACTTTAAATAACCAGATCTGCTATTGACGTTCAATAAAATCGTAAATGTATTCAATTGGGGATAGGAAAATGTGAATCGTGGTCAGAAAAGTAATTATAAAATTTGCATAAGCATATTGGTTGATTCGAGCGGTATGTGGATGGTTGCTATCGCCTATATAATGGATTAGCTATCATATTAAATTAAGGTAATGCTCCCTCAAGTCCTACAGACTGATTCACCGTTGCGAGGGTGTGCCACTTAATGAAGTGGGCTCCTGGTATTGAGTGTATCTCCCTGGTAGGGCCACCCAAGGCGTGAAGGCCACTCCATATGTCCAGTTAATGTCTGTAGGCTTCGGAACCACGTCAGTCTTCTACCGCAGGTGCTCCAGGTCTCTTACATAAATGCTGCCTCTTACACACCATGAATAATTCATTTAAAATCTGCACTAGGGGATCCTATGTACATGTCACCCCTCGTCAGATATTTATCTTGTCTGGGACTTACCAGGCGAGATCTGGTTCAAGGCCCTTATTAGTACTGGATTTCTTCAGGGTGAATAAACTCATGGTCCTGATTTTAGCACTGCTGGTTACGGATATAAGAAACAACAAAAACAAAATGAAACAAGTAGGTAATGTCACGGCTGTAGTACATTGCCTGCATATCATTAGTCGGGAATAACAATGGAAACGAGCATAATTGTACCTGAAACCCTAATACCACTTTTTGACACTATGTGACATTCCACAAATACTACCGGACATGTCTCCAAGATCAAAGCCACACACATACGTGGTAACTATCATTTTTTATATGACGCAGTGGACATACTAACTGAGGAAATACATCTTAAAGCATTTTAACATCAACTATCTTTCGGAAACAAAATTTCTTCCAAAAATTATTTAATTTCTGGAATGATTTTCATAAATAGCTTGCATTATTGATGAGCTGCATACTGAGGTAATGCGAAAATTTCCCAGCACCCAACCCGAGAAACGTGTATGCAGATGCTTCAAAAGCAGTACATCACCCGTTGTTCAGAAGTGATTGCAATAGAACCTTGTATTTTCAAGATCACTATAAAACCCCTAATTGCACATGGTAATGTCATGGTAATTACCGTTGAAGTAGCAGAAGTTTGGATTAAGGGATTATTACCGCTCGTAAACGTATGCGTTGATCCATCTATACTAAACGCCATTGTGGTTGCGTCGACACCCCTTGAATTTGCCACATTTCCTCGTTACAATCACCTTTGATAAGGAAATGTTCATCATGGTGTAAAATATTAATCTATTAATCTTTTTTTAAATAATTTGCATTTGTATCCTGGATTTAAACTGCTGAATAACATTTCATGTATTATTATAATATCCACTGAGTTTACACAAGAATATAAGTTTCCTAAAATCAACTCCACCACTAAGTAAACTTAATTTGTTTTATGTAAAAATTATATTATTTTATACATATTTTAGCGCAGGAAATTTATTATTGTTTATAAAACGGAGTTTAATTTTTCAGCAGTTATAGATATCATTTATTATGCAATTATCTTTTAAAAACTGAAACTTATTTTGTAAAATATACTTAAAAATTTAATGAGAAATTATGTCTTGAGATATTAAAGTAATACTAGTAATCCATGTTTCATTTTATTACTTTGGAAAACAAGCATTTTAATTACGAGGAAATTTTATGAGGGTACTTTGTACACCGTAATATGAGTTTCTTTTTTACTTAAATATCATTACTTTTACGCAGAAATAAATAATAAGAAATCATTTACAGTGAGTCAATTGAAAACAACATTTATTATAAATGACGTGAGAATTCTGCATGTTTAAACAGGCTTCCTAAAATTTACATATCAGTTAACCATGAAATACAAGTATATCATTTTATTGAAAATATATTTTTTATGAAACTAAACGTATCGAATGCATAGCATTTGCTGATATTTTCTGACATTATTTCATTCATGAACATACAATGTTTAAGGTGAGAATGAAAATAAGATAAAATTGTTAGTGTGAAGATATATTATGGTTTCAATTACAACTGAATAAAATGTAATATTCAATCTAAATATTCAATATAATCCAATTAGAAAACAATTGTATTTTAATATAAAATATTTACGGAAAATATTTCTTAAAACTTTAAATGTTACTTTCCATTAATTGGAAATTGCTAAAATAATTTTATACACAGAATTAAAAAGCTAATAAAATTGATTAAATGTTTAAAATGATAAAATGTTATATAAAAAATTTAATAGCCAAATTTAATTTATAAATTTAAATATGGAAATGATTCTTTCACTGCTTTTCTAAGAAATTAACATGTTTATTTAATGAAACTCTTTTAAATATGGAAAAGTCTTGAGTTATGATAATATAAATTCTCAATAATAAATTGTCTATTACTCTAATGAAAGCTGCATCGAAGAATAGATTACTATGCATCTTAACTGAAATAGATAAGTGGTTGTATAATCACATTTATTTAAAATACATTTATAAAACAACACATTTCTGAAAAATAAATCCCAATGTGAATCCAAAACACCACTTGAACTTCTATCATTTTGGGAGCGGTATAAAGCTTTTTATAAATTCATTGTAAATCAGGTACGATTTTTTGTTTATTCCTCTAAACATTTTCTAAACTGCGTGCAAAACTAATTGGAAAAAATATTGATTCAACTTTGTGAAACATTTTAAGATATTAATCGTCAATAATATTACTATATTTTTAGAAAGAGTCTATGTTATTAGCTCAATGATATTCAATGTAAGTCCCGGTCTAATTAGCCTTCGTGTGCAAGAAATAACCGTTGAGAGACAAAGAAACCAAACGAATGATATTCAATAAAAATGATAAATGTTTTATTGTTTTTATTTTATACATATTTAACTTTGCATTTTGTTTCATTTACTGATTTCCTAATAATTAATTGCAACAATTAACTTATAATTTAAGGTAAATAATGCAGATAAAAATGAAATATTTTGGTAAAATAAGACTTTTTAATAACAAATGTTGTTGATAATTATTCTCAGTCTTACAAAATCGAAATAAAACATTTTCCTTGGTTTTTTTATTTAATAATTATTTAATTAACAAAGTAATTATAAGTGTTTTCAAGAACTAACAAGATTAATTGTTATTAAGTTTTATAAATTCGGAATAAAATATTAATTAAGTTACTCATCATAATGAAGCCTCAGGGATATTAAAAGCTGTGAACATTGCTGTTTAAAGCCATAAAATTTCATCTCAAATTTATTGTGATGAATATCAAGAAAAATTTAAAGTTCATTAAATCCAAGTTCAAGGAAACTTGTCTGATTAATTAATTAAATTGGAAAATTAATCTAACTTCTGAAAAACTTATAGCTGGCCTTACTTATAAAACCAGTTTCAATTTTCATAGAAATTGTCCTGAAATTTTAGAAAAAGATAGCGTATATATATATTTCCTATATATTTTTATTATTTCAAATCTTCCACAAATTTTCTCACAACTAGTAATTAATTAAAAATAACAAAATAATACTGTCTGAAATTTTTTCAAAGATATTTTGATTAAAACTGAGTATATTTATAAAAATTGATTTTATTGCATTTTATTTAAATACTGAACATTAAATCAATATGTTTAAATTATTTCACCTTGATTTCAAATTATGGGACTGCTTTTTGTTTGGTATCAATATAATATTACTTTAATTTCTGAAATTTTAAAGAATGTGGATTTTAATTCATGATAAAAAAGGAACTCAACATTGTTATTTGCTTAAAAAAATTTATTCTGCCTTATATTATTTTGAAAAAAGGTATTATAGGGAATATGATTCAAAATCAACTATTTTTGCTCCAAATTCTACACATAATAATTGCTTTATTTCAAGTGTTTTGATTATACTACAGATGTATTAACATATAGCGGTGCAGACGAGTTCCGTACATTAAGTTAAGGTGAACTGGTTTGCAAAACTCGTCTATCAGCAAGCGCCTTGCGATTTTGACCCATGGTCAGGGGGCAAAAAGTAACACTTAAGGTAGCACCATCCTCTCTACATCCCCTCTGTACCAACAGAAGGAGTTTGAATCACAGAAATTAACGTGGATACGTCTACAAAATACGGAGCTCCAGCAACCCAATGAGGGAAAGGAGTTTGAATCACATAAATTAACGTGGATACGTCTACAAAATACGGAGCTCCAGCAACCCAATGAGGGAAAGGAGTTTGAATCACAGAGATTAATGTGGATACGTCTACAAAATACGGAACTCCAGCAACCCAATGAGGGAAAGGAGTTTGAATCACAGAGATTAATGTGGATACGTCTACAAAATACGGAACTCCAGCAACCCAATGAGGGAAAGGAGTTTGAATCACAGAGATTAATGTGGATACGTCTACAAAATACGGAGCTCCAGCAACCCAATGAGGGAAAGGAGTTTGAATCACAGAGATTAATGTGGATACGTCTACAAAATACGGAACTCCAGCAACCCAATGAGGGAGAATGTGGTCACCCTACATGCCACTAACCACCGCAATTGTTGCTTCATTTTGCTTATCTTAACAGGAATCTTTATGAAGCTTTTAACCCACTGGAGCTATAGATATACTAAAAGCACACTAGTCAACCACTAACATGACATACTCCACGTTTAATGTGGTTATTATCAATGTAGTGAAAATCTCTACACTAATTATTTATTTTTGTGACTGATCGAGATTTATATACAGCAAAGTGTGCATATTTTTAATTCAAATAACCCATATTTTTAAATAATGAACAGGGATACTGATTTCATTATATTGCACTGTTTAACATTTTGAATTATATATTTTTATCATCAATATTTATCAAATTTAAGAGGAATGCAACTTTACGGGTTTCTTTCATCCTAATTTAATTAATTTCGTCAATTTAAGCTAAGTTCATCCTGGAAACAAATATGATTTAACGAATACTAAGAAGTTTAAAGAGGATATATCTAAAGTATATAACAAGAAATCTATTTATTTTTAGTAAAAAGGAACAGATAGTTATACAAAATAAAAATAACTAATTTAAAGGTCTTTATAAACTGAAGGCTTTTAATCCAAAAATGTTAAATTTTGGAAGACTTCTAGAGATTCAAAATGTATTAGCTCAAAATTATTTGCAAGATTTGTTGGCCTTATTATAGATGTCACGAATAATCCACCAAATTAGGAGAAATAAATAATTTAACGAATAAATTGCTCAAAATACCCAAAAGTTGACATAAATCTAATTACTTGATTAATAAGAAATTATTCTCCATTTACAACTTCAAAAATTAAGTTCTCATAAGGAGCAGTCAAAGACTACAGTTTCCTTTCATTGAAATAATTCTTTATAAGGAATAGAGAGTTTTATGATTAGAGCATATTTAATGATTACGAGTTAACTGTAAATGTCTTCTACAATTCACATTAAAAGATGCTAATTGAAAAGATGATGTATTTTCTTAAATTTTAAGCTTGAGTCCTTCGTCTCACGAATTTAAAATTCATTCAAAATTTCTACATTAATACTTTTCATTGATATATGGATTTAAAGTGTTATTTTAGATCAGATGTGATCATATAATTTATATTTACATAGACTAAATAACTCAATATAGGCAAAACTGCACTTAAAGCGACGGATAATTTTTGAAGACCTAACTTTAAAAAACAAAATCTCATGTGAAATATCGAAGGAAATTTAGTTAACAAAGTATAAAATGTTGTTAAAGCTCATTTAACAGCAAAATTACTTAGGTAAATTTAAACTTTAAAATAGTGTAAATTGTTAATACTTTGTTCGACATTTCTTACCGCAATATCATGAAGTTAGGAATTTTAATTCTTTTGCGTGAAATAATGATTTATTTAATCCCTGATAAAGATTTACAATTCAGTATAAGCAATTTCAAAGTTATAGGATTTAATATACAAATTTTCTTAGATTGTTTTAATAACATATTGTTTTAATTCATATAAAGGATTCAGTATGAAATGAAATGTTCAATTGAGAAAATATTTTTGTCTTACCCTGTCGGTGTAATTGATAACAGGCAATGTTGTAGTATGAGTGTTAATTTTTGCTAAAGATTCATTAGTAATTTTCCTTCTTATTTTTGTAAATTTTACCAAATCTGCAGTAATTTATTTAAAAAGTTTTATGAATAAAATTAATATTAGAGTCTATCTTGTCCATTCCAAGTTGATAGTCTTATATTAACTATGCAATTATAAAATGTAGAACATACTATAAATATTGTATATTTAAATACCATACTATATCGTTCTTAATGAGCATATTGTACTCGGCTATATATATATATATATATATATATATATGTGTGTGTGTGTGTGTGTGTGTGTGTGTGTGTGTGTGTGTGTAAAAATTTAATTAAATGAAATATTGTTGTGGGCAAATGAATGTTTGAGAACACCGTTGATATACTAGCTACATAGAGATAAAAAGCATTTTAAAACAAATATATTTTTTCAAAATAAAACAACAGTACAAGATCTGTCTTTTTAAGGAATTATTCAGATACATAAATGATGTAAAAATTAAAATAGAAATTTCAATAAAATGCAACATCTTTTTATTAAATTTCAATACATTATTCTGGTTTTTTAATTTAATACAAATATTTTTGTAATATTATTTTTATGTAGCAATTGTTTAAAGATTTATATGTTAATTAAAAAAATTGGTTTAATTTTTTACACTTCAAAAACAATGAATGTATTTAAAAAATCATAAATTTTTGCTCATTCATTCATTCTTTGTCGTTCATTCATTCATGGAGGTGTGCTACTCCACTTTTCTAACTGAACCAAATTTTGGTGTGGAGTCCGACTTTCTCAGTACAAACATGCCATAGGGACCCGTTTATAGGGTAGGCAACCATTCACACCTCATTCATACAGGGAAAGGACACAGACAGGATAGATAGAGGGAGAAAGTACATCCATGCCCGAACAGGGATTCGAACCCAGGACCTCCTTATCCGTAGTCAGATAGTTTTCAACTTATTTATGTACAAGGTTACACTCTTAAATATATCGAATGGAATTCAACTCTATCGTTGTGAATTTTCATTTTTTACTCTTTAAATTTGATCCACTATTTCAGAATTAAAATGCACTTCTGAAAAGATTAGAATGAATCCATTCTAATCGAGATCAAATCTTTTTCTTAGTAAATTACTTGAAAAGATTAATTTAAGATGGATCCGAAGAATCTTGCTGAGCAATCGATTTCTAAAGATTATACAAGTTTGAGGTTGATAAATATTTATTCTATACCGCATTTAAAACAAACATTTTTGATATATAAGTAATATATTTTAGAAATAATGAACACCTTAGATTAAACCAGTATTTAGTATTTATTTTTTCCATATTTTGATTGAATGAATTGCATTTGTCAGCTCATTTGGATTATTTAATAAGTACAGTTGAAAGAATGTATCGATTATTAAGTTAAACAAAATTTTTGAATTTAAATTTACTTAATAACTCTATTAAAGACCATATAACGCCTATTTATTCATACTCCAGACTTTTATTTAAAATGTGACTAATTATTCCAGTTCAATAAGCTTAATTTTCAGTCCAATTCTCCAGTAGAGTAAACTTTAAATAATTTGTAAGTACGCTACGAGCAAGGAAGAGTGTACTTCACATTCACATATTTTTGTTTTAAATTTTCATTTTAGAAATCACACATATACATTTGTAAAAAAATTTTCTCAACTGAAGCACCAAATACCACTTATATTCACAAATAATTTTTAAATTTAGAAATAATTTTTTAATATTTGAAAGCTCTCATTTCAAATACTGTTTCATTTAGTCATTCCTGAAAATTTTCTAAAAATTGAATTTCTAAAGCTTGTGTTCATTAAGTTTTCCTCCTATTGTAAAATTGTTTTAAAGCTACATATTTCGGTGACTTACGTAACTTCATAAACAGCTGTTTAGTAGGGCTTTACTACTAAATAAAGTAAAAAAAAAAATATTGTCATACTTAATGCCATTTCATTTAATAAAATATATTTCATTTTTTCTTTGTGATTGCTAAGATGTTTCAGATTTTATACATTTAATTCATCATAATCATTTTATAAAGTAAAAAAAAAAAAAAAAAGAAAACCATTCTTTTTTATTTTAATTTCGCAAAATTTGTTTTTATCTAAGTCTTATTAGCATTAGTTTCTTATCTATGCTAGTTATCTTAGCTTCCACATTTATCACAAATAGTTGATTATGCTAAAAAAAACAATTATGTTGGAGTTGAATCACTTAATATAATCTTCCAAATTGAATGGCAAATTTCTATGATAAATCCTTATAAACGATTATCTAGTTTAGTATTCATATGAAACTCATCCCTTAAAATATTTATATATAAAAAAATAATGTCAATAACAGGAAAGTCGTTAACTACTATCAGATTTATTGTACAAAATTTATTATGATGATAAAACTAATATTTTATTTTACTTCAAAGTACATAATTCAAACATTGTATAGCCATCATACCATTATTTCCGGAAACACTTCTAAGACTAAAATTCAGTAGTTAATAAATTTCAATATTAAAATTTAAATAAATTTTAATAGAGAAGCTTATTATGTACAAATATTAAAAAATGGACAAAACAGGAATTCCTAAGAAATAATATCGTTTAAGAAACAATTTCAAATAAAAAATTTAATAATTTGTTTAAAAAATTTTATTGAATTTAATAAAAACAGTTTAAATTAAAAACTGCATAAGAATTGAACTTCTATTATAAAATAAAGACATTGTTGCGGGTTTACCACTTGTATTTTTGTAATTTTTTAATAAAAGATTAAATTTGTTTTTTATATATTCTAATATAGTACAGTAATTTATATTTCTGAGTATATTAATGTATACTTGATATTTTGAAAATATATTGCAGAATTTATCTGTTGGCAAATATCCTAAATATCCATTAAATTGGTTGAGAATTTTTCTTTAAAGTTAAATAATCCTTTCCCTAAAACATATGTAACTGTAAATTATGCAATTTAAATTGTAAGTAAGTATAATAATATTTAAAACATTGAAAATCATTCAAGATTTACAATTCAGTGCATAACATCTCACAATGTAACAAATAAAAGGATAAGATGACTCATGAATATGCTTACATAAAAATGAAAATTAAAATCTTACATGAAGACGATAAGCTTGACGATCCACATGATTAATTTGAAAAAAATAAGAATATTGTATATTATATACTTCAGTTTTTTGTAAATAATAGTATGAACTGTATTGCTTAAGAGTTTATGCAGTGTAATTTGAGCACATTTTATGAGCATGATGTTTTAAAAATATTATTTCTCAATATTTTGTAAAATATCTTAATTTTTAGGTATATAAAATTAGCATTACAGGTTATTCTTTAACATTACAAAATGACAATGCTGTATACAATATTTACACGTGAAAAAAGTGAAAATGTAAGCCATTTTCTGAAATAAATATATTCGAAGACGTTTACTATATTACATCTAAATTGACAAAGATATTTAAAGTATATACAAATATATTTTATTATTTTTATAAATAATTATAAACAAATTATTATTTTACTTTTTATATAAAATTTATTGGGCATTTTGAATTTTTATTTATATGTATCAAATTTCAACATTTTTATTTAAAAATGTATGAAAGAAAAATATTAAATAATTAAACATCTCAATAACTTTTCACACACACACACACACATATATATATATATATATTCATATATACATATATATATATATATATATATATATATATATATATATATATATATATATATATATATATATATATATATATATATATATATATATATATATATATATATATATATATATATATATATATATATATATATATATATATATATATATATATATATATATATATATATATATATATATATATATATATATATATATATATATATATATATATATATATATATATATATATATAATATTTTGTTCAGAATTCAACTACTAAAATAGAAATTTTTTTCCAAAATAATTAAGAAAAATTCCAGATAACTTATAACTTTTTCATAAATTGTATTTATAAAAGCTATTATTAGTTTTCAATAAGTAATATCTACAAATAAAAGAATATATAAATGTAACATTTCGTTCTTGTTTTATGAGGTATTTGGTACAAAACACTTTTATTTTACAAGACAGCTGACAATACTATATGAAACACATTTTTAAAGAATAAAGGAATTAAATAATAAATTTAACTTTCATGAGAAAATGCTTAGGTTCTGAGTTTTTATTTCATGCCGTTCGAAAACAATGAATAAAAGATACTACAAACTTTTTAGGATTAAAACTGCTGATTCAAAGATTTTTTTCTATTGATTGTTCCATGATATGAATCTAGGAATTCAAAAAGTAGTATAAAATCCAAAACATTAATTCAGCAGGAAATCAAGTAAATTAATCTATATATCTTTTGTATACACACATATATATTTATATACATAGCATTAAGAAATCATGTGCATATTCCCAAAAAACTAAATGTATTGAACGATAAAGAATTCTTTTTTGTTACGAAGTTATTAAATATTGAAATCGATACTTCTTTCATCATTGTTTTAAAATATTTGAGATCACGAGCTCAGTATGAAAAACGAAAGCACGTTTTCTACAGAAGAACAATAAAATTTCGCAAAAACCGAAGAAAATAATGAGTACAATTTTTCTAAAAGAGTGTTTAGTTATAAAATAAGATATATGACTTCTGAAATGAAAAAAATAATAAATATATTTTAAAAAATATTAGGATAACCACATATTGATATATGAGAAAACATCAAAATTTATATATATATATATATATATATATATATATATATATATATATATATATATATATATATATATATATATATATATATATATATATATATATATATATATATATATATATATATATATATATATATATATATATTGGCAGCCCGGTGGCTTAGTAGTAGCGTTTCACGCTCCCATGACACAGGTCCGAGGTTCGATCCTCGGGCTGGTCAAGGTTGACTCAGCCTTTCATCCCTTCAGTGGGTCGATTAACTGTGTACCAAGCATGCTTGGGAACTAAAAACTGTGGGTCTTACTTTAAACTTACCACCTAACTGGGATATATGATTCGCACCCAAGGGCCCTCGGTCTGAAAACAGTTATGGGCACTGTAGGCCTTGGCCCACATGGGCTCTCGTGCCATGGAGTTTAGTAGGATTGCCATGGAGTGATTTTAGTTTGGAAGTCAAACAGGGCTGAAGGCAGATCAAAGATTTTAGATGAAATTGTAATCGATTGAGGCGTTTCCACTGCCTATGATCTAATCCTCCAAATTTCAGACTATCTTCCGAAATATTCATGCAAAAAAAAGCAGGAATATCTGCAGAATTCGAAATCTTAAACTATGCCTCAATCTTCATTGTGAACAACCATTTCTAAATATTTTATGTTTATAATGAAGCTAATGCCATCCAGATGAAATGTCTGTCCAAAGGATGATGCATCCTCTATATAAGAATACATTAAGATGTTAATGTACTTGACTGATTTTGTTCCACATTCTAATGAAACTGACTAACTTGCGTTGTGTTACAGCACAGATCTCAAAAAATACACTAAAATAATTAATATCAAAATAAATACACATTAATTAACCAAATGACACCCCAAACTTAATCAAGATTCTGTGGATAGTGGAAAACATAAATTCTTGATTCGGAAAAGTATTTATTACATTATTTCTAAATTTTGTGCATACTGTAGATGCTTGCGCACCAAAGCTAAATCTTGTAAATAATTTCTTGTAACTATCTCTCTCTTCCTAAATTTTTTTAATAATAAATAGATAAATATAGATACTGGAGAATTTTTCTTTGATCATGTGTCTAGATGGAATGTTCCTGAATGAATCCCGGAACGAATAAGGTAAGAGAAATTTTCTCTTACAACATGATTTCTTTTGGCATTTTAATTGTTACCGAAACATGCAATAATGTTGGATATCTTACATATAGATATTGAAATAAAAGAAGTAGCACCTATGAACTTTACTGTTCAAGCAGCACAATAAAAGAGACAATTCTAAACCATTCTAAAAATCTTAACAGAAATTTTTGCAACTAAACAATTCGAAAATTTTCTAATAACCTTAGCAATTATTAGAATGGTTTACAGTTGTTTTAATTGCTATAAAAGAGAGAACTGAGAAAAAAAGTGCTGTGCAACTTGCTCATCAATATTTTCCACAACACATCCATTCTAAAAATCAAAAACATTATCTGGTCAAAGGATAGAAAAATGTCTGCAATAAAAATAAATTATTATAATATATTTAAGAGACTCATTCAAAATATATTTAAATAATGTACAAAAAAATTACACAATGATGATTTTAACACAATTTTTGCACAATGTACACATATGATTTTTTTTTCTGTATTGCTCAAAATGATATCATGATTGGGTAAAAATAAGCTTCTTTAGGTACAATCATTTTAAGTTTTAGCAAATTCCAGCTTCTTCAAATCAAATTTGATATTAGCATTGTATAATTTCTCTACTCACTTAAGTTTCAGAAATTAAAGAAAATTTGTTCTGAATGTTATTTTTGAAATTGTTTGTATTACGATTATACTTCAATATTCTCTTAATTTTCAAGTATATAAATGAGCAGTCATAATGAGTCAGTATAAATGAGCAGTAAATCTTTTCAAATATATAAATGAGCAGTAAGAAATTATGTCAAAAAGGCTCCAGCAAAATAAAATTAGTATATTGTATTGATTACTTACATTAATGAAATCACAAAACTCTGAGTAGGTTTACTCACCAATATTTGATACGTAAGAAATGCTATTAAGTTTCAATCAACATTAAAATTAGTAAAATTATATTGGTGATTATTATAAAAACACACACATATAAAACTTTAACTATTATAAAAAGTTGAATGCTAAGCTACCTGTATTTTAAATGAATTGTCTCAAATGCATTTTATAATTCCCATTTGAAACATGCTATTTTATATTTTGAAATTTTCGCTAATTTATAACCTTACAGTTATATCAGATGTTCCAAGTTATCGAATATTTTTGTATAGTTTCAATATGTAGTAAAAACTGATACAATTATATATGCTGAAAATAATACTTTTGAAATTAACAATAATATTTGATATGTTCTGATAATATGTTTCTGTGTTCACATTCTATTTACAATTATATATGATAATTTGGAGAATATGCTACAAATATTATCTGTAGTAGATTCACACAACAAATAAACATTTGATTATTGCACTATGTTAATCGTAGTGAGATTAATTTATACGTAGTACACACGCACAATTTCCTTTATTTTGTATCAATGATTTAATGACATTGTGCTTCAAAAATACTTTCTAAATAAGATATTTGAGAACATTAAATTTTGGAACTATGAATAAGCTGAAATAATTACAGTAATTTTCATGACCAACAATTTCTCGCGTTATTCATTTCATTATCAGTAAAGAACCAAATTCACATATTATATTTTTCCTAGAAGTTCATAAATTAATTTAAGCTTATTATTCTAGTATTAACACTTTCGCAACAAATTTCATCTATTATTGGAAACTTCCAACTCATTTTATTCATTTCAACTCATTTTCATAATAGCATCATTAATAAAGGGATCCAAAATTGATCGTGTCAACTACCCCAAATATCTATGAGTCATTCTTGACCTAGAACTTCGTTTTACGAAGCACGTCGAAAATGCTGCAAACAAAACCCTCAAAAAATTAAAATTTCTTCGCAAGCTATGTGGTATAAATTGGGGTTCAAGACCATCAACGTTAAAAAGTACCTATTGTTCTGCAATCAAGCCAAATGTTAAATATGCTTCCCCAATTTGGGCACCTGCATCTGAAACAGTCAAGGCCAAAATTGACTCCATTCTATACACAGCATCAAAAATTATTATAGGAGCTGTATTCTCTACAAACAATCTTAAAGATGAATACGAGAGCGGTCTCACCTCTTTGGAAAGAAGACGGAAACTGGCCACTGTAAAGTTCACGAACAAAATCAGAATCAATAATGATGACCATATATCTAGGAGAACATTCGACACCTGGACAGGATCAACAAGACTTCGTAGATCATCAACACTTCACTTTGATAGAGACATCAGAAAAGATATTCTTTTCGAACACTCTTTAGATATTCTTCAGGAACCACTTCTTCACCAACCAATGTTAAGATTCTTCTCAACTTATGTAGAACCTTGTTCGAAAAAAGAACCAACTAAAATATTACTACAAAAAGGTATGGACACAGTTAATTTGCTTTCAAACAATAATAAAGTAACTATCTTCACAGATGGCTCCTCTGATAATTCCTTTAATAAAGGTGGTGCAGGCATCTTTATCTTATATCCCGCTGAGACTAAAACCAATCTTAGAGTTCCTTCAGGCTTAATCGCCTCAAACTTCACTAGTGAACTACACTGCTGGACAATTGCTGAGGAAGGATAACACAATCATAAATTGCAACCACAAAATAAAAGGAAGCAAAATGTGGAAAATTAGAATATGTGCGGGATATAGTATGAAGAAGTATGCGTATGCAAAATCTTTTTCCACGTCTGTTCATCACGTGATAGTGTTCATATGAGCTTTCAAGGTTTTGACGCGTGTAAACAGTTGTTCTTTCAAGTCAAAGTCTTACAGGAAAGATTTAATAGACTAACTTTAAATTTTTGGCGTGTCTTCCCGACATCACTTAGGTGATTTATGTGGGGTCGAATTATTGAAAGATCGAAGAATGGCGAAAAATAACACATGTTGTCAGGAGTTCGACATCACTCACAGTGTTGTTCCACGGATGTGGAAGTCATTCAAAACTAATGGAATGTGTAGTAGGCGGCACGGGAGAGGTCGTGTTAGAAGTGCGTGCCTGCTGAAGACAGATATATCGTCCTATCAGCAAAAAGGAACAGGCGCACCACAGCTCAGCAGGTGGCAAATGAGTTTCTTGCTGGCTCAAGAAAGCAGAAAAACTGTTGCCAGATATTTAAGGGGAGGAGGACTATACGCCCGCAGACATGTTGTGTGTGTCCCTTTGACCATACAGCACCGTACAATTGTCGTACGTACGTTTGCAATGGTGTCGTGAGCATCGCAATTGGACTGATTAGGACTTGACATGCGTACTATTCTCAGATGAGAGTAGGTTCAGTCTGTCATTGGATTGTAGACGCCAACTGATCTGGCGCGAGAGTGGTACTGCTTATCGTCCAGAAAATATCCAGGAAAGGTACCGATATCCGACATGCAGTGTCATGGTGTGGGCCGGCATCATGATCATTGGCCGTACGACCCAACATGTAGTTGCAAATGGGACTATGACGGGCCATCGATACATTAATGAAGTTCTACTTCCTCATGTTCGCCTTTTCCGTGGTGCTGTTGGTGATAAATTTGTTTTTATGGACGACAACACAACATGTCTTCGAACACTTGCTGTTCAGGATTGTCTAGACAGCGAGGGTATTCAACGCCTCGTATGGACATCACGTTCTCCAGATCTGAACCCCATTGAAAATGTGTGGGATGCTTTGGGGAGGCAAGTTGCTGATCGAAACTATCCTCCGACAAACAAGAACACCCTCATCCGTGCACTCCCAGAGAAATGGGATAAATTGCCTCAACAACTGCTGGATAATGTTGTGCAAAGTATGATACGACGTGTGGAATGTTGCATCACACTCCACGGTGGACAAACCCGTACTGATACCTTTCTTCAAGGTGCTTGCTGACTTTTAGATGCATTGTTCCAATTTTCCGTATGCAGCATCAAATGAACATTTTTTTCTATCAGATGTTTCACAGCTTTTGTACTTTCCAGAACAATAAATATTCTTTATTCTAATGTCTGAACAGTGTGGCAAATATATTTTATCATACTAGACTTCATGCCTCGCTTAATATTATGCTACATTGCAATTTGTGATCTGTCCTTAACGATTATCCAGCAGTGCAGTTGCAATTAAAGAAGCCCTTTCTTTTTACTTATCTCACTACCACAATGATTCAGCCGAGGTTATGGTATGCTTTACAGATTCAAAATCAGCATTAGAAGTCATATGCAATGGTAAAACTGCAATAACTCAAGACATTAATATTCTTCTCTGCCAAATGAACAAGCCATGCACGCTCCAATGGATCCATGCCCATGTTGGTATTGAAGAGAATGAGTTTGCTGACATCCTTGAAAAGGAAGCTCGAGCTTTGGACCAGCCCAGCACAGTAACTTTCGTTGATGCTAACGCAGCCATCCGACGTAGAATTTCCAACCAACAATTCAGTATGACATCCATCCCAGACCTTAATTGCCCCAGAAATCTATCTTCAATAATAGCCAGACTTCGATAAGGCCATTTCAAAGGCATGAAAATTGCACCTGATAACACAAGATCCTATGCATCCTGCAGAAACTGTCCAGATTCTGAACTTTCACTCGACCACATTTTTGACTCCCAAGCAATCATTAGATCACTGTTTCAATTTAGTGAACCTCCTCAAGAGATTCTCTACAGCCTCTAGGCCCCGAAACTGGCGGCCCTCATACAGAAAACTTTCAGCACTATCTAGGACACGACAACAACAATTAAGGGATATCTTGCGTAAATTATGATGTGAATTTTTAAATCTTTCTAATCAAATTAACTTATTTATTACAAATTTAATATAATAATTTTTGATTATACAGAAAATGCAGAATTATTCTTATTTGTTGAATGTTTAACATCTACGATTTTCAGCATTTCCAACAGATAAGCAGTTTATAATTGCATACATATATACATAATGAACAAATTATTGTAGCGCTAAATATTTGGTAAAGAAATAAGCAATTATTAAATAATAAGCTCTTGTTTTTTTGGTTTACATTTGATATTTAAATTTCTTTTCATAAAATTTCAAACAAGTTACAACATTCATACTAATAAGCTTTATCTTGGCATTCTAATCATCATGTTTAACAATGCATGTTCATAAATAAAATATATTTTAAAAATATCAGCAAATGTGGTGAAACCGATGTTTAACTTAGCTTTACAAAAATATATATGTTTCATCAAAATTATTTTTAAGAGTTTACTCAAATATAAATTTTCAGATTAAAATCTTCTAGTCTTGCAAAACTCATATACTTATATTCACGTGTCATTTAGAATAAAAATTTCTTTTGAAATGACTCCCATTAAATGCAGTAAATGACCCTTGTTTCTTCATATTTTCATCTCATAGCAGTAGTATTCATGGAAGAAATAAATTTATATTCTTGTGTATAAAATTTGTTTTTCTTTAACAGAAACGGTACTTACTTATCATAACAAATTATTCATTAAATATATGTAAATTTTAAAAAGATTTTCATTTTATAAAAAAGCAATATATTTTAAATAATAATCACTGATGCTCAAAGAATAAAAACATAAATTAAATAAAAAAACATTAATGATTTTTACTCGAAAATATAGAACGCGATGTGTTTATTAGTAAATTCTATATTATAATTATCTAAAATAAAAAAATCATTTATATCTAGCACCCAAATCAATATTTTACAGGTTTTGATCATCCAAACATTTACTCTTACTCTAAAATGTAAATATTTGGCAGTTTGTAAAATCATTTTATAAGATAACTTCAAAGTAAAAAAAAATCTGGACTGAAAAAATATATAAACTCAATATAAATCAAATTTTTACTAGCTTCAAATGTACATTTAACATTTAACGACAGATTCCATTTCCATACAGACTCCAAGAAATGGATCCAGACTTAAAAAATGAAACTAAAAAATTTAAATATTCTTATTTTTAATGTTATCAAATTTTAAAAATCATCTATATTTAAAAATTTTATACTGTTTAGCAACTTTCATAATCAATACGAACTTATTTTTAAGGCAATTAAAAATATTATCAAATGTTGTTTTTGAAAACTTTTAATTCTGAAATATAGTATTAAATTTTAATTCAACTACTCTTGCTCTAACTGAATTACTTTGATTAGTTTAATATAGATTATAAAATAACAATTTGAAATTTGAATTTAACAATAAATAAATTATGAAAATTTGCTCTTATAAATCACTTGTGTAATATTTATGTATTTACATGATTAGGCGATACAATTTTGAGCATTTCTAAATTTCAAAAAATATGAAATAATCAATTGAAATTTAACAGAGAATATTTCATTAAAATATATAATTATTAACCTTATTGTATATTATATGACTTAATGTTATAATGTAGTATGTGACATTTTAATGAACTAAGCGAATAATATTAGGTTTTTAATTAATCTACCTGATTTTAATAACTATAATTATTATTAAAACATATTACTTTAAAATAACTCTTCATTGAGCATAGTATTTAAGGAACGAAATTATGATTATTTATCGCAAAGTAATTTCATTCCTAAAATTAATTTTAAATTGTATATTGTAATATTATTGACTTTAATAAAGATTCAAATTAAATGTTCATCAATTTTGTAATTGAATATTCTCCTCATTCATATGTTTAAAACATACATGATATGCCAAACATTCAAGTAAATTCCAGGAGTGGAAGTAATAACGACTCTATTTGATAAGGTACTTAAAAATAATGTACTGCCATCTATCGGCACATATTTGAATGA
Source organism: Latrodectus hesperus (assembly GCA_037975125.1). NCBI lineage: Eukaryota > Metazoa > Arthropoda > Arachnida > Araneae > Theridiidae > Latrodectus > Latrodectus hesperus. Next base: position 16,132,559 of record CM075856.1, on the reverse strand, counting down.
GATGATTTCTAAATCAGAAATTTTTCTTCAAATACCAAATTCCTACAATATGCTTAATAAATATATTTTGTGATCACTATGAGAAAATTTATGAACCTTTTATTTGATTTAATAAAAAATACTAAAATGGTGAGTAATTACAATGCATTGAATAAGTTTTAAGTGATCGAATTATATAATAATGTACTCTACTTATAAAAAAGAAATAAGATTCAATTAACTTCATAAAATTTAATTCACAAGATTAACTTTCAAAAATACAAAGTAATTTTAAAATTAACAATTTTGATAAATTATTTTAAGCACATTAATAAGATTAACATAATATTTTCAGATTAGGAATTGTTTTTAGTAAGTTATTTTACTTATACATACAAACCTTATAAATTTTAATATATAAATTACATTTTTATGCTATATACTGAAGAATATTACCGTAGAAAATAATAATTAATTGCAATATTTCATATATAATTTATAAAGATGTTTAACTGCGTAATCCCGTATTCATTTGTGGAAAATATTAATTATTTAATAAGAACTTAATTTTTTTCTCCTATAATAAAAATCAAACAGCAAAATATAATGGAGTAAATGGGAGCAAATACTTCCATGTAATTAAATTCTAAATTTCTTAATATCTAAGTTCAGGAATGGAAGCATACATTGTAATTTATTTTAAAATTGAAAGACTTATTTTAATATTAAATATTTTTAAATACGTATTGATAAATTATTCAAAGATTTATTATTGGAAGTATATGTATATATATATATATATATATATATATATATATATATTTATATATATATATATATATATATATATATATATATATATATATATATATATATATATATATATATATATATATATATATATATATATATATATATATATGAATTTCTAAGCAAAACATTAATTAAAAGCATTCATTCTTTTTAAAGAAGCAAATGTTTTCAGCCTAGCATAAATGTTTAGTTTTTATCAAAGTTTAATCTCTTAAATTTTATAATATATTTGAATGAAGGTAATTTTATATTAAATAAAGAAAATACTTTAAATATTTACATAAATATTATGTGTCAAAACATTACTAACTTTTAACCATAAATAAAACTGTTTTCCTCATTTAACAATAGAATAAAATATTTCTCTTCTACTTTCAGAGTAAAAGAAATAGATACATTTTTTTAAATTTATTCTAGTGAGTAAGTGAGATGTATTAAGTGAGATATTAATCACTCGAATAACTGTAAATTATATTCAATTAAAATATATAAATTAAGCTAATATTAAAATTAAGCTAATATAAATAATTTTAAATAGTATTTATAATATGTATTATTTAAAAAAATTTACGTCTTCCATTTCCTCTAATTACATAACAAACTAAGCATTTATTTTTAAAAAATCACAGTTCTGTTTATTCTAATTTTTTATAGATTTTAATTTTTCTGTAGATTTTTCTCAAGAAACATTTTATTATTAAAAAAGAAGTAAAAATCTATATGAAAACACTTCTTACATAACTACTGAGAGAATTAATTATTTAAATTTGAAAAAAAAGTTTATAAGCTTTCTCAACTATTTAGTTAAATTAAAGCAAAATTTTACAGTTCATATAGAAATGCTTAAAAGTTTTTCATATTTTCCATGAAAATTTAAAAATTTATGATGAGACAAGAAAACTTCATAAGGAATAATGTTTACACTTGATATTATGGGGAAAGAATCCAATTTTCTGAAAAGAAATACAGATTTTCCAGAAATTTCTAAATTGCATTTCAGATACCGTCATTTATATACAGTATCCGTAGAATACAATGATGGAAATATCATACAAATATCCTAGTTATCGAGTGAAATTTTGAAATGCATGAGTTCATATAAAATTTGCGCCATAAACTTGTTCGAACGATGATTTCATTACCAGACGAAACTGAAGACTGCGTAGACTTTAAATGTATTGGAAATCAAGCAATATTCTTCAGAATCCCTAAGCGAAAATATCGATTTTCGCATATACTTACAACCACATTTTTGAACAATTTTCCATTGAAACATCTGTACTTATTTAAAGAAGTGCAGTAAAAGTACGATTTATAATCAATTAATAAAATTAACTGTTCTTTACAATTATTAACGATAACTAAATAATAACTTGTGGTATAATATGGCGTGAGAAAAAATGTGTTCATAAAAAATATATTTTAAAATAACTAATAATTTTTTTTATGATTTATGTATAATGAAATATAGATAAACTGTGGATAATATCTTTTTCTGTCTCTTTATATTTGTATGTAAGTGAGAATATGTAAATATATGTATATACACAGATTCAAATATTCACGAAAAATTAATAAATGTATGGAAAAGAAAGGAATAATATTAAGGATGTATGATAAATGATAAAAAAGAAATTAGATTTTACTTGAGGAAAAAAAATACAAAAAAAGTAACCGTGAGAAAGGATTAACAATTTGAAACGAATTGAAAAGATATACAATAAATAATATTCATTTACTTTTGCAGTTACAATTTATTATTATAGCAGTAACAAGTTACGACAAGTATATAGTAACAAGTGTTCCCAAACTCTTTACAGGACAACCATTGCAGAAGTGCGCAACATATAAAAATTAATGCCATGAATAGCATGATATGCAGAATGTTTGATTTCAGATTGAAAGGAAGAAAGGTAAACACTCATGTGTTTTTAAATAACTCTTCGTTCAGAAATCACCCACTACAGTTTCATTTGCAAGAAGAGTTCAATGGATGTAATAACTTTTACTGATCACTCGGTCTTGAGCAACAGTTGAGTGCGGTTATAAAATATTTGTGCTAAAGTTTAGGTTAAAATGTGTAAAAACTTATTTATAACTCGTTCATTAATGTACATCATGTATATCTCCTTACTTATCATTTGCTTTTATCTATTTAAAAAAAGTAGATAACTAAGGAGATAAATTATAGTTCTAGCAATAACTAAGGATGAATGGAACAGTTATAGAATTTATGTTAAATTACAAGATATTATAATTAAAACTCTTGCATTCTTGAATAAAATAAAATCCTCATTCTTCAATGATCAGAAATTTAACAACATATGCAAATGTCTGGCTTTAATTATTTAATTTTAACTAAAACAAAGACTGAAAGTTATTTAAATATATTATTACGAAATGAAATTCATTCATTCAAAAGGAATAAAACTCAATTTCATTCTCTTTCATACAAATTTTACAAAAGAAATCACCACAACTATTCATGAAAAATAATGTTTACTTATCTCTGCACATATTATATTTACTTGACATCACTAATTTCAATAAGATTATTTATTCAGTGAATGAGTGTGAAATAGTCTGTTACTTATTTTTATTTTGTTAGAAAAAATGCAAGGGTATTTTACTTCCAAATTCAATACACTTTTTAAAAAAAACACATTTGTACGCTTTTTTTAGTTAAGAGTACATAATTCAGAAAGTATTAATCTATCAACATAATGGAAAAGGAAATTAAATATCAATATACGTTTCGCTTATTATTTAGATTCATGTTTAATTTAGTTTAAAAGTCTTACTTTTAAATTAATATGAATGTATGTATGAATCAATGTTATGAAAGAAGATGATTAACTTAAATATTTATTAAATACGCAATGAAAATCAGTTTTATTACGCATTTTAATAGGATAATAGATATACTGTTTGACTTCTTTAGGACAGTTTATTATTTTTAAAGAAATGTCTTTGATAGATTATGCATTTATAATAAGTTGCTTAAAAGGTATTTTCAATTACAAATCATTCACTTTTATCCTAAATTTGAAAGGTTTTGAGGGACCGTTTTATTACTTGGTTTTCCTAGTATTCTTCTCTTAATGTACTCTTGTTTATATAAATAAAACTCTCTTGGTGATAAAATGAATTTTGTGAAAATGCAATAAAGTTTTACTTGGTAGGTAAAATAAATTGGCTGTTTCTTGAGCTATCATTAAGTAAATGTGCATGTTCCTCCTGTGGGTTATGTTTATGACCAAATAAATATGTTGCAGTAGATATTATGAATTTGTTCAGAATGAAGTTGCATTTGTTTCGTTATCATTGAGTTTCAAAGAAAGTTATGTATTTCTCCTACTATTTCTTCAAATTAATGCTGAAAAATATGTTTCCGGATACGTTTTTATTCTGAAAACAAAATAATTTCTTTATAAATATTTTAAATAAAATAAAATTGTGAAACAAGAAATTAACGCAATTGCATAAGGAAATCTAAATATGTAGTTGGTTCAATTATGTAAATGTTTAATGCAAAAAAAGTGAAGAAACTTTAAATTGAATACAAAAATTTTATAAATTTTGAATCACTCGTTCAGTATATATTTTTGGATTTTTCTTGATTGCAAAAGAGTCACATGGAAAATTTTCATTTTTAATTGGGTAAAAGTAAATAGGGTTATTATTAAATTTGTTAATATATAGATTAGTGGTGAAAAGTAAATTAAGGAACTATATGGACTACGAAATTCTCGTGCATATAAAATTTATGTTAATATCATGAAACCATGCTGTTGTTGTTACTTATGATTAGTAGACAAGCCAAGCTCGCTATGCCATTGGCTGTGCGAATTTAAGTCCTTAGGTTGTATCTTTCGTTTAACCAGAGCACCAAGAAAATGAAAGTTCGATTTTGTTTTAAGCTCCTCCGATAGATGACACCAGCAGAGGATCCCCTCCCTCAATTTAAACTTCGATCTCTAGGGAAAGGAAATTTTCTCCAGGCTATTACACACATGGTAACTACTCAGCAACCAACCACAGGACTTTTGATTCCCTAGATTTAACGAGCAAGTATAACGCATGTACTCGGTGGGTTTTTTGGTGATATTGGGAATCGAACTCCACCCTCCTGGACGTAAGTCCGATGCCGTAACCACTAAACTACCACAGCTCTATTTAAAATTTTTCTTCTAAATTTGAGGTGTTACATAATTAATGCCATTTCATGCTCATTGTTTATCTGTATTTTCAGATAACACAGTTTCTTACACAAAATAGTTCTCATGGCAAAATTTCTGGAACTAATTTATGGCTTTTACAAAATCATACATATCTTAAAAATGTAATAATAGCACACATGTAGTACATAAACAAAAATAGTATATTACTATAAAAAAGACGGGCATTAAATTTACAGAAATGTTAGAAATACACATCCTATTAAAACATAAAAATAAATATCCTCTAATTTAGTACAAGCTCATAAAAACTCTGAGCAATCATCCGAAAACAGCAATCAGTTAAAATCTAACGGTGTACCTCATTAATTGATTATAAGGAAATGCAAAAATCAAATGCCTTTTTCTCAAAAGATGCTTTTTAATATTTTTACTTAATAAAATTAGGATTATTTGTAAGGCAGAGCAACAGTTTAACATGATTTTCATGGAATTACTCTCAGAATAACAACACAAATAAAACTGATGAAAATTCATGTCCAATGATGCATTGTATCTATATTTCAAGAGAGTTGCAATATGACTGTGATCGAATATTACTTACTCAATTCGAGTTCTTCAAAATATAATATAGGCAATAGTGTGGTTAGCTTTCTGGTCTTCCGCTCAGCAGCTTAGGATTCCAAATCATATTTTGGAAATGATTATTGATACTTGTTTGGAATTTATTTTAAATTATAGATCTCGGTCTATTTTGACATCATGGGGAAAATGACCGTTCACCAACACACACAAACAAGTTAAATATCTCTACCACCAAATACTAATGATACTATCACGAAATTTTAAAATGATGAAAATATTTCTGGAAAGCTTCAATGATGTTATGCCTGTATTCAGTATGTTTGTTGATCATATCATTGGAAGTATTTCTGTTGTTTTACATCATGGGTAAATGAGAACATGATTGACGTGTTGAAAATATTTACTTCATGCATGACATGCAACACAATAATTATTTTGACATTTCACTAACTGATTTAGACGTTATGTAGTACCTGTATAATTCCTCAAATTGTTAAAGATGAAACATCCCTCTAGTCTACTGTTATAAATGACAGAATTTGAAATTAAAAATGTCATTAAGTAAACTTATCATTCGGCCAAAAGTGTATGATTTCGCTGATAAATGGAATCTGACATGGGCATCAATATTACTTTGAGACAAACTGTAATCTTTGTAAGCAGAACTTTTACTTTGTTATATTGTTCTATTTTACCTCTAATATAAAAAATCATGATAACAAATCAGCTGTTACCTATTCAAAATTAATTTCTGTCGAAGAGCTTAATGCATAAAATCATTTTATGATTTACTCTCCTTTAATTTTCATCAATATGTTGCAAATATAAACATTTGTAAATACATTAAACGTTTGAAATCTTCGAAAATATGGATTTTGTTTACCTCTATATAAATAATTATTAATAAGTAAAATTTCTTAGAGCAGCAAATGGTCTTTAAATTCTTCAAAGGGTAAACATATCAATAAGCCACAAATAATTGCTTTAAAATCTTTTTAGTGATTTAATTTACAGTAAATATATTCTTAGTACTTTAACTAGTAAAATGAATGTTAATAAACTTCATTTCTCATTTCTCATTACTAACATTGTTAAATAGACAAGCGTTTAATTGAGATATCTGCTAAGACACTACACAAATTAAGTAATAAACAAATTATTAATGCTGAAAAGGATTTTTTTTAAATTACAGACAGTGAATTTTGAAACAACGCTGGAATCAAATAAATCAAAATGTTTTCAAACAATGATTAATCATTGCTCATCTATCTCTTTTTGAGCATTATTTCTGTGCTGCAAATGAAAAACTTAGTCATCCCATTTATGATGAACTCATACATCGATGACGCGTATCTATCGATTGAGACCACATCGATAGCAGCGGCTGCGGTTGAAAGCCTTGACATAGGAGGGCCCGAAGTTATTGTCAGTGCCCCTCAAAGCGTTATGATTTATGAACTGGATGGCGTGATTTATAAGGAATAGATCGTTTACTGTCAAGGTTCTCCAGACGCAATGTAAGTAAATGGAATACCGCCAGGTTACTTCCATGCAATATCGCTTATAGTTGCGTGAGATGTTTGTGTATGAGATGAGATAAGCACAAATGAGTACAAAATGAATCTTCCATGTAAGATATTGACTATTCATTCTTACCCATTCTTATTCAAGTTTGAATACATTGAGAATGTTGTAGGAAAATAATCTCCATTTGTTTACATCTTAGTTTTTAATTTGAGATTAGAATTCATGAGAGAAAGTAATTTTTAATACATTATAGCCTAATTATTGCATTTTCTATGTTATTTTGTAATCTTTTATATACCATTTTTTATACATTTATCCACCAAATTTATATTTTCCGATATTACTATTATAATAAGTAATGAAAGTTTCAATAAGCACACATAATATTTCAAACTAAGCTTTTGAAAATCAAAATGATTACAATTTGAAAATAAAACCATTCAAATTAAAATTTTTATGTTAAATTATGATAGTTTTCAAGAAATGAAGTTATAAAATATCTGGTAACCTGGTTTTCTGTTTTATACCATAAAAACTGTGTCTTTCATTAGAAAATTATTTTCCTTTTCTAAATTTTGTAACAATGACTCTGTCAACAAACAGTATCAACTTTATTGTAATGTCAAACTTCTTTTAAGATGCAATAAATGTCATAAATAATTAAGATTTTTAAAGAAAATGAACTCAGTATATCACAAATACACTATATAAATTTGGTTCGTTTTATGTATTAATTAGAATTTGCAAGTGATAGAACACTCTGTATGTATTGTGCAAATAGTTTATGAACGGTATACATTATTTTTAAGTGTCATGGTTATTGAAATATCTTGCCTTGATATTCTACATGAAAATGCTTCTGCTTAAATGAATGAGATGTAATACCAAACTTTTTGTTTTGCTCATTTAAAAAAGGTACAGATTCCGTATCTGGTAACCTGGTTTTTATTACGTCATAGATAACTATAAAAATTGTGCAGAAAATTCTATTTTGGCTACCTTATAAAAATTATGCAAAAAATTCTATTTTGGCTACCTTAGTATTTATGTCATCGTGCACGTCACAGATCTTGGCATTACTTCTTCATCGCAAAAAAATTTCAAAATTTTGAATCTATTATGTGGCATCTGTGCCAAAAATAATCTAACAACATAATATAAATTCAGCATACGAGATAAATTAACAATCTTTCGGTATCATCAGGGTTATTTAAACTTCTATTGGGCAAGAAATAAATCCAAAAGATTTTGTAGCTGTCACACTTTCAAATTATTAGTAGAGAATTACAGAAGACGTGCCGAGTAGGACAGCAAAAACACATATACGGCAAGCCTTACTTTGATATTTACTTGCATTGGGTAACATCTACACAAAATGTCCTGGAATAATAAGAATAATGAATTCAGTTCAACAAATATTTTATTTTTAACTATATTATGAAAACTATTTATAGAGTTTCTAATTTCTTAAATCTATAAAACTTGTTTTGCAACGAGAAATTAAACGTATTTTAATCAAAAGTCCCTTTTTTCAAATAGTAATTGATATAAACAAGATAAATGACATATAAGTGGACTCTAAACTATAAAAATTATACATAATATAGAGGATCATAAAAAACTACTCTATTATTTAGTCACTATCATGTCAGAAAAATTATAATATAAACATGTTTATTTTTTATTTATAAATTAATAACAAATTAAAAAATTTGCTAATTACTTGTTGAAAAATAAACATACTTATGACTTAATATTTAACACAGGACATGCAATAATTAAATTTTTTATTAAGAAATATTTAGTTGCTTATCTATTTTCCTCGATAAATAACAAAAATGCTATATTTCAATAAAATAAATAAAAACTGAGTGAAAGATTGTTTACATTAAAATCTTTCTCTCGTTTTGAAATTTTATTTTACCTAAATGATTAAAAACTAAACCAGGAGTATATGTTTTTAAATTTACTGTTTGCAGTTATTTAGAAAGAAAATGTTTGTTATATGGTTAAACAAAATTCTCAGTTGATTGAAGTTACCTTCAAACATAAACGTATTTAAATCTTATTTTTACAGTCTTAAAGAGACAATGGTATTAAGTTGAAACTATTCAATTCCCAAATTCGCTGCATCGAATCCAGTAAAACCAAACATCTCTTATGATCTGTAGTATTCGCGTACCGTACATAAACATTGTAATTCCACCGCGATTAACTTAACTCCCGGTTGGATCATAAACGGAGCTACATGCTCTAGAATTTAAATCCTAGGCTTTATCAACCAAATGAAAACTCTTAGAAGATAGAAGCGAAGGCAATTTATCTTTACTTTTTAGATAAAAGTTTAACAATTCTTGTAATACGAAATTGAATGAAATGAGTATTTTAATTTATAGAAAAATAGAAGTCGTTCTTCAATTAGAAATAAGACAATGAATTCCTATACCTTATGTTAGAAAACTATTTAGTTGAAGTTAAGTGTATTAAAATCGTACTGTTTATTTTCATGCAAATTGAATACAATAATTCAAAATCATTTCGTATATTTCAGTAAAGTTAAATAGATTAATTATTTTAAGCAAATTGAGTTTAAAATTAAAATTTAAAAAGTAAAAAAATAAAATTATATATTATTATCAATGAACTATATATTTTATTGAAGCTAAAAAATAATTTATTTAGATATAAATAGCTATATTATTTATATTATAATTCCTGAAGTGTCTTTTTATTTTCATTGAAATAATGTTATGATTTTAATGGCAACTATGAATAACAATAATGATAAAATAACAATATGAATCACAAGTATTCTAAATTACAGTATTTTTCCTAAACATACTTACACAATTCATTTTATTATAAAATAAAATCTAGAAAACATATGCAGCTATTTTTAAAGAATATTTCATACTAAGTTATAATGCAAAAATTTAAAAATCTAAACTTTACTTTGGCGCAATAAAACACAGGGCATATTTTTGTGATAATAAGAAGTGGAATATATATATATATATATATATATATATATATATATATATATATATATATATATATATATATATATATATATATATATATATATATATATATATATATATATATATATATATATATATATATATATATATATATATATATATATATATATATTATATATATATATATATGTATATATATATATATATATATATATATATATATATATATATATATATATATATATATATATATATATATATATATATATATATATATATATATATATATAATTTAATAAAAGAAACCATTTCTTCTTTTTCTTTTGAAAATATGAGGAAATATTTATTTGGTTAAACCTAAATATTCTTCTTCACGTAGGAAAATTGTTTGAGCAAATGTAGCGTGATGTACAGCGATAAACTTTGACATTTATTTATTTAAATATTATAGTTATTATGATAGTTAAAACTCAAAATATGCATTGTTTGTTGTATGCATATTATTAATGATGAAAAGTACTTTGCTAATAATGTTGTTGTATGCATATAAATGCATACAACAAGCAATGCATAAAAATCTTGGATTACATGAAAGTTCTTTGAACATTGTTTAGATATTTTTAATTTTATAAATAAATTATAATAGATTATTCATATAATGGAAACACATTAAGTAAAATATATTAATTTCCTTATATATAAAAATATATTAATATCCTCGTGAAACTTTAAATAAATATTAAACACAAATATCAATTGAATAATTAACTTAAATCAATCCTATACAATAATATTTAAATGCTGTTAAGCGATTGTTAAAATATGCAGACATTGAATTAGAAGAATCGTATTTGTGTGTTGAAATTGTTAGAATGACATGAAATTTTAATTAAATAGTATAAGGATAGTAAAGAAAGAAATTATATAAATTATATTAAGATATTAATTATTCAGGCATTTTAGAATAATTAATTATGTATTAAATATTTATTCTTATATATACTCATTATTAGCAAAGTACTTTTCAGTACACTGACAATGATTAAATTACAACAGCAAATCTAAATCTGCTACTATGTAGAAATTTTTTCATATTACAATGCAAGCCATTGGAATGATTTAGAAGAGTTTATTTGCATATAGGATATGAAAAAGTCTATTTTAATTTTTTTGAATTATTACATACATAAAAAATATTGATATCATCTAAATTTTAATTATAGGTATTATATATGTCAATTATTGAAATTTTGTTTCCAGAAGAATTAATTATGCGAAAAAATATTAGAAAGAAATAAAATTTACAAAGTTTAATTTTAATTAAAAGCATCGCTTAGTAAGAAACATTTCAATTATAGCAAATTGCAAATTAAAATAAGTATGTACATTTGAAATAACAAAAATAAGGGGAAAGAAATGCTCGCCTTCCTGAATATATCATTGAATATACCGTATACTGAATATACTACTTTAAAAATTTTCCATGTAGCATTTTTTATTATTTCTAATAACTTTCTTTCTCCAAATATAGATTTGCAAATAACAATTGGGAGACCAAGTTCCAAACAGAAAATGTACCTAAATTGTTAATAAAAACTCACAGGAGTAAACAAAAGTTGAGTACTTTGGTATTTTGAAAAAAAAATTCTTCTTTCTTGTCGAAATAAAGGGAACCAATCAATAGAGTATATCCGAAAGGGAATGTTTAGGTAAGACAAGGGCTTCAACTTGGCGCAATTTTTTCTTCTTTCTTTTTTTCCACAAATTGCCTTTTGCTTCCATTCCTATAGCTTTAGAAAACGGAAACGTAATCGATAGGTCTTAGCCCCCGGCGGAGTTGGAAAGTCAAATACGGCGAACTCTGGCTCAATAATCAATCAACGAAAGATGTTTACAGGTAACAGCAATAGAAGAGTTTTTTTTCGAATTCAAAGCCATTTCAGAGAGAAAGTTACACGGATTTATTTCTAAACCAAAAACTACTTAACAGGAGAATGGTTTGAAAGCAGTATGCTTGATGAATTATTTTTTCAACAATACTTCAAAGCTTGTATCTCTAAATGAAAATAAAGTTATTTTATTGTAAATTATGTTAGTAAATGCTCTAATTATGTCATAAATTTAAGGATTGTATGGGAAAATTAGATAGCTGTCTACTATTAGTAATTAACATGCTAATTATATTTTCAAAATCAGTAAATCATTGCATAGTTTAACTATATGCCGTATTTTGCCATTTTTAAACAAATATATTGAATTTGCATTTTAAAAGTTACAAATAAATAACGTAAATACTATAATTTAAGCAAATTTTTCTTTTTAAATTAAAGTAAAGAAAAAATATTTTATTTGCTTATAATATGCATTGTGTGTATTTATATTATTTTGCATATAAGTGTAACAGTTAGCATATATATATATATATATGTATATAGAATATATAGTATATATATATATATATATATATATATATGTATATAGAATATATAGTATATATATATATATATATATATATATATATATATATATATATATATATATATATATATATATATATATATATATATATATATATATATATATATATATATAAAAGAAGATATGTGAATTGTATATATCCGAATGACTTAAGTAAAATGAATCATGAAAAAACACCTAAAATTTTAATAGATATTAATGAGCTGAAAATGTAAAGATAAGTACAAACTGGTGTGGAATTACTTCAAATTTTGCACAGAACGTTTATTTAGACTAAAATTTAAAAATTGTAAATGAACTTCACATTTTTCATATTATAAATATAAATACTTATATCACATGAATTGAAAAGTTTTTCGAAATATGGAATTACTGCTTGCTGTATCCCACGTATCAGTTTCAAATATGGCAGAGCACAAAACTGCTAAAAAATAATAAATAGTTCAGTGTGGCATGTGTCATAGTAACTTAGTATAAAGCAAGACACCTGTCATCTTAGATACTACCTTACTTAAGACAGTTCGACAGGAATTAAGGCAGTTTTCTTCTAAGAAATGAAGGTGATTCTTTCTGTTCTACAAGCACTTGAAATATAAGGATGTTGTCGCTGTAGTTTTATGGACGTTACAGCTAATTAACCCAATTGAACAATAAAAAGAAGTTTATGTCATCTAAATGACAAAAAGTATTTGAGAGTTTTAATAAAATCACTTTAATAAATTGTTTTTTTACAATGTATTGTTGCATTTTTAAAAACTGATTTTAATTACATACTCAGGATAATTTAAATTTATTGTTTTTAATATGATTACACTATATTTAAATTTTATTCTCGTATTTTTCAGATTTAAATGAAAAAACGTCCTTTGTATAGTTCAAAGTAGAAATAAAATTCATTTTGAAAAAAAATATTTCTGTTTTATAATTACTTTCATTGTTTTCTAATTCTGATGTACTTTCATTAATATCATCCCTAGAGAATCCTATTTTTCAATACTCAAACTTTATTAACAGCAAAAACATTTTTGAAATTTTTTTCCAGAACTGAAACTTTGCAAATGATAAAATTTAATTTGTAGATTTCCAAAAAAATATAAAAAACCTCATCTAGTTAAAAATTGTAAGATAATATTAATAAAAGTGCTATATAATTATTTTAAATGCTTATTTTGATTTTGTTATGGGCCAGAATATTTTTAGTATAGTATAACTTTCAAATGCTTTTCAATGCCAGCTCTTGTTATGTAATGCATTGTTATTACTTATCAAAATATATAATTTATTAAGTAATTAAGAAACTTTAAAATAATTTGTACAACAAATGACATTATGAAAGCAAAATATCTATGTAGAAATTTATACATATATATATATATATATATATATATATATATATATATATATATATATATATATATATATATATATATATATATATATATATATATATATATATATATATATATATATATATATATATATATATATATATATATATATATATATATAATATATATATATATATATATATATATATATATATATATATATATATATATATATATATATATATATATATATATATATATATATATATATATATATATATATATATATATATATATATATATATATATATATATATATATATATATATATATATATATATATATATATATATATATATATATATATATATATATATATATATATATATATATATATATATATATATATATATATATATATATATATATATATATATATATATATATATATGTATATATACATTTATATATACATGCTTAGAATTTATATTCATCAGAATATAATGAAATTATAAGACGAGAAATGATATTTCCTTTATTTACTCATTTACTTCAAATATTTTAAACTATAGCCCCTTTTTATATTTTTAAATGAATTATATGTATTTATTTCAAAAGGTATGCATTGTAGAAAATATTTTATTCATTTAAATAAAAAAAACTGTACGTTGATACAACGAATATAGATTTGAAACAATTTCACATATATACTAACCTGGAGTACTTAAAATAGTCTAGAGTAATTCTCCTTTTGGATTGACAGGACAATAACTCTTTGAATTCAATTGAGAACTCTCTCCATAGTTATGACTCGGGTGATTAATGAATTTCCCCTGCCCAGTGCGCGTAGTCGAAAAGACAATATTGATGTTTAAAGTCAAAATTTAGAAAAGAAGCACCGGTAACGTACAATTGATGTTTCCCTTGAAATAGTCTCTTTATTCCGTGGAGGGAATGAATTCTGGGACTAGATTTAGATTGTTACAAGGGGAATTTGATTGAGACCTTACTATTTCAGGGAATAATGATTATCTATGATAAGATTAATTTGTATTTCTGGTATTTAGAAACTGGTATATATATATATATATATATATATATATATATATATATATATATATATATATATATATATATATATATATATATATATATATATATATATATATATATATATATATATATATATATATATATATATATATATATATATATATATATATATTATTATTATTATTATTATTATTATTATTTATTTTTATCATTTTATCCTCTTCTCGTATTGCTTTCAAAATTTTAAAATAAACTATGATAAGTAAAAATATTAATTCGTTAAAATTAATATTAAATTTGTCAATATACTTTTGTACTCAATTCTATATTAGCTTAATAACTCACTTTTATTTTGACTAACAAATTTGTTGTTTTTATACCATGTACGTATTAAATTTTGTGAACAATATATTATAATATTTTACAGTAGTAACAAAAAAAGAATTTTTTTTTAATGCAAGTTTAGGGCATTATAAATTGAAATAATATTTTTATCGTCAATATCTTTCCAGCTTACTTAAAAGGCCTTAAAATTATTAACAGATTTTGTTTGTTGTTCTATGGTGATATTTTGCAAAGAATTGATCCTTATATATTCTATAACTTATATAAATTTCTGAATAACTGGGAAACATTCTAGCATGTAATTGAAATTGATATTTTTGGATTTAAACAATCAGCTATATCTTTGAACTTTATTCCTGCCAATCATCGAAATCTAAGTGAACCATATACAGCTTGCATATTTGTTACACGATTTCGTTCTAATGTATAGAAAAACTACTTTCATGTTTCCAGTTTTAAATATTAATTTTTTTATTGTTACTGTTAACTATATAGTTCTGCACAGTAATATCCGTTTAATTATGTTTTATAGTAATCTCGGTTGAGGTAATTTTTCCCCACTTAGATCATGCAGATCTTAGATATCCAAAAGTACAAATATTCTTAGGAGATACATCAAAAGATTTAACAGAAATATTGTTAAAGTACATGATTTCAACTCTTGTTTCTTGTTCAATTCTTTTCTAGAAAAAAATTGGCATATTCTTAATAAAATTTTGAATTTGTTTTGACATTGTTTAGCATTTATTATTTTTTTACTTAACTTGCTTTGTCATGAAAAACCAGAGACTATCGTGAATTCTTTAATATTTT
This sequence comes from Latrodectus hesperus, assembly GCA_037975125.1. Taxonomy (NCBI): domain Eukaryota; kingdom Metazoa; phylum Arthropoda; class Arachnida; order Araneae; family Theridiidae; genus Latrodectus; species Latrodectus hesperus. The sequence continues at coordinate 16,116,479 of CM075856.1, read as the reverse complement.
TTTTTATGTTTCTTTAAATCATGACTCACAAATTTTCTCCACTTTTATGATAAATTAATTTACTTTTGATACAATCATTTAAGGAGATCCGAATTTCATTTTTTGTTATGACATTTTTTTGCTTAATAGATGCTTTCCATAAAAATGAAAATAAAATCAGCAGAGTGTTCTAATTTATATATATGACACTAAGAAAGATGGGGAACATTTTTTTTGGCCTTTTAAGATTTAAATAGATATTAAAAAAATTATTTGTAGTTTGTATTGATCAGTTCAATGTATTTTCAATATAACTTTGTGATATGAGTTTTCTTTTAGCATTAAAGATCTCCCCGTTCAACACAATAACTGAGATTTGGAATTGTTTTATCTTTAAATACCATTTAATTTATTGTTTATATAGCTTTCTATCATGACATCCAAACACCTGATTTTAATTGGATTTCTTAGTTATAAAATAAATGTAAATTCTTCGGAATGAAAGGAAATGTATCCCTATATCCATTTTATTTTAAAAATCACCATTTTGCAAATAAATAAATTATATCAGATGATAAATAAAACGAAAATGTGATTGCCCTAAGAATACTTTTTATGCAGATAAAAATTCTTAAATCAAAATTCGATCTTCATAGAAGTATGCTAAGAATCTCTGTAATATGGTCTTAAAATGTGATTTTTAAAGTTATAAAACACATATTCCACGAAAAACTGTAGAATTGTTTTTAGGTATTAAAACATTTGGTGAAGTTTTCTTGTAATTCTTAGGTATTTCTTTGTGGTAGTGTAAAATGAGAATTAAGAAACAACTTAAAATATATATGCAAAATAGAAATTACAAAACATTTTTGGCCTGAAAACTGATCCAATCAAATAGGATGGAACGGGAAGAAAAATTAATGATTACAGAAGAAAGATAGTAAAAAGTAAAAGAAAATAAAAATGGAATGGAATGAATAAAATGAATAGGTATTTATAACAGACGACAGTTGTTTTACAGACTTGATAGCATTTGAGTAGGAGGAGCCATAACAATAAAATGGCTATTTTCCAGAAACCAATATGTTTTCTGAATTGCGAAAACGAGGAATGGAAACGAATAGGTATTCATGACAGATTGTGATAATTCGTTTTTAGACCTGATAAACCAAAAAGAAACAAGATACCGAAAAAATTAAACCCACTTTAAAGAAAGTTTTATGACTTTTGTACTTGATAGAAGAAATAATAAATACGAATGAAAAAAAATGCAAAAGTATTGCAGCCTTTTCTGAGTAGAGGAATTCTGAAAATTACAAATAGAATCACACATGATATCAAAATCTGAGTGCTTGAAAACTTGAACTTGGAAGTACAGAAAAGTTAAGGCATCAAAGACTAAGAAGTTTCCTATATTGATGTCGATGACGAAATACCACACAAACTAAACTCATTTGTTTAAATTATTTATATTAATAGAATTCCCTTTCTGGTTGTGGAGTCAAAGTTGTTTACTTGGGTTTTCATTTTTGTCAAAAAGATTATATACTTATGTATAATTGATATTTTTCTAATTTTTAGAATGTGTAAATTTAAGATGATAAAAATGGGAAATTTTAACAGAAATATGTACAATGTGTAAAGTGTGTGTGCAAACAAATATGTAAATAAGTCATTTTTTTAAAGTTTGAACCATTACTTTTACAATTACAGGTAACACATCGTTCTGGCTCTTGCTCAGTAACATTAAATGATGTTCTTAACTGTTAACTTCAAGATAGTATATTGCGATTATGTTCATAAGCCTAATAAAGCCTCTGTAAACATGGACAAAGGCCATTTCCCATTGTTCATTATCAAATAAAAAATTTTGTTTTCAAATTTAAGGCTTTCATTCTAAATATAATATTTCTAGAAGCTATAATATTTTAAAACCTATAAATTGGTATATACAAATTTAAAAAACACCACTTGCATTATAAATGAATGAGTAATATTTTAGTATTATTATCATGGTATTAATTATAGCCAACTGATTATACTTTTGTCATTAGATCAGATTCGAAAGCTTCATTTTGTGTACAATTTGAAAATATCTAATATTAAAGATTAATAATTTTTGTAGGATAGAAATTCTCTAATATGAGAGATATCGTCATGAAAAATAAAATATTTAATCCTAAACCTATACATTTCAAATAAGTTTGCTGACTAAAATCAGTCCTGTTATCTGAATCAGAGTATTCATTAAATGAATTCTCTTGTGCACCATTAGAATCAAATAATGTTTAATTGCTTGGTTATCCGCTTTACGACCTTTTTTTTTTATACTGTGAGGGTTAATTCAACTGAGAATCTGCAATCAGAATACAGAACACGCGAGAAATTAAATAATTGATGATGTGCTGAATAATATTGTATTACTAGAATCTCATAACTTCCCCGATATCATTAGAAGTTTTAAACGTAGTACTAACTTATTAATAAATAATTTTCATAACGATGTTTTTTTAGAAATCCTTTTTAGATATAATGCGTCATTTACATTTTCTTGAATCATATAACACATTATTATTGATATGTTGTACATATTTGCCAACTTATATCACTCATTTCAAATACTAAACAAACATATTACATACATTAACATAAATTGTTAGTATGTAACATATAACATTTTACATACTAAACAAAAATAATTTGCTTTAAATTAAAAAAAATTAAGAGAATAACAATAAAATAATAACTGATCCAATGAAGTAACAAAACTTATAATCAAATAGTGAGAAAGAAAATAAAGCATATGTTACAAATAAAATACCTAATTGCCTTTTGAAATGGATATCTAAATATAATTATTGAGAGAGAGTAACATATTTTAATTTATTAAGTATAATCACAATTACATATAAACATCAAAATTTCCACATAATTTATATTTTTAAATTCCTTATTAAAGTGAAAAATAAATTCCCGATTTGTTTGAAAGCATATATAGCTGTGATTTTCAAAATCAGTTTCTAACGATACTGTAATTCTTCAGTATATGGACTGAATGTCTTATATTTTTTAAATTTTTATTGACTATATGACGAATGATATAAAAATTAATTGACTATGATCAATTGTATATAAAACAGAAAAATAGATTTTGTAGCAATAGAGAATGAAAAACAACATTTACAGAATTTAAAAGAAAATTAGTTATCCAGTTGTGTGACTATTAAGAATAAGAAAAATGGTGGAAATCGTAGGAAGTAATACACAGTTCCATACTTGATAAAGTCTCACAGACATAAAATATATTAAATAAATGTAAAAGCTTATATTTATGAGAAATGGATTTAATTTGATATTTTACACCTATTCTCATAAACTTTTTTAAATGATTTTATTACTCAGAAAATCAAATAGTAATGACTCATATAAATGTCCAAGTATCAGAAAAGAATTCCTATTTGCAAAAAATTACTTCATAATTTATTTCTTGATTATCATTTTATAATCAAGTCATGTCAATTAAATTTTTTTAATGAAATAAGCATAAGCTATAGTTTCAAAAGTAGTTCAATCAGTTTGGCTTGTTGTTGAATGTTAGTAAATCAAGATCCAACCATTGGTTACATTCGAATAAAATTACTACAATTAGAAAATATTGTTGTAAGTAAAACTACTACAGTTAGAAAATATTGTTGTAAGTAAAATTACTACAACTAGAAAATACTGTTGTTAAATACTCTAAATATTTCATGAGAATCATGACATAAATTTAATTTCTGAAGATAAATAGACAGAATCAGATGAATTATTATAATTTTTTTCTCATTAAAGGGTTGAAACAATAAAATTCCAAAATAATTGCACTTTTTTACTTTCACGTATATAACATATTTTTATATTAGTTTTATGTATGCATATGTTGTTGTTGGCTTATCCTTTTTAAAGATCTGACATTTGTCAGATCCACTCCAATAAATTGTTGACAGTTAGAAAGTTGATGACAAGCGGGGGATCTGCGGATAAATCCTCTCTGGAAAGACCGATGAAATCCAAAAAAATTTTCTGTGAGGCTGGATCGTCATAGCATTTTTTACAAGTGGGATAATTTTTTGTATCACGTTAAAACGATAAATATTTTAGATATCCTCTTGAGAAACTTTCCAAGACAGTCTGAGATCAGAAGTCACATTTTATTTCCAGAAGAATTCCAGAGTACTATGGATGTGTGAATGGAATTCGCCAGCTTGAATGTAGTGCAAATTTTTCATTTGAATAAAGTTCCTGATATGTAAGTGATGAGCCAGTGGGAGTATCTTTCTCACTACCCTCTTTGGCCAGTCGATCTGTTGTCTCATTTCCACTAATATATACATTGGATGGAATCCATTGGAGAGGTACGTCATGGTCTTGGGAGATAATTTTCATTTTGAGCAGAATAGATATCTTGTTTCATTGTTTATAGAGAACAAGTCAATGAGATGTTGCAGTCCACTGCGGCTGTCCGAAAAAATCCATTGTTCTCCAAAATTGCAGTTACTTGAAATGATACCAGCAATTCCCACCTTAATTGCTATCAACTCACTTCTGAAGATTGAACAATTGTCAGGTTTACGTTGCTTTAGCGTAATTTCAGACTGAGGGGTTCTAATATAGACTCCACTCCCAGTAAGGTCTTTTGTACGACTACTATTGGTATACATTTGCACTGCATCGAAAGGGATGCAATTAATAATTTCTATTGCTGTTTGTCTAATATGATCTCCGATGTGAGTTTCCTTGTTTGCAGTGGAATTCAGATCAAAGTGGAAGATCACTCTTGGCATTTCCTCTGCGGGATTTAAACAAGACCATAAAAATTGAGGCTCAACTTCGCGAGATATTAGGTTTTGAGATTCTGCCAGGTAAAAAGGGGTGAATTTCTTGAATCTTTGATTACTGTGCCAATTGTGTAAATAAAAGGAAATACGATGATTCGGGCCATAACTATATATTTTGCTAAAATTTTAACTAAGTTAGGTCTGCATCTAATGTGCAATGTTTTTAAGTTTGTCTCGTATAAAGCTATATCAGATAGGCAGTTGTTTCTGAGTATTAAGATGATTCAAGCGGCACTTAGTTGTACTCGTTCTAATTTCAGGATATTCGTTTAAGATGTCCAGGAATAAATCGGATAACCATACTGTAGAATAGATCATATTAGTGAAATGTATGTTGTTCTGAGGCTGTTTGCATCAGCACCCCAATCTCTGTCAGCCAGATATTTCAGAATGTTAAGGGCCTTACGAGTCTTCAAAACTAGATGATCGATATGTTTTTTACAGTTGAATTCAGGGTCGAGAATAAAACTGAGATATTTAGGATGTTTTTCATAAGTGAGAAGCTGGGAATCAAAAAAGAATATTAGTTTATAGGAATATTGGTGTTTATTAGTGGAGAAAAAAAGCCGCTATTGATTTTTCTGGATAGAAAGTTATTTTGTGTTCCGTTGCAAACTCACACATTGCAGCTAAAGCACAGTTGAGTTCCGTTTTGATGTTCTTCACATTAGAGCCTGACTTCCAAAGTACGATGTCATCAGAGAAGATTGCTATGTCAACAAGTGTTTGTTTCTTTTTCTCAGCTCCTGCCAAAAATAGTGAGAAGAGAGTAAGGATCAACACTGATCCCTGAGTAACGCCTTGTCCAAGTCTACTTTTATAATTGATCAATGTTGGCAATAATATTAATTGATCAGATAATTATTATTAATAACTAAAATAAAAATTTTATTTGAAAAGTTGAAAAAAAAACAAATAATTCTTTTTTTTTAAATAAAACTCCTGCTTAAACATATATTTCTAGGAATTACTAGAATCAGAATGTATACTGATTTTAAAAATAATTTCTAATTCTGTGCGAATTAATTGATATATAATATTATTTTCTAAAATGTAACATAGCTTACATCACAATGCAGATTTTTTTTATCTAAGAAAACGATTTAATTTATAAATAAAAATATTTTAAATACATTTGTATAATGTAATTTTTTAACGTGATTCATACATAGAAAATTCATTTTCTAAATAGTTAATTATATAGTACTATTTATCTATTTGGTAAATATCTATCACTTGTAAGTAACATTAGCATTTCACTCTTATGTACAAAGTTCTAAAAATGTTTATAAAAACTTATGTTGAAATTCAAGTTTCATATTGAAATACTAAAAAATTTCCCTAAAAGTTTGTAGTTTTCAGGATCTACAGTTGCTTTGAATAATATTAGATTATTAGTTTGGGGGAAACTTATGCAAATTCGATATATTAGGCAAAATATTTCCCATTTGAAAATCATTTTGTAAAGTAAGAGATTTTTTCCAAGCATGGTTTTCCAAATATATTTGCCTAATTCGAAGGAAGCATGATTCTTGATGATCGAGTTTGTGGATTTCCTACAATCCCAATTGTAGATATCTGATCAATGTCATGTGAATATGGAATTAATAATTTAAAGATCACGCTATGCTGAATGTCATAACACCACCACATAACTAACATTAGGGAAACATTATGTGGTAATTAAATATCATGTGGTAAGTTTTAAAAACCACACAACCACATTACGAAATTTTATCAGGAAAGGAGACATTGTTAATGGAACATTCACAATCATGAATGGGACTCGTTCAATAACTTGACGATTTTCTTGCAATATTTCCAGTAACACTCATTCAATGACCTGATGATATTTGAATAGCATAATTGACAGCTCATGGCTGTTGTAAAGCGTTTCATAGTTGCTATGAATAATGACATTTTTCAAGTATAATAAAAGAGCAAATTTATGGAACTTCTAGGCACCCATTCTTACAAACTTCCTCACAAAAAACAGAAATGCAACATCTATAAGCAATTATTCTTTAGTGGCTGACACTAAACATGGATGAAGTATGCGAAGAAAGCAATTCAATTTGATGGACGAAAAGAAATTCTTGAACAGTGCCTGATACTTGTGATCCTAAATTATCAAGCTGGAATATAGTTGCTGATGTATTCTAAAAGTATGGCAGGAAAATGATCCCCAATACTTCAAACATGTTGAGCTAGCTTTTCATTGACTGGCAATGAGTTTTAGAGGGTTAAAGGAATTATATCCAATACCTTGATATCAATTGTATAACAAAACAATTTAGCAATATCTTATTACGGAATATCCAGATTTGAGTAAGATAATCTTGTTTGTTAACGGCAGAAGCAAAAGTCACCTGCCAACTCAATATAATTTCATCCTATTGTCCATGTCTGTCATTAAAATATTATGGTGGATTGTGTTTTTGAGTCAAGTGTAGCAGAAGTTTAAGCTTTATGTACATTACATTCAGATTGCATATGAATTGGTATGATACAGAGGGACAACGAATGATGCGTAACACGCTGAATTTTTTGTGTCATATTTTGCATAGTGGTTGAGCAACTCATCACCGTCAAGCTGTCATCATATTCAGATGCTTTTACAAGATGGGTGTAATCGATTACATCAAACTGCAATTTCTTCTTGTATTCAAAGATTATATACCTGTGCTTTGTTTTATACGAAAAATTCACCTATTTCTCTTAATGATAAAATAGCAATCTGTATAGCATACTATTCTTGCTTAGTCGAGCTTATAAATATGTTTTAAAAACACCTGATGTCTTTTATGAGGCATAGCTAAGCAATATATCTAAATAGGGGCACAATAGACAATTAAAAATTCCAATTGATAATCTTTTTATAGTGATTGGAATCTCATTATAGTTGATCCTAATATGAGAATATGCAACAGTGCTAATTATTTGCATATTGTTGAAAATTAAATTTTACATGATTCGATTGCTTTTTCCTGTGTATATCACTCTCATTAATTTAAGATAATATTCAGCTGGAATTAGATCAATCTATATATGTTTATCTCGGTTATACTTCTGTAATACACTGTCGAACATTGAAAATGCGGCATTAAGAAAGAGAGGCCAGAAAATTATTCTGAATTCCAGGGTAGACTTCCTTACTGAGTTTTGAAAATAACATGAAATGCGCACCTGTCTAGTGCAAGTACGATAAAATATAAGGAAGGAAGCTGCAGAGTGAACAATATTCGCGCCATTATTACTGATTGGAAAATAATCGTTGAAAGTCTGTGGTATGATCACAAATGACGCCTGTAATTGCACAGAATGCCAGCCATCGTTGACGGAGTCTGTTACAGCAAGCAGAGGAGTTTAAGATAAGCATATCGACTTGACTGAGAAAGGCAAGTTGGTCATTACGGTAAATCAGAGCTGAAAGACATCTAAATGCGTCAACTGAGTAATTGTTGAACCAAGAACTGGGAACGTTTACAGGATGCTATGCAGACAGACTGATGTCAACAGTCAGCATTCGTTTATGGACGCGCTTGATGCAAGGCGGTGATGGCTTTGCAAAGCACATGTGTGGAAACGCTGCAGCATGTGCAAGACAGCCCGTATTCTCCCATATCGAGTAGAGCCATTTGAAGTGGAATTTTTGTTAGTGGCAAGACTACCATTTAGAAGATTAGGGTGATGTAAATGATAGAGGGGCATAGGGTCGTCTTTTCAGATGAGTCACGCTTCTGTTTCTTTAGTGATAATAGCCACATACGAGTGTGGCGTTGGCGTGGAGACAGGCTCATTCCAGCCAGTAATTATAGAAATAATGGTTTGGGATGCTATAGCGTACAATTCCAGGTCAGCTTTAGTTTGTATTCATGTCACAATGACAACCCAATGTTATGTGAATGCTGTGGCCTGTTACACTCCTCTATCTTCAGATGTTGACTAATGCCCTTTATCAAGGGAGTATCGCCCGATCGTATAATGCTCGTTTTAGCTAACGGGCCCTGCAATGAAAGTAGCTGCTTTCCTAGTCACCGTGCTCGCCAGATCTCTCACCTATCAAACATGTTTGGGATATGAATGGATGCCATTTGAAAACCCTGCTACTGCCTCCTTCAAAAGACAAACTTTGTGGAATGATTGACAGGGAATGAAGTGCAATTCCTCAGGACACCCCGTACTTTCATTGACTTAGTGCCTAGACGTTTTATTTTGTTTATTATCAATTACGGGTTACTTTAAATCTCTACAAAAATCTTGGTAAGAATAATAAGGAGCTAAAATTCAATCCCAATGTTAATTTAAATAATAAAAGTCTAAAGCATACAAAAGGTCTAGAATATTTAGGCATACATCTAGATTAAAAACTTTCTTTCTAACCACATCTAAGCAACATCAAGATAAAAATTACACTAATAGCCCAAGAACTTCGGGGAATTTTCAGTCAGAACTGAGGTATAAAAGAAAAAAATTAAAACAATATACTCTCTTAACCATTATTGAGAAAATAGCCATGTATGGATGTTCTTCTTGGGCAAATCATGTGACATGAAAAAAATATTAAATATTCAGCTATTTTTCCTATTTCTGATAACGAGGGTATTTAAAATAACTTCTAACATAGTTTTAAATACTGTATTAGGCATTCCACCCTTACCGTTAACAGTCGAAGCTGCCAACATGAACACCAAAGTCTTACTGCTTAAAAATATCAATACAAATAGATGATTCTCACAACAATCCTCCAGAGTTTGAAGACGAGGCCCACAAAGATTCTGTCGATTCCTTCTATAGATTCAGAAACCCAGCAGTATATATTCTCCCTGAAGCATTTCTAAAATTATGTATACCTCCAAAATATATACCAATAAAAATAAATATATATAGATTGATCAAGATATGACAAAGCAATTTGAGAAGTCTCGGAATAACACAAATAGACCAAAAAATGTTTCATAACAGTTCAAATTAGCATACCTATAACATATAGTGTTCATAATAGTTATTTTTTAACTAAATTTAATATTTCGAGTAATATGTTACATTAATGTCTTACCATTTCTTGCAAATTGTTGTTAATTTAAGATCCTATAACTCCTTATTTACTTGTCCCGTTATTATTACTATTTAACTTATTATTACATTACACTTTCACTAAAATTTATGATATTTGGTTTGCAATTATTGTAAAACATGCAATAATTATATAACTCACTGAACTGTGATGCTGACACCTACTGCTTTGAGTTGTCTACAGGCTTTCAGGCCCAACCATGGTGAATGTAATTTTTGAGAAACTTCAGGCAAGGTCGTAACTGGGCATCCGTGAAGTTTACGCACGAATCTCGGAGATGGTGAAGCATAGCCCGATAACCAGTTGGTAAAGTCCGGGGCCCTTAAATTTCGCTTCCACACCACTTAACCTACTAACCGACCCTGCTCTCGCTTTGTATTATGCTTATTATTTCGAAGTAAATATCACTTATCGTTCGTCGCTGTCTTTCTCTTTTTTGCCGAGTTTTGGCATTTTCTGTCAACCCCTTCTTGGTGTTACATTTTCAGTCAGCCAATATATTATTGCGGAATTACTTCTTTAATCGTAGAAAGATTAACTGTAAATTCCAACTCTCAGCTTTATAGTAATTCTCATTTTTAATTAAATATATGAATTTTATAACAGAAAACATTTGGACTGCCATAATGTCATGGCAATTATGTCCTGACTGTCATTCCTAAATTTGATCAGCTGTATGGATTTCTTATATAATACAGCTCTTTCCTTTTTAAATATCCATATATAGCTAATTTCTAGAAATATTCTTGTAAGATCCAAAGCAATTGAAAATAACTTTATTTAGAAAAATGTTTAAATGAAATTTCACGAGTACGAAATTCTTTCCTGGAAAAATTATCGAAAATTAGTTCAATTGAATTGTGAATTAATTTTTAATGAATGAATTTTAATAATAAAAAAATAATTAAACTAAAATATATTAATGCACCCAGTTACTAAGGATTTCAGACTAAAACTAAATTTGTCATTTGTGTAAAATATCAATAATTTATTTTTCATATTATAATTTAATGTTATCTTTGATAAAAACAAATTCCCAATTTTATCATAGAGTTCTTATATTATCTTCCAATTTAATTTGAAGTATTTATTCACAAATTAATTTATAAGTTAACACAACAAATCTCACTGTGTGCAGAGATAATAATAATTATTAATATTTTTCTTTTTTCTGTACCAAACTTCATTGCTATATTCCAATATTTTCCAAACATTTTTCAATCTTATTCTCCAGTTAAAATATTTTGCTAGAACTTTCAACACTAAACTCGTATTCCTAATTAAATCATTATACTTGAAGACATAAAATTTCATCATAGCCATGGAAGTACTATTTCTAAAAACTCAACAAAATTTCTTATCATAAAGAAGTGATTCATAAATCAAATTTCAATCTTCACTATAACGTCTTAGTTATGTCAATGTAAAATTCAATCATAAAAAATATCTTTTGAAAAATCTTTGTCAAAGTTTTTAAGAGAAAAATAATTTTAACTGTCTATTATACGTAAATAGAGTTTTTGAATCAGTCAAACAATATTTTTAAATTTTTTGAACATGTTTTCGAGAAAATATTTATCAACAGTTATTGAAAATCACATTAATTCAAAATATTCTATGTTTTTTAAAAGTATGAAATAAAAATACTGAGAAATTTTATTATAGAGAAAAAAATAGCCATATTTATGTAAATCACAATATTAATTCAATCATATAAAAATTCACTGAAAACTATCATATTTTAATTTTTTCATTTATGATATCTTATTATAAAATTGTTATTTTCATATTTAGGAATTCTTAAATTTGAAGAAATCATTTTTTTAATTTTTGTGCTGCTTCTTCTCATTTAACTGAATAAATTTAATTTTATGTCCAAAAAAATATGTTGCAAAATGTTACAAATTGTATTCATTATTTTAAAAGATGACAAAAAACAGAATATTTAATTTGTATTTTAATTGAAACAATGGTTGGAGGCTTTATTTTTTAATTCATATTACATTTAATTGATTACTAGTTTAAAACTTGCATGCATTGAAAAAAAAACATATATATATGTAAAACTTGGGTTTCATTAGAGTAAAAGAAATAAAATATGTGTGTGGTCATTAAACTGAAACAGTTTGTGTAAAATTTAAATATTTGGTGACATATTTTTCTTTATAATATAATCAACAGGATAATTCATAAGAACAAGTTAGTGTAGTACTTTTTTACTCTTTGATAAATCATTTGATTTCATTTTGACTTCAATAATATTTTAAATTGATGTTAATTGTTTTATTATATGTTCCTCAAAATATGTATATGTATATATCTATAAAATGTCTTAAATAGCAAGCACATTCACAAAACGGAATTGCAGATGTAAAAATAGTAAGCAGTTTTATTTGAATACATTGCCTATATAATGTTGCATTGCGCATCATAAAACTGAATTGCTCTAGTATGATTTGCAGCTGTCTAAAGCCTGATAATGCGTTAGCTATCATCTATACACATATAGTTTAAATATTGAATTTTATAAAAAAATAAATAAAGTATTAGCACAATTTTTTCTGATAATCATTTTTTCATTAGTTCTGTAACATACAGTGATAATTTTACAAATTAAATATGCCTATGTCAAACACACATTAAATAATGTTTAGAAGAAATATCATTAAATTCTCTAAAACGCTTATATCTGTAATTTAGAAAAAATAATATGAACTTTCTCTCTCTTTCTTTTTTAATTTTTAAGGATATTTTTACTAAATTTCATTACCCATTTTTCACTGAATTTCATCTCCATCAATGTTGAAATAAATTGACACCGGCATTTAAAGGGATAAATTAAATTTCTATATTGATATAATATATGTGAAATCAAAGTTATATTAGTCAAACTCAATTAAGTTGTAAGAGCATTTTTTTTCAATATTGAAGTTTATACACACAACAATAACTTTCACGAAGTTTAATTTTTCTTTGTATCAAATAACTGCATTTAAATACAAATTTCGTGGTATTACATTTGGAATAATCTTCTAATACTAAGTATTGATTTAAGTTAAATTTTTTAATGTTGAATTCTGATAACAAATGATATTTTTATCTCCCTCACAAACCATGTTTCAGGGGTGTGATATTAAAAAGTGTAAGAAATTATTATGTCAGTGTATAGCAAATGGTAACATCAGATGCTTAATCGACAACAAAACCATGATGTCAAAATTTCTTGTAAAACTTTTTTAATAACCCAATGTTATAATTCCAGGTAGAGCAATATAAAAAAACTTACTTTAGCCTTTCACTATAAACTTTCTTAGACCTGAAAAATTATATTTCTTGATCTCTCAATAATAATTACAATTTTTGTTACTTTTTCTTAAATTTATCAAACCACATATGAAATTGCTTTTATTATAAAATGAATTGAATGCTGATAATGTAGAGGACAAATATTATCTCTAAAATTTTTATTTTGCATGTATGTCAACGGGACGTCATACACAATACACAATTATTCAAAAAATTCTTTAAAATAGAACACAATCGTATTTGTGAAGAGAGTTTCGTTACAAAGATAAATATCATACGATAAATCATACATATCCCAAAAATTACAAAAGTGCTTGATATTAAGTAAATTAACTAACATTTTTTCTTATATTATGAAAATTTTTTCAAGTATTATGTAAAAAAAATATATTGTTAACACACCATTACACAAAACACATATTAATATATGAAATGTCATAATTGAAATTTTTCATACTTATCTTTTTTATTTATATTAAATAAAATTAAATTGTTTTTAAACTTAATAATAAGCTAACGAAATCAGTATTTTTAAATGTGAACTCAATTATTAAATATTTAATTAAATTGTTAAAATATAAGTTTATATAAAAATGAATATTATTAAAGTATTTAACTCGTGTTGAAAATTACTTACGGTTAATTTTAACATAACATTGTTACGGTAACATAACATTGTACATTAATTTATTTTCTTTAGCTAGTGCAATTATCTTAAAATATTGTAATTAATTTGATACAGTAGAAAATATATTATGGCTTCTCTATTTAAGGAAAATGCGTTTGGAGTCAATATTATTTAATTAGAAACAAGTGATAGAGAGAATAAACGTTATTTTTTCTCAATTCCTTTTCAAAAATACATTGAAAATTAGACGAGATAATTCTAAACCATTAATTTTAGATTTATCTTAAAGATTCTTTTACACAATTAAAAATACTACTATAAATTATTCAATTTATTTACTAAATCTTTATGAGATTTTCTTTTAAGGAATAATTAGTATATGCAAAGTCTTTGATAATTATATGCATAGTATATATTATGAAAAAATTGCATTTTATCGCACTTTCATCATTTAATTATTAATCTTTCTGAGAATTTTATTCATTTTAGTTTGAGTAATATTCAATTTGTAAAACTTTACAACCACATATTACTTTACAGTATGAAGTAATTATTTGATAATCTATTATTTAAAATAAAATTATGAAAAATACATACATATATATATATTTATATATTTATATATTTATTTATATATATATATATATATATATATATATATATATATATATATATATATATATATATATATATATATATATATATATAGCTAAAATAATTATCGTAGACTGATTTGCATTGGCAAATTATTAAATTATTTATCTTTTAGCCTTAATTTGGATTTGGTAAATATTTATACTTTAAATTTACTAAACTTTTATTATTATCGATATTTAATTGTAAAAATATCTTCTACAAAAAACTTTTGTTATGTGTTCTGGATTGTTTTATTAATGAAAAAGAAAAGGCTTGTAGTCTGTAAAAAATATTGAAACGCAATTATAATTTAGGTCATATATAATATATTTTAAATGTATCCAAAGTATGTCTTCCTTCAAAAAAATGACATTCACCTCAAATTATAACAAATCTCAGTCGATGAGGCTCAAGTGATTATTCAGTTTTTCATGATGATAAATTTTCAACGTGCTCTTGGTACATAAAACTAGGGTTTTTAAGTTAGTTTAAAATATGTATTGAGAATAATGTTATACTGTATACTCTGTAGCCATGATTAAATGCATTATGAATTATTCATAATGAATAATATTTCATTCTTTAAATTTTCGCATTTTATGCATTTCATTAATTGGGAAGGAAATGTGTAGCAGATCATCTTTAGAAACTTTTCCATTAACACAAGACTTTTTCAGATTCTCTTCTCCTTGAAAATATTAAAACTCTAGATATAAGATGTTAAAATAATTATTTGGCGTTGGTTACTCCCATCATGAATATTTCATGAGATTATTTCCAACACTTATTAAAAATTCAGAATGATCTCTTTTTTGGGAAAAATAAAAGAATTATTTCACTGTCTCATTATATTTATTCAGCCATGCTACAACAAACAAGTTTATCCTCTCAGCGCATAAAAAAAAACAATATATTGAAAATGATGAAAATCACATAGATATATTTCATGACTTGATTTCCATTTAAAAATATTTCTTATTTATACTCTGAACGAATTAAAATAGCTTATATCCAAATTTTAACCCTTTTTTTCCATGCTTCATATTTAGTTTCAAAAATGAAGCATGAAAAAAGTAAACTCTTAATTTAATTACTTTTTCTTATGCTCCTTGTATCGAAAAGTTTGCTTATGGCTCAGTGGTTAGTACTTTAGTATTCTATTTAGTATTTTATAAGTTTCGTTTCCATCTTAGGCATGAGAATTTGTAGTGTTACAAAATACAACCAGAAAAATCTAGTTATTAAGTATGGAAGTTTATTGTAGAGTGATGTAAAAAAATTAACTAAAGCTTTAGTTAAATTATATTAAAAAAGTTATTTTATTTTTTGTATGATTTAAAAGTTAAATATTTGTTTTAATTCTTGCCATAGCAATATGCTTGATATTTCGATAAATTATTTTTATTGTTATTTGATATTTGCCCAAATATATTTTCATTAATCGAATTACTCTTGTTTAAGTTAGTTCAATATATGATTCTAATTCTTTTTCATAAACACATGATTACAATAGAAATGCAAAATGATTATAGTATCTTTTATAATCAAATTTTGAAATAATAAAAGCATAAAATATGAGTTATTTTTTTCATCACGATTGCCAACCGGGAATAGTTATTGCGCGAATATTTTCGAACTGAATAACAATCCATTTCGTCAAATATTTATCTATTTTGAATATGTACTGATAATCTATTTCAAATGCAAACTGAATAATTATATATGAAATTAATTATTTGTAATAACAAAATTTAGGTAATACATTTGAAATTTATATGTCAGAAATATGTGTTGAAATATATTATATAAATAATAATAATTTATACCTATGAACTGAACATAATTACAGAAATGTAATATGAAAGTGCCAATATAAATTTTTAAACTAATACCGATGTAAATTTCTTATGCTGTTTAACTTTATCTTGATGGAATTCCTTACATATTTATCTACCGTCTCAAAATATACCATATAAAATAATCATCCAATGTTGTTAATTATTTATGAAAATTTAAACATAAGAACAAGTGAAATGATATGTTAATTTCTCATAATATTTTTACTAAATTTCAAATTCCTCATTAAAACAATAACATATATTTTACGTATCCCTAGTTTGTTTTAAATGTGATACAAATTTAGCTGAACTGTATACGTAAAGCGTATTTATAATTTGAATTTTCTAACCACCAGTTTAGCTTACTTTTTTAATCAGTTTACTTTTCATTAAAAATTTGACAGGATGAGTAGTTTCAGTAAAGAATTGTTAAATAATATAATTTTTAAGCAGAGAAAAATTTTATTAAAAAGAATAAAGGAAAAAGTAATGCATCTTATTTCTTTATCTTCAGACAAAATGTTTTTTTTCTTTTTTTAGCAGTTACTTAAACTTTAAATTTTGAATATTTTTAAAATTAAACTACAATTCAATATATGCGCATTTTCATATTTCACTTATCTTCCGATTAATGTATTTCTTTCTATAGAATTAAAATTTTTCCCTTTGTCTTTTTTAAAAACTAATATATTTAATTTTGAAGTTAAAATGAACTTTCCTTATTACTTATTTTCATTTATTATTCATAATTCATAATTTATTACTTATTTTCATATAGTATTGCATTTTATTATTCTTTTATGAAATATATTATTTTTTGAAATGTATATAATATATTTATCTCAACGTAATTATTACTTTTTCCCTAACATATTGAATCTGCTATTACATATTTTTATTTTATTACTAAAAATTTCAATTTTATAGTTCCAACATTTTGTTTGTTATTTTTTTTGGATTTATTAAGCAATCCCAATGAATAAGGTAAGTTATAGATAACTAACAAATTGAATTTACTTTTCATCTATATTATATAAATAGCAAAAATATTCTATTTGAGGTGTATTTTTTAAATAATTTCTCAACATTAAAAGTAAAATATTTTTATTATACTTTAAAATTTAATATTTTAAATGAAAGACTATACCAGAAGAAATATATGTCTCTTAAAGCTTTCACCTACAAAATATTATTATTAAGATTTTTATGATAGATAATATAGAAAGCCAATTTATTCCAAAGTTTAGTCGTTGCAATCATTTCCCAGAAATTCATGAAATACTACCAACACATAACTAGGAATGGAATAATCATTTGCCTTACCCTTACTTAACATTACTAAAGATAAATTTCAAGAAAGTTCCCCATTCATGTATCACTTCGAAGTTCTATTCACACCTAAATCAAAGGATTCTTGCATATATCATTAAATTCTGAATTGAATATTGAAGGCTCATTTGTTTCTGTAATGACTGCCTTTAGTACTTTCTAGCCTCACGGTAGAAACTCCATTTCCATATTGTTATGAAGTCCGTTTCCTTGACAGCAGTGTCGCATGCATAACAAGAGAGATTAGACCTTTCTCCTTACACGATAGCACAAAGATATTCTTAGATATAGGAAAGGTATTTTAATTTCATGAATTCAAAGGAAATATGGATTGAGGAAGTAGTAATAGTTTTAGCAAATACGTAAACAAATATATTTATTATTAAAAGTTTCTTAAATAGAATGAGCAATATTCACATATCAATAGACTGCACAAAAAATTTCACATTCTTTAAATTAATGAAAAAAATAAAAATTACGTTCATGATTGTACAACGTTACCTGTAATTTCCTAACATTATTTAATTTAAAAGCATTTCAATATCGATAAAAACAGCCTAAATGTCTAAGACTATTGTAAAGTCTTTAACATGCAAGACATAAATTGATTTGTTGAGTACATTCTAGAAATAGCAGGACATATTCATTTATAGCAAATAAAAAAAAGTCAAAAGTGATTTCGATAGAAATTTAAAGAAACTCATCAGCAGCATGTGTTCTTCAGCTTAAAATTGACATGAACCTATTTAAACACTCTAAAATGAATATCCTAATGAACTAAGTCTGTTCTGATTTATTTTAATATGCACCATGTAAATTGATTTTCCACATTTTTATGGTTTTTTCATTTGTGGCGATAAAAGGAACCTTTGAAAAAACTCTAAAGCACACTCCGGAGCATGGATGCCAGGAGAAAACAGAAGAATAATGTTCATCTTTCTATGTTCAACCATGGCATGAGAGAAAAATCTGATATGTATTTAGTAGTTCTCAGATATCTCTAGAAGATCAGATTTTTTTCTTCAACAGAAGCTGGATTAAATTTCGAGATTATATATCCTTAGATCTCTGTTCAGCCTTCATGAGCAATTATTTTTCCAATACCTAGTACATAACCTTTTCTATACAAAAAGATAATTTTTTCATAGATACAAGACGTATAGATGCATAGCAGGTGAAGAAACTCGGTACTATGTCAAGCTCCTACCTAGGCATACGTGCAAGTAGAAGCAAACTTGCTTCTCCAGTATTCAGCAATGGCTGGTCATAATCAGACACGAATATTAGGAAGAACTCTTTAATATCATTTGACCAACATGAACTTTTAAAAGCACTTTTGAAAAAAAAAAGAATCACTGTAGTAATCGCAAATATATATTTAGTTTGTAAAATGAGACTTATCAAAGAGTTTTCATTCTAATGAGACAAATGAATTTTTAGAAGATAATTTGGTACTTTACGCTTCCCTGTGGAAGTATTGTATGTTCATTAATAAGTTACTTCTGATAGAAAGAAAATTATAATCATTACCTATAATATTTTGTACATAGTTGCAATTGCGTCAGTGAAGCAAACCTAAACGATAATTAAAATAGATAGCGCGTTACAAAATAATGGTTAAATTTTAAGTCATTCCAATTCTATGTTTAAAGTGGTGCCAGATTTGATTACTTAATCTGTTTGTTTAATAGTATTCTTATATTTAACTGCGACCATCTAAAAGCAGAGGCTATTACGCTACCCTATAGGTGCCGTAGGGAATGATTGTTTTCTCTTCCGAAACAATAGAATTTCACCCTCTCTCGGCTCTTTCCCCTTGATGAATAGACAGCTTCTATCTGTTCACTCACAAAGCCCATATATCCTTGACAGGATACAAGACGTACGATCCTTCTTTAACCAGAATAGCACTTCTGAAAGAGCGCTCCTTGTATTAAAAGAGAAGGTTGGTGCATCGTAATTACTTGTTGGTAATGCAAGGAGATAAGGATATAGAAAAGAAAGGAGGTAAAGTAATAAAAATAAAACGAAACTGTTATGGATTTTATTGCTGAAAGAAAAGCACTTAGTATCGATTAGAAATATTTGGAATGCAAAGTTGAAAAAAAAAAAAAAGAATATATATCACCAACATGGCTTACATATTATAATACGAATATGAAATAAGGTAAATTAATAGACCCTATTTTCGACAAATAATTTTTCCCAAAAATCTTATAAAAAAATAACTGATTTAAATTTTTATAATAATTACCTTATAATTAACAAATATTTTCACAGAGTCTCTCTCAAATGGATTACATGTTTAATAGTGGTGAATGCAAGTGTTAACTGTATTTTATTCATGAAAAAAGTGAAAAATATTACAATTTAGATGAATAAAACAAATTGATAATATGACTGAACTGGAATTAGCTGAAAGCATCGAATTTATGATTATAGTTATAATATTAACATTTATCGAAGCGATAAATGGTTTCTTATATGAGAATAAATTTCCATTATTAGAAAAACCCCAAAGATGATTTTTGAACGAAAAAATTAACTTTTCTTCATTTTATTAATATTTAAGGTATTTATTGAAAAACAAATTACAGTAATATGAGATATGTATCTGTTTTAAATTCTTGGTAAAAAATATTCTTCATTTTGAAAAAAGTGATAGCAATCATACTTGAATATAACTGTAGCTTTATTTATTCGTTTTAAATAATACATTTTTATAAAATCTGGATTCTTTAAAATAGGTAAAATTTAAATTACTCATTTCATAAGAAAATATGGATATTAAAACATTAGTCTTACGAAAATAATTTTGGATAAGGATATATTATACTCTGAGGGTAAAAAGCAAATTTCGGTAAAGAAATAGTTAAAATATTAATAATAACATATAAAATTATATAATAATCTTCACATGAAAAGACGACTTTATGAAACCATGCACCAAATGCATATCAAGGGTGATGCTCTCAGAATTGTTTAATATATGCGATTAACATTTGAAATCGACAAATTAAAAGTTAAACATGGAATACTGAATGTATAGGCATAATTTTTAGTCAGAAGTTAATTAAAATATTTTTCATCACTTGTAACTTAAACTCTGTTGCGAAAATATACACTAATTTGTTTTTGATAAAATATAATTTTCTGCAGACGCCATAGAAATAAATTAACTAAAGACCTTCAAAGAGCATTTTTGTAATTATTTTAGATAAATTAAATTTTAAATAATTTAGTGAAACAATATTTTATTTTCAATATTAATTCTATATCAAATTTACATATATCAATTCATTTTAAGAAATTTCAGTGTTTTATAGATAATTTTGCTTTGAAAT
This sequence comes from Latrodectus hesperus, assembly GCA_037975125.1. NCBI lineage: Eukaryota > Metazoa > Arthropoda > Arachnida > Araneae > Theridiidae > Latrodectus > Latrodectus hesperus. The sequence goes on along the minus strand of CM075856.1, from coordinate 16,095,465 downwards.
ACACCTTATGAATTAATTCAATAATTCTTTATTTTTATTTTATATAAAAAAGGATTATTTTAAATTTATTAAATTTTACTACTGCATCTCTATTTAATATACTTTGTGTGAGTTAAAATAAATTTAAATTGCATAAATCTCGCATACGTTAAATGTTTTATATTTAATCTCAATAGTACAGAAAGTTGTGAAATATAGGCTGACACATTTTATAGCAATTAAATACAAAGCTTTTGATTTACTACATAAACTTCAAGGTCATTATATATAATTAATCTGTTTGAATGCTTTTAATTATAAATGGTGTTAATAGGATGAATTTCATCATGTTTTATTTATTTATTTTCTAAATGCATTTAACACGTTTTTGATTGGTTGGTTTGTCTCTCAGCGGCCAATTTTTGCTCACGAGAACTAATTAGATCAAGACTTACATATTAAAAAAAAGTGGACTCTTTATCTCTTCACAAAACTAAATTCGAAATGGAATTCGAACCCACAATTTGTAAAACAGTTGTGAAGTCAACAACTTATTAACTACATTTCACGCATGTTTTTATGAATTACTGATAGAGTGCGGATCTTTTTATGTTTATCTTTTTAATATAAAAAAATTCAAAACTACAATTTTAATGTATTGTAACAGCACTAAATTAACAAACTGAGTGGCAAAAGATTGTCATAAAAGTGCAACAATAACTGAAAAGTAATAGATCTATAACCACCATTTTATGAGCTGCTAAAATTTTACATTAGTTTAATGTTAAGTAACCTATTCTGTTCTTTTTTGTAATTCTTGTAGCTGTTCTAGTTTTGTGCTCTGTTCTTCTGATTGTTTTATTAAGTTTCCTGATCTAGCCGCATAATTTTTATTCCAGTAGTTTAGTATTATTTTTTCTTACATTAAAATTGTTTAAAATAAGTAGAATAAAACAAACAAGATGAATAGAATATTCATTGTAATAAAGAGATTTAATAAATTTTAATTTTCACAAAATTCTTAAGTAGCAACTTTTGATTATCCCCTAAAATATATTTTGGAAATATTTCTTATTTTCTCTTTATTTTCATATACTTTTAACCAAAAATTGTACCGCGTAACAAAAATAAACTATTTTATATCTTAATTTACCTTATTGTTTTTTATTTTATTTTAATTTTTCTTTGTATAATAACAAATTTGTTTTCACTATAAATTCAATAATATTACTTTTAATATTTACTTTTATAATGCAGGATTATATAATTTTCTGTGTACATTATCATATATCAATTAAGTAATATATATATATATATATATATATATATATATATATATATATATATATATATATATATATATATATATATATATATATATATATATATATATATATATATATATATATATATATATATATATATATATATATATATATATATATATACTATAAGAAAAAGAACATTTTTATTTCAAAATAATTAATTACATTATTCTATATATTTTACAAAAGTGCCTTTTATTAACTTATTATTATTGCTCTTCAAAATGATTAATTTTCTAAACTGTTGATGATGCAAAAAAAATGTTTTTTATGTAATTAAATGTGTGTTATGACAATGAAAAAATGCTACATTACAGAAAAAATACTTGTATAAAAACTGAGACAAGCTAGATATAATTTAAGCAATTAATGTCAAGTACTAACTAGTATGTCAAATAACATTTATTAAAAATATTTTTTGATCTTAGAAGGGACTTTTTCTTTAAAAAATCATAATTTCTTCTGCCATGCATATCTTATGGCCTTTGACAAATTAATACTCATCTTACGTTTAAGACAAATATGGAAGTATACTTCATATCATGAAATGAAAAAAAAAATACAGACTCCAATTTATGTGAAGTATTTACTTTTACAGCATCTTGTAGGAAATATAATCTTTTAGGTTGAAAAAGAGATCAAAAGGAGACGCGTCTCACTTTTATTTATTCAAAAGTTTTATGTTTAGTGCAAGTTATTTTAGAATGGAAACTTTTAAAATTTTACTTCTGCTTAAAATATTTGTTCACCAGCTATATAAAAATATTATTGCAAAAGTTATACTACTGCATAAAATATGAAATTCAAAAAACTAATCAAAATTAATATGATGTAAACTTATTAATTGAAAATGATGTAATTATTTATTCATTAATTTTAAATTAATTAACTTACTTTATTGTTATTTTAGATTTTTTGTTGTTTCTCTACAGGGGAAATAAATAGACTTAAAATAATAATTAACGTTTAAATATTTTTGTATACATATATATATATATCTATATATATCTATATATATATATATATATATATATATATATATATATATATATATATATATATATATATATATATATATATATATATATATATATATATATATATATATATATATATATATATAATATTGACTTTTTATAAATGCATAGTTTAAAAAACTGAACGCTTTATTTATTTTTTAAAATATTATTATATAAAATGCACCAAGTTGATTTTTAACAAAGAATTTGACGTTATTATGTACCTAAACATTTAACTAATTGAAGCATTTTGATTGAAGATTTTTATCCTGTTGACAATAAAAACGAAATACTTTCAAATATAAATTTCTGTAGAAATATATGTTCAAATATATTTTCCATGATAAATAAACATATCAAGAATATTTATTCATTTTGCTTTAAAATTCCATGAATTAGTTCAAATAAACTATAAATTGCTTCATTTTATTTGTATGGCAGAAAAACAATTGGACATTCAATTTTGATATAAGTTCAAGTAAACTTAAGTAATTTGCCAATCAAAATGCATTAACTGTAAATAAAAATTATTTATTTTATATTTTTCTTTTAGCGAATTTCTCCACATTTATTATAAACAGCAGTTCTTCTAATTTTTTTTTTTTACTTTCAAGAAAATACATCAAATTTGTATTAGTTGTCAATTTATCATAGTCTATATTCACAGCGTTTATAAAATCTTAATCACCGATTATTTCCAATTTATTATGGTTGCTCAGTAAATGTATGTATTTATTTGAATCTTTACTGACATAGAAACTGTAATAAGCATTAGATTAGAAAATTCAAGCTTCTATTGATAGATTTTATAAAAATAATCAAAATATGATTTTAGTGCATCAAATAGAAAGTTAAAAGGATTTTATAATGAAAACATTTACCTCAACTAGAATGTCTATGGTAAGAGGTTGCCGAATGACAGATTCACCACCCACCATATGACAGCCAAATTGAGTCATATTTTTGAAGTTATATGCATATCATATTTCTGCACTTACCCATGTAATCCTATTTATGTTTGACTCTTTGATCAGGTCGTCTCATACGGGACGTATAACGGAAGTGTCATTAGAGTACATTTCATTTTTTGGATTACGTAAGATCACAACGGCCTCCTTTTGTTCAACAGCTTCTGGAAAAGGAAGATAACGCTCTAACAAATTGCAAAACGTATTCTCTTGATTTAAATATTATAGAACATATGAGCATACTTTGAAAAGACTCCTTTCTGCGAAGCATTTTTTTGGGAAGTACCCAACTACTGAAATAGATTCTAATGTTGATTTCCGATTAAAGGAAAACAGGTGCTTCATAGATTCTCCAACACTCTTACTTCAAGGATAATTTGATAAGTGGTACTGAGTACGATGAGATGGTCCGAAGCAGCCATGTCAGTAAAGGAAAGGCATACATCATACTAAGGAATTCCTGCTTTCCTATTTTCCTCTTAGGCAGAGATCAAATATGGTTCCTTTATGTATAAAGTGCTGTCTCATTTTTGAATTTCATATCTCTCATAGGGTATCTCGCTGAGTCTATTGCTTTAACTTTGCACGAGAGAGTGTGTGTAAATGTGTGTCTGTCTGTAAGTATATATATATATATATATATATATATATATATATATATATATATATATATATATATTAGCCATAAAATTTATGAATGATATTATATTGAAGATATCATCAACAATCGAATTAGTTATCTTTTATAAGAAATGTCCCAAATGAGTAAGATTTTGTATAAATAAATTAATAAATTCAGTTATTTTGCTAAAAAAACTTTTCTTTAATAATCAAAATCTGCATAATGGAACACGTGCAGTGCAAATTCTAGACATGATAAAAAATAATATAATAATATGGATCGATTTTTTTTAATCTTTCATTAATATTTAAATTTAAATACTCTTTTGATATGCAAGAAGTTCATATTTTTTCCGCAATTATGAGAAAGATGTATCCATCAAAACTGAATGAAGTACTAAAATATAAGCTAAGAATTATATAAAAAGGTTTAAAAGTTTTTTTTCTATATATAAGTGTAGAAAAATAATAATTTAATATATGATTCTGGTAAATATTGACTGGATTTTAATTTAGAAGTAATTAAAAATTTCTTAGTAATTCGTAAAATATTTTTGGGAAGGACAGATATTAAGGATTTCCTGTATATTAATAACTACTTGTTATTTTAACAATTTTATTTCACTTTATATAGCAGAGTTTTCCACTGTCAGATTCAAATAATAGTGAAGGATTTAAGAATTATTCTCAAAGCTTCAGAATTAATCTAGTCTTTTGTGGTCTAAGCGGAAAGAAGACATCATCTTATTTAGGAAACTAATGGAGTGGAAAAAATACATCAGAAGGTGTCAGAAGAAACTCATTTGCTTCTTGGTAATCTGTTCTCTTTCTCTTTTTATTCTTTCTTTCTTTTTTTCTTCGAAAAGCCAATTACTTTCATCTTCGTGACAACTCAAACTTGTGGAAGCTAAAGTAGAACTTGTTCGAAATCGTGGTTGGATTTCATTTAGCGGTTTTACTCAAGATTTTCTTCAGATGAATGACAATTCGTAGTTGTTCTCACATGCCAAAAAATAGAAATGTTTCATTTGTTTTTAGGAATTCATGATTGTTTTAATATCAATTTAGCAGTTAATACTTATTCAATTTTAAAGGAAAATTTAACTTAATTATTTTAATTAATTATATATATATATATATATATATATATATATATATATATATATATATATATATATATATATATATATATATATATATATATATATATATATATGTATATATATATATATATATTATTGTCATTACTATTATAAAAAGAGAAAAATTTTTAAATTTTAAGTATTCACGCAATGAAAACAAAAATTCCTTATTCCTTCAAATAAATAAATATTGATATTTTCTTCTCAATTTCTAGAAAAAATAATGACTTGAGCTGAGCTGAAACATTTTATTTAAATAAATTTAACTTTTTCGTTTTGTTTAGACAACTCTAAAATTGGTTCAAGCTATTATATTGTCAAACAAAATTTAATAATTACAAAATTGAAATGTCAAATTTCATCAATCCCTGAAGGAAAATTAATAAACGCAAACTTTTAAAACTATTTGTACTTTTAAAATAAATAATTTTAATATATGTTTATATAATTCAACTCCGCATAGGTTTTCTACTTTAAGTGTAATTTAAACCATTTCATGACATTTAATTTATTCCTACTTTTTCATTCTAAATTAACTGATTATACTGATTTGGTTACAAATAATTTTTGATATCCAGGATTGACTGATATAAGCATTCTCTAGGATTTTACATTTACTTATGATTTATGGTTTCTGAGGAAGCAAAGTTTCTTGTCATAATTGAAAAAACACTTTAAAATATATTGCAGACATAGTATTTTGTGTGCGTGTAACTATTTCTATGAATAAAATCATGCAGTTACTGTGCAATATTAGACATATTTTCTGATCTGTCAAATTTAATGAAGTTAAATCACATATATATAAAGATTTTATACTGCATCATAAACTTTGCTTAAAAATCAAATCTAATCCAATCAATAAACTACTAATATGTAGTCTATACCTAGCAACTCACATTAATATTCAAAACTGTTCGCTAATCTCTTTTTCTTTCAACTTATATTGCGAGATTTACAATGCGATTGTAATAGAAGTGAGTATAAAATAGAAATCTCTATATCAGGTTATTCATTATGCTGTAGTATTCAAAACATACGTTTATTAATTTTTCCTGTTTTAAATGTTAAAATTTAAAATGAAAATGCATATGGGATGAAATATTTTCGTGCAACATATTCCAGCTACACATTTATTTTTTATAATGTAAAAGGAAAAAAACTACTGAAACCAATTACTATAGTTGGGGTGTAAAAACAGCTAAAATTGGTAGTTTGATACATTTGTTTATTTAATGCACAAATAGCATTTGTTGAAATACTAATTTTAAGTGTATATATAATTGTATGAAAATTTTGCAAATATTTAATTTCAGGTAACTGACGCAAGATATATTACGTTCCAATATCAGTTGTATGTTTCATTTATCTTAATCTCTATAAAAACTGAAATGCTCGGTATTTGAACTGGTTATGTGTTTCTAAACGTCTTCATAATCAGTAAGTAAAATTGACCTTACCTATATGATATTTTTAAATGAGAGGAAACTTTTTGTTCATAACGAGTATATAACGAAAATTTTTATACACGTTATGAACAAAAAATAATCAACCACACAATTTAATATTTTTAAGAAAATAGAATTTTTATGAACATTTTTAAGGCTACATATTTAATATTTTACAAACTATATATCAAGTTGGTGATAAGCTGGAATTCATGTCTCAAACACACGATGCAAATTATTTTATATGAGTGGGATACAGACAATGTTGATTTGCGTGGGAGTTCTTTTGAATATTCATTTTGAGATGAATGATTTGTTTCGAATTGGAAACTAAAGCAAAAGAATTATCTCTAAATATGAATGAAATACCTATAAAATTTATCCGAGTAAACTTTTTTTCTACCTGACATAATTGAAATTCTACATATTTAGAGGACCTATGGTTGTTAAAATAAATTCGAATGTTTCTCCAATTATATGGTTTGGTGTGATAATGATGTACTACTCACACACAAATATCAAACTCATTTCTTGACAGCAATATTAAAACTTATATTTGGATTTTCCGACATATATTGGTAGACTCAGTAACTGATAATGTAATTAAACGCAAGTTAAAGTCGATATGCTTGTCTAATGTTGTATTTTTAAATGGGTCCTTACTACTCAATTATATGAAAATTATTTTATCTTTTGGCTATAAATTTTCATTCTCAATTTTTAGTCTCTTTCACTGCTAAAACTAAAGGACATTGACTCTTATAAAAACACAAAAAATGCAAGCACAAGCACTTAAACTGTGGTTAAAATATATGAACTAAAAATGAATCTGATATCAATGATATTTTTAAATTTTTTAGTGAAGGATCGATTTTTTCCAATTTCATCGTGTTTTTTCAAAAATTTATCTTTTATGTTTTTACATTATAGAAAGAATGAATTTGCAGATTACAAGATAACAAGTTTGATTTGTCAACATTACTGATCCACATAAATTAAGCAATTTCTTTCCGGTATGAATATAGTACCAAAACTTTTCTCTGTTTTTTTCTCTTTAATATAACGGAAACTTAAACGAAGCTTTCGAAACGCTGAAAAACGCTGTGCCACGTAGTGCAAATTGCTTTTATTTACGTAAGAACTATTCGATATATATCCACCTTTTAATTAAGTAGCCTTCTCTACTGAATTTTAGAAAATAAACAATTTAATTTTATAATTGTTTTGATATAAGTGCATTTTAAAACAATAATCAATAAATACGGTCATCAAATTCTCATCACATTTCTCAATCAATATTAGTCAATTTTGCATGTCTGAACATTATATTTTTATCCATATAGTACATAGAATATGTGTAAAACTTAAAAAAAAAATTACTAATTTCTGTATTTTTATACATTTGCTATAAATATTTAAATTTATCACTATGTAAATATAGGTTGTTAAATAACATGTAACAAATATTATAACATCGGAACGAAAGAAATATTCACTGCTTTAAATGAAAAAAACTCCATTATATTATACGAGTTTATGAGGGGTATGATGATCGGACTGAGAAGGTCAGGTTGTTTCTTACGGCAAAAAGCAACGGGAAGACTCTTGGAAGAGACCACAGTGCTACGGGTGTGGCAAAGATGGTTGGAACAAGGAGCTGTGGAATGTTTCCGGGGCTCCGGTGCAGACAGAGTGACGTCAGTAAATGTGGATTGATGTATCCGACGTCAGGTGGTGGTCTCGCAACACACCTCTATCGAAATTCTACAGCATACGCAAGACATCCTGGATGCTTCCATGTCCAGCAGAACCATTTAACTTCAATTGGTTGCTATTGACCTGTTCTCATTACCCGTTACTGAAGACTGCCTTTGAACCCTAGCATAGATACAAACGTCTGGAATGATGTCGGATTTGAGCGATGTGAACAATGAAGTGGAACAGGATTGTCTTTTCAGACGAGTCACGCTTCTGTTTCTTCAGCGATAGAGGCCGTGTACGAATGTGGTGTTGACGTGGAAACAGGTCCAATCAAGAACGAATTATGGAACACACCACCACGAGACAATGCAACATCATAGTTTGGGACACCATTGCATACAGTTCCGTTCAACTTCTAGTTCGTATTTATGGGGCTCTATGATAGCCCAACATTACGTGGATGATATGCTGTAGCCGGTGACACTCTATCACCTTCAGGTGGAGCTTGATGCACTTAATCAGCAGGATAATGCCCGACAGGACATTGCTCGCATCAGCCAATATACTATTCAAGGTGAACAGCTGCTTCTCTAGCCAAGATACTATCCAGATTCCTTGCATTGACAATATTAAATTTACTATCAATTTTATATTTATTTGTTATAAGAATAACAGCTCCTTATAGTCCTTACAGTCTTGGTAGCCTCAAATTCAGTTTCTGAGCTTTCCCGTGGCAACATTTCTATTGTATTTAATCAAATATTACTTAAGTCTTCTTTAGTACCATCTAGTTGGGAACTTTCTGTAGCTATGGATCCTATGGGATAAGATCTTTCATACTAAGCCAAGCCAAATATCTTATCTAAATTTCTGATACAGCACTTAGAGTCGATATAACATAAAGCTGTACATTATATATATATATATATATATATATATATATATATATATATATATATATATATATATATATATATATATATATATATATATATATATATATATATATATATATATATATATATATATATATATATATATATATATATATATATATATATATATATATATATATATATATATATATATATATATATATATTTCAGTTTTCTCAGTAAAATCTAGTGATAAAATTTTAATATGGTGATAAATCATTAGTCATTATAAAAAAAAAACTGCAATACATTTTCCCTCCTAAAAGTGATAATAGTAATTTAACAATGCTGAAAACTAATATTTTCATCAACTGTATTTATAGATGTAAAGCAAAATTATTCTATTCATTAGTAACTGAATATATTCTCCTAGTTCTTTATCAGACAGCAACATGGATCGATAGCAGTTATGACATTCATATTCAAATGAACATTTCGATTTTTACTTATAAATATTTGACTTTATGTCACTTACTTCCTAAAATATTCGCACTGTCACTTTTAGAAATACAGTTTCTCTGCTCCTAAATGGTTGCTTATTCCGTGAGCTTAAATTAACTGACATTTCCCTTTAAAGATTCAAATGACCTAGTGTAGAAGAAAAAGGTATAATATGTTTACTTTCCTTTCCTATTTTTCTAAATTATTTTTATAATTTTGAAATGTATGATATCTTTTTAAGCTTAGAATTTGTTACGTAACCAATAACAATTTCGTAAGTATTGTCATAAGCATTCAATAATTTATGACATTTATATCTAAGTATTCGATATTACAAACTTTTTTTTATTTTTAAAAGTACTAACTTTATTACCTCAATTAACATAATTTTCCCTCTTTAAATTTTGTTTTTGGTTAGTGTTTGAAAATGTTTGAATTTGTCAATCTAGGAGTAATTATTACTTAAGAAGATTCTCTTTTAATTTCAAATTATTTTAATAATTTCACATAATATTTTATAATTATCAACATTCTTATAGTACTATGGAAAAAGTAATATATTTATACATATCTTCTCAGCCATTTCAAAAATCTTTAACTTTCTTATTGGAACTTCTTAATATCTTTCTTATATATTTCTTATATATATAATATCTTTCTTAATATCTTTCTTATAATTGTCTTATCTCTTTTAAAATAATTTTGCATAAGTTAATTGAGATTATCAAAATTTTAAGTAAACGATTCGTTGCTTATTGTCTATTATAAATATATTTCATATGAAATTCAAATTTTATATTTTTTAATATTAATACTTCGTGCACACAGCAAAAAAATATCAATATAATTGTAAAATGTTATGAAATGATTTTATTTATGTATAGCTATACATGTTATCCTTCATGCTGTTCAGTTGGCTAAAATTATTATGATAAAATAAGCTATTATTCATAAACATAATTAAACTTTTTCAAAACTCTCATCTTAATTATTTGATTTTTGTCTGTGTAGTGGAGCTAGACAATCCCAATGAATTTGGAAATACTTAATGTGTTCATTGTATCTATTTAACATGATTGAATAATTTTAATTATGAACAATTAAATATAAATGTAAGCATATTTATAATCCTTTGAACTCATTTAATGTTGTATTATATAATAATTGGCAGTTTTGGTTAAGCAGAATCCATAAACCAAAAAAGCAAATACAATATCATACCCTGAATTATTATTCACTTAAAAATAATCATTAATGTCCAAAGACTTAATATTTCTGAAATATATTTACTTAACTTGTACATTAGTTTAATATTTACATATAGTTAATACAGTAATTATACATTATTTTAATATTTATTTAATATCTTTTAATAAATACACAATTATATTATATATAAATTATTATTTTGGAAGTTTAAATAGGCGACATGCTTACCACAGAGTTGGAGAGACAGTTTGAATGAATTTAGTCTGAAGAGCTTTTATGCCTCAGGTATTCTTTTGCCTTCCAGGCAATTAAATAATCAAAATTAGTCGAATAAATTTAAGGCAGTATTTAAAGTTTCTTCTCCCACGTAAAACTTCTCTAAGCTGTGTTCCTGAATGATTTAAGACTCACTTCCATGATTAACAATCTTGTTGAGTTTCTCAGACGCCATGACTGGAGCAATTGGTCACACTCTTTTAACCACCTTTAATTCCAGATGAACCATCATGGCGGAACATAAAACTAATGTCATTTAATTCATCACCATCTCGCTTGTTTGCTACTTTAGCAGGCCATATATGAAATACTTGATAGTCGTTACTTCGACAAACTATTTCTGAAAGGAAATAATTTTAGAATAGAATTCTTCATATGGCTTATATATTATTACAGACATTTTATGCCCTGAAGTTAATGATATTAATTTACATTTGTTGCTTGAATTCGTTATATTATGGTTGAAATAAATTGATATATTTTTGAAAAAATATTTAATAAACATAAGCTTTTTTATTATTTAATTTCAATATTTTTGTCATCAGTTTTATTCCTGACACTTTTATAATATTTAACCAGTAATTAAAAATTGAAAAAAAAATTAAGATGCATTTTTTTAAAATCTTTTTGAGAATATTTAGGAATAGAAGCTATATAGTTCAGTTTAATTTGATTTAAGTTTAATTAAAGCAAAAAATCTTCATTCAACCTGCTTAACTGGGCATTTATCCCCAGTTATCTAAACATATAAAGAAAACATAATGAATAAAATAAAATAAAAATTTATAAATTGAAATATTGTCTTTTTTTACAAATACATACATAATTTCATATTAGTAAATGAATTACTTTTATGAGTAGAAGCTTATCATTAATAAAAATATTAGAACGGTGAATAGAGCTGCTATATATTTGCATGCCTTAAAATGTTCTCTGTGTCTTAACTAAGCCGAATTTTACCTGTGTAGAAGTCAACCGGCTGAACAAAGTGGGTTTTGTAGCAAGAAATCTTATTTTATAAAGGTGTCTACATTAATCTGTGATGCTAAATGTCTCTCTTCTTGGCGTGGATATGCAAAAAAATGCACCACCTCAAATTTGACCTCATCATCTAAATGCTGTTCAAAATTGAGCCCTTGTTGATAGTCCAAAATTCTTACTCTTTACGTTATGAGACCGTCAAGGGCTTGCCTGTACAGCTATTTATGCTTGTATGTTATTGTATAGGGTATACTAAAGGACTATAGAAGCTTTAGTAGGCTTATTACACATTATTGTAATGTAAAAGCAAAGATTTTATTCGGCGTTTGTAAAAACTACTGTGGGCCTACATTGCCCAGGATATTAATTTATGTACAATATCCTGCAACAGTTTCTAGAATTTGAAAAAATAAATTTGGCACATTTAATTGAAGTATTTACAAATCTGAATACTAAACTAGACTGTTTCTATCAATACTGTGATTCTTCTTTTAATTCCTACATCTATTAATAAGTAGTTATTCATTTTTACTGCTTATTTTGAAATGTAAGAGGTATTTCCTTAAAATTCTCTCCTAGAAAACTTGATGAAGTATACGACCAAACGAAAGGACACTTGAACAAGCCAAGCTCGATAGCCGAAGTCTATGCGAAATTAAGTTAGAAGGATTTTCATTTAACCAGAGTATCATGAAGGTTAAAGTACATCTTCGTTCTGAGACTCCTTCGATAGATGTCACCACCAGAGGATACATTTCATCGATTTTGACTTTGATCTGGAGGGGGGAAATTTTCTCCAGATCATTACACATATGATAACTGTTCAATGACCCCGGCAACAGGACTTTCCATTCCACAGATTTAGAGCACGTAGATATAACGCGCACATATATCGCAAGTACTCGGTGGCTCTTTGGCGACAATGGTAATCGAACCCATCCTTTCTGAGACCAATGCCCTAACTCAGGGATGGGCAAACGTTTTCGGTCGCGGTCCAAAAATGGAAAGAAAAAAAAGGTTGGTGGAATAAAATAAATTTTTCTAAAATTTTAAAAACAACATACAAGTTTTACAATTTAAATATGTTAATGATATGAGTGAAATTGCGATTTCTCTTGTAAAAGTTCCTTATATTGAGGTTCGAAGTGAGTTGTACTAATTCTAAGGAACGAAATTAAAAGTTTATCTGTCAGTCTAATTCTGAAATCATTCTTTTTAAGGTTCATTGTTGAAAACACTTCACATATATATGATGAAAGAAACATATTCCTGATTTTCTGAACCTAATATATTAAATTTGGGAAACTTACTTTCTATAATTATTTGTAAAACTCTAACTTTGGCATAGTTAAAAAGAGCTGATTTACAGATTATTATTATATTATAACTCAATTAATTCTAGCTGCAAATCTGACCTCACTGTTTCACAATTTACGTGCCATCTTCATAATTCTTAATCTTTGTTTTTGTTATAGAGAATATTGAATTTAACTTCTGGAAATGAAACAAGTCGTTCTTAGCTGGCTGACCAGCAAACTGATTAAGTTTTACTTTAAAAGCTTTTGAGATGGGCCCAGATATCGTCGGTAAACTGATTTTTCCTTTGCATCTTGACATTCAAGATGCTCATATAACAATGAAAATCAGTGAAAATGGTAAAATCTGTATCTTCTGACATTTTGAACTCTGCCGAACACCGCTTCTCATAGAAAAACGACACGATGTCGTTTTTCAGCTGCCAGACTCGCTCGAAAATACATAATGCACTAAGCCAAATTACTTTCGTGTAATAGAGTACATCAAACTATTCATATTGTACAGATATGAACAAAAATAGAGAAAGTAGAAAGATCACCAGCTCTTCAAAAAAAAGAAAGAAAAAAATAATATTTAAGCAAAAAAAATGAATATATAATCATATTTTCATATATATAATTCATATTATCTTTTAATTTTCGTCGAACAGTCAAATTAAAATTTTATCTGCGGGCCGTAGTTTGCCCATCCCTGCAATTGACGCTACTTTTTACAAATTCATGGGGACTGATAATTTTTTCAAACCAAAATACCAAAATTTTTAAAACATTTTTATGGTACGGAGTAAAGATCCATTTCTTCAATTGTTTGTAAATTTCTGTTTTTGACGAACGTATAGAAACTGTTCAATATATGGTTAGTAATGAGAAATTAAGTTGGATGACATCTGTTTTCATATATTTTCTATATTCTCATTTTCAATTGTGTAAGTTTACTGATTACATACTGATACTTATTCTAAAATTGTTGACACTCTTTTGCTAACATTGATTATAACTACAAATATATATCCAACATGCTATACAAAAGAGTTGCTTTTATCAAGTAAATATATTTGTAACTGAAAATTGACATTTTTTATAAACTGTAGCATAAACCTTGAAATGAGTATGAATCTTGCTAAGATTTATTATTGCAATTGGTATAAGATATATAAAGTTGAAATTCAACAGAAATTCTTATTATACGATTAGGGATTATCCTTTCTATATTTCTCATTAATTCTTCTATAAAATATCATACGTTTTTTTAAAAAAGGTAATTTTAAAATTAAATTAATGATTAATATTTTATAAGTGCTTTTATTTACCTATTTGAATTAAAATCAAAAAAGTATCCAGTGTTGAATCTTTTAAAACCAGAAATCAGTAACAACTTCAAATATCAAATATTAAGTGTTTTAATTGAATAAGTAAAAAGTATACTTAAAAATTTAATCAATTTTTCAATTCATATATTTCTTCTATATTTATTTTTATGAAAAGTAAAAGATGCATTATATCTTCATGATCCACTTTATCATCCCCAATAATGAATATTTTCATGTATTTTAACAAAATACATTTATCAAATAAAATAAAACCCATACTATAAAACATTGAAATTATAAAAAATAATATATTTCAATAGAAAAAACAAATATATAAATTGTTTTTTAAAAGACAATTTATTTAAAAGATGTAAAGTTTTTAAAATCAGAACACCACCTGAATTCTAACAATATCACTATTTGTAATGCATACTAAAGCAAAATAAAATAATCATGCTATAAAATTATAATTTTTAAATTATAGCCATTAAAGTTTGAAATAGTTAATGCATATTTATTAAAATAATATTCACCTAACACAAATATCTAGTTTTTTTAAAACATGCACACTGAGACTAACATTTTTAATTTAAATAAAAACTTGAAGCAATAAAGAATCTACAAAATATTTCAAAATATAAGTTCTAAAATAAAATTTGTGTTAAGAAATAAATGAAATTTATTGTAATGAAAATTTAAAAAAAGTTTACTGAAAATGTTATATACAAACCAAATTAGTTATTATAAGGCTATATGTTAATGTCTTTTTGCATAGAAATCTAATAAAATATATTTAAAAAGAGTTATATAAAATTTTAGCAAAGCTTTTGAGGAAAAGCATAATGCAAATATTTCATAATCAATGTATTACAGAATTTCATTTACTCATTTGTACATAGTGGAAAATTCTAATTTCTCATCAAAAATATTAACAAAAGATATTTTATTGCCAAATGCTTTTAAAAAATCCTTGTGAATCCTTGGATTTCATGGCATCTATATGATCTAAATATAGGCTTCAAAAATTATTAGCTAAATTTAAAATTTCTGATATAATATTTTGATTCCGATTCAAAATTTATTTTTCATTTCATTTTAACACTAACTTCAAGAATTTATAAAATAAAATATAGAAAAACTAGTTTCAAATTTTCCATGTTATAACAATTTTCCATGAAATACTGCTTAAAAATTTATGAAATGAAAGCATATTTTATTCATTGATGGTGATGTTTATATATTCTAACGTTAATATGAAAGTAAAATTTAATTTTATTCACATTTTATTTCTAGTTCTTTCAAACTTAAATATGTATGGAAGTTATCTTTAACTTTCAAAATTTAGAAATGTATTTTTATTTATATAAACACTATTATTTTATTAAACAATATCTGAATAAATTAATTTCAATCATAATTTTCCATGAAAATTAGCTTTTATTTAACACTATGGAATCAATGTTAACTTGTATTTTAATTTTAATGCAAAGTTTTGATTAGATATTAAGATTTCAACTTTCTAATAGCTTAGTAAAAATGTACACGGAAAACTTCCATACGGTACATCATATTGACATAAGAATTTCAAAGCATTTGAAGTCATTTTCCTATTTTTTTTGTTTTAAAGCATTCTTCTCATCAACAACTGCATAAAACGTTTTTATTTGATAATATCAATTAATTTTACCTTTGATTTCTTAAGTATTAAATATTATTATCAAATAAAGTTGTACTTTAAATGCAAATTACATTATCTTACTCATTATTTTTTAAAAGTATGGAAAAACATAATTTATGAAGATTTGATCTAATATAAATTTATCAGTAATTTTTCTCATTTACTTAAATGAAAATGTTATTAAATCATTTAGAAAATATTTAATTGGATGAGTAGTTTGTCAAATATCTTACAGTAAGAACTTATAGGTCATTTTAACTTTTTTTAAGCTATTTTGTTTGGCTGTCTCTATCATATTCATACTGAAATAAAAATTTTACGGACGTGGTAGCCTAGTGGTTAGGGCATTAAACTTCCGTCCGGAAGGACAGAGTTATATTCATAATGCCACCAATGACCCACTCAGTACATGTGATACATGTACTCGATAAATTTGTAGAATCGAAAGTCCTATGATTGGTCATTGAGCAGTTACCACGGGTGTGTTCCGGATAAAATATCTTCCCCTACAGATTAAAAGTGAGCGAGTGGATACTCTGGTGGTGCCATCTATCGGAAGAATCTTAAAGCAGAGTGACACTTTCACCTTCGTGGTGCTCTGTTTAAACGGAAGACGTGCCCTTCCGACTTATTTCAGATCCTTCAGCTAACGAGTTTGGCTTACCCAAGTGGCATAAGTAACAACAACATGGATCTTACATTAAAAGAATTTTCACCTATTAGAAGGGTATTGTAATCTAAGAAAAGAACTCATCTAAGATAAAAATAAAAAAAATATTTCAGTAATACGGAATTTCTGAAAACCATGCTTAAATATCACCTTTAAAAGTATTTTTAATGCAAATTTCTTATTAATAAAGAGATACAGGAAGATTACACCTTACTGTTTTAATCAATAAAGATATAAATGATATTTTAGAATGATTGTAACTTCCACAATATCTCATTTGATGTAAAATGAATGAAATGATGCTCATATCGTTTGAGGCATTAAAGATATTTTGAAAAATTTTGGTTTAACACATTTTTTATTAGGTTTGGAGCATATTTTTAATTACCAACTGACTAAATAAAAATATTCATCCTTGATTTGATAACGAATTTTTTATATTATTAGCTAATATTCACGATTTTCTCAACCATATATGTATTGGGTCTAATCGTAAGTTCTGTCCGTTGGTCGATGACTATGTTGTTAAAACCATATTAGAGCGAGATCCTTTTTGGCAACATTGGAGATCGCAGAAAGATTTATTCAACTCAACAAACTATTTCAGACCATATTCGGAAAATAGGATGGGTGTGGGAATGTTCAAAATAAATTCCACATGAATTAGGTCAAAAGAATTTTGATGATTGAGTCATGATACCTATCTCTGTTTGTCCTGAGCAAATTCTACCCATTCTTCAACCGCATGATAACTAAGGATGAAAAGTGGATTACCTAAGAAAACATCATAAGAAAATATGTATATTGTGTAGAAAATACTGTCCTTCCAACCATAAAGCAAATTTGACTCTGAATAAAGAATATTCAGTATACGGTGAGATATTTGAGAACCAATACATTATGAGAATTAAAAATTGAACGAAAAGCTCAGTTCTGAAAAGTATTATCAGCAGCTGGATAATTTAAAGGGATAACTCAAGAAAAGAAGCTGGCAATATTCCAGGTAAGAACAGACTAACAAAGAGGCAAAAACAAAAAAGTTAGTCAACAAGTTGCAGAATTAGGCTGGGAGGTTCTATCACATACATCATATTTTTCAGACTTATCCTTCTGCAACTATAATTTTCTTCTGTTCTTGCAAAACTTTTTGCACGGGAAAAAATTCAAGAATGCAGAAGATATCATGCAAGCAAGGGTTTACGTTTTGGACTCCAGGGATCAGATATTTATTTTAAATGGGATACACAAATTGCCATCTTGCTATCAGGATGTCATAAATAATGATGACAAATATATTATTCAATAAATTATGTTCAAGCTGTAAAGTGTTTATTCTTTTGCTTTACTCTAAAAATGGACAGAGCTTTCCGATGGACCTAATATCAATATTAAGTAAGCAGATTAGATAAAAAAAAAGCCAAACCATAGCCACTATATAGTAGTTTATGTCTTTCTTTCTATTTACGGATTGTTACATTTCATATAGTTACCTATATATAAAATATAAATTATGTATTAATAATATTAGAATGGTAGTATTATTAGCAGCTTATTTATTTCATTGGTTGTATTAAAAAGTAAACCTGGCTATTATTTATAATTTTCAGGGATAGTTTATTCGCCTAGCTACAAATTTCATATTTTTATAATTTCCAACGCAAATTTAATAATTCTTACTTCTATAGAAGACACTAATTAACTATTGTTTGTTATTTCAATAACAAATATATTCTAAAATTTTATATTTTATTAAATATACAATTATGTAAATTATTGTAAATGAAAGTGATGTATAATTACATAACGCTTACTTAATTCTTATACAAAATTCTTACTTTTATAGAAGACACTAATTAACTATTGTTTGTTATTTCAATAACAAATATATTCCAAAATTTTATATTTTATTAAAAATACAATTATGTAAATTATTGTAAATGAAAGTGATGCATAATTACAAAACGTATTTTAAAAATTATAATATTGTGCTTGAAAGTTACTTTCATATATTATGAGATGCGTTGGCTGAAAATGTTGCAGATTTTGGCGATATTTTCTATTTTTGAATTCTAAAATCTTTCACAAAAATTCACTTTTATCATTAATATGATGAAACTATCAAACGCTTTGAAGATTCAATGTCAAAATAATTTACATTAACAATAAGAATACAATTAGAAATATATATGCAATATTAACAAAATAAAATTTAAAATACAGTTAATTTTATCGTGAGTAAAATTGTACAATGTGATTCGTGTACATAAGAAAATATTTTTCTTGCTTATTCTGAGAAGTGCAACATTCAAAACTAGCGAATGAAATTTAACCTTAAATTTACTTTACTGTCAGTTTTATTGTCATGTTTTATTTTACTTATTCTAGAAGAAGATAAATCATTATTTAAACATTATAGCTATCTCCTTAATTAACGAAACAAAATCGTAAAAAGTTAATTCCTTCAATGATTAGAACTTTTTATCCAATATCTTTATTCCGGAAGAATAAGTTTAATAAAAAGTGCCAAATACCAAATTCCTTTTCCCTAATGATTAAAGATTACAGCTTTAGTTTAAGCAAATAAGAGAACATATTTAATTAACTTTATTTCTATCTGAAAAGATTTACATATAAATCTGTTTTATAGTCAAATAAATGAAAAATTTCCTTAAATATTACTTGCAGTTTATATCTGACTTTAAAACAATATTCTTTAATCTACAATCATGAAATTATACATTTTGTTCATTTTGTGTTTTAATGAAATGAGGATTTAAGATTTTCTCTGCAAAATTTTGTTGCAATATTACCTGTTTTTAAATTGATGAAAACATTGCATTGTTATCACTAAAGATTTATTTTTAATTCATATAAAAATTAATTTTATAATACTTTATTTTATTTAAAATACATATTTCTACATCCTTAATACCTTATTTCAAAAATTACTTCTAATTATTTAAAATTTATTTATTTTTCCAGTGAATGAGTTAATAAAGCATAATTAACATGACGGGAAAATAAGAAAAGACATTATAAATTTCAAAGTTTAAGCGTGAAACTTAAGAATATATATAAAATTTTGATTAAAAAAAAGTTTTATGCATTGCGGTAGCGTTTGTAGTGTAGAGTACATTACATGTAGATTTTATGCATTTGTAATTATGATTGTAGATTTACAGTGCATTTTCTTAAAATTAATTTTGAAAATTTTCACTTTTGTTTTCATTTAAATTATTCAAGGAAAAGCACAACATATATTTATATGTCTTTGGATAAAAATGATAAAATATTATGTGCATACACACAGACACACACACACACACATATATATATATATATATATATACACATATATATATATATATATATATATATATATATATATATATATATATATATATATATATATATATATATATATATATATATATATATATATATATATATATATAGATGCAATGACAAATTTTGTAAAATTTGTGATAATAATTCATAAATCAAATTACATAGTAATACAAGGAATTGATTATCATCAATTTAAGGAGATTGCTGTAAGTATTATCAAATAAAATACTTCTTTTTAAAAAAATCATTTTAAATACATTTTATTAATTAATTCTACAGTTAAATAAATTTAAATTACCGCAGAAATGCACTTCTAGCATCGTTTATCCTCAATTTTTTACTGTAATTCCATTGTGCAAAATTAATAATTCAATATTAGTTTTGTTCTAAATTCTTCCGTGCATAAATTTATGTATATTAAAATACACCGTTATTTAGTTTACTTAATTTTCTTGCATCATGTTTTTGCGTCACTTTTCATTTTCATTCGCAAATTCATTAAATATTTAACATTTCTTTCTTTCCTGAAGGAAAATTAAGAAATTAAACCTTGTTTGAAAGATTTTCAATATTCTATAGATGATTTAATAAATGTTATGAGATTATTACTATAGTTATTTTGTTTCATTACAGGAAAGTCAATGCAGTTAAATGTATCTATAGGCATACATAACTTTTTAATTTAGCTGTAGTTTATAAATTTAATTAAATTTGTATTGATTAAATATTCTTTAATATTAATATAAATGCATTTCTTGCTGACATATATATATATATATATATATATATATATATATATATATATATATATATATATATATATCTGTAATAAAGAAATTAATAACATAAATGGTGTAGATACTAAATACATTTTAATAATTTAACGATAATTATTTTATTTAGGAGGATTTTACTTTATTGTAAGTTAGTGTATTTGAAAAAAATATTAATTTTAAAAAGTACATTTCCTTATTTTTAAAGAGGGGAATATATTTTTGTCTATTTATCTTTTTACTAACGGAATAATCAGTATATATTAGTTTGGTAAGCATGGATTCGATTTGTATTTGTTTGTTTTATCTACTGATATTTTTACAGCAAATAAGGTTTAATTAATCTTGTTTTACTGTTTCAAGTGTTTCCAAAGTTTTTCAAGTGTTGTTTAACTTATAAAACCTTAGTGTCTTAGTTGGGAACTAAATCCAAGAATTTTTGTAATGAAGGCTAGATCATCTACCTTTTAAATCATTGGATCACCCAACATATATTGAGTAGAAAGAGGCTATTATAGAATATTCTAACATGTCTGGTATGAGTGTTGTATTCCTAATATATGAAATTTCAATAACGAAAAATAATTTTAATATTGTTGCGTTATTGCAATGAATTATTGCACTAAACATTACTAAACAGTTACATATAAGTGAATTTTATTGATACAAGGAACTTGGTTTGCACAAATGTTTCTAAACAAGAATCACAAATTTAAAATTTTCGTTAGATTGAAATTTACAAAACAATTTAATAATATTTTCTAAAGGTACAAAGGGAATTGAAAAATATTTATAATTAACTAAATTAACTGAATATAATTATAATTAACTAAATTCTCAAAAATTATACATTTCAATTGAATTGTCAAACTGGACAATTGTTAATGCGTTTAAATTATGAAATGATATTATACCAGTGTTTTACTAAGAAAAACACAGAATAAGAATTATATATTATAAAAGAAACGCATAGTACACGTTAAGGCCCTACTACACCTGATGATTCTCAGAATTCATTTTTGGAAATAAACTCCTAAATGTACATCTCATATTTTAAATGTAATTCAAAAATATATGCTTATAGACTTAAACAGGATACTTTGATTTAGAGAGAGCGCTTCATTTTTTAAACTGATTAGCATAAACAGAAACTTTCAAATGCTACTTTTATAAACTGAAGACGTATTTATTATGGTTATTGCAAATATGAGGAAAGAAATATGAAATGTTAATTTAAATTAAGATTAAAAGGAAATCCTTAAACTTTACAGAGATGAAGGAAATTTTCACAATCACTACGAAATTTCCTAAAAAAAATATTAGCTCCTTTAACGCGTGCTGCTGTATATAAGTACATTCAATCACACACACACAAAACTTAGCATATGACAATCGTGTTTAATTTAGAACAAATTTTTCAAGTTTGCCGACGACTTTAAAGAAAAGAAGAAATTATAATTCACACGTTAGGACGTCATACGCTTGATAGCGCTCTTGTTTGAAAAAAAAAAAAAACTTTTTATCGAAAGAAACCTTAAGCAAAACAAGTCTAACGTCATCCAGTTTGTATAACGTTTTCCACACACTTATTTCAACTTCTTATTTTAATAATTATTAATAAATATACTAAGATACTAGAATTTTTCTTTCAATCCATGCATACTATATTTAAAATTTTATTTGAAAATACTTTAGGTATACATCCGTAAGAAATCTGGTAAATATTTAAATTAATAATAATAGCTATGTAAATAAATTGCGAAAAAGAATAGAACTTTGCGAAGGAGACATCCTTGATATTGCAAAATTTAAAAAGAATTATCAAACAAAGGAACTGAAAATTTTTTTGTGAAATATCAAGTTTAGTTAATATATTCTGTTGTTCAGATAAAAATCATATTTCTTAAATACATATAAATGTGCTTTGTCGCAATAAATATTTGCTTTAACAATAATTGGCATTATCGATTTTAAAATATTAAGAAAATTTTTAACATTCATATATAAAATTGTAATTTGAAACTGAATACAATGAGTAAAATACATGCGTTTGTCAAACAAAGAATGAATAAAATATTTTTTGTTAGTTAACAGTCTACACAGAATATTAGTTTAATTATTCATCATGAAAATTTAAAAAAATTTCCTTTTCTATTAGTATTTTCAAATTGTTTTTTAAGATTTTTAGGTAAAATTGTGAAATTCGTAAATTCATAAGTAGTATAACTATTATCATCTTTTTATGCCATATTAATGAAAAAGGAGAAATCGTTTTCATAAATAAATATCAAATTATCATTATAATGAAATATTTAATGAAGTTTAAATCATATTGATAAATATCGAATAACTAAAATATAAATATATTACGATGCAAACTTTGTAGCCAAACCAGAATTGAAAAGACAAGAAAATTTTTCAGCCAATGAGAAAATTTATTTACAAATTTCATGAATCAATTAATTAAATGTGATATCTTTAGCTCATTGATAAGAGCTAAAATTTCTTACTATGTATACTGCAAAACCCCTTAATATGAACCATAGGATTTGATGTAGAATCCTTTGGTTTGATGATATATTTAACCCTTTGGTTTGATGATATATTTTGGCGATATAATTTAATTTCCGGTGAATCTTTATAGCACAGATTTTGCGTTAATACCATCTTGTTAGTCACATCTTGGCGTTAAAATTATTGCCATAAAACCAAGAAGTTCCCAAGTGTAAACTTCTTCGGAATAATAGTACAGTTTGCAAATGTTACTTCTACAGATATTTTAAAAGATATAATCACATAACGTGTCTCTTTTAGGGAAAGTTTTCATTCATCGGTTGCATGCATTGAAACATTACATAAGATCTTACTTGTTGTATGAACCATAATGCATTTTTGGACACATTTAGACCTTTATTTACAGAAAAATATATCCCAAACAATCTGTATTAAACTTTAAAGTACTTTAAATAATTTGAACTATTTTCTAATATTTGCGAAAATTTTAACCTTATTATCTCTATCTACATTACAAACATTTTATATCTATTTGGATTGTATCCATATTTATACCTATCTGTTTCACATACATATTTATGATTATCTCAATCATCTCAAATTTTATTCCAACTATGAAAAATTTTAAATTCATTAAAATAAACAAAAATATTTCCTAATTATACTTTATATTTTATGGGAGAAATTCTTTCTCGTATGTTATGTTCATGCATTTCTTAAATTCTATAATATAAAAATAATGTTTTTATAACTTTGTGTTTGAGAATTGCTTCTATTTTTTGAATAGGAATTTTACATATTTTGAATTTTCCATTCATACAATTTTGCTTATAATATTTTCATCCAATAATTATTGTTAACATTAAAAGCATAATTGCATATATATATATATATATATATATATATATATATATATATATATATATATATATATATATATATATATATATATATATATATATATATATATATATATATATATATATATATATATATATATATATATATATATATATATATATATATATATATATATATATATATATATATATATATATATATATATATATATATATATATATATGAAAATTCAATCAATATAGTTTAGATATTAAGTTCTTCACAAGTAAATCATTTGGTGTAATGCTATATGTTTTTTGTTTGTTTGTTAGATATCATTTTTAAAACGAAAAGTTCCCTTACAAACCATCAAGAATCCTTCTCATTCATTCATTTTACCAGGACATTTCCTGTTTCCCTTTGTAAGAAGTGTTTCCCTCCAAAAAAAATCAACCACACTTTAAAGCTACTTCTTTTATCGTTGTTAATTCATTAATTGAAAAAGTGTGGCCGTTTCGAAATCTAGTTTTGAAAAACCAAGGAAAAGGAATGATTTTGCAAAAACTATTCTTTTCAGTGAAAAAGAGATAGGAGTGGAAGAAGGGAGTTCAAATTCACCCCTTCAAACTTTTTATCTCTTATTTAGCAAATGAATCGTGGCGAAGAATTGAGAACAGTTTTAAAACTTTTGGGTCGATTAGGAAGCCTCTTGCTGATGCGTGTATTTTGTGTTTTATTCTGCTGTTTGCCCCTTTTTTTCTACCGACATCTTTAAGGCGTGTTTTTATCTTTTTTTCATGGCTAATGGCAGGTTTTTAATTTCTTTTCAGTTTGATCCGCCTTTTAAAGTTAATAGTTGAGATTGTGAACATTTTTTCCTCCTTCGTCTTACTGCTCTATTGATGAGGAAATAATATGAGAAAAAGATCCGGTTAACATATGTCGCTCTAAACATGATATTACGAATTTTCTACATTCCAGGGTTACTACTGCTCTTAAATTCGAGAAAATTCCTTGCAGTAAAAAGTAATATGTACTAGTTTTAATGTTACTTTGAGTGTGGGATTTATTTTACGACATTTTTTACTCACAAAATAAATTTATTATAAAAATTCTTTTCGGAATTTGGAGTTTATGAGAATATTTTAAGTAAGTATAAATATTCTTATAAAATATATTCAATTTTTAATTCTAATGCATTAAAAATTTGATTTTACTTTTGAAACGAATATGAATAATTTATAGATAATCAAATAATGAATAATATAATTTATTTTTGATTGTTAACATCATTATTTGCATACAAAATAATTTACTCTTATATCCATGAATATGCTTTTAAATAATGTATTAATTAATTTATATTTTAATTAATTGGTGATTCAAATATTGCGTTAAAATTTTATTCAAATATTTATAAAAAAATGATAAATTGAGATTGACATTTTTTCCCAGAGTGATTACTTATAGAATAAGATATTTAGAAAAAACTGATTAATAAATAGAAAATTGTTATGATGGTATTATTTTTAATTTACAAATAAATTTTTAAATGTATATATATTCTATTTCAAATGTATATATATTGTAAGTATAATAATTTTTCTTTTTATCATTTTCTTTAATCTGCCTTTTTCTGAAAAATCTCAAGTTGCTAAAAGCAACAATTAAATAAAATTATTTTATTTGAAAAATTCTTGTAATATTTATATGCAATATTCGTAACCAAATGATATTAAAAATTATTCGGATTCAATATGTCTTAACTTACTGTCGTAATATATATAATTCATTAATAGTTTAATAATAATAATTAATTAATCATTTAAATACTTCATCTTTTTAATATCAATACATTTAATCTATTGATAGAAATGAATGAAAGTGAAGTCACTGTCCAATAATTTTAATTAATATTAATTAATTAAATAATTATTGTTAGTATTTGTAGATATTATTAATCAAATATCTACAAATACTAACAATAATTATTAAAAATAATAGAGGAAAATTATTCAAATGAATTACAAACAAAATGAATTATCTAATATTTATGAAATTCAGTAATGCAATTTTCTAACAATTGCTGTTGCCTTGTACTAGCTAGGATGGCAATATGGGGTGCGCTGCTCCACTTCTCCAACTGAACCGTATTTTGGTGTGGAGTCCGACTTCCTCAGTACACATATGCCATTGGAACCCGTTTATAGGGTAGGCAACCATTCACAACCCACTTATACGTGGAAAGGACAAAGACAGGGTAGATAGAGAAAGGACCTATGCCCGAAACGGGATTCGAACCAAGGACCTCCCTATCCGCAGTCAGGCACACTCTCCCCTAGACAAGTTGGGTGGGTTCTAACAGCTTAAATAAGAAAATAAAATCGTAAGCAATTAGAGATTACAATCATTATGTGATAGATATTTTGTAAGTAATTAGAGATTACAATCATTATGTGATAGATATTTTGTAAGTAATTAGAGATTACAATCATTATGTGATAGATATTTTAAGAACACACAGATATATTTTTAAACTATAATTGTGTGTGATAACACTTTAAATTAAATTTTTCAGATTTAAAAAGTTATATAAGTAATTTCCAAACATTAGATATTAAAGTTTTAATGAAGTATGAAAAACTATATAAATGTAATATTTTAAAACACTATTATACATCTGAAATATCCTTCATAAATGAAAATATACGAATAAAATGTTTCATAAAAAAGCAAGGTTCCAAAAATTTTATATTAAATTCACATTTGTAGTGCATTAAAAATAAATTATTTCTAAATAAAAAATATTCATTTCTCATTTACCTTTATAATACAACCATAGCTATTCCATTACACTCTAAATATTAAGTTAATATGAATATAATTTTTTAAGTTAATCTTAAAGAACATATAGTTATAGTCATTCAAAAAATAATTTCCTACTGCATGTCATTAAAAAATTATTTAAATTATGTAAGTGCAGATAACATCACATAATATTTAACTTTTCAAGTGTAATTAAGAATAAAAGAAATTAATCACTAAATGTCATTATGCAATTGATAATTAATGAATCTCAAATCATTTCCTAAAAATTTAAATATTTTGTGCACTTGCAATGTCGATTTTAATTTATATATTTCATTTCTGTAGTATTTTCAATAAAACTCTTAAAAGCAGCTTTGAAAATATTTTCTCTTAACATTTTGCATAGCTGGCAAGAAAGTTTATTTTAGAATATTAATTTCTGGTATATAGATTTAAATCTATGTTATTGTGTTTCTAAGCCTTATATATGGTATCTATATAAGACATATGTAAATTAAGATTTATATTTTAGGTGAATCTTATATATGATTCACCTGAAAATCAAAGCTTATTTACATGTATTTATAATTATAATTTCAAATAATTCTTGTTTCCTTTTGTATAATATGCTTATTATTTAGTTGTTATCTGATGATATTTAATAGCATAAAATACTAGATAAAATTTCCCATCCGTCATTGCGGATGGGTTGGAAATAATCCAAATAACGAGTTCAATACGGAGATAATAAAAAGTTATATAAATAAATCATAAAAACAGTAACATAGTAGTAGTATTATATTCCTTATAACAACATTCAGCAATCGGCTGTGTTGTGTCTAACAATGGTGGCTTAACAAATAACCTCTTCATACTTATAAATGAGTCATCATGTCTGGAACCAAACAATAAAGTAGTAGCATTTTTTCAGCTCAACCTTGTGATTTTTTTAAAAATAAGTTATTATATTTCTCTTCCGTTACTTTAAGAAGATGAACTTTTTTCACGTTCTTTGTAGTCTACTTGTTGATTAGAAAATCATGAGGAATAGTTTTTTTATTTCTTTTTCGTATGTGGTGCTCATTATCTTATTAAATATTCTTACTTTGTTGCTGACATTATTATAAATTCTTTTTTTATTAAAATTAGTTAAACAATATTGAAACACTGAAATTTAAAATCCTAAAATGTTACATATTTTACAAATGCAATCGAAAAAATCCTGGAAAATTATAAATGCACACACATATTCATACAAATACATTAATAATAATTTATTCATTAAAAGTTTAAACATTTTGTTAAACACAATCAATGTAAAGTTTCTGTTATTTGAAATTTGTATCACGTTAAAAAATAAATTTAAAAGCATTCAGACTGTAGCAAATGGAATGGATTATTCTGCATTTCAAATTGGGAACTAGCTGATTGAAATACAAGTAAAATATATTTAAAACTGAAATAAATATTAACATTTAAATTAGTAATAAAAAATAATTTTCAGAAGCATGCAGACTAATGTACGCGGAATGGATTATTCTTCATTTCAAATTGAGAATCAGCCGATTAAAAAAATGTAAGTAAAATATATATTTACAACTGAAATAATTATAAACATTTAAATTAGCAATGGAAAAAATATTTTCAGAAGCATTCAGACTAATGTACATGGAATGGATTATTCCTCATTTCAAATTGAGAATTAGCAAATTAAAATATCAATAAAATATTTTTTAACTGAACTAATTCTAAATATTTAGATTAGCATAAATATTTTTAGTGAACTGAATAATACAATTTATATTCTTGAATTCATAATGAAGTTATATATATATATATATATATATATATATATATATATATATATATATATATATATATATATATATATATATATATATATATATATATATATATATATATATATATACACAGTATGTCCACTAAAGTCCCTTGCCACCCTCTTAACTTCGGAACGGCTGGTGCTATATTCATAAAAGTGATATCTAGATATAGTAAAGTAGAAATGCGCTACTGAATGAAACCACCTACCGCGCTACCTGGTGGAAAACTATGGAGTTAGCATTCGCATCTCGAAAACGGAACGAGATAGGTAAATAAAGTGATTTACAAAGTTGTAGAGCATCCTCGATTTATTACGAAAAGATATCTTGCAGGCATTAATGTAAAGAATACAACATTTAAACGCGCATTTGTTGTTTCGTGCTGTGACGTGGCACATCGTACGTGTGCATATTTGAAAAAACAAAAAATCTTTTTCGTGATAACATTTTTCACTTTTATTTCAAAATGGGAAGAACAGAAGTAGTAAAAATAACAATAATTTGTATGCAGTATGCAAATAAGTAAGAAACGTCACGCCTATTCACCTGAGACAGCTATAAGAGAGACATCTTCTTGAGGCTGTAGTATGTTGATGCTCATGGTCATGGCTGAGTA
This sequence comes from Latrodectus hesperus, assembly GCA_037975125.1. Taxonomy (NCBI): domain Eukaryota; kingdom Metazoa; phylum Arthropoda; class Arachnida; order Araneae; family Theridiidae; genus Latrodectus; species Latrodectus hesperus. The sequence continues at coordinate 16,065,703 of CM075856.1, read as the reverse complement.
TTGTGCGATGGTTTTACTGTATGGTGAATGTCGACGCAAGGCACAATCAGCAGCAAGGTTGTACCACCAACGTTTCCCTGCAGATCCCCCCGCATCCTTCTTATCAAATCATCCTAAGTGTTGTAAAAAGTAGACAGGTTGCCTTACTAGTCGACCTTGATCTGGCAGACCAGCTAAGGTAGGACGGCAAGCTCAACCGGATGAGGTATTAGCATATGCCCTCGCATATCCGAAATCAGATAAGAATAAGAGATATCAGTCAACACTGTGGTGTCTCCAAAAGTCAAGTTTAGAAAATCCTAATTGAATCAGGTGCTCATCCATACCGACCAACGCCTAAACAGGTTTTACTGGACGATGATGCCAAAGGACGCTATGCATGGTGCACGATATTTACAATTGCTACAAAAAGTAATACTAGATTTTGTGGAGAACATGCCGTTGTTTAATCTTAAGAGTCTATGGTTTCAAAATGAGGGCGCGCCTGCTCACAAGACATCTCTAATGAAATAGTACCTCGTCAAGGAATTAGGCAACCAAATAATAGGGTATGGTGGTTTCGAAGAGTGACCTCCACGTTCTTCTAATCTTACACCACTGGACTTTTTCCTACGAGGATACTTGAAACAGCAGGTGTATGCGACCCCTCCACAAAAATTGCAGGACCTTAAACGACGCATTTCATTCGCGTGTACCAATGAGTCACACTGTATGCTCCAACGTGTGCAACATGATCTTCAAGTGCAGATCCAAATGTGCATTGCAGCTAACGATGAGAAGTTTGACCATCTTAAATAATGTATATTGTTATGACTATTTGTTTTTTTTTCTTAGATCATTTTGTCATGTCAAAGCACGAAACAGCAAATGCGCGTTTTAACCTTTGTATTCTTCACATTAATGCCTACAAGGTATCTTTTCCTACTAAATTGAGTATACTCTACAATTTTGTAAATCGTTTCTTTGTAAATCCATGTAAATCTTTCACAGTATGTGTATAACACCCCTAACAAGTGATTAGATTGTACTTTTGGACAAGTAATTAATGAAAACTGCTCGATTGCTGAATTAATAAGGTGTATTTATAAAATATGAATAACTCTATCCACATACTGAAAGCAAAATTAACACAATCTTTGATTCACATATCAAATGAATATACTTATGGTACTTACAATTAATTACAAAATGAAATTACTTCCAGGTAAAAATAGAAAGCAGTTCCCTAGAAATGTAATATTTCTAATGACAGTGTGCATTTTGAAAAAAAAATGCACCTCAATATGGTACCGCAAAGCGATAAATGTGGATCCATTGAAAGACAAAACTTATGATCCCTTCTGTGAAGTTGGTGGAAGTTGAACCAAAACATATCATTGCATATATCCTTTCCAACCCTCAATAAAGTGCAAGAAAAATTTTCATCGAGTACATCATTTAAAAAAACATGTTAAATGAAAAAAGCAGCAAATAAATGAGTAGATAACACTTCATATATTAATTAAAACATTGCTTGAGGATTAGCGTATACTTACTTCTATTTCTTCAAGTTAAAGACTCAACCAGTTTTTTGTCGTGTTTAATTGTTCCAACCACATGTTAGTCTCGATAAGACCGAATATCTAGTGCTAGGCATTTAAAATTTTTCTTTTCATCTTCAGTATGATTGTCGAGTCTAATCGTCACTGCATCACCCCACACTCACGCAAAAAGTATTCACTTTAAAAAGTAGATATCTTCTTTTGGAAATGCCATAAAAATATGTTAAGTGAATCATCTCCGACCATACTATGGATAGTGTATGAGTTGTGGCTAATCCTTCCTGGTTGACAGTTACATTAAACCAGGTCTATGAGGCCGAACGCCTTCATAGAACAGAGCACTGACTGAAGGCTTAAAAATAGCTGGCCATTATTTAAACCGATGTAGGCCAAAATGTGGGCAGGAACAACTTGAGACGCATTGCATTTTGGACATTGGGGATAAACTTCGTGGCCCGTCAAATGACGTTGCACAGGACTGTGCCCACTACGAAATCTCGGGAGAATTGTCTGGTTGTGCCTGTTGCCAACCCCAATCAAAAAAAGTACTGGTTGATTTTCCACTTACCATTTATGCACGGGTGTTCTCCTCTAAGAATAACAGATATCTTGCAATATATTTTGAGGCAAAGTTAAACTTCAGCCTTGGGTGCCTCTATTCTTTACCTCTTGAAACTGCATTTTAAGGCCTTTTATGATGACTCATCGATTTGAAAATAATGTATAATGGATGCATATCTAGTACAAAATCTAAAACGTATTCACGAAAAAATATAAATCTATTCTGAGTCTCAATAAGAGAAAATCAAATACATATGTTTATTATAGTGATATTCCTTTACCCTTTTATTGCACTTTTCATGATGTAACACACATTGTAGTTTTCTTTTCTTTTCTCACAGTTTATGTAACTTAAGTCATTGGTACTTTGCAGTTTTATCTAAAAGTGCAATTTACTGTTATCATTTATAACATTCAGTTTTCGAGTTAAGAATATGCACATTTTATACGTAAGAAAAAATAATGAAACTGAACCTTTTACACTAATAATTCCTCATTTGAAATCACACAAAGTTTCACTAAAAGAAAAATAAATACGGAAAGGAAAAATTTAGTTATTATCAAAAAAAAGATAAATTGTAATTTGGTGTGACAACATATTAAATTACAGTAAATGTGAATTTGGAAAAGAAACATCTTAAGTTTTAGAGCCTATTACAACATTAGTCGTAACAGGACAATTATATTGTTTTTTTTTATAAATTATATGAAACTTTTGTGATATTAACATGGTTCTGCATTGTAAGACATCTATCTGTTATGGGATTTTTAATTCCAGTTTATAATAAGTGTTTGATAATAATCATTAGTAACATATTTTTAAAATTATTTAAAAAGTCTCAGTAAAATGCACATACACATCTCCAATTCCTTAATTACTGTGATTTCAACATTGGTCGTGGTAATTCTCTAAATATTTGAAAAGACATACATCAATATAATTCTATTCATGTGTAATTTAAATGTAAACGATTAATCGGAACACAATTTTTCTAAATGTTAATGATAAGTCATTATACACTGGTTAATTTGCGAGCTATCAAATACTAAGTTATAATGAATGAAAAATGCTGTAAAATAATTTATTTGGTTGATAATAACGAAATGAATTATAAGTAAGTCAAAATTTTTATTAATTACTGTATACAAAACATATATATTTGTATTAACCATACATTTAGAATGTATTTAAGTTCTACTAATATAACAATGATGCATGAAAAATAGGTACAATTTTTATTTAAAATACAACGTAATGATGAAATTTATGTTAATTTTTTTTTAAATTAAACCCCTTAATTTTTTTCTATCTTAAGTAAATCAGTAAATGTATATTTTTAAAGTAGTTTCTAACTATGCAAGATGATAAATATTTGAAATTCAATTTAATTTGACGAAACTAAATTGCATTTTTTTCATTATGATTTATCAAATATTATTTATTTTTAAATTTGTTTATTTCTTTTTATAAATTTTAATTTCTGCAAGAAGAACAGTTCCTAATGGAAAAGTGTTTAAAAAAATGAGAGATTTTTACTACAATTGCTTACAAATTTATTCATTTTTAAATGTATTCATTTGTAAAGATAGAGGTATGATATTTGCGAAGAAGACAGTTTCCTTTGTTAATTTAAATTGATGATTTATTTTAAATTAAATACAGACATTTTATTCTATATATATATATATATATATATATATATATATATATATATATATATATATATATATATATATATATATATATATATATATATATATATATATATATATATATATATATATATAATATATATATATATATATATATATATATATATATATATATATATATATATATATATATATATATATATATATATATATATATATATATATATATATATATATATATATATATATATATATATATATATATAGACTAATTAGCACTTTCTTCTTAATACTCTTGAGTTCTACAGAAAATAAAATTTCTCTTAGATAGATTTTTAAACATAGATAGTCATTAAAATTTAAACCAAATTGAGTTTCTCGCTTGCTTTTCATTCATTATGAAAGTTCAAAACTTTAGTCAATTTAAGAGGATTTCGAAATCAATCCTGTCATTTGTTCACATACATTGCGGTAACATTAATTTACTTTTTCAATTTAATAGGACTTTAAAATTAATCTATATATTTGTGCGTATGTATTCCCTTATGCGAATAAATATTCTTTCTTGCAATTGTATTCGCTACAACTTTATTCAAAATGTTAATTTAAGATAATTAAAAATATAAAACAAAAGGAATAATTAAAACTAAAACAACTAGAGATAATTTAATATATAAAACTTAATAAAATATTAAGTTTTATATACAAAGTAATACATTTACATTAGTAATACAATGAAAAATTTTAAAGTAATACATTAAAATTTTCATCAAATTGCTAAGATAATTTAGATAACAGTGTCAACCTAAGGCGCACTTAAGTTTATGAAATTAAGAAACCAGTTTTAAGTTTAATTAGAAGAAACCATATTATATTTCCCATTTTTAACTCTCTTTAAATTACCTTGCCTACGAAATATATTCATTTATTCAATTAAAATACACACACGGTAATTAAAGCACTTACATCGTAAATATTACTTCCTTCGTTTTTACTGATTCAGTCATACTGAGGGAAAATTTACCACGATATTTATATAATGACATTCAAACTGGAATTTCCAAGGAAGATTCCTTAACACTTATGATTATATATCGACTTGTACTTTCGTAATTGAAGTTATAAATAACCGCCATATTGTTAATGGGGTGCGTGCGTAAATGAAATTATTTCTCCTTCACGGGTTCACGAAATCAATACTAAGTTCGTTTTCCCATACGAAACATACATTATCATCTGGAAACTGTTAGACATTTCGATGGCTCGTGTGGGATACAAGAATATAAATGGATGAGTTATGTTATGAATATTATTCAATCTCTTAGACCATAAATTATGGAATGTTTTATTAATTTCTGAAAGTATTTAGTATTTAAAGGTCTATCTGACAGATTGTTGCTTGCAATGCGGTTCAATTAATAACAGAATAAGAATTACTCGGAAGTATTTAATAGTTAACGTTATTCGTTCATATAATAGAAAGAAAGTTTGTTGATACATCATAAAAATAAGCCCAAAAGTAAGCAGAAAATGTGTGACTGAAATTTTATTTTATTATCTATAATAAATAAAATAATTAATATAGAAATCCAAATTTATGGGACAACCATGAAAAACAAAAATATTTCATTTACAACTAAGCAATCGCTTGTAATGCAAAGTTTTGGTCAGTTTGGTGTGCTTAACTACTTTAAAATAAATTACTTAAAACTGAAATCATATGGCTGAAATAAATTTTAAATAGTAATTTTAATATTATACTAAAAATATGAATTACACAAAAAGTTAAATTAAGTGTATTCACAACAACTATGAATTTTGAAGAATAAAGGTTTCAATACATTTATAAAACAGAAGACTATTGAAGAAAGTCGAAAACTTTAAGACAATTAAATTTCAGTGACTCTTTCAAACAGTAGTTAATATTAAATTTTCTTTATAAATAAGCATTAATTTTAACTAAGAGAAATGCATTTTTGGTATTTAAAATTACTAAAATTTAATTCAAATACTTAAGACTATTAAATTTCAAATATTTAAAACAAAAATAATTTTTAAAAACTAAATAATTTATAGTATAATTTAATGTCTTGTTATTATTAAGGCGGTGTAATAAAATAAGAGGAAAAATGCGGCAATCATTCAAATGAGTAATTTATAATTTATAAATAAAAAAATGTAAGATTGTGATAGCATTTAGAGATTTATCGTATATAAATTATATTCAAGAAATAATTCCATTCTATTCCTATCTGCCGGAGGTATTAGCGGTATCCATTAATTCATTTACTTACGTATCACACATTTAATGAATAAAAATGTTTGCATATTTTTAAATACTTTCTTTTTTAGAAAACGCATCTACGCTGAAGAAATAGTAATCTAAGTAGTATTGTATTATAGAAAATTTTACAAGCACACACTACTATAAGCAGTTTTCACAGTGACGTTTCTGTATTTTAAGATTTAAACTTTGAAATTACTTTTTTGTTTCTGAAAAAAACTTTTATAAATGTTTCATCGAAATATTATTATAATGTATATAATTGATATTAATTTGATATTGTTATTAATGTGAATGTTATTTACAAACATTTGTATAGGGTATTATTTTTTATTAGAAAGTGAATGATTTCATTAGCGCCTCACTGTTATACAGAAACTGTTAGGTTGAACTTGTTTCTCTTATTTCAAAATATTTTAGTTAAATTTCATAATTGTATCAAAATTATTTCATGATTTCCAAGGGAAACACATTGAAAGTAAGCACAAACTGTTTTTGGAGTGCATTTAAAACCAAGTTATCTTCCAATAAATAAATTTATTTCTAAAATTATATAGTATAAATTGTTAGTAATAAATATTTATTTACCTAAGAAATTATTTATTTAAACTAACATTTTATCTATTAGAAAAATCAACATTTTTTTTCAGAAATGTCATGAAACTATTATGTTCTTTTTCAGGACACATTTGTAAGATTATATATGCATTAATTCATATATGTTTTACATATTATATGTTTTACATGTTTTACATAAATTTTAAAAAAACTTCTAATTTATTAAAAAGACATTAATTATAAAGTTCTTTGTAAACAGTGATGTATTATTCCTGTCAAAGTATTTCTGAGTTGAAACTGATGGATTATAATTTAATTGTATTAATTAGATATTCTGCTGCATGGAAATTCAATTTTTCTTATTGATTTATTTCTTTAATTGCTTGATGGTCTAAAATTCCTGTTTTTGTAATGTGTAAGTTCGTTCTGCACAAAATTTGATTTCATATATTGGACATGCAGTTTTATCTATACATTTAAAATAAAAATGATAAAATTGTTCCCTTATATTAGGTTCATTAAGTTTAATATTTCTGTCCAAACAAAACGCTCATTTATGCATATTTATAAAAAGATTTCATTTATATACATGTCCAGCAGCTACTGTAATAGTATCTTGAATTTATTCCACATCCTTTATCATTGTTTAGTTATAAATGTTTGCAAAGGAGAAAAGTTTTAAAAATATACACAAGTTTAAAAATAAATAATTAAATTATTATACTTATATACATCTGAAATATTTCAACATTGCGTGCATACATGATTATTAAATAAGATGCTAAAGTTTCAGTAAAATGAAACAGAAATTTATCTAGAGTTGTTCGTTAAGATAATATATTTTAAGTCATTAGTTATTATTAATGAATATAGATGGCGCAGTAATTGTAGTAACGAATATTTTTATGAAACTGATTCTGGGAAGGTTTTGATTCCAAATGAGAAATATTTTGCATTTTTGAAATTTGTTTATGTTACTCTGAATATGATTTACTAAATATAGAAAATTAATATTAAACTGTACTTACTGTAAAAAAGCAATTTTTAATATAATTTATTACATATGAAAATTATGGTTTTACTTTTCAGGGAAAAATATTTAAATACTGAGACGAGTATGATTTTTCAAAATAATAATAAATTGATGAGGATCTTTATTTTAATATATATTCATTTCAAACAAATGAAATTTGTTCAAAATAGAATTAAAATAATTTGAATTTTATGAAATATTTTTTATTGATTTCCATACGAAATTATGCGCATGTCATTACTGTAAAATTTTTATTAAAATAAATTCTTATAATTTATTATGACTCAATTTTATGAAATTCATAAAAAAATTTACTAAGGTAAGTAATAAAATTACATAACATGTATTATATATTACATTATTACATTTCATGTTAAAAGTTTTTTTTATTTATTTATTTTTTATTTTTGTAGATTCATTGAAAATATTTGTCTAAAATATTTCTACAATCGCAAGTATGTTTTATTCAAATCTTGAGTTTAAATTGTATACTATGTATCAGTAGACTACACACACGCACACACAGCAATTTTAATAAGATATTTCTCAAATTTATTAGAGCTATTTTTGCATTATCAAAAAAAAATACAGTTTGACATATATATTTAAAAAAAATATTTGTACTTCAAATGATAACCCAATGTATTCTGAGCCGCAAAAAACAAATATTTATAAAATTAGGAACGTTAGAGGAAAAAACATTTTCAAAAACTAATAATTCAGTTTGTAAAAAATGTTAAAGGAATATTCAAATTGTGAATCATAAAAATACATTTGTAACTATAAGAAGGTTATCACTCAGTATTTAGAGGTGCTGAGTTATTTACTTTAACTTAAGAAATTTCGGTAAAACAGTAATATTTAGAAAAATCAGTTTTTCTTAGAGTAATTCATTTTAAAAATTAATTGAAAATATAAAGCATATATATGAAGGAATTCAATTACTAAATTATACAACCAATTAACATTTTAATTAAAGTATATGAATCAATATTCACATTTATATACAATTATTACTATAACGCTTTGTTTTTAAACCAGTCTAGTTAAAATCTACATATTTAACTGCCTGTCATTGATCGATTGTTCTTAAAAAAGGTACGTTGGCTAAAGTCATGATGCCATATATCAAACGCAGCAAGACATGCTCGGCGAAATAAGATAGTGATCAGAAAGACAAGCTCAATGAAAGAGATCGACTAGTATTGATGTGTATTGTAATGCCTGAAAATTGAACAACTGCTGCAAAAAAGCAGCAAAACTCAGTCAGTATCTTAATTTCTATAGCCATTGATTAGAACTTCAAGGCCATATGAAACTCTAAATAAAACAACAATTCGCAAACCACTTGTCATATTTAATGCCAGACGTTTTCAACAGTGGTATCTTAATCACAAAACCTAATCAATTGAAAATAAAATAAATGAGAAAATAATACTATTTAACGATAAATATGCTCTTCATATTTTTCACTACATAAGGGCTAGTACACATTTGAAGAGCACCTGCACAAGCGTAAGATCATGATGGCCATCTTCCAGTTACTAAGCATGGAAGTAAATTTGTTATGATATTGAAAGCCATGTGGTAATTTTCTGCTTGATTAAACGTAACCCTGAAATGACAGATATACACAGGTAAAATTCATGGGGAGAGGTAGAGAGAAATTTTAACTGACCAGGTCTATCCTATGATGCAAACTTTGTTCTCTGCATCTATCCATGAAGAGGAACTTGCTCAATCATGGTTTGATGAACATTATGTGAAATTAAGTATCTACTTTAGCCTGCACAAACCCCTGACTTTAAAAATAATTTAACCGTTATGGCCAATTTAGAGCATTCAATATAAAATCGATGATTTCTACTGGCAAATTTCTCTCAGATTTTTCACAATATCTTGAAGATTACTAAAATATTCCTTCAAACATTAGCATTTATATGAATCGGTAGTGATACGAATATAAGCTGTGTATCATGATAAAATTAGTCTTACATCCTTACTTACAAAGGATATGTGTACATGAGAGTGTGTGTGTACGTGTTTGTAAGTATGTATATTTTTTATTTATATCACTATTGCATAAATTTATATTTAGAGTATGTGTATACATTACCTTTCTTATTTTCCTTCTTGTTAAGAAGGAAAATGTACTTGATAAACAGTTTTAAGAGCTTATTAAGCTTTAGACTGAATGCTTATCTACTAATGATGAACACATTTAAAAGATTAATTTTCAGAAAGTAAAAGTAGCAAAATTTCTCAGGCTTTAAAATTAACAAATATTAAATAGACCCATTAATTGACCCATTTTCTTTAACTTCTCACTTTCAAAAATATTTATCGAGTTTTTAATTTTTAATTTAATTAATATTAACTTTAATTAGTTAATATTCATTTCTTTGTTTTCATTAAAATATATTTCATTTTTAAGGAATTCTTTATATTTTAGGACTATTCTTAAAGATCTGAAAAATATCTATTTTCAATTACAAATTCCCTTAATTTTGAAAATTAAATACTTCATGTGTAAAAAGTATTTGATATCAAATACGGCAACTAGACAACAAAAGCTAATTTCAACACAAAATAGAGAAAACAACTGAAAAATTACAAATAAATGATGAAACAGAGTACTTAATATTAAAAGGGAGAACATAATATTTTAGCGGCTCACTTCTTCTCTGCTACTTGTATTTGTTATTGTTATCATTTAATTGCAATTAAGTACCTGTTGCCATTATATCTGATAAAATATTTCTGTCATATAATCCCCTTATGATTTTAGGTTAATTTGTTCAGAATGAAGTAATTATTTTTCAAATAGCAAACAATCATTAAAAAGACGTCTGTAGTTTCATTCTTTCAAATACTACACTTTGTGGCTGCAAAATATGGAGTGATTCTCTCACAAATTATGGGTAGCACCACTGTCTGTGAACACAGTACCAGAAACACCTCGATTACTAATTGGAACACAGCATGTCGTGTGGTAAGTAAACGGAATTGGAGTTGTACAGTGCTAAAGTTAAAAGTTTTTGAAGGTTTTACGAGACTGTAATCTGTAATTTTAGTGTTGATGGAATCAAATTTTCTATATACAAAACATTTTAAGAAGGTCTATTTTCACGTTTTACTGATCAAAACACTTCATATAATTTCTTTAAACATCACTTGATGGAATTTGCACTCAAGTTCTTGATGTATTATTCGCTTTGGTAAAACAGTTCAGTCTCACACAGGGTTGATTTCTATAAACACAGCTTCTTTAAACATTCAATTTCTGTATTAATTTAGATAAAATCTATTTTTCAACAAGCACCCTCAAAATGTTCCTTCAGGCTTTTAATCTATAACATAAGTCGAAACTTTTGAGAGATTATAAGTCTGCAATATTAACTTTAACTTACACAGTTATTTAGACTTTTAGAATCACTTTCTATTTACAACCACCATTTATTGACACTTTCAGATAATTGAAAAAATCAAAAGCAAAATTTTTCCATAAAGTTCCAAGCTGTCTCTTGTGAATGCTGGGTTTGATTCGAAATGATTCAGCATTTAATTTAAGTCATTTTGGAGTAGAAATTTCTTATATGTGAATAATCGTCTCATTTATCTTTCTTTCACTTCTCTTAAAATAATTTGCACAATGGCTAAGGTAGAAGAAATGGAAAATGTTTGCTGTAATACAGGGTGATCTTTTTTAAAGTGACAGTGTTCGGAGTGTCCTGTAGCGCGATCTAACTGTCGAAATGACACCAAACTTGGTATTTAGACTAATTTAAACAAGAAGAAAGGACTCCGTAAAAAAACAATAGTTCCAAAAGTTTCCGATAGGGCATTTTGTGGCGCTATTGTATTTTACAATAACGAGAATAAGCATGAAACACAAGTATCAAAGCAAAATGCATATGTTGTTCAATGACAGTGCCAGTAATGGGGGCTATAAAAGCAAATAGTAAACAGCTCCGACATCTAATCTCAGCTGAAGTAAACGAGCTCCAGTGGCAATGCCTCTCACGTTACCGGAACGTGCGTTTATGCTGGTGGAGTATCAAATTTGTCTATTCTTAAGGACAACATAACAAAGACAGTGCGGAATATTCCTCTTGATATGATACGTACGGCTGTGGAGAACGTTGTGCACAGAATGCATTGTGTTATTCCTGAGAACGGTGCTCACATGGGATATAGTCTCACCTTCCTCACCGGGGAAGTTAATGTCGTAAATAAACATTAATAATTTTACCGTACGATTGTATATGTTAGTAATTTTCTTTTCTCACATTTTACACATTGTAAAGGGCCACAAATTGCCCTAGCGGCGAGTTTTGGAACTAAAAGTTTTTTTTACTGTGTCCATTTTGTTTTGATTAGTCTAAATACCAAGTTTGGTGCCATTTTGGCAATTAGATCATGCTACAGGGCGTTCCAAGCACTGTCACTTTAAAAAAGTTCACCCTGTACATTTCTTTTTTGACATTATCTTTCGAAAATTCGCAATATGGATGTACTGATAGAATATTCATTAAATTACTTGATTTTGTATATGAACTATTAGATCCAGTAACATATTTTAATTTTAAGTGTTGTAAGTCGAATACCACTTCATGTTAATTTCTTTTTTTTTTACCATTTTTGTTTACATATGATTTTTTTTTCATTCGTTCGTTTTGATATCAAATTTCAATAAACGTCTTGTAAAAAGATTCCTCATAAGTGTTTCAGAGTCGACAACAAGGTTGATTCAATAGCTTCAAAACTTGATTCAATAGCTAAAAATTAAAATCATTGCTCTCTTTGCCGAGAAAAATCATGGATCTATGAGAAGTTAAAGAGGAGGGAAGTTATGAAGTTGAATTAAGTATAGCGCTGTACACTTTTGATTTTACTAACAATAATTAAGCTTATATTTGAATTTTTAGATTAATTTTAATTATTAACATTTGAGTAAAATTCATATTTCTCCAGTAAATACGTTTATAAATGTAAACAATGTTACTGTTTGTTACCATTTAAAACTCTTGATAGAAACGTAAACGTTCAAAATTTCAGATCTTAACTTTAAAAATGTATCGTAAAATGATTTTCTAATTTTAATGAGATTAATTATACATAGTAATACTCCTCAAATATTTATTTAGCAGTTATCAAAATTTAAACATACTTATCATATTGTTATTTAATATTAATTCTTTAACTGTAGCCGTAACAAAACATCAAATAAAATATAACAAGAATACATACGATACTTAAAGACACACTTTTGACTGTACAATTATATTACACATTTAAAACTATCAAACTTCTATTTATAATTAAAAGATAAAATGACACACTATGTTATGACAAATATTTGTAACTTATTAAATATTAAGAAAATAATGCTTTGCTTCTAATATTGTATTCATCAAAAATTTCACTCCACAATAACTCTGTTTTATATACTTAAATATTATTAAATTTACTCAAAATTAGTGTTTTCTTTTCAAGAAAATCCTTCAATAAAATAAAATAACATTAATGTTTTTCAGGTAAACTATAAAATCGTATCAAGATAAATGCTCAAACCATTCACAGGAAATAAAACATAAATATTTTTTGCACAAATGCTTAACGAGTTATCAAAACCAGATTCCAGTCTTCAGATCTTAATGAAAAAAGCGAAACAAATAAATTCAAACCAATACAGAGTGAATTTATTTAACACATTTTATTATCTAACTAAGTAATTAATTTACTGATAAAATAATTGCTTAATTGAGATTCACAGTGAGAAATCACAAATTCACTGAATTAAATCTCAAATTTACCAAAATTTAACTTATTTTTAATTTGAGAAAACTTATTTCTCTTTTTATTGATACTTTCATACAGAACATGGAACTTATTCCAATAAAGAATTTATATTTGCCATAAGAAGGATTTTATAACAAAAAATAATATATTTATGGGAATTGTACATTTATATTCAAGGAATTTTTAAAAAAAATATATAGTCATTTTTTTTATTCTTTGCAAGTTGCTTCATCATTACATGTATGCTACTAGCACACCAGAGTTCAAAATTCAACATTTCGTTTTTCCAGTTACCTGGACTAGCAGCTCTGAAAAGGAATTTGAGAAGATCTCCAACAAAATTTACATTGAAAGTATATATATATATATATATATATATATATATATATATATATATATATATATATATATATATATATATATATATATATATATATATATATATATATATATATATATATATATATACATGTATATACTGTCAATGTAAATTTTGTTGGAGATCTTCTCAAATTCCTTAATTAATTATATATATATATATATATATATATATATATATATATATATATATATATATATATATATATATATATATATATATATATATATATATATATATATATATATATATATACACATAAAGACTTGTTATAGCCAAACCAAAATTTTGTTTACCGTTCTTGGAATAGATAAAATACCAGCTAGGTCTAAAAACAATTTATTAAAATAGTGAAAAGAACACCTAATAATTTATGAAAAATGACAAAACATAAAACTTAACATTAAAATGGAAATCATGTTTTATAAGCTCACATCATGACTACTGAAAATCAACGAATTCTTGTTATTTTAGTGATTAGATAACTGAATACCTAATATGACAAAACAGTAATAAAACAGTTATATAAAATTTGATAAAATAGTTATTTTAAAAAATAATATTTTGGAAATTTTAGTAAAATAATGATATATAATGATACAATCCAGTCATCTGCAATGGTTTTCGGTATATCCCTATTCTATATGAATTGGCCATACTTGAAATAAAGTGACAAATTGTACCCATTTTAATAAAGTTGATAATATTGAGCTAGCAGACAAAGACAACTGTCCCAGTTGGTATAAAAGTAAGACATTTAATACCTCTTCCTCTCTCGTATCAAGGCCTACTTTACAGAACATTGTTAATACATTTTAGTAGTAATTAAATGAGCTGTTTCCAATCGAACAGTTATCTCCCTGCAACAATTGATTATATTTTTCTAGATTAAGTTCATCTTATTTCATTATAGCTTATTTGTTTTCATTTGATAAAACCTCAAATAAACCCACGTTCATCTAATCAATAACTCCCTGTTGACTCATTCCTTATATATGGGTCAATTAAATAAACAAATAAGCGTAATATTCATTGTAGCAAGAAAAGAAATAGTAAAAAAAAAAAGAAACTGTTGAACCGAGATTGGTTTTATAGCAAACGCATAACACAATAATTTATTTTTATGAAAATAATTTAATGCGCATTTGTTTGTTCACTGCAATGTATTCAATTTTGTATTACAATTTTATATACATTTTATACAATTTTGTATACTATTAGAGACAAATTTTATATAAATAGTATATAATAGTGTTGCTGTATCATTTCTTCATCTGAAATTATGTAAAGTTTATCGCTTTTTGTGCAATTTAAGATGGATTATACTTACTATTGAAAAGTAAAAAATATGTTCTTTTATCGAAGAGCATATTTATTTTTTCATGACTTGAAAATCATTAATACAAATATTTAAAGTATTGAAGTAGTGGATAAATTCTTGTATTTAAACTGACTTAAAATATTCCAATGTGTTCCAGATTGCTTACTTCTTTGTCAAATGAAATGACTAACTTATGATTTTGAGCAATTTCCACTTAACGACGTTCATATTTGAACTATCGTTCTCTCTCCCACATTGAATCATACAAGTGGAATTGACAAACGTTTGAGGTAAGGAATCCCTGAATGCAGGATTGATTTCCGTTACATTTTCCTTTTCCATACGTCTATTTGGGCAACACTTCTTGCCTTTAATTGCTCTGGATAAATTCTTGAAAAGTATAAAACGTGAACACTACTTTCGGGTTAAGATCGTTTAACTCTTACTTTAAACTATTCAACTTCTCCAGGCAATTCCATATGTTTCCTAGTCATATTTAAGCAATCAAAACAAAATTAAATGACAGATCATGACAATATTATATACATCTTTTACTAATTAAAATGCACTAACTTTTTTTCTTGTAGAAAAATATAATTTTCTTAAAAAAACAGACAATTTGTTTTTTAAATCTACTAAATTAATATTAATTCCAATATCATAAATTTCTGGTGACATTTTTTCAAGAAAGTTTATGATTCGGAAAGTAGACTGTGGAATTATGACTGTTAGAACTACATATTTTTTATCTTTCCATCCTTAACATTTCATTCAAATATTTATAAATAGGCTTCAGTAAACCAATGTGAGCCGTGATAGCATCATGGTTAGGGCATCGGCATTCCTTCCCAAAGGACTGAGTTAGATTCCCAATACCACCAAATACCCACCGAGTACATGCGATATACGTACACATTAAATCTGCAAAATCGAAAGCCCTGAGTTTGGTAATTGAGCAGTTATCATGGGGGAAATGGTCTGAGAAAATTTCTTTCCCCTTCAGATCAAAATCAACATCAAAGTCAAAATTCAGGGAATGGATCCTCTGGTGGTGTCATCTAGTGGAGGAGTCTTAAAGCAAAGACCTAACTTCATCTTCACTGTACTCTGAGAACGAAAGATGTACTTTTCTGACTTAATTTTGTAGCCGTCGGTTAACAATGCTTGGCTTGCCCAAGTGTCATAAGTAACAACAACTTAACCAATGTATTAACAGCATAGTAGAATGACCTTTTTTACACGTTTTATGTTACTGTTATTTGAAAATATGCTAAAATGCAAGAAACTAAATTTCTCATTTAATCATTAAAACCCTTTTCTATATTCCAATTTTTCGATGAAATGATTGACTATAACAAATAAAGGATTTTTGCATAAGTCGTTTCAAATATTCAGGAAGACAAATTTAAGACAAAATAGCTTAAATTGAGAAATTTGAAAACGTAAAAATTTATATCAATATTTATATGATATTGTTTTTGTAAAATATGATAGAAAAGTCACGGTTTTCACTAAAATTTAAAAAAAGTAAAAATGTAAATTATTGACTGTAGATTATATTTAAAATTTGCAACAAGGATTACAATATAACTCTACATTCTTAAGTCACTATCCTAAATCTAATATAATAAAAGTAATAATATTAAATTTAGTATCATGATAACTTACTTTACTCCCAAAATAAACAGAGTAAAATACACATTAAGTAACATGTGTGAAGTCAGTTCTTCTTTATCTTCTTCAAATCTAACTCTTAGTGCAAATTTGTTGATTCTTAACCTGATGAACATGTTGTTAGAGGAATTGTATTTTTTTGTTCTTTCTTAACCCAATAAAAGACACTAACGTGATGAAAGTGGCTTTTAGTAGGTCAAGGAAAAAGTCATTTTTAAGACTTTCATTTCAGTTCCAGTCAATGTTTCTCCGCAGATGCACTGCGTATGTATGAGTAATTATAATAATTACATAATAAATATATTTTTATATGTACATCATAAGAGACATATATATTCAAAACATATTTAGTTTTATTTGACTTAAAAAATGCTTAAGAAAAATATTTTTGCTAAACTAGATTTTATATTGTGCATTAGGGATAAAATATCAAGTTGTACGTATTTTAGTTTTGATTTTACAAATTTTGAAGTTTTTTTCCAACATCATATCTTTTTTTCTCGGATTGAAATATTTTACTGAATTATGTCATTAATTTCAGCCCATAGATTTCTTATCATGTTCTAAAAACAGATAGCAAAGTGTTCGCAAATACTTGCTGCAATTTTTTTTCCTTCAATGAACATATTTTGGGTAATTCACTCACAATCCTGAAACACTTGTTTTTCATCAGAAACGAAAGATGGGTTTCTAAATGTATTTGATTTAATGTTTGAAAAAGTAAAAAAAAATCAAGTTTCAAGAAATATTTAAAAATATTCAAACATTATTATTTTTAGGAACCAGTACTGAGTTACGACGAAAGCATTTTTAAATAAATTTAGTTTTATAACAAATTAATTTTCAGAACATTTTATTTCAATATAATAGACACGTTTATTTCACTTAATTTCGGTATTGCATTTTATTATTTGATTTTTCAATATTTCCAAAACGTAATGATTATTCTAAATGAATTGAGTCCATTTAATTTATAGAAAAATTCTAGATGTACAATTAATTTTTCTTTAAAACTAATATGTAAGCAAGAATTAATTTATTTAATATAATTTTAATGGATTTTAAAACATTAATGTTATCTTATGCTTGATAATATTAAAGTAACGTAATGTTAGTGAAATAGATATTTAACTTAACCGTTAATTTAAAAATCTATTAAAAATACTAATTAAATTTACTGAATTTGTGTTTAGAAAAACGTCTATTGTTAAAATAAATAAGTATATAATTTAAATTCATAATGTTATCAATATTAAAAATATTTGATGTACGTTTGTTTCACTTCCATATTTATAGAACCTATTCTTATTTTAAATTTTTAACTTCTTACTTCATTTTGATAACTTCATATGAAAGCATCTAATTCACAGTTGTTACAACAATTGTCCTAATTTACATTATTTGATGAAATTCCACGTCTACAATATTTATATCATTATACTGCACATAAATAATATGAATTCTATAATCGTATTTTAATTTTTACTGAAATCTGTAGATAAGTTATCATTAATACAAAGATGTATGCATATTTTACAAATTCCAAATTTTAGAAACTCATTTAAAACTTTAAAATAAGGGTTATATGACAGCCAATTTAATGTTTTTAATCTCTAACGCAAACAGAATTAATAAGTAATCAGAATAAGGCATCAAATATGAGGTGTAAAATTACTTCCTAAATTTCTCAATTTATCTCATTCAGATATTAATTCAATGGTCATAGTAGCTTAGTGGTTAGGGCATCAATCTTCCGACAGGAAGAGTGGGATTCGACTCAGTGTCGTCAAAGACCCACCGAGTACAAATGATATATGTGCTCATCAAATCTGTGGAATCGAAAGTTTCTGTGTTCGGTAATTGAGCAGTTACCATGAATGTTGTGGTCTGGAGAAAATTTACTCCCCCTCTAGATAAATGTCAAAAATGAAGGAGAGGGTCCTTCATTGGTGCCATCTATCGGAGGAGCTTAGAGCTAAGTCGTATTTTTACCTTCTTGGTTTTCTGGATAAACGAAAGACGCACTCGACTGACTTATGTTGGCATAACATTGGCTTGTCCAAGTGTCATAAGTAACAGCAGCAGATAATAATTCAAATGGGCTCTTATCAATACACATATTGGAACGTCTTGAACTTAGATTTAGACATGTCAATAGTTAATTTTTAAGAAATATATAAATGACTGAAGATTTCCTTAATACATGTTTATATGATTACACTCTTTTCTCTAAAAATTACGACATCGTTGAAGCATTAAATATTTTTGCTGATGAATCATAATGTCGAAGACTGATTTGTATTTATATTTTTAATATAATGTACCACAACGGTAATAAATACTTAAACTAAGTATCTGGAAAATTGATTTATTTAAATGATCACTCATGTGTGACTGCTTATGAGATTACAAACATGATTCTAAAAGTATATATATGATATATATATATATATATATATATATATATATATATATATATATATATATATATATATATATATATATATATATATATATATATATATATATATATATATATATATATATATATATATATATATATATATATATATATATATATATATATATATATATATATATATATATATATATATATATATAATGGTCAGTAGGGAATTTGAATTTTATCTTTGCACTTTATTATTACTAGTATCAAGTTTAAAGTTATCAGAAAATTATTGAATGTTTAATTTATTTTTGGCAATTAAAGACATAATTTGTTTCAATCGAGGATCATTATGTAAAATTCAAACAAAATCGTTCATAAATTGAACTTTTAATACTTATGAACTTAAATTTCTCATCGTGTTGCATCGTTAAAAATGTTTAACACATGTTAAAGGAAATTGTCAATACCCAGTCAGTAACCTAGTGATATGAGTGCTATGTTCAGAAAGAAAGAGGTAACTGGTTACTATATCATACGCGTTTTGGGAATAAGAAGATGGATGTTTATTTAGCTTTGAAGGACAGGAAATGTGTATTGTGCTTATTTCTGTATGCATTTCTGTTGAGATGAGTGTTTGGAATTGTTCTATGTTTCCTCTCTAGAGACATTTGAATGTGAGTTTCTATTATTGGAAAATCCACCTAAAAACTAAATAATGGAATAAATATAAACCCTTGGAAAAGGTAAATAATTCCTGCTAAAATGAAATTATGTTATAAGAATTTAAATGTTTTACAATAGCTTTGGCATTTTGGCTATTTCCCATGGAATGTTAATTTTTCCAGTTTACATAATCTGTTAAGTTGTTCTTGTATTATTAGAATATTTATCTTTAATTTTGTAATAATCTCTAATAAACTAATAAACATAATAGAAAATATATTTATTTTTAGATCATTGTTACTTACAATGAAGACAGAGATAAAGTTATCACAATTATATATATATATATATATATATATATATATATATATATATATATATATATATATATATATATATATATATATATATATATATATATATATATATATATATATATATATATATATATATATATATATATACATATATATATATACATATATATATACATCGATATATATATGCATATATATATATACATAGATATATAGATATATATATATATATATATATATACATATATATGCATATATATATATATATCAGATATAGATATCTATAGTACTATATGAATAAAAGCACTTCATTGTTACATTTAGAAACAATATGAATTAATCTGATAATTCATAGAATATTTTATAATTGAATTTACTCATATAATTATCTCTGTAATGAATAGATAAATTACAAATAATCATTTCGAGAATTTACTGTTGACAATATTAATAGCTGTGAAGTACCATAGGCCAATTTCATGTATTTGAACACATCAGGAAAATCAATTTATCTTCATACTTTAATATGAACCAGAAATGTACAACAATAACATGCATAATATATTTTAATTATATTGGTTCAATTTCATCCTTTGAATAGTTAAATAATATTTACTTTAAGTGCTAGAACGCAATTAATCCTTGAATGTTTAATACGCTAGTTACTTAAGGGAATGTGGCATCAATACTGAATTGCCATTAACTTTATACATTTAAAATGAAGTTGATGGATTTCGAGAGAAAATCTGTGAAAGGTAAAATGTGAATTAAGTAGTTATGTTTTTTATTATTTTAAAAATATTAATATTTTCGGTGTAATGGAAGAATTTTATATAAATCAACTTTTTAGGTGAGGTGTAATAAATTCAACCGCAATTTTAATATTGAATAGAAATAGAAGATAACTCTATTTCCTTTGATGGTACAAATGTTTCTATCTCTTTTACTATCATAAATGTTCTTATTTCCGTTGATGGTCTTAATATTCTTATTCCTTTTGCTACTACTTATGTTCCTATTTCTTTGGCTGATTCCTATTTTGTGTGTTAAAATATAACTCCACAAATTCATTAAACTGAATTTCGAGAAACTATACTGTCAGATAAAATTAAGATAACTATTTCAGTGAACTCTGTTTTCCTTAGCAGGAAAAGGAAGAAATTATTCATAGTTTTAGTTTCCACATATACAAGCTTAAGTTCTCCTATATTTTACAAAATTGTGAAAATATACTTTGTTTTACGAATATATGCAAGTAGCAAATACCTTGGATGAAAAATATTAAATTCATGAAATATTTAAAACTAAATTATAATTCCTAAAACTAAGTATATCAAAAATGCTTTAAATCCATTAAATAAATAAAACATGCAATAGAAGGAAATATTTTAATTATATTTTGGCTTTGACGCTATGTAAACTAAATTTAAATATGGACTGCGTAAATTGCCTTCTGTGAGGCATTTCACAGTTATTAAACCATATTTACCTTTTCCAAGAGAAGAAAACCTCCAAGCACCCGCCCCACTTCATCCAAAAGTCAGAAGATCCAGAAGCTGTGCATCCATAAGCCAAATGTTTATAAGGTAATTAAATCGGTTACTATTACTTAATTCCAGAGATAATGTAAAAATAAATCTTTATAAAGAAATATTATTCAAAATTTTGCTCGCTCTTTATTTTATTGAATGTTAACCTCGGTTTATGATTCCCTGATAGAAATTTGAAACTGAGTGCAATATCTTTCTATACAACATTTTAAAGAAGACTTCATATATGTTTAATTAATAAATTTATAAATATATTTTTAATATTTGAAAAAGGGATTTATCCAAAGTTGTATAGTTTTCTTCATTTGATATTGAAGTAGTTTTGATCATAAAGTTATCAGTAAACTGGATAGTTTCACAGTCCTTTCTCTATTCTGTGATTTGTGATTGAGTTTGATTTGCTTTAACGATAACTAAGCATGTTGTGACATCGCAATGCGAGAGACAACTAATTAAAGAATTCGTATCAGCAACATGCAATCAGGAATAAATCTTTCATAGAGAATGAAAATGCAGTAAATAATATTTTATAACAAATGAAAAATTGTAACCTCAATCACCTGGTTGGTTAAAGCGTCGTTATTGCTATCAAAAAATTGCGAATTTGAATCCCGACACGCATCCAAAAATCCTTTGCTTTCTCCAATGGCTATGCCTGAAGCTGATAAATTATGCCATGCTCTAAATGAAGTGATATTTCTTCGGATAACTGGTAAAGCCTCGGATTCTTCTGCCTATACTCTAAAATTAAGAAGCTAAAAGAGATTTTGGGGACCACATTGGCACATCCCATGGATAAACCACAATATAAGATGCCACCACTTAATCCCTTGTCGAAAAGGTTAAACCTAGTAGCTGGACATTATATGAAAACTATTGTATTATAAATTAAAATCTAACTATAAAATCTGAAGGATTTCAGGTGCTGAAGCTGAATTGATGATATACTGCAAATACACAATGTATGTTTGTTGGACGTTTTACATGATTAAATGTGTGAAATCATTAAATAAATTATATATTCTTTGAATAATTTATTCAAAGAATAAAACTCAATTTCGTGTGAAAAAAAATGAAAAAAAAGTTTAAGAAAAGTTAAAATGTTTATCAATAATATTTATCATAATTATGTATGCATAGTTGGTGATTTTTTTAAACATTCATAAAAATAATTTTTGTATTTGTTGTGTTCATTGATTTTATACAGATGAAAAAAAATTTGATGCAAATCTTGGATTATTCAATTTGAATGTTTTGCCTTCATAAAATGTATTCAATCTAATTTAAATAAGGTTTAAGAAAGTTTTATAATGATTAAATATTTTAAGTACATAAATATATATCCAGATAAATACAATGCGCACAACGTAAATAATTAAAAAGAGAATTTCCCATAAACAATATCATTTTGTTTGTTAATAAGGAAAATCAACAATCATATTTTATTTATTCGTTGGTAAAAATATATTTTTTTCAATTTTTTAATTTTAAGTAAGGATTTTTAATAATTCTCAGATGCATAAAATGGCACAGTGTTGTGGATTTTTTAATTATTACAATTATCATATCTATATTATAATTAAAAACTTATAAGGGTGAACTTTTAGATTACAGTTTGAATGAAGTTAATTAAATTTCTTTTGTGTTTTTTAATAAGCCAATGAAGTTACTTTGGCTAGTAAGCTCATTTATAAGATTTATAAAGGAATAAGAAGAAATGCAAAATTGGTGTACAAATAACTTTATTACAACAGTTTAGGGCAATAGCCCATAGGTTTCACATTATAATATCACAATTGTACAAATGGGACATAGTTATCTCGTCGAGATCTTTATACAGTCGAAACAATATCAACTCAAATATAATGAACAGATGTTTACAATTTCCATTTCAAATTTGAAACTAAAAGAATGATGTCTTAATTGTCAACAAATATGATACAGACATTGTATAAATTTATTTTTAAACATAAAAATAATTTAGATAAAACAATAGATATCCACAAAAATTTTAGAGAATTAAAGTAATTTTCATTACATAAAGTTAAGTAATATGTGTCATAACCTGAAGACAAATAAATTGAAGCTCTTTAATAAAATGCACTACTAACAATCATTGAATTTTCATGTGAAAAATATTGCTAGTAATAACAAAAATAATTTTGTTAAATTAATAATTAATTTTATAGCAAATAAATTATAAATATTTTCTTTGTAATTCATAATGAGTATTTTGAAATAATACTCTTCTTAAAATAATATTTTAATAATTTAAATTGAAAGGATTTTACATTAGTTAATTTTGTATGATATTAAAAATCGTTATTTTTTAACAGTTACTTATTTATCTATAAAATACTTGAAATTTCTGCATATTTATCAATGAAAACTAAGCAGTTATACTTTGTGAAAAGTACACTCTTTCTAATGTTTGTCTTAATCAAATGGTTGCATTAATTTAAAAAAATTTAATTTTCATGCCTGAAAATTATGCGTATCATATTACAATTATATGACAATCATTTTTGATATTATTATGCAATTAAAATATATCAATATTTTTATTACTAACAAATTATGTAATTCAATTAGGATTATTAAAATTCATTTACTTATAACACGATTGATAATTATCGCACAATTAATTACTATTTACTATGTAATAATTTTTATTTTTAATCATTAATCATTAATGCAATTCCTGATTAACCAGCAGATGTTTTTTTTAAACAACGGGCTTATGTAATTTAGTACATAAATGAGCACATATACCTTAACGTGGTGAAGTATATAAGAAAATCGAGATAGTAAAATTAAAACAATTCCCTTCCAATTTAATGTAACATATTATTTGAATTTATATTTTGTCAATTGGATGCTTTTCTTATTACTTTTCCTCATATATTTATACTTTTGTGCAAAATTCTTGAAAACTTCAAAGAGCTTCGATTTTTTGTCAAAAATTCTTAATATGCGTTTTATTTTATAAGTGTAAATAAGAAGAAAGCTCCTTCATAAGTATATTTATTACACAAAAAGCTGCACCAAAATACAATACTAATTTCTACAATAAAATTAACACTATATATGTATATTCAACATTTTCATTAAATTATTAATATTCATTTAAAGCTATACAAAATGCTTTATCCAATCAGCATGTGATTTCAGTATTTTTTCTGATACCTGAAATTTTCACAACAGTGTTTCAATTTTTAAACATCTTTTTTGTCTAAAAAACATTCATCTGACTAACCAAAGGAAATTATGGTAAATAAGAAGCTTTTTCAACAACAACAACTAAGCAGCTAATGTACAAGGCCACATGCAATTTACAATACATTAAACACACATACATCGAAGTACATTTATTAAAAGAAAGTAATTTTAAATTATAAACATTTTCTGACAATAATAGGTTAGTTTAGGTCAGAATGCTTAAAACGACTTCTGAAAATATTTTCAGTTAATGAATCATCAGTTTTTATTTATGTTTATTACGCCAAGTTGAACCCAGAGTACAAGCCAAGGACTACATCCTCTTATTTTTAGGTGTCTATTTCCAAAACTATGACAGAGGCACATAATTCTACATTTTTTTCTCATAAATATTAACCAACAAGAACATTCTTTTTACATCCTCTCTCTCTCTTTCCTAGCCGTGTTAAGGCACTTGTATAATTTTTTAAAATCTTTGTATTCTACAGTTTTTTACTTTGTGTTTATGCATGAGTTGATCTCACTTTAGAGGTTGGTAGCGTGGAATGACAAATGTTTGATGTTCTCTGATGTTTGGTGAGAAATGCAATACAATTCCTTTCAAAAAAGTAATGTGAAAAACACAACTTACTCCTCAAATAAAATATATCCTTCAAAGCATCTGATAACATTATTTTATCTAGCGAGCCTAATGTTTGATTCATTTTGAGTTGTATAACAGATACAAAAACTATATCCACATTCTTTAATTTAATGATTTCATATTTCAAAGAAAAATATTACACAGGAAATACAATTTTATTTTCAACATTTTTTTAAATATTTTTTTCAGTAATATATAAATAATAAGTTAACACTACAATATTTTCTATAAAATAATCGCATATGAAAATTGTAAATATCCATAATCTTCCGTACATCTACCTTTATAATAAACAAATAGTAGTATATATTTAAAATAAAATAAAATAGATAAAAACAGATTAAAACATATAAAACATCATTTTCGTAATGCAACTGTCAATAATTAAACGAAGTACACATGTATGGCATATTATCGGTGATAAATATAAAATGCCACAATATCTGGAGCAAAATAGTTTATTTCAATTTATTAAATTTATGAATGTATTCTTTTTAGATTTTAAGAAATATAAGAAAATCTATATTAAGTGCTTAAGTAGTTAATATAACCAAAATTAAATATGTATACGTTTTCTTACATGTATAATATTTTAATAGAAACTTTAAAGCACCAATCAGTTTTGTCTTCTAAGTAGCACCTTGAAAGAATTGAATTTCTATATGTATTTTTAAGTAAAGATATAAATTTGAAAATGATGTTTACATTTATTTCTTAATATACAAAAATGTTTCTTACATATTCTCTTAATCAAGACGTTATTTAATTTAAATAAGCGGATATTCTAGTAATTTATGCAATAATCATAGTTTACGTCACAATTTATTTTAAATACCTTTTTTTATGAAATATTTTATATAAGTTTTCTTCATTTTGTTATTTGTTTTCTAAAATTGAAATGTACTTATTTTCAAATAAAGAAAGTAAAGGACATATAGGAGAATTCTAAAATTGAAAATATAAATGAAAATCAAGCAGAAAATTGTAATATTATTAAAAGTAAATCAGTACCTTTGTTTTACTTAAAATATATAAATAAAAAACTGTTGTTTTTTTTTGGATTTTATATTCTTTTATATATATACATAAATACATTTTTATAAATAAATTTTAATTAATAATTATTTTGTATTATAGTATAAATAAACGCAAATTAGCATTTCAACGATACATTTTAAATCTTTAAATGTTTAATTAACGACTTATAATTTTTATTCTTTATATAATTGAATTTTAATTCTTACTACATTGTAATTTAACGATATCTAAAACGTTTGATAGTGATAAAATACATAATTTATCTTAATTTCGTTGTAGGAATTTTAAAAAAAACTAAAAAAAATTATAATGCATTCAAATATTCAAAAATATGTCTGTCTGAGTATGAATATTAAATATAAGCTTCTGTAAAAAATGCGTGTTAAGCATGCTGAAATACGCATGCTTTAAGCATAAGAAAAAATGTAATTTTATAAAAAAAAATCAGCAAAAATGGAAATATCGTTAGAAATACTATTTTCATACTCTTCATTAATTGATAATTTTTAAATTTAACATTTATAACAATCCACTTTAATTTTTCAATTTAATTTTTATTATTAATGGAAATTAAGCGTGAGAGAAGAAAAAACAATACAATATGAGTTGTATCCAAAATCGATATATATTCCCAGTCTGAAAGAGAAGATTTCTCTTTGATGGGTATAGTTCTCGGGAGCTTGCGAGCTCTATTTTTAGCTGTGCAATGGGGTGCTACCTGGTCTTGATGTCTTTTTTAACCCTTGTGTTCTCGTATTCGTCTTTTCGTTGAATGTAAAAGCATTCATTCAGAAAGTCTTCCATTGTACGAAAAAGATGCCGTCGGACGCTGGAAAGAGAATGGTCTTCATCCGGGTAAAACTGAAAGAGATTGAAAGTGGAATTGAATACATCACTCACCAAATGCAACTTTCATTCGAATAGCAAGCATAAAGTTGAAAAATAACGCATTACGTATGTTGAAATAGAAAATTTTTCTCCAAAAGTTTAAATAAATTAGACAAAAATGCACTAATTCATTAATTTGTATTATAATTACTTATATTTAATATAATCATACCGAAAAAAGAATAATATTGTTCAAATTTATTATGTTATAAGTGTATATATATATATATATATATATATATATATATATATATATATATATATATATATATATATATATATATATATATATATATTATTATTATATCCCAAATCTATTATTAATATTCTGATTAAAATATTAATAATAAAAATCTAAATATTCAATATAATATTAATAATAAATTTGGAATACTAATTATATAATTATACTAATATTAATATGAACTCCGACTATAATGGAGTATATATAGTCATTAACTGATATATAAGGGTCTGAGTTTGAATCTGACTCGCATACTACTATATGCCCCACTCATTATCTCAACCCTTCTTAGGGTTAATAGTTTAATTCTAAGGGTAGCAGGGCATTATTAAAAATATCAATTTCAATATAATAAATGGGATGATATATCATTTCCATTATGAAATAAATATATATATATATATATATATATATATATATATATATATATATATATATATATATATATATATATATATATATATATATATATATATATATATATATATATATAATAGAGGAATGTAATTATTACAATAAAGTAAATAGTGTAATTTTGAATAAATAAATACTCGGAATGTTTTTAATACGTATAACAAAATGAACGCAACAAATTAAACAACTTTCTACCTATATCATTTTACATCATTAATATTTGTCAGCTTACTGTGAATGTATTTCAATACAATGCTGAATTATTATTAATATATGGGGAATATGCATATTTAAAAAATTGAGAATTTTTATAAGCAACAATGAATTAATGAAGTACTAAAATAATTTGAAACATATTTAAACTAAAATGTAATTTATCATTTCATCTCTAAGCAACAATTAATTCATTTATATTATAAATAATTACATTATATTATTTATAATATTATTTAAAGTATATTTGAGAAATTAGTACTTTTTCTGTTCAGTAAAAGATAAATCATAATTTATACTCTCATTTTTAAACATATTAATGATTTCCTATAATATCTGTGTGTGTGTGTGTGTGTGTGTGTCTTGTTAAATACACATAATTATGTTTACTAAAATTTAACTAATAATTTTTTACCCTTAATTCAGGAATAACTTAAAATCATGAGATTTCTCCCTCGTTATTCAGTTATTATTTTGTAGAGACTTACGGTAAAATATTCATTGTTAAATACAGTTTCACTTAAAAATCCAAATTCATTGAACATTTCAATCCATCTTTCAAATACATAGAAATTGCTGCAAATGTGACATTCATGTGACATTTTATGAAACATAATTCCTAACAAAGTCATTGATAATGAACACGCAATGTTTAAATATAGCAAACTAAATAATTTAATACAGTAGTTTCAAATAAATTGAATAAAATATAATATTTAGGTGAGATCAAATAAGTATCTCAAATTCAATACAGTTCATTCATTGAATGGAACAATTTAATGAATCTAACTTAATAGCGACAAATTAATAAACAATGCGTCCAGCGCCATATGTAGCATTCTAAGAAAGCAGATAAATAAATTGTTTTCAATAAATATGTTAATATTTAATTATAGAATTTCCCAAGGTGGGAACTGAATCAACAAAATAAAAG
Organism: Latrodectus hesperus; assembly: GCA_037975125.1. Lineage (NCBI taxonomy): Eukaryota > Metazoa > Arthropoda > Arachnida > Araneae > Theridiidae > Latrodectus > Latrodectus hesperus. The sequence continues at coordinate 16,036,364 of CM075856.1, read as the reverse complement.
CTGGGGATATGTGCTTTATTTTCAAATTTTTCAAATATTTTTACAGCTTTAAGACAATTTACTTTTTCTAATAAATAAAGATATGAAATTTCCAACTTCGGTTATACTCTTGAATAACATAATATCTAAAAATTAGACTAATTAGATAAAAGTGAAGAAAACAATTTTATTAATTGTTCATATATTTTCTTCAGTCTCTATAATAAGTGGTAATATTTCTAATGAAATAAAAACATGAGTTAATTTAAAATTGGGTGAAACAATATCAACTTCTTATCAATATTGTTCTATCAGATGAGAAATTAAAAGTAGAAAATTTGATATTTGTGCTGATGTTTCCAAAAATATGTCATCTTAGTTATAAAATGCATACTGTACGAACATCACGATGTTAGGCTGCGCTGCTACGCCACTCTTGTAGGAAGAAAGAAACTTGAAAAGTAGAAAAAGAATATACTTGAATGAGTTATATCATGGCCACTATTAGAGCGGAAGCACTATGTTAAAACTTTCTTGGTCGCATAGTTGCGTAATTTATTGTAAATATGTAAATAGTTTTAACTTTCATTAAACTTTGAACTAGATATGAGGCTTTAATTATTTAAATAACTTCAAAAAGAAAATTTGAACTCTGTCTTGAACAAACAATAATTGTGATCATATGGAATAAAATTGCTCTCACACCGTGCACATATACTTTTAAAGAAGTGGTTATCTATTTATGCCATGACTGCATTTATATGAATCACAAATAAAATTTGTCTATAAAATTATATTAACGAACATAATATAATATATGTAGCACGACATGAAATGCAAGTTAATATTTATGATTTCAGTATGATGATAAAATTAGAAGTAATCTGATGAAAAAGAATGATGATGATGTATATATGGGTAGTCTTTTTGAAGTTTGAAAAAGTAAAACTAAGTTTCATAGAAAATTTATTAATTTCTCATTTGCTGTTAAAACCTACTAAACTACGACTACCATTAACAATGAAATATTTACTAAATGGAAATTAAAAAAGTTTACTTGGGTTTGAAAAATGACTCCTTCTTGGACAAGAGCTTTCATGAACATCAAAGATTGTTGGATATGCACTTTTTCTGAAAAAGTCGAATACAAATATTAATTGTTTCATCAAATATTAATCGCATCACTTAATGTTTCTAGTTTGATAGATCTTTTAAAGAAGTGTTTACAAAAAGTAAAATGTTTGCATACCATCAGCTGTTCCATGGATTAGGAGTAGTTTTTTTCCTTTGAATTTTTCGGCATTTTTCACGAGACTTGCTTTTTCATAATTCATATAATTATCTTGTGGAGCAGGGGTTCCCATGTACCTTTCAGAATAAGCTGAACCTATATAGGATATTCATATACATATATAATTTTTTAAGCATACACACATACTTATGAAATAAAACGTATATATATATATATATATATATATATATATATATATATATATATATATATATATATATATATATATATATATATATATATATATATATATATATATATATATGTATATATATTCTAGAGTAATTTAACTAAATGTATTAACTTTTAATCTTTCACCTTTTAATGAAAATTACAAAATAACAGTTAATGACTTATTCAGTTATCTGGCATATGATTATACACAGCTTTCTTTTGAATTTTTTGAACTAAATATTCAAATTTATGTTATAAATATTGATTTATTATTGATAATATAAGTCAAATATTTAACTTATCCTTATAGCTTATAACTATATAATAAAATATTGCAAGTGTATCTTAAAGAGAATATAATTTAAATGATTTAAATACGGTGTTGCTAAAATAAATTTTTTAATAGAATTATTTGAGTAAATTTCCTAATATAATGTAAGAAGAGAGAAAGAGATTCACTTTAAAATAGCTTGAATAAAATAGTAGAGGGAAAATGAAAAACATCAGAAATTTACCCTCTTGTTTAACATTTCTATAAAATCATACGTCATGTTGCACTAATTCCTTCAGAAAAAATGTTATTTACTATTTACTGTTATTTTCTAATATCTTTTTAAATATTAGTGTCCAAAACACATTGATATATTTTTCATTTTTAAACCATATACATCATGGGCCTCTGGAACATAATGAATTCTTAGGATGGATTTTGTGTGTAACAACAAGATATGGTCCTGATTAGCAGTTTTCATTCAATGCTTTAAAGAGAGAAACTAGGACAAAATGTCTTAGAAACAAATATTTATAAAAAACATTGAGTTTATTCTACAAAAGTTCTGTGTGTTTGACTTTGCGATAGTTAAAACAACTGCTTATAAAATTATCAAAAAAAATATATATATATATTGACTGAAATTACAATTTTTAAAAAGGCAATTATTAAAAATATCTTAAGATATTATATCTTTAACTGTAACCTGAAATTCCTAGGCATTTCGTCTAAATTAGAATTTCTTACATGACAAACGTCCATGATGATATTGATATAATATGAATAATTTTACCACCTAGATAGTCTCATAATGCAAATATCATTATTATTTGAGTAAAATTGATAAAATACATAGAAAAATGAAAATTGAACAACATATAAAATTATATAAAATCTTCATCTGTTTTAGCTATATTTTTAAATTTTATTTAAAAATTGATTCTTTTAAAATCCTTTAAATATCTCTTAAGGTGCAAACTACTATAAAATATGATTTACCGTAATATAGCCAACTTGTCACAGGAGCGACTGACGCTGCACATTTAAAAACTGTATTTTCATCTGACAAAGCTTTTGCTGCAACATATCCTCCGTAGAACCAACCCCATATGGCAATATGTCTTGGATGAATGAAAGCCAAGTTTTCTTTCAGATACCTAACAAGAATTTGTAACGTAGTAAATCTACTAGTTTGATAAGAACTAAGACTTTCGGGATTATAGAAAACCTTAAGATCAAAAATCATGCTATTTTTGGCAGGAATGCCGTATAAACCAAGAGGCCAAACTCTGAATTTTTTGGCGATGAATAAATGTTTTCAAGAAGACGTATTATGACGTAAATACTAGGGTTACCAAAATAGAGTTTTCTGCATATAATTTTTATAGATCTCCATATATGTGACGTGATATCTAATATAACTAGACTGCCAGTACATAAAAAAATCTGCCAAAGAAAAAACCAAACTCAGACTTTGGTGTCCTGTATTATACGGCATCTGTGCTCTGTTTTTAACATTTGAGAAAAATAATAATAAGTAATATTATTATGATAAACGTAATATGATCTTGAAACTAATTACAATTTTATTCACATGTATTCTCACTTTAATCCATTAATCCAAAGTTATTTTCTTATTTCGAATAACAAAAGTTCATGATATAAAGTAAGATTTCCATTTTTTAAATTACAGAAGATTTGTAAATTTTTATAGAATTCATTTTTAAATAAAAAAAGTAATCTCAGAATACATTTAAATTAGCTCTTAAAATAGTGTGATATGTTACATAAATTATCACAGACATTTGTAAAATAATTTTTTTTGTTAAAATTTTTTCATTTTTTTATTAAATTAAAAAAATTGTAAATTTTTTAAATAAATGAATGTCAAAGCGTGAAATTATTTTTAGATGTACGCTTCAAAGAAGAAATTATATAAGAAAGAAAATAATTTGTAATATTCGAAAATATTTCGAAATTGCAAATAAGTGAGAATTACATCTCTAAACCAATGAATAAAAAATTCATAATATCTTATTTTCTTCAAAATTAGGAGTTGAAAAAAGTAATTTTTTTATTTCTAAAATGAGATGCATTTATTTTGATTAGCTGTTTCTTATAAATACTTTTTTTTTCTTTCTTGAATTAAAAAAATTGATGATATAATAAATTTAGTAATATTTTTAATAAATTTTCCCTCCATTTTTAGAATGAAAACATTAAAGCAAAAAAGTTTTGTTTTGCAATTATAATTTTACTTAAAAAATAATATAAAATTATTCAATATGCATTATTCATATATCAATAATTAATTTTATAATAAATTAGTAACTTTCTTTAACTGTAAAAAATATATTAAGTATGTATTAAAGTATTTCAAAAATATTTTAAAGTGAAAGTATATAATTTTAACATAAGTATATGTGAATTTAGCGTAATTGTTCCGAATAATTTGATGAAATGATAGAAGTTATTTATTACACTGAAATGCTAAAAAATACTTGAAGATGTCACTTACTTATTTTATGAGAATGGCATGTAAAATTCTGTTTCATCCAAATCGTTTAAATTTAACTATCATTTAGTTATTAAATTGAATAATTATTATTTTAAATATAAATTTCATTCTATTTTAATATTTACATTTTTAATCTATGACATTTCCACTTATATTTTGTTTTGGGGGGCATGATTAATTCATATATAAATAATTATTTTAAAATGCAATTGCGTAACTCAAAAATAACATTTATAAATTCATAATTGCTTAGATTTAACAATAAAAAATTTTGTAAACTTAGATTTCACAATATTTAAAGTTTTTATCATATTTTATAAGGATAGAAGCTATATTCTTGAAAGTTTTATATTCAAAACTTAGAAAGTTTCTTCTTGAGATTTCTGAAAATAAATTTAATGTTCTTTTGAAGAATAATAAAGACTGATATGCAGTGAAAGGCAAATAGGGGGAAACTACATATTATTAAAATTCAAAATTGTTTGACCTCGTAACTTCTATTTGATCTTCCACTTCCGCAGTTCCGAGTTTATAATAGACCTCGTGCATCATCTTATCTCCCTGGAATCCGCTTCCTCTACCATCAATCCAGGCATAAATATGATTTCTTCTACTTGCCAGGTAACTTCCCCAGTGCAACTTGAACTCGTTGGTCACCAACTGAGATCCTGGGGATCCATCACTGGATAAATAGAAGAAGGAAAGTACATAGAGTGAAAAATGAGATTTTAAATTGAAAAAAATAAAAGAATTGAATTCAAATAATATATTAGATTCGCAGCCATTTATTTTTGCCACAAGTCAAATATCAAAAAAAAATTCGTTCCTTTCGATATAGATTTTTTATTTAACTTTCATGGAATAATTATTTTGCCTAACTTAAAATATTAGTTATAGTTTATTCAGTAAATATTTGATTATCAAATAATATTAGAAGAAACATTCATTAGACAAGACATACTTCCTCTTTTCCATATAGTATAAATTTAAATTTGATATTGCTTAAGTAAATGAAACTTTTTATTGTAAATTTTGTATCTTTTGTAATACAAAAGATACAAAATTCTCAAAACAATAAAATGTTAATTTATTTTGCAATGTTTTAACTGCAATGTTAATATAATTTTGCTTATAATAATATTTTCTTTAAAAAGAATCTCTTTTTACATCGAATTATTAAGAAACGCAGATGAATGTAACGATTACTTTCTGTAGAAATAATACGAATTAGCTTACTTCAAATTTATTAAATGTTCTTTATGAGGAAATAATAACCTTATTATTTCTTGTTGTACAAGACAGAATTACACAATATTTTTCTCACTAATATTGAAGTTAATTTTGACATATAATACTAAATTTATAACTTATCGTAAAATTTTAAAAAAATTCACTCCGTAATCATTTGAACAATTTACTTTGGAAAATACATAGCCAATGTTTGTATTATAACTAGACTGATATTATTACTCAATAGATTTAACGAATATAATTCATTACAATATGAAAGAAAATTTTTCTTATTAAAAGCAATAATTTTACATTTTTAATACTAATTTGCAAATAAAATAATAGAAACTAAAAATATACATATTTTTTTTAAAAAAATAGTAATAAAAATTTCTTAAAAAGTATATTTGTATGGATAAGTTGGCATGAATTACTCTAAGTGGAAATCGCAAAAAATAAAATCTCTCACAAAATGTTTAGCTAGAACTAAGAGCTTTGACGTTTATGCCATTTGACAGTTTATAAGTAATTGACATTCCAGAAAAATGATAAATTCTTCCTTTTAAATTAAATTAAGTAAACAGCATCACGGTGATCATCAAAACACAGGTAATATAAAACCCAATATCATTTTTAACGCGTATTTAAAAAAATACAAATTAGGCTTTAAAAACTGAATGAAACGACGAATAGTTATTTAACATCATAAGCGTTAATATCATAATTTTATAGAATTTTATCTGATAGACAAATCTGGTAAGATATTGATACAACTATCATAGTTGTATTGAAAAATGTTACGAAATACTTAGATTATTCACATATAATTAGAGAGCCTCTTTTGTTATCAATTGTGTTAAACATGACACAGAACTTTATTTATTGTATATGATTGCACTAAACTATTCCCTTTATGATATTCATGACATTATATAAGGGAATATACTGACGGATTATGAAATAATATGCCAATCAAAAACTACTAATAAAATAAATAAAAAAGCCTAAAAACGTATTAGACTTATTTTATATCTTTTTATTTCATATTTAAGAAGTTAGAAAAATGAAAATGCATTATTTAAAATAAAAAAACAACCCTGTTCTACCATCGATTATATCCAAATATAGTGGAATAAACTGGCTTAATTTGAAATAAATCAATTGTCTAAGACTTTAAATATATATATTTGGTAGGGGAATAAGTTCGTAGCATTTTACCAAAGACTTTTATTTAAACAAAGAACAATAATTATATCAATAAGTTAATCAATTATATATTCTACTTTGCTGTTTACAACCTCTTACCACCTCTCGACGAATTTGTTGATGCCACTCTGCAAAATTTCGCCTGGTTTGATGTCAAAGAGATTGTTATGCCTGTTTTTAAGGACCTTTTCGTGCAAAGAGGTGGAGAAATACTCGAAAAGAATACCACAGTAACAAGGAGCTCTGTATTGCCCACCTACACCGCGTGAATGAGGCTTCTCGATTGAAGAAACCTGATCGACAAGGACAAACCATACCTCTTCACAACAACGCCAGGCCCCATGTTGCACAAGTCGTCAAAGCCGCACTTCAAGAGCTCAAATTGTAGATTCAACAGCATCCGCCATATTCACCGGACCTTGCACCGACCGATTACCATCTTTTCCGCTCCTTGTCAAACCATATGAAGGACGCTACCTTCGATAACAAAGAGGTCTTTAAAAGCTAGCTCAACAACTTCTTTGACACCAGACAAGGCGATTTTTGGCGGAACGACATCAACAAATTGGTCAAGAGGTGGGAAGAGGTTGCAAACAGCGACGGCGACTATATAATTGATTAACTTATCGATATAGTTATTGTTTTATGTTTGAATAAAAGTCTTTGGTAAAAACGCTACGAGCTTCTCTCCCAACTAATATTTACATTGGAAGAACAATTCTGAAAAATCTAAACCGCACTCCAATAAGAAATAAATTTTTATGTTAAACCTTGCCTTCACTGAGAAATGAAAGCATTCTAAGAGTGTAAAATTTTAGTGATAACCAGCGTTTTATTTCAGCAATTTCAAAAACACCCCTCCTACCTATAAATGATTCAGTCTGCCAAAATATGATAAATCGAGCAGTAATCGAAGGAATTTACAAAAACTTACATATGCTTCCTAGTTTTAAATCGTATTTGCTAAAAATTGAAACTTGCATTAATATGAAAAACATACTATGGTAATGCCGGTGTCCCAAATTTATGGCTCCTAAAGTTTTACTTTAAGGACAAAAATGTGAAATGAAGCAGATTTGTACAAAAAATTTGCAGATATAATACTTAAAAAATAATATATTTGCTGCATGAATCATGTAATAAAAAAATATAAATTAAAATGTTTATCGTACCTCAAATCATACATTCAAATATGGATATGTTTAGAATTGAATGTAGAAACGTAAATATTATTAAAACTGAACTCCAACATACTTAAAGTAGACAATATGGGATTTATGAACTGAAATTACTGTAAGCATCTTTCGTTCGCTTTGCTTTCATCTCACTGAGACACTCTCACATTTACTGCAAACTAAAATGTTTGTTCCTTTCTGAAAGAATATTATTGCATTCAGATGGGATGATCTTGTTGATCGAGGAACAAGTTGTCATGACCAAACCTCGCAGTTATTGATACGTTATTATTCGTTTTAGGAAATGGTAGTTCATTTCTTGTGATGTTTTAACAATCTCAAGTGATTCTGACTTTAAACAATTTAGTAAGAGGGAGTGAAGGGGCTATTAATTGGGTACGGATAGCCAGTGAAGCAAGAACACGAATATAGCTATCAACAAATATTTCTTATCACACCATCCATCTATCTTCTTTCTGAAAAATATGTGAAATGTTGTATAAGGAAGGTCAGTCATCTAGCATTACCAGAAAACTAGATACTTCTTTCAGCCAATTATGATAGACAATTCATAGACGAATATGACAAATTAATTGGATATGTTTACGTAACTGCAAAAACCTTTTATAAGCTATTGAAATCTGAATTTTTTTATCAGCCAACTGCTTTACTTGCAATTTATAACTATTCATTTATATATTATATACATTATATTCAAGATATACAAGCACAATTTTTCTTCTGAAACCACTTAATAGTTTTGCAATGTATATTTTATAATAAATAATAAAGCATGCATATTTTATATAATAATATTTGAAAATATTAAACAAATTAAAATTTATTATGACTAATATACATTTTAATGAATAAAATCGAGCAGTAGTTAAATTAGAATTTGAATCATAATTTAATGGATGTTCGGCATTAATAAGATTTATAAATTGTTTAGTTTTACAATACTCAGTCACATTTCCTATTTATCTCATATTATTTTGTGAAATAAATTCTTTTTTTTTATGTCCGACCATCGGAAATATTTAATCTTTTAGCTCTACAGGAGAAAAAAAAATGGCATATTACTAAGTGGTGCACCAAATGGGTCTGTCAGCGTAACCTCATAAAAGTGCGTGGCGATTTCAAAGCTGGGATTAAGCAGAAGTTCTTCCAGATTTGGCCTGCCTTTTTACAATAATTCTTAATTTTTTATTTGGATTAATCATGGCCATGATTTCTTTTTCTTGTTCCAGTCGACACTCAACTGGACATGACGTTTCTTGACTTACGTCGGGTAGAAAAACTACCAGATTCTGGTAACAAGCAGAACACCTTTTTCTAACAAGCCATCAAGGTATCATGAAGCAAACTGTATATTTCCAAACCATTGAAGTATATTCTAATACCGTTTATTTTTGACTAATGTCTTATTTCAAGGGGGAAACTTTCTTTCATTCATATATTTTTCCCCTGAATTAAATTCATCACTTTTTCTAGTTATAATTTTCAAATGAATATATATTGTTATCTTAAAGTACTTTTTTAAAAAAAATATAAGAAGACAGTAGATTATTCAAATATTTTATAGAGTCTCTTAAATTGAAATTATAAATTTTGTTCATGTTTTTATTAATTGATTTATCTAATTATCTTAAATACTAATATTTTTCAATTAAAAGTAAATAAATTTAATAATTTTAATGCAATATTATATATTTTGGCGACAAAGTGAAAGGTAAAATGAAATATTATGTAGTAATAAATTAGCTATAAACTATGTAGTAATACAAATCTTAAGCTTAAATTTTCATAAAAAATAAAATTATGTAAATTTTTTTAACAATTTTTAAGCCATCTAGTCTAATAATATTGAATTCTTAAAATGAATAAAGATACCTTACTTGTCAATTTTAAAATATTATTAATTTTTATTTTATTTTTGTTGACACGATTTTATTTGCTTTTGTTTTATTTATTCTTACTTATTAAGGATAACCTACACTTTTCTCTTAAGATTCAAATTGCATATAACTCTCTTAACATAGTTATTTCAATAAACCGTACATTGGAAAACATTTACTTACGTAAAAACTACCAGGGGGTAAAGGAGAACTTCCTCTTCAGAAACGCCAGGAGGCAGGAAAAGTCGAACTTGAGCTTCTAGAATAATATCGAATAATTTAAGTGAAGACTCTAGAGAGATAGATAAATCTGTAAAAGTGGAGAAAAACTTTTAGAAAAACACAATTTGTCTTACTGTATCCATCTCGCACTGACACCTGAAAAGTTCGAATTTGTGGCAGAGCTTTTTCTTTTATTTTCACCTTCATGTCTTCGTTAGTATCTAAGATATCTGAAATACATAACACAAATTAATGTTTCTATCCAGTTAATAAAGTTTAATTTATTTTATTTCATAATAAAATGATTAAAAATGTGTACAATTAATATTTAATACTATGCTTATTGATTACAATAATATTACATTTTAGTAATCTCATTTCATTAAAGTTTAATATTATTGTAATTTTGTTCTTAATTTTGAAAAAATCCATGTCTGATAGGAAATTTCTAAACTGGAATAAATTGTATAAGTTTTAACAAAATGTTTACGATGATTATGCTTTTGTTGTGCTATATTTTAAAATGAGCATATATATTTTTGTATTTAATACTCTATACTGAATTTATAAATATATTTTTAGAAAATACTTGTTTTTACTGTATGCTTAAATATTTTCAAAATCGATGATCTTATCTAAGAATTTATTTATCTAAGAACAGAAAATATTTAAAAAATATTATTGGTTAAAACATAGATTGTTATATTTATATTTCTAGCATTTTCAGCAGTGTTAGTGACAATATCTGGTGCTTTCAAACGTTAGGGTAATATTTTTGACAATTTCTTAAGACTTTAGCGTTTTATATTGATTCGTGTTATTTGTAATAAATTCAAAAATTAATCTCGAACAAAAATGTAATTGACTCAGGAACGTAATAATTCATTGGGTTTTCATAGTTTTCGACGAAAAGTTCAAAAAAGAGTCCTTCAAGCACTTTGTTCTTTATACAGTTGTAATGCATCATCGCCCAACACTATAAAAAACGGATATATCACACTCAATTTTAGTTGACTTTTGTTTCAGAAATAATTCAGTGAAGATCGTCTAAGATCGATTCTCCTGCTAGAAAATATCTATGTTGTGTGTGAACTGAGATTGACATGTAAGAAACTATGTGATTAAGACGTTCTTCTCGGTCTTTAGTAGGACAACCATTAATAATATATTACATGAATATTCAGCTATGAAAAAGATTTATTAGAGTCAGATAGAGCATAATCCAAAAATTGTACTGATTGGTGCAATAGAAGGTTAAAAATGTACATTCTAGGTGTACCAAATATCTTATGTAACATATATGCAAGTAATGAATCTTGGATCTATGCATAGGAGCATAAAACAAAACTGGAATGGGCAGCTTTTCAAAACTAAACGTATTTAACAGAAGTTGATCGTAGAAGATGCGCAGCGAAGCAAATGGTTAACCTTTTTTTTACAAAATTACTAGATACATGGGGACAGGGGTGTTATAGCAACCCAGAATGATCAATTCTGAATAGCGAAATGCTATTTCTTTCACAAAAAGTTGACACAGAAGTTCATAAAAAAAGCAAAAGAAGAAGACAATCATTTTCATGACAATACGAACATCCACACTTTGGCTCAAACAAAGGAATTTTTGATCGATCAAATCATCGATTTGATTGGTAATCGACAATACAATTTTAATTTCTCAATCAATAGTATTTCTTTGCCAACAAATGCAAAATAAATTACGTAATCCAAGATAACACCTGAAAGAGTGTGGTTAATGCATTCAACGTTCAATTTTTTTAAAATACCATAATCTTAAGGGAAAAATTAATTAAAAATTGTACCAAACAATCTCAAAAATATAATTCATGACGGAGAGTATTTTTAAAAAAATTAAAGCCATAGTTTTCTTCAATAACATTGAGTTTTTCCTAATTAGGCTATACAATTTTACTTAAACTTTTAATTTTTTTCATTATTAGGTTGGAAATATAAATAATAACCTGTGTTAAATTTTATATTTGATGTCATTCAAACAGTAGAAGTAAAATGTCGCCCACCCTGTCTAGTGGTCACCAAGCCTGTGCAAGATGTGGAAGTCTTGGGCTCGAATCCCGGATGGTTTTCTTTTTCTCTCCCTTCTGTCATTGTCCTTTACTTGTATAATTGGGTTGCAAATGGTTGCCTACCCTATAAATGTGTACCTATTACGCATGTATACTGAGGAATTTGGAATCCACACCAATTACGTTGTTTATTCCTACTAAATTACATTCCACACCAAATTGTGTTTAATTGGAAAAGTGAAGCAATGCACCCCATATTGCCAGCTTAGCTGTCACAAGACAACAATAATCGAAGTAAAATATGGGAGCAAACACCTTTGAATGATTTGTTCGTTATATAGTTAAATAAAAGAATAAAAATATGTTTGTTCAAATTTATATAATTCACTTAATGAAAAATTGTCTAAAGGATTTTTTCTCAAGTTAGGCGATTAAATTGTTTTAAATGAGAATCTATATTATTAAATATTTTCAGTGCTTATAAAATTATAAAAAAGTGCTTTCAAACATTTAAACGAAACATGCAGAGAATGAGAATAATTATGTGCTTAAAATACTAACATAATAAAAAAATTGACATTGGGAGTTATAAAATATTATTGTATAAGAGCTATGCCTTTCTTCATAAAAACAAGTATTATTTTTAAATATTTCCTATCATTTTATCGATAATTCAAATTCTGGCACAATAAAATTTTTTAAAAATGTACAAATAAGTAAAATTTTATAACACTAACGGGACATTTTGTCATTAACAATTTTAAAACAACATTTCCGTGATATAAATCCTAGCTGTCAAAAATAGTTCTGACGAGGCAAGAATGAAATGTGATAATCAAATAGGTTTCCTTATATAAATAATTATTATTCATTTTAATTTAAAGCAAAAATAAGCATACCAAGCACATATTTACTGAATAGCTATAAATAAGTGTAAAACATAAAATAAAAACATATTTAAAACTAGTAAATTACTTTCCAGAGATATAAAGAGGAAAAATAGGTTTTCATAAAAATTTAAACATATTTTCTACTTTTCATGCATTTTGTTTTAATATTTCAGTGTTTTTATACCTAACATTAGAAAATTAGATACAGTTTCATCATATTGTGTTTCATTCAGTTTCATTTATAACAGTTTATCACCGCTTATGAAGAAATAGCATGTTTCTTATCAAGAAACAAAGGTACTTTTCCATTTCGCCGGCGCAAATCTCGCCAAGCGAATATAAGTCGCCAATTGGTAACAACACACAATATACACATAAAACTTTTTAAATAATATTGTTTTACATAAAAATTTATTTATTTTAATTTAATTTTTTTAAGTTTTTTAAATTTATTTATTTAATTGTTGTTTCCGTGTTCACGCTATGCGTTGAATGATGGGTGCTATAGCCTTAATATATTTACTTATTATATTAGATTACAATTTATCGGGTGATGCATATTTCAAAATCTTATTTATTTTTTTTAAATATTTTTTATGTGAATTTGTTATGACTATTATTATTTAAGATATATTTTTAAAATCCGATTTTTCTAGAGATATTTTATGAAATTATTAAATTTGTATATATAGCAACATAGCAAAAATTATGAAATGGAAAAAAAAAGGTCGAAATAAAGTCGCTGACAATAAAAGACATCACATGTTTTGGAAACGTAGCAGTAAAAGGTTACCAGCGGAGATATTCCCTCTAGCGGAGGTTGTATCATTTGAAGCGACTTTATCGCCTGTCCCGGCGAAATGGAAAAGTATCGAAATGAAAATAATATAACGTACATATGATGATTTTAATGTCTCAAAATTTTACTTAAAATTTAATGTATTTCAATTGTTTTTTTAAACCATAAAGTTGTTGTTTCTTTCGTTACAGTTGGAATCTTGACTATGCCTCTTTATTATGATTCTCTTCAAAATAACAATGACGTCAGATTGCGTTTTATCCACGTCACATCGTACTGAAAGGAAGTTGTAAAGGAACAAGTTCAGTATCCCCATACACTGATTTCTCGCCAAATCTGGTAACCGTTGTTTACGTTGTAGTGTTGCCGATTTCAGCTTTTGTTTTTATTATAGTGTTGCCAAATTTAGTTTTTGTTACTATTTTTATTTTTTCCTTGCCAGATTCCGTTTTTCTCGTGTTTTAAATAATTTTTACGTTATATATGTGCTTTTTTTTAGTGGCAATAGCTTTTTAGTTTCACTTCGAGAACTTTCCAGAACTTTCTTTGCTAATTGTTCTACGTTTTAATTGCTAGTCATTTTAATTTCGTTCACTTTTGCTGCTGGAATCGGTGGATTTCCCGCTGTTGTGTTTCGTTGTCGCCAGTGTCCAAACATCGTAAATTTTTCTTTTTTACTATTTCTTTTTCATTATTATTTTTATTTGGTTTAATTTTAATATATATTTTTATATTAAATGATATATTTTATTTTATGTATTTAAAACCGTTAAATATTCTTTTTTCCTTATTTCGTTTTCTTAATTTATTATCATCTTTTTATTGTTTTAATTACTTTATTTTTTGTTTTAATTTAAAATGTCTCATATTCATAATGTTGTTGAAAAATATCAACAAGTTATTTTAGCAAAAATTAAAGATAATAATGATGGATTATTGCTCAGGATTCCAAATTATTAATTAATTTAGGATTCGCAAATATTAATTAATTTTTAACGGAAATTGGATTTGGAGAAGGTGTAATTATTTTATTTAAATTCTATTGCTTACATGTATTTTTTTTATTGTATTCGTGTTTCATTTTTATTTACTTAAAATGTGTATATATTTAAAAAATATTTTATTCATGTTTTTTTTTTAAATTTAAAAAATGTATATATTTGAAAATAAGTTTTTGCATGCTTTTTTTAAAAAATTTATAAAGTGTATACATTTAGAAAAATATTTTTGCATGCTTTTTTTGTAAAATTAGATAATTATTTTTACTGAAATGTGACACTGGTGACAAACGAATAAGTCGAAATAAATCGGCATGTCAGCTTAACTTCATATCAAGTAAGTCCATTATTTATATTTATTTCCCTTTTTAAATTTTCTGAAATGCATATTTTTCGATCGAAATTAGGGAAATTTTCCGTTTTAATAAACGCGCGCCTAGCTTGGCGACAAGAAAATTCGCCGCGTCGCCAAGTGTATGGGGATACTGAACTTGTTCCGTTGTAAATCCGACTCGTCTATGAATCTGTTACCTGCATGCAAGTAATATTCTTCAAGTGGCAGCAAACAAGGTGAAGTTCACTTTTGAATGTCTGAGAATACTTTTGAAAGCCAGTTTGTTAAAAAAAAAAAATGCTTATATAAATAGCAAAATGAGTGGAGAAGCCGTTTTTCATTGATTCAAGTCATTAAGACAGGGAACAAAAGAAGTAAAATGAAAAAGACATGACAAAACATCCACTTTATGTTTATTGAAATCGGCATAAAGACGATTTAAAATCTTGAAGATTTCATTAATTTATAGAATTCTAAATTAACCATTGCAATATTTGTAAAGATTCTCTTAAGACTATTGCCTTGCTTAAGCCAACATTTATTTTCTTTTTGCAAAAATTGACTAAAGAGTGATAAACAGGGATCAACATGACAAATGCTTAACAATGTTAATGCTGGTTGACGCAAAATTTTCCATATTGATAATTTTGTTGGTTAAAAGAAAAATTACAACCGCAAATCACCAAAGGGCTAAAAAAGCCAAATAAAATAAAACTTTCGCTACCGATCACCAATTCACCAATGCAGTTGCTAAATAGTTTCAACAAGATATAGATTTTAGCGTTTAAATAAATTTTGTCTCTAAGCAATAAGTACTTAGGTATAAAATGTAAATATAAAATGTCTTATTTTAGTAACATTACCACCCGTTACGTTGATGGAAAAGTAACGAAAATTAATGTGTAGAAGTTAAATTGAATTTTACATTTTACGAATAAAATTAATATAAGGAAGTAATTTCGAATCAAAATAAAAATTAATTTAAAAAAATATATATAAGAATACTAAATTCAAGATACACTTTTAATTGTTTTAATTGTATTTACTAAATTACATTTATATATTTGAGTTTATGAATACAAGGATTATATAACAGGAATTTTACCTGTTCTGAAATTCATACTTATAGATATAGATTGGCATTTATGATTTCAAAAATAGCATCAGAACAGCGAAAACAAAGCATATAAAAGGAAGAGAAAATATCTAGTAATCACAAAGGGAAATAGAAATTAGAATGCTTCACTGATACCGTTTCATTGACGCCTAAGATTGCTTTGAACTTGAATAACAGAAGTGCAGCGTGATTCAAAACGATACACGAAGGACAAATAATCTACCGTCTACAATGCGATGATCTAAATAATAGCTTTGATGTTTAGCAGAAGACACTTACGCAATATTCACGGTATGAGACTGTAATCTCGAGTTTATTGTCATACATTAGACTCCAATTAAAGCCTACATTATATGCATTAAATGATTTTCCTAAGTCAGAAAGCATAATGAGTACATTTAGGAAATGAATATTTAAACATCATCACAATATTAATCATTTGTAATATAAATGACTCTGTAAAATAAACAAAATTTAGAAGGATAAATTTTCTGGACATTTATCATCAAATATGATAAATGAAAATAAAAGCATAAAAAGTAAATTAATGAATTGAAGATAAGCTGCATGGTTCAATATTTGAAATCGAAAATGATCTTAATACCTATCAAAAATAAATTGCAGTTGAAAAGTAATAAAACAGGAAACTAATTTTTCATAAAACAGGATGATGCTGATTTGTTTCTAAATACCATCAGGTGTTTCAAATCTCATTTAAAATATAGAGAAATATTTAAAAAGGAAAAAAAAGTTAAGAAACTGTTTTATATTGTATATTAATTTGCAATTTATACTAGTTGTTAATTTACTAAATATTTGTGCAGTATTTAAATAACTAAGCAATATAAATATGTAAAATCACTCTGAAAAAAGTTGATTTTGTAACCATAAAGTAGTTGTTTCTTTCGTTACAGTTGAGATCCTGAATACACCATATTATTACGATTCGCAATGGTTTAAAATATCCATGACGTCAAATAACGTTTCATCCACGTCACATCACACCAAGAAGACATTCGAAATTCGAGTTGTCAATGAATTTACCGCCTGCCTACAAATCACATTCTTCAAGCAGCAGCAAACAATGTGAAGTTCACCTATTAGATGTCTGAGAATATTTTCGAAGCTTAATTTTCTAATAAAACTATTTGGCGCAGGTGCCGTATAACTCACGTGCCAAATTCTGAGTTTGAAGATTTTTTGTTCGATTTTCATATGTATCTGGCAACCTCGTTTTTATTACGTCATACGTATGGAAACCATAAAGAATTATGCAGAAGATTCTATTTTGGTAATCCTAGTATTTACATTCATCGCGCACGACACGATACGTCATCTTGAAGCACAGGTGCCGTATAATCCAGGATTCCACATTTTGAATTTTTTCGGCGATGAAGAAATGTACGAGAAAAAATGGACAATAGAACAGCAGAAAAAGCAAAATGAAAAACACATGACAAAAACATTCAATTTAGGATTAGTTTAAATCAGCTATTACTATGTAAAGTTTTCAAAATTTCATCAATGAATAGAATTCCAAAATCTGGGATAGGTTACAACAAAAAACTGTTTTGAAACTTAATACTCATAGGTTTATAGCTCGTACTGAGTAAGGTTGAATTTTTATTTTTAAGGCTTTTTACTTGCGCCGTGTTTGTTGTCAAAACTCATCAGATTCTTTGGTTTTATTTTAGTTGAATTCATAATTAATAAATGCAATATTTGTAAACAATCTCATTTAAATCTTAAGAATATTGCTTTTCTAATGCCAACATTAAAAAAATTTCTTCTCATTGATATTAGTAAAATAATAAAATGCAGATATTTAAATCTAATAATTAGGTAAAAAATTCGTTAAATATCTTAAAATTGTTCTTTTTTCCTTTTTACTAGAAAAAAACTCTCACGATTGATATATAACTTCCTGTAACAATATTGGACTATAATGTTTTGAAAGATTCATATATCCTAATTATTATATGAATAACAATAATTGTAAATACTTACCGAAAGTTTGATTATAAATCGATCGTATCTCCGATTTAGGAATGCCGGGTCCCAAACACTCCAG
Organism: Latrodectus hesperus; assembly: GCA_037975125.1. Lineage (NCBI taxonomy): Eukaryota > Metazoa > Arthropoda > Arachnida > Araneae > Theridiidae > Latrodectus > Latrodectus hesperus. The sequence continues at coordinate 16,018,149 of CM075856.1, read as the reverse complement.
CACGTAGTATTCTGAATTGGGACTGAATTCAACATTGAAATAAAGACAGCTGGGTCCTTCGTCACAAGTTAAGCACTTGGTGAATGTGGTGGAACGGGCTTTCTTCCCAGAGACAGAAAACAAGTGCCGTTCTCCTGGACGGTTTTCGAGAGTGGTTAAGTAAAACCTAGAAAATCCCATCACAAACACTTCTGTTAATCTAAGACTAAATTAGATTTACTTTACTTCTTTGAGAAGAAAAACAATTGTCTTGCATTTGTTTGCAAGAACTACTTTGTATTGAAGTTTCTTTCTATACAGGAGAAAAACTAAAAGTGTGAAAATTGTTTATCGTGAAATATATTTTTAAAAAATAAAATCGTTTAATTTAATATTTACTTAATATTTCTTTCAATGATCAAATTAAATATGAAGTTTTTTATATATATTTTTCGTATTCGTTTCGTAAATAAATGATGTATTCCATTTTAAAACACATTTTCATTTACTACATTTTCATAAAATTTGTATGATTTGTATAAAAGTCGTAATTTTATTTTTCAAAAAATTATAATGAAAATGTATATCATTTTCATAAAATTATATAGAAATTGTGCCTTAATTAAGAAAAAGTAAAAACTGTTAAAGAAAATGAAATCAATTTAACGGGTATTAAAAATCGAAACAAAAAACCTACAAAAACTGAATTCTGTTTTCAGAGATATATCAATCAATATTTATGATACTTTAATGAACGATAAAAGTAATCTTTTTAGTTCAGCTTGAAGGGTTACTAAGATTTTTAATGAAAAGCTTTTATATGTTTCCAATGGACAAAACTATTTTATTCATTTTTACTTTCAAACTAATATTTTATATATACATTAGAAAAGTATTTTTAATTATAATCAAAGATACGGGTTTTTAATTAAACTCATCAGAAAATCACTTGATTAACTTTCTTTAACGCTCCTAAAATGTGCTAATTTTTTTCTAATAAGTTTTAGGGTTAATTTATTGTAAATATATTGTAGATCTAAATACAATGAATAATACAGAGAAAATGGGAAAAAATCATATACGTGAGACAAAATTTAACAACATATTATAATTTTTGCAAGAATATTTTAAAATATTATAAATTCGTATATTGAAATATAATTCATAAATAACTTTTTTAAATTTAGAGTTTTCCCATTTTCATTACATTGATTAAAGTCTACCATAGTTATTTGATACTTAAAGCAAACTTTTCTGGAGTAATTTTAATTATTTAAAAGTATATGTGTCGATGCAATATTTGAGGACAGAAATTAAAATAAATTGCATCATTATTTCGAAAAAGAGAGAATTGTAATTTTCATTTTTCATTTGAGTTTTTGTATTTTGAAAAAACAGAATAATTTTATAACTGTATTCTAAATGTCTTAACAACAATGGGATTTATTCTTAAAATTTTTTATCGAAACAAAGAATCAAAGAAAAATGAAAACAAATTTATTATGTTTTTTGTGAGTGCATAGTAAAGAAAACTTAAAAAGAACAATGTAATTGTTTGTATTATAATATACATTTCATTCGTAACCTTAACAAGAGTTAAAATGAAACCCATCAATTTAAAAAAAATAATCATAAAAATTACACATACATAAAAGTAGAAATTGCAAAGAAAAAATAAGTTCTTAAGAAAGAGTATTTAGTAATCATTTGAGTTCACATTTAGAAATTTATTTCAATAACTATTATCAAATAAACTATTGAAATAAGAAAACTCAAATTGCATAATTTTTATTAAATTAATATATTAATATTGATTACTTTAGAATGAACAATAGAAGGTTTCTTTAAATACGAATAAACTTTTTGAAAAATGCTTTATTTAATAAATGTCAAAGAAAAAGTGTTAAAAATGTTATAAAGGAGAACGAAATTACAGTTTAAATATTATAATATATGTAAAAAGCTTGCCCAGTTTTCTAAATTTAAAATTATTACGATATAAAATTATAATACAAAGTTCAAAATCGAAAAGAAAATCAGAATGAAAAATTCATATTTTCGAAATGATTGTTAACAGTTTGTAGAATATTTTAAAATATCTCCAACTTACATAGTTTCTTAAGAACAAATTTATAAAGTTCTTATGGGAAAAATTTGTAAAGATTCAGGTGAAGAATTAGGTAAAATATAAGATTGACTATCTGCAGTTAATTATTGAATTATCGTAATGAAAGACAAATATTGCTAACAATTAGAGTTGAAAAATTTTCCAATGAATAAAAAATTGTGCCTAAACATTCATAAATGTAATCAAAATGCGAGTAAATATTTATCACAATAAAATATTGTTTTTAAATCCATTTAATATATAATATAAGTAATGATCTAATATTAAAAAAGTAACTGTTTTCCTTTGGTCCTATCACTCGCATTCATATAAGGATCCATATATCTATATGAAATACGTGTAGTTATTTAACAAGATAAGGTATTTATTTCTTTAATTTATGTAAGGTAAACAAGTAATAATCTATGATTATTATTTTTCTCCGTTCTCTCATTTGCATGTTTGTAACAAATAATATGTAAGTAAATCTACTAAGTACTGAGCAACATTTTTAAATAGTTGTATATTTGTATAATGAAGATTTCTGTAAGCGAAAACTGCATCAAAATATGCATATGCAAATAGGAGTTGCAAACGCTGAGCTGCTTACTGTTTGTAATATATAAATTTACCACTATTTTAACCTAAATGTCTTTATTAATTAAATAAATTTCATTCATTATGACAAATTTTCTTACTTATCATGTCTTGTCTTCAAACATGTTTTGAAATGTGATTTATATTTATGAATTAAATTAAGAGATTTGTTAATAGAAAATTAATGTAATGATAGTTAATTTACGAAACATTAATGCAATTTCATGGTGACATATAACGAAAATAAAACTTCAAATACTTATCAAATAACTAATATTTGTATAAACATACACACACAAACACCGACACGACACACATAAACATATATATATATATATATATATATATATATATATATATATATATATATATATATATATATATATATATATCAACAGAAAATTCTTTATCTTTAATGAAAAATGAATCATTTAACTTTCATTACTATAAAACAAAAGTAGATATATAAATCATACTTAATTTTAGTTTCTTTATTTAATGAGTTTTAATGATTGCTATGAATATACTACTTTGTTAATTACATTTTTCAGTATTAATTTAGCTTAAATTAATACTTTCATTTTAAAAGTAGATAAAAGGTATTAATTAACTGAAAATTTTATCTAAGTAAACTCATTAGAGTTAAGACAATCTTGACATTGTTCGAAATTTAATTAATTTTAGCTTAAGAATTTAATTAAATCGAATTAAAACGTAACAAGGTAACAGAAAATAGAAAGAAAATCAGATAATATGTTAATATGGTTAGCCGTCTAGTGGAGGATTTTGTATGGGACAGTTTTGTCGAAATGAACGATAGTGTTATCTCTAACTATTTTTCAATATGATTAAACGATTTGCTATAGTTGTTAATGATATATATTCATTTGTTACACATATTGTTATTATGAAGATATAATTATCTCTTTTACATAGATTTCAAGCGTTTAAGTAATTATTTATAATTAACTTTTTCAATGAAAAAGTAATAGTGTGAAATATACTTGCTAGTAAGGAATTATTAGTGATGTGTAAAGTTCATAACCTTGAGATATGATAACATATGACTAATTCATTTGTATTTTCAGGTTCAAGAGTCTCAGATTTAAAGTAATTTTAGTAATGATTTTAAACATTACTTATTTATGAAAATTTAATCGTTTCGCATATTGCAGAATTCAGATTTTCTTTTATAATGTAATTATGATTATCAAAACAATGTATTTTAAAACGTATCTTAATTTATATTTTTTTACTTCATATTAAATTATTCACTTAGAATTAAAGTGTGAAATTACTTGACAGTAAAGTATTGTTAGTGATGACTAAAATTCGTAATCATGACATGTAATAACATATGAATAATTCATCTGTATTTTCAAGTTCTAGAGTCTCAGATTTAAAGTAATTTTAATAATGATTTTAAACATTACTTAGTTATGAAAACTTAATTGTTTCGCAGATTACAGACTTCAGATTTTCTATTAAAATGTAATTATGTTTATCCAAAAATTGTATTTTAAAGATATTTTATTTTTTCACTTACATTATTCATTTAATAGAAGCTGGCTCTAAAATTTAAGGAATAACAATATCAATTAATCTAGCCAAACATAAAGCCTGATAAAAAAAGTATTGCCATTATTTATTTTATAATATTTATTATTTTTCGGGGATTTTGTTGAATGACCCTAAATCATATATTGATACTGTATCTGTGTTTAAATATAATTTAAACACCATACTCAATCTTAATATTTCAAATAAACATATCTATTTTGAAAATAAACTAAAAGTGAAATTATCCCTTTAATGAACAAACGAAATAAATATTTTCTTCGCTTTTTTACTTTCTGTATCAATATTTCTTCCATATCCAATGTCACCCGGTGGAAAAAAAACCGCTAATTTCAAAGACTGATAGATGAATTCGTTGAAAATAACAGCCATCTCTCGATTAAATAATGTCTGAGATCAAAGTCGAAACATTCTTATTTGTAGAGACTGGTTATGGCTCTAAATTTTGACCAGATATTACGAAATTGTCAATTTTTGTTACCATAATTTCAACGCCACATATTTAATAAATAATCTGTAAGAAGATGTTGCAAGACTACTTTGGACACTCATTACATAATTTGCTTTTCAGAGGAATTTTTTTATATGCCATGGGCCAAAATTACTTGTAAGAGAAAAGGAATCACAGGAAAAAACCTCAAACACCCTTACAAAAAACAAGCAAGTAAAAGGTAGGAGCTCAACGTTCATCTTCCGTAGTCCAACAATGATTGGGTTGAACAAGCACGGGATCATTCATTTTTTATGTGCGCTTCTAGATACCCTAACATTTTATAAGCTCTTTGGCAGCATTACTTTTTGTAAAAAGTCCAGCTTCTAGCTCAGTTGCTATAAATAATGTGTATAACTGACAGCATTGTCACTGAATAAAACCTAAGCACTGTCATTGACGTTTAACCACAAGCGGTACATTTTTTTACGGAGAATGACTCATTTACCAAGAGTAATATATGAATAACTCAGTTGTAATCAGTTTTAATTAAATAATTAAATTACTTGTGCAATCAATAATTTAAAACATTTGTTTAAAGTTGCTTTAATTTTATATAATAGTAGCAATTTCACAAAGAAATGATAAGTGACAACATTTATTTGTAGTAATAAATAAAATGAAGTTATTGAAAATCGAAAACAAAAAACGCAAATATTTTTGAGGGATATATTTTATATTAAAGTAAATATAAAAATCATTAACAAACATAACTATTAAAAATATAAATCTTATTTTTGGTTATTTAAAGGGGATTCTGTTGAATTTAGACCAAATTTTAGAAAATGTAAAGATTACATTATAATTTTGCCATTTTTTGAACATCCATATTTAGTTCACATCTCTTCCCTTAGAATTTATTAATAAGAAAAATTATCTTATAAGCACATGAAGATAAAAAAAACATATTTATTTATAATTCTTAGTAAGTTAGGTAAACTTTCTCTATTTTTTAATACATCATTTTAGAATTTCATCATCATTATATTCAGGTTTTCATAGATTTTGTTTTACCTTGAAAATATTTAAATTTTCTTTGAATACTAATAGTTTTCAAAATTTGAAATATCTGATTTTCTATAACATAATGAATCAAATTTAAGTTCTATATCAATTTCAGTAATATGATTATGCAATGTAGCTATCCTTAATATGTTTTGAAAACAAATATTTTACAGTTATCATATAATTTTAAAGTTAATCAGACAAGTATTAAAATTGAGAACTTGAATTTTAAAATTTATTTTAAGTTTTTCATTTAAAAAATATATATGTGTAAGTTGTGATTCTTAGCTCCTGTTTACATGCAAAAAAGGTTTATTTTGTAAAAGGTACTATATTTTAGAGTTTATTTATATCTTCCTGGTAAAATATAAAGTTTAAATGTCAATTAAGGTATGCTTTTGTTCTTTACATATAAGATCAAAGATATTTCATCCAAAAAGTTTGAGCTTCTATTACAATTTTTCATGATCAGCCATTCTAACAATTCACAATTCATTTTCATTAAAACATTTAATTTCGATTAAACGAAAAAAGGAACAAATAACAAATACTTTTGCTTTTTTAGACAGTTGAGATTCTATTATTTTTTCAGATATTATATGGTTCTTTTAATATATATATATATATATATATATATATATATATATATATATATATATATATATATATATATATATATATATATATATATATATATATATATATATATATATATATATATATATATATATATATATATAGATAGATAGATAGATAGATAGATAGATAGATAGATAGATAGATAGATAGATAGATAGATAGATATTTCTAAAAGTATTTGAAATTATGAAATATAATTAATAAAAAACATTATATTACCCAATAAAATATTAAAATTATTTATTTTGTATAGTAACAATTCTACATAAAATTTTATTCTATATAATCTAATAGATAAAAAGTGAAATTAAAGAATTAAATATCTCAATCGTTTTAATTACTTTTCATGTAAATTAAAATGAACTGCAAGTGTTGTAAAGTTCCATTTATTTTATCCCAAACTTATTATACCATGTAACATCTTGTAAAAATTAAATTTCTAATAATTTGTGTTTAAAACATATTAGGCATAATCATATGATACCAAATAATTTTATTCATAACGCATATGGATCAATCTAAATATTACAATGGTAAGAAGTATAGACATTTAAGCTTATATTAATAATAATGATTTTAAATTTCCTTTACAGATAGCATCACGAGGAACCAAAACATTTATGTCTATTATATTAAATAAATATTATGTTAGAAAGAAGAAACACTTCTTACTAATATGCTATTTATTTAACATAACAACTTATAAGATTTGAAAATTTATTCCTTTTTTCCTTTTGCGCAAAAAATTTTCAAGTTTCATAAAATTCTGTAATTTATTACTTAAATTGTACAAAATCAATCTTGAAAGCAGAATATAGATTACTGTGTGCTTACTTATTTTCAAATTTATATATCTATTCTTATATTAGTATGTAAATACAAACATGCAACATCAGATGCAAATTATTGTGTGTTACGCAAATACTTAATTCAAAGTAACGATGCATTCCTATACTAAGCATTACTCTTTAAACTTCATCTCAAACCGTCCATTGGTTTATAGTAAGACCATGGAAATAGTCTATGGATATCTGCCAGTTTTCGGTATTAGATATACAATAATATAAATTAAACATTTTCTATTTACATTTTTACTATAATATAACATTTTCTATTTACGTTATATGAAAGGAATCATAGGTTTATGTGAGTGCAGATTATGTGAGGTTTATGTGATATAGGTTTATGTGAGTGCAGCAACAATAGTACTTTGGATGTTGCTCAATAACAGCACAGTGATGTGATTTTAATAGTTATGGTCCAGCAGAGTTGACCATTTTAGGTGTTCGAGCTTACAAATAAAAATGTGATGTCTATGAGTGACGAAATACACTTGGTCGCCTTGCACTCATGGATCAAACAACATCGTTTAGATAATTGGAACATTATCGGTTCACAGTTTTATCATTATCTGCTTTTTGATTTATTGACATCTGCTGCATTATGGATTCCGGGGAGGGGGAGGAATTTCTTCCCACAGGTTCGTTCTAATTAAAATATTCGACGACACAATTTGTTGTCACAAAAGAAGTTATTGTCAGTATACAGAATTCTTCTAAATGTTGTTCGATCGCGTTTCGATTGCAAGGAGTTTATAACATTTAGAGTTGACAACTTTAAACATCAAGTTATAATATTTTCTTTAAAATGTTATAATATCTCTTTTAGTAATAAATCGATTATTTTTTGTTATATCTTAGATTCTTGAATGTCTGGGGATGAGGAGACTAGAAAATTTGATTGCATTTCCAAACATCTGTTATTACAAAAGTCTGTCTTATTTGCAGAAGTCTGTCTGATATCAAAAATCTTTATATATACTTAAAGATTTTTAGATATAAATAATCCTGCATCTATAAAGTTAAATGCAGTGAATTTTCATAATTGGATTTCAGATGCTTCAAAAAGTTAAATGCTGACACTTTATTTCTTTTTCAATAAACAGGTCATAAATGCAGTTCCAAGAAATATTTTATTTTATGTTAAATATTTAATTTCAAAAACTGTTTTGTGAAGCAAATAGTACTTACACAGTATTAGATCCATCGTGATAAGCAACGACTTTATAAACATCATAGCGACCTTGAGTTAAGAAATCAACATGCCTTGTCTGAAAAGTAACAGAAGTATGTCAAATAGATGAAAATAAAACAATATATTTTGTTATTTACGTACTTAGTTATTATCAATGGATTAGAGATTAGTTTCCAAAATATTTGCTAAGTAAATAGAATACATTTCCATTATACACCCACTTTTGATCTCAAAGAAATAGCTTGTTTTTTAGAGAAAAGTGAAAATAATACAACGTAGATTTGATTATTTTATTGTCTGAATGTTTTATTTCAAATTTAATATATTCTAACTCAATTTTTTGGTGGAAAAAATGACTGAAAAATAATAAACAACAGTAAACAAGCTTAAGGCTAAACAAGGCTAAAGATAGTTGGTGCAAAAGATTTTTTTGTGATAATTTTGTCGGTTGAAAGAAGCATTTCGATCACAAGTCACTAAGGGCAAAAAAACAGAAAAAATCAATTTTGTCTCATTGAGAAAAAAGTTTTATCACATTTGGTGTTTAAATAAGTTTTATCAACAATTATTAAATGCATAGTGTATAAAATATAAATAAACTGTTTTAGTAATATCTGAAAACGTAAGCATTTTTAAGCAATTTATAATGCAAATGGATTATTTCAAACGTTAATTTACGATTTTTTCCCTATACGGCGATTATCAAAGGGAAAAGGAAATAACCAAAAATAGTTATGGAAAAATACCGTAAATAATTTTGCCAACTTGTGCTGTTTTAAGTAATCCTGTATTTATGATGAAGTTTTACCAGACCAGGAAACAGAAATATAGCATGCTGATTTATACGTTTCACATTACAGAAAAGTGTACGTATATTTTGAATAGATTTGAGGCACTTATAAATAAAATTTTAAGAAACTTATTATTTTCTGATGGTAAAATTTTATCTGAAAACAAAAACGCAAATTATTATCTGCGATGAGTTTTCACATAACTAGAAATTACATTCCTAGGAGATACAAGTTTCAAACATACGAAAATAAAAATTAAAGTGTGAATTCTAAATTGATTTGAAAGTATTCGTGAAAAGATTACAATTGTTTTATGATTAACATATTGTGTGTGGGTGAGAAAAATTAAAATTTAATAAGAGTTCCATCATAATCTCCCTGAATTTATGAAATTCAAAATCACCATTTTTTAATAATTACGCCAAAGCATTTTCCAATTTGTCAGTAAAGTTTAATAGTTCATTTTAGAATAAACTCCAAATGTCTTCAGATAATCGCATTTTTTATTTATAAATATAATAAAATTACATAAAAAATTATTTCAAAAAGCTAATTATTTTTAAGAAATTACTTGAAAAATAATTAATTGTACTTGATATAATTTTTCTAACTCCATTTTCTCTTTTGTTTTAACGAAATTTTTTAATGAATTTATATTTGTAAGGAAATATCTGCATATATTTCCATGCATAATTTTGATTCTAAGTATTTAAAATGTATAATTTTAAATTTCTTGGAGTCAATCATAAACTAGTCAATAGTTAAAAATTATGTAACTGCTATTTGATTACTTTCTCATTAAAAAATATATATTATTGTTGCATACCTTATTATATACGATAGATTTGAATAAATTTCAATCATTCAATTTCCTAATAGATTTCCTAATATTTTCATATTCCTAACAGCTATACCCGTCTTGTTAAGGCTGCATGAAGTAATATCATTTTTAAATCTGTTTTTATTATTAACTGAAGTAATAAATTATCAACTGTTTACAACAAAAATATTTTTAAACCATGTCCTATCAAACTTTATTGATTAACAGTTACTTTAATAAATTTACGTTAGATAATAAATTAACGTAGTTATAAAAATAAATTAACATATAAATATCAAATTCATTATTCCTTGAATTACTGCTTATACTTTAAGAAATATTATTTGAGTAAATTATTGCCTTGATTTCAAAAACAAATTCTATTTTATATCCATAGGTTTTTATATTATCTTGAGACATTTTACAATTTCAATAACATAACATTTTTATTTTTCTGATTTTGTAAATATAACGCATACTATTAATTTTTATTTAAGCATTTTCCCAATATAAAACAAGGAAATATAAATAAAAATGCAATTAAATTTATCTTGTTATATTCTTTAATTTTCAAATATGAAAATAAGCTCTCCTTAACCATAACACATCATTCATTTTAAAGGAGTAATTTTTGATTTTATTTAAGAAAACTATTATTTTACGTAAATAATCAGTTGTATTATATTAGAATTTACTTTAAAATTTTCAAAATAGGATTTATTTTAATTCTGAAAAAAAAAGGTGTAATTAAACTACTATACCAATTTTACGAATTTATTTTTTTTAAATATACTTCATTTTCATTTAAATGTTACTACTAAAATTTTATTCATTTACGGTAAAAAGTTAATTTTTAATCATAGAGCAAAATATCCTAATATAAAAAATTTCATCGTATATGTAAATAACTTCGCAACAGTGCATAAAATTAGGAAAATAATTCTACAATGATATGTATAAAATTTTCAAAATTAAAGTTATATTTAGGCTGATAAAAATATTACATCTACGGTGTATTTATAAATATCCTATTAATTAATCATACTCACAATAATCAGAAATAAATTTTCTTTTCCAGTTTTCCTAAATGCCATTTTATTCCATTTTAAATGTTTTTTTAAATTATTTAAATAAACAAAAAGATAAGGAACTTAATATTATTTCAGTATTTCTTCCCATTTCAGTTTAGAATATTTCATCTTAAAGTAAAATTTAAGTTGTGCATTCTAATGCATTAATATTACATAAATGTAGTTTATTGGAGCTACACGTTTTATATATAATAGTCTATTTTGGATAAAATGTGCACAAAAATTATAATTTTCCGTTAGTAAAGTCTAATTATGAATTATTTATAAATATGATTCTGCAGACCAATGGCTGAGTGGTTAGCGTTCCTGACTTTTGAGCTGTGGATCCCGGGTTCGAATCCCGGTTCGGGCATGGATGTTACTATCTCTCTGTGTTACTCTGTCCTTTCTTGTGTGTTGGTGTATGAATGCGGCCCGCCCTATAAACGGGTCTGTGGTGGTATGTCGCGGGTAATGCTACTCGCCTCTGTGACTTGGTTCACAGGTGCCCACTGGGTAACGACAAATGAGTAGCAGTTTCCGGCCTTGTTGTGGCGAAGCGTTAGTCACCCAAGTACCCGTCGTTATTAAAAGAAATGTGATTCTAATTATTTCTCATAAAAGAGATTATCTTTCTTATTTTTTTGTAAGTTAATTTTGATCAATATTGGTTTAAAAATAGGCATTTTTTATTTTGATATATTTTAACTAATAATATTAGCAATGAAATTTATTTAAATTCTGCTTTAATGAATGAAGGTGTAAAATTTGTGATAAATTAGGAATACAATGTTTTAATAAAAGTGTTATTTCAATACAATTATATCATAATGACGGCTTATTTTTTTATTTTGTAAACACGTTAAAGTTAATATATATGCATTTCAATTTTCTTTAAACAGAATATGCAACACGCTACTGTAAAGCAAGAAATTAATTAAAATTTTAGAAGAAATGAAAGAATTGATAACGTTATACTGTCTGCGTTTTTTTACTTTTGTAAGTAAAATCGAATTTAAAATGTAAGTATATGTTTTTTCTTTAAATAGAAGATACAACACGCCACTATAAATACGAAACTGAGCAAGAGATAGGTTGTGCAATCCAGAAAATATTTGGTGCCACTTTTTGGAAATAATGCTTGTGCATTTGAAGAGGAAGTATAAAATTTGCCAGCAAAACTTTATTTTACCTGCCATGTATTTTTGGCTTTTCCTTGATTATCCCATAGATTTTGCTGCAATTATAAGAACTCGATTAATACTTTGAACTACATTAACATTACAAATTATAGATATTCTCATCGTTGAACAGTGGACAAACAAATCAGTTTTCATCACTAAACTGTAATTTTTCAAAATTTTCCAAATATCATTAAAATAGTTTATACTTATTTTGCAGCAAAATTATGATAGAGATGGATAAAAATTGTTTTATTGCTTCATATCATAAATTTTATATGTACCTTATTTCCTTGGTCTGGTATACATACATCAATATTAGATCTATTTTAATTAGCTATAATTATTGATCCAAAATGCACGTGTAAAGTTGATTTGTTTGCTTTGATTACTTTAGTGAATGATATTTTAAAATATTTTGTCAAACTATTTATTTTGATAAACAAAGAAAAATATTTCACTTTGAAATTTAAAATAATTACAAACAAATAATTTGCCATAACTTTGTTAAAGCGTTTATTAAATAATTTTCTTCTATTCTGCCATGCCTTAATGTACTTTTCTGTTCACTGTATCTTTTTCATGAAAAATTTCCTTTAAAAACTGTTTCTCAAGTATCATTTTGATGTCTTCATTTTTAAAAAAATTAATAAAATAAAAGTAATCAAAATTTTACACATTATCCTGGTTTGAAAAATAAAATGAAATTTTTGAATGATTTATAATATGTTGCACACCACTATGTAAAAACAATTTAATCTTACTTGAAATTATTAAGTTTATTAATTATTAACTTTTGCAATTTGATCACTAAAATTAAGATTTAATTTATTATTATCCATTAACAAAATACTTTTATTGATTAATTTTTCTAATTAATGAAGGAGAAAAAATTTATATTTTTTTTTAAAATTTTACTTACATCATTATAAGCTACTGCAACGTGTCTGTAATGACCATGTTGACCTTCAGGTAAAGGTAAACGCATGTACCAATTCCTTCCATGCTGACCAAAAAAAATTGGGCCATGTAAATCGACCCAACCTTTCCTGCTCGGTGGACTCTGTTCATATATCTAGGAGAATAATGTAGAATAGTTAAGCCTATTTTCAAGGTTTTTGTTGAAGCTAGTCAAGAGAAATATATCTAAACTATAGAAAGAAAAACTTACCACCACACAATACCATAGTTCTCCGGAACACTGAGTGACCACGGAAAAGTTCTGAGATCTTGCCAACCATATCACTGCTAAGCTCTGGCTATCTATCCACTGCACAGATGTGAAATAGTGATCCCTAGAACCATAAGTTTCAAATATGTTATGTCCTGGAATCTTATTGGTGTGAAGACTTCCGAAACCAGTTTAGACAGCTTTGCACATGCAGGGTGCAGACTTAGCCAAAAATATAGAAGAGATTGCTTAGAAAATATGGTCAAAGACTTTGATGAAATTTTAAGCATTTTAAGTTTTGTACTTCTAATTAATTAGTTTTTAGTAATGAAACAATGATTCCAATTCTGTTAAATATATATTTTATCTTAAAATAAACGATACATAATTCTTCAATTTGATTTGTACATGATTGTCTTTTAGAAAAATCAGACAACAATGTAATCATGATATAAAATTTTGTAGCATTAAATATTCTAATTTTTCTTTTCTTTTTTAAGGGTATGTTTAATGGGATTATAAAAGAAACAAACTTATTTTGATAGCTCTCAATCAATACATCTATTCATATGAAAGAATATTTCCTTTATTAATGTTCTTATAACTATATTAAAAATTTACGATCAATTAAAAAAAGCGCATATGTATTTTCCATGCCAATTGTTTGACTTGCTGTGAATTTTAGACACAAATTTATAATCAGAAAAAATTGTATATTTGCTAAATTCATTGGAGTTCCATTATCATATAACCATATTTTCTGAAGCGTTTTGCTTAACCAGCAAATAATTAAAAAATGAAATGTGATTTCATGCATAATTTAAACATATATATTTATGTAATTCATATGGGATTATATTACTCTCCAAAATATTTGCTATAAAAATTAATGAAATGCTACATGTAAAATAAAATTATTCTATTTTCTTAGCTTACAATATTTTATAAACAAAACTATTATCCTATTATCATGCAAGTTATACATACATATATATATATATATATATATATATACATATATATATATATATATATATATATATATATATATATATATATATATATATATATATATATATATATATATATATATATATATATATATGTATATATATGTATATGTGTATATATATATATATATATATATATATATATAAAACCAAATAAAATTCATATCAAGTAGATAATACAAATTAAATAAAAATTTGAAAATCACTAACAAATGTAACAGATCCTAGGAACTTAAAATTACGAATTTTTAAGAAGCTTAGGAACTACATCATCATTAAGAGTTAGATGATCAGCTATACAAATAAGACAAACACTATTTTCTGCATGTACGATTTACAAAAGTATAAAATTCCTCGTGCATTTCTACACAAGAATTTCTGTAAGTAAAATAGAACATCAAATTAAAAGTAATTCAAGGCAATATGCACTAATCCAAAGTATTCACAGAAAATGTTATTTTTTTCCATTACTTTTCAAATTTTTGTTTTATTGTATTATGAAATACTTATTTTGATTATAGGTAATATAAATGTATCTTCAATTTTCAAAATAAATACTGTCTTATATTCTTGGCACTCCTATCTTTAGCTGTTTGAGAGCTGGCTTGGTTGACAAATATGTATTTGTGGGTGTTGAATTTTATTTAGTTTTAGCAATATTTATTTTAGTTTATTTTATATTGTATTTAGTACTTTATATAATTTATGTATGGGAATAGTATTGTTTTACTTTAATGAGTTAAAAAAAGCTTACAATTTTACTAAAAAGTAAACAAATTATAAAACAATAATCGACTAATAAGTGTAAGCAATAGAGAAAGTAGGATATTAAAATGGTGAATAGAAAAGCAAAGCAGTATGCTCGTGATCACAAACCACACATGCACTAACTGGTCTTGAACTTCACGGGGTGGCTTAACGTCCCTCTGGAGAATGTTGGGGGCGTTTCTTATATCCACCACCCACAAGAAAGCTGATGGATTTTCTCCACCCGGCTGAAACAAGAACAATTACTATTTGAGAAAACATACACTATTACATGTAATATGAAAAATAGGATTTTAAAGCAGGATTTAAAAAATGTACAATGAGCAACTTATAAACTACTATAATACTATTATTTAGTTTATATATATATATATATATATATATATATATATATATATATATATATATATATATATATATATATATATATATATATATATATATATATATATATATATATATATATATATATATATATATATATATATATATATATATATATATATATATATATATATATATATATATATATATATATTAGGTCTACCGGAAAGTTCTGTCCGATCCGGTTACAATCAGTTTCAACAAGTATTCAGCTCAACAAACCATTTCCGACCATATTCGGAAACTAGGGTTTGTGTGGAAGCATTCGAGATGGGAGCCACACAAGTTAAGTGAGAAGAATTTGAATGATCGAATCATCATATAAACATCTCTGCTTGCACGCAACAAAATCGAACCCTTCTTGGACCGGATCATAACTGGGGATGAAAAGTGGATTACCTATGAAAACATCATAAGAAAAGGGCATATTGTGAACACGGAAAAACTGCCCCCTCTACCTCTAAACCGAAGTTGAGCCTGAACAAGAGAATGTTGTGCATATGGTGGGACATTCGAGGACCAATACATTTTGAGCTGTTTAAATCAAACGAAAGGCTAAATTCAAAGAGGTACTGTCAGCGCAATTGGATAAATTAAAAACAGCACTCCAAGAAAAGAGGACGGCGATGTTCAATCGGAAGGACATCATACTGCTTCATGACAATGCCAGGGCACATGCTGCTTTGGGGACTCGTCATAAAGTCGCAGAGCTAGGCTGGGAAATTCTGTAGCATCCACATACTCCCCGGACCTAGCACCATCTGATTATTACTTGTTTCTGTTCTTACAAAATTTCTTGCAGGGCAAACAATTCAAGAACAAAGAAGATATCAGACAAGCACTGGTTCAATTTTTGGCCTCTAGAGATTGGACATTTTTTAAAAATGGATCTACAAATTGCCATCTCGCTGGCAAGAAGTCATAAATAATGATGGCAAATATATTATTCAATAAAGTTTATCCAAAGTATGAAAAAATATATTTCTATGTTTCATTCTAAAACGAACAGAACTTTCCGGTTGACCTAATATATATATATATATATATATATATATATATATATATATATATATATATATATATATATATATATATATATATATATATATATATATATATATATATATATATATATATATATATATATATATATATATATATATATATATATATATATATATATATATATATATACTGTTTTATTTAACAAATTATGAATGTTTCGTATCTAATGGTAAAATTCAAATGTAGTCTGAAACTTTCATTAATGATAAATTAATCATCACATTTATGCATGCATTTTCTTTCAAAACTATTTTTAAGAGTCAAGAGATACATATATTGTACTTACTTTTGGATAGCGTAAAGACAACAGTTCCGGATATGCGCTTTCGGAATCGTTTCTGCTGGTATTTCCGAACCAATTGTAGTAGAAAGTGCCCACTTTAGTATCATTTATCGTAGCATAACAAAAGGAATTTCCGTCTGGAGCCCACCACACTGCTTTATTTTCTTTTAGAATCTCTTCTGTAGAAGAAATATGTGTTGTTACACAACGAATTTGCAGCAAACAAAATAGATATTATACATAATATATTTTAAAAAGTTGTATCGAATTTTTTCTTTGTTTTTTATAACAAATAATCACATAATACATTTTATTTTGATTTGAGAAAAATACGATTAGGAATATTTTTAGTTTGGTTAAAGAAATTTCTAAGAAATTAGAAAATTTATTTTTCAAAAATTTGAGTTTTTACATAATAAAATATATGTTTACATGATTGATTAAAAGTTTCAATAAAATTATTCATCTAAAGTTTTGCAACTGAGAAAAACATACATTATATATAAAAATATATCACAATTTATGATGCATAAAAATATATCATAATTTGTGATTGAAATAATTTTTACAAAATTTCATTCACAATTTAAATTGCACTCTAAAAATTGTCTTTACTTTTAGCCTCCATAAATATTAACGGATTGTTTTAATTTCTAATAATTATTTATCGTTAAAATAATCTATGTCTTTAAGAAAATTGAAAAGGATGAATACGATTTGAGATAATATAGTATAATCATTTTATATATTACTTTGATTCCAACAGTACATATCTTCCATAAACTTTCCTTTTCTGTTCAATAAAATTTTGCTCTCAAAACCAATTCTATTGGATTAGTTGCGATACGATGGAAAAAAATATTTATATGAGTTAAAGTAACATAATTATCCTATTGTCTTATTATTTAAATTGATGAAGAAACATCATATGCAGGATTTACTTTCATTATTAATAATTATAGCAACAATATACATTCTTGAAAATTAATTTCTGTAACATAGAACTTAACTATTTTTAAAAATTTAAAGTAAAATAACTAAATGTAATTAAAAAATTCACCTTCATATAACCAATCTGGTATACCGTTGAAAATGACGTTTTCGATCCCACTCGTGGAAACTTGATAGTGAGTACCATTTACTTCTGGTATGTAATATAAATTGTTTTGATAAACATAAACCTAAGGTTAAAATAAATAATCTTTTTCACGAAAGGCATGTATAATAAAAAATGTGTAATATAATAATACATAGATAATATAATAATACATGCAAAACATAATGCATATAAAATAATGAATAAAAATTTTTATTACTTTAAAAAAGAATAATAGATTGATATTTTAAGAAAGAGCAAAAATGTTTTATTTATATTTTGTAATATTCAACAATAGTTTAATAAAAATATTTAGAATAGGACATCACTGCTAAGGACTCTATATTAAAAAAAATAATAATAAGTTGTTATTTTAAGAAAGAGTAAAAATGTTATATTTAATTTTTGTTATATTCAACAACCATTAAATATAAATATTTAGAAATAAAGATCACTGCTAAGGACTCTTTTAGAATGCAAAATTTATTTTACTATACAATTTTAAAAGAGACTTAAAATCAAGACATATACGGCCCTAAGTCACCTCCAGGGATAGTTTCATTACTAATGTATTGATTCTGGCTTAAAAAGTTTTGAAAATGGAATAGTGTTTGCATTTATTTTGCTGTTTTATGAATGAGACATTTTTACAATCAAGCTCATATTTCTTGCTATTTATTGACTCATTTCCTTAATTTTTTTTTATAAAAACTGCATATTGTAAGATCTAATAAACTATTATCTGTTCTTTACTAATAAATAATGTAACTTAACTTGTCACTATGATAAATTTGTTGTTGAAAATAATTTCTAAAATTCTTTACAACTAATATGCTATCGTTGTTTCTACAGCATGCTTAGCTGCTGCTGTGTTTGTTAAAATGATAGGTGAAATAATATTTATTTAATAACACAGTTGATATATATATATATATATATATATATATATATATATGTATATATATATATATATATATATATATATATATATATATATATATATATATATATATATATATATATATATATATATATATATATATATATATATATATATATATATATATATATATATATATATATATATATATATATATATATATATATATATATATATATATATATATATATATATATATATATATATATATATATATATATAATTCCAATTTCTTAAAATCAAACTTTCATATTAAAGTAGTTTAAAGTGATAGTTGGGGGGGGTTCTTTAAATCGTTTGAGACATTTTTATAATTACGATTGTAAAATATGATACAATTACATCAGAGTTCAAAATTATGTCATCTTATATTTTATAATAAGTAAGTCATTTTATAACTGATTAAATTTTATAAAAATATTTAAGTGATGTAAATTTATGTAGAAAAATTGAAACGAACTTCTAAGTTTAAAAAATTGTCAACGTATACGCATGATTAAATGGAGCCAATATAATATTAAAATGCATGTGTCACGGTTAAATTTGTCATTGATAGGAAAACAAGCAAATAAAAAACATAAAATTTATAAAACTTTATTGTTCTCAAAAGTATTCTAATAATTAGATATTTAACACTGAATACATTAATCTTTTAATAATTTTCTACACATTCTTATATTTGCACCTTATAAATTTTATTTCTCTTAAGTAAAATATACGTTTTGAATTAGAAATAATAAAAAAGTAATAAATATAAAAAATGAATTTCAAAAATTCCGTTTATAAAAAAATTGATTAAGTTTGTTTTTAATTTGCGCATTATAAAATAGAAATATTTATCCAATATTTATTTGTATTAATCTTTTATTTGACCAATATTTATTTGATTCATGGTTTTTATGAAATTTTTAAATAATATTGATTGAAGCAATAAATAAAATATAATTTTTAATCATAAATTTAAAAACAAGAAAAACAGTTTTTTCTCTAATTTCGACAAAATTTATTTTGTCTGAATATTGAACATATTGAAAATAATCTGTTCATAATTTAATGATTGCAGTAATGACTTTTTTTCTCGTATTGAAAATATCATTTTGAAAATTGAAATCTTTAGCTTTCAATCGGAATTTATTGGTATAACCGTTATTTAGAAATCTCTTGAAATGAAAAAAAGAAACTTCTGAAAAGCAAACTCAGTATTTAAAATGTAAATTATTAAATTTATTTATTGACAATATTTATCTTTCATGATAAAGTAAATTTAACATATCTGGGAATTGAGAAACATAACAAATATAAACTTTTATTCCATGATTGTAGATTATATTACAAAATATTATGTATCACACTATTTTTCAGACAAAGTAAGAATTTATCAAAGTAAAATTATTTTGCATCTCATGATTAAGAAACTAAATATAATCACGTGTTTTCTGCTAATTAAGTACACTAAATAATGTGTCTGAAATAGATAAATTCATATAACTTTAAATATTTATTGGAACAGGAGCTTTTGATGAAACCCTATTAAAATGCTTTCCAATGGAAAAAAACATTTTCTATGGAAAATATTTAATAAACTTTATACTGTAATCATTCCAAAAATAGCAGTAGTTGATATCTTATGACATTAACTGCCATTACTTTCTTAAAATGTAACTGAGCGTTTTAGTAAAAGCTTGATTAAAAAATTATAGTTCTTTTGTTAAAAATGACAACTTTTTTACGCAACTATATAATTATATATTAACCTTAATCGCAATAAAATAAGGCATAGAAGCAGTATAATCCAGGATGCCAAATTTTGAATTTTCTTATGCATCTGGCAAACTGGTTTTTACTAAGCCATAGATGTATTACACCATTAAAAATTTCTATTTTGGCAACCCTAGTATTTACGTCATCGCGCACTTTACAATGTGTCATTTTGGCAGCATTTCTTCATTCCCAAAAAATTTCGAATTTGGTATCCAGGATTATACGGCATCTATGCATAAAATAAAATTCTTAAGAAGAATAAAAAATTATTTTAAGGGAACAATTATAGATACATAAAAACATCAATCACAAATTTTTTTATGATTACATTGAGATTACATTGGTAATTTTGAGAATTTAAGATAGATATGTTTTTACATACACACAGATTATGTATAGCATGAAGTTATTAACAAAATATATGTGTGCAAAACAGATGTTTAACAAAATTCTTCATTAAATGAAATTTGATTCACCTACTGTTAACTTGAAAATAATCCGAAACATCGTGCAAAGTGTCAATAAAATGTGTGATTGGTCTTAATAATTATAAAATTTGACAAAACCGATTGTAATGACTAATTCTATAATGGGACCTACGCATCATTCAAAGATTTTTTTGGGAAATTAATAAATTCAAATTGATATCAAATAAAACAGTGAGAGAGTGGATAATCTTGTCATATTAACTGAAAAGCACCTGTCTAAAGATATATTCTTAGTTTTCAATCTATCAAAATGTCAAAAGAGCATTTCAATAAATCTTATTCAGATTTCCATAAGAAATTGCTGTAATTTCGAGTGCGACAATGCCATTTTTGCATATACGTATAAGCTGTCTGCTTCATTTATTATCACTCTCAAAATTTATATGCTGGCTAGTCACATAAGAACGAATACTACCATATTCGGGCATCATGCCAAATTCAGAAATGGAATTATATTTTTAATCAAATGGTTTTACCCACACATGGTTTATTTTTTTCGTTTCTTTTATTATTAAAATTTTTGCATATAAATAATAAAACCCCGATTGAAAATTTAAATTATTATTTAGTAGAAAAAATAAAGCATTTTACATATTACTTAAATCTATAAAATCAAAGCCTTTAAATTACAAAGTATTTGATCTAGGTAATTTACATTTAGTATGCAATTTGTAAGTTATCTTGATTTAATAGAAATAGGAATATTTTGAGCTGAAAAAAGTATATTTATTTTATAAAATTAATATTATTTGATAACACCATTTTTAGTCTTGATATTTTATTCCATATAAAACATTAGAAAATTGTTCTTTAACTACGGTAATGGAATAAAATTAATTTTACAATTTAGAAGAATGCATTATATTTTGAAACATTTTTCGTAATTTGTTTTTATTAGGTAATTTAATCTTACAAATAAATAGTAAAGATAATTACACACACAAGTGTAATTAAAAAGAAACTTGAAAATGCTTTAAATGCTTCAATATAAAATTCATTGCAAGTTTCCTCAATAAATTTAAGTATTCATTAAAATGCATAAGCATTTTTTTCATTTGTTCATAAATACATATGTGTTATACAAAATTATAAAATAAATACGATCTGTATCTGAAAATTATTTATAGTAAAATTTATTTTTAAATTTAGCTGCTAAAAAGTTAGAGTTATAATTTGATAAAAATCCTACCATTCATGTCAAAATAAAGGATGAAAAAATTTCATTAGTTTTCCGGTGTTATTTATTAATATTTAGCAAAAATTGCCGTAGTGTAATTATTATTTACATAATTATTTATACAGACAAATAAAATTTATAATGATTGTTCTATTATTAAGTCATATTACTTCTATATAAAAATTAATCTTAATAAGATACTAGTTAAAATCTTAATTTAGCTACCACAAGATTTAAATATTTTACCCGGTAATTATTTTATCTAATTTTAATAATGTCTTAATATGGAAGAAAATTATTAAACATATCATTAGCTAAATAGCTAAAGTTATTTATAATGCTAAGGCAAATTATCAGTGAATAAATTATTTAATGTATTAATTTTAATTGCAAAGAAAATCATTTTTCTATATTCGTAAAATTAAATAATTTTTATCCTCTCAAAATATTATGGATCCCTTATATTTTAGTTATGTCACGAAATCACACAATTTAACTCTTCGAAATTTTCAACTATGCATTAAATTTTCCTTATTATTCTAACTGTGAACTTAAGTGAAATAGAATGCTAAAATAAAATAAAAAGTGTAATATAACAGCTATATATAATTCATTTAATTTTATAAATGTTATTAGATTCAGAAAGATTTAAATTATGACTTCGATAAAATCATTGCTATCCTACATTACATATGTTTTTTTAAACTTTCAAATATAAATAAGAAATACATTAAATTTTTAAGCTACAATTTTGATAAAATTTTGAAAGTAACTTCCTCTTCAGTTTGATGAAAAATGTGATAAAACCTGTAGAAATTTCAAAATTGAACATTCACAAAGTAAACTCAAATTTTAATTTATTCAACTGACTTAGCTCCAATAGGTGTTCTGACTGCAAATAACTTATCAAAATGTAATTACTCTGAAGTGATCAAGGCAAAAGCATTTGTTGTTCACCCCATTCTAAATTATAGACTTTTATTTTCTTTATAAATGCTAACGTAGAAAAAAAACTCGCTATTCATTGAAAGCACTAATTGTTTTTCCCCCAAGAATCAAAAAATAATGCACAATCTTCACAGAACCTCAGACGGTTAGGGGAATTTTATGTATAGATAGAGAAAACCTGACATCCTCCAACTTCATTAAATGAGCATGAAATCAAACATTATGACATCCAGATTTTCATGATTTTGATGAGTATTACGTTGAATGACTACATATCATTTAAACAGGCATTATAAATCTTGTGAAATACTGGGACGAGATATTGAATTCCGGTGTTTGCTTGGTTCTCTGTGACTTGATTTCAATGCACCTCATAACTTGACAACAAACGATAACAAGCAAATCATGAGGACAAGGATTTTATAGGAAATGAGTATACTATCTGGGTATATTACCCAACCAGAATGATTTGAATCCGATTCAGTAGACTATCATTGAATTTCAGAAATGTTAAACTGCTGCTCAAAATTTTCCCAGCAGAAACATTCAAAGTATTAAAATGGAATAAATAAAAGAGTTGAAATAATATTCATAAATCTAATGAAATATTCCCAGGATAAAATCATTGTTTGAAATTTCTGTAGATTTTAAGATCGCATTTGTGTCAAACGTTTTACGATTTTATATAATATCTGAATCACAAATTCAGATGAGATAAGCAAAGAAGCACGTGGGTATAACAATCATTGAATGACTTTTATCATTATTGCATTATCATGATCGCATAATTTCCATCAGATTTCTTCTAAATCTATGTTGTAGCCATATAAATAAACTGTCATATTTGGCATAAAAATGCATGTATGGGAAATATAAATAGAAATTGATTAACAACATTATTTAAATTAAATATTCAATGTAATAAAGTTTAATTTAAGAACTTTAGAACTAGTGAAATATTATTAAATGCATCTTTTTCACTTTGCTTGTTTATACTAAAAAATGAGCAAAATTCTAAGTACACATCCTTATCTAATAATTTAAATGTGTGCAATAATTAATAAATTATAGTTTGCATTAACACATTACTTATTCAAGGAATTAATTTATGATTGTAATTTAAGTAATAATTACGATTTAAAAATATTATGTGCAAAAACTGCATACTGAAAAAATATCTTTATTCTTTTTCAATATGTTGTTTCCTGATTTCTTAACCATCATCAAGTTCTGAAGTAATTTTTGAAATATTTCAGATTAAACATAATAAATATAGCACAGTTGAGGAAACATTAGCTTTTATTGAAGTTTCTATTTTTGGAATTATTAATATGGTATCATATATTTCTTAAACATTATAGAGTTTCTTGTATAAAAATTATTTAAAAAGAGTTATACTGTAATTATTCAAAAATAATAATACCTTGAAAAATTATTTTAAATGTATTTTTAAATTGGAACTGAGCAATAATAAACTTTAATTACTAATATGAATGTAAACAAAAATTAAAAAAGTGTTCTAAAAATTCTCTGTTTAAAAAACCAATTAATAAACAAAATATCGAGAAAAAATGAGAATGATTTAATAAATATTAATTAAATATTTATGACTATGCTTTAAAAATCCATTTGTTGCAAATATTGTTTTTCTTCTTTTTCTCCCGGGCATAGTTGTTAATATATATTTATTTAATTTCATATTTCATAATACTGCTAGCAATATTTTTATACTATTTTGTTCAAGTGATTATCAAATTATATAAATCATTCATAGCCAATGATCCTCTATGACATCAACATTTTTATTCAATAATATCAAATAAATTGCATAAAATTATTTAAAGCAACATAGAAAACTTAAAATATAATTTTATACATTGATGAAAATTTTCCATCAGTGCTTGTCTAAAGTATGAAAAATATTTTAATTACCGGGATTTTCTGAGTAAAGTAACTTGTACGTATAAAAATAAATATTTTTACCATCAAAATTATTGAATGTCACTTAAACAATGAAATACTATTTTTGCATTTTTTTCAAATATCTCTGCTATTATTAGGTTGGTGCGTATGAAATGTCGGATTCTCTTTACATGCGGACGTTTTCCTCCCTGTTTTCATTATACTTTTGTATTTGGCATAACCTCATTCATACTCGTATTGTCCATTGCCAGAGACTCATTTCAGCAAAATAGGTTTTCTCGAAGGTCTTCCCTTTTTTATTTCTTTTGAGTTTATTGCCGATAAGAATTCTGCCGACATTCGCGTCATTTTCTTATATGAGTACAAACTTGGTAATAGTGTTGCAAAAGCTGCACGCAACATAAACCAAGCGTTTGGGGAGAATACGGTTAACGATCGGAAAGTGCAGCGTTGGTTCGAAAAATTTCGGACTGGCGATTTTTCACTGCAAAATGAGCCGCGCGGAAGACCCAAAACGTCTGTGAAGAATGATGACCTGAAGGCTCTAGTGGAAGCGGATCCAGCCGTATCCACGAGGGAACTTGCTATCAGGATGAAAGTTGACCATACAACGATATTGAGACACCTTTCTGAGATTGGCAAGGTTAAGAAGATGGACAAGTGGGTACCGCATGCACTGACAGAGCGAAATAAGCTGGATCGGTTAAACGTATGCTCATCATTGCAGCATCCACCATATTCACCGGATCTCTCGCCGACCGATTTTCATTTTTTCCAGCATTTAGAGCTGTTTTTAAGGGGCAAACACTATGAAAATGAAGACAGTCTAAAAAAACTCGATATCAGAGTTTATTAATTCTAAAGACCAAAATTTTTTTAAGACAGGCATCTACGCTTTAAAATCTCGTTGGGAGAAGTGTATTGAAGCGAATGGAGCATACTTTGATTGAATAAACAGCTTTTGAAGAAAGATATGCAGTTTTATACAATCACTTAAGAATCCGACATTTCATACGCACCAACCTAATATATTCCACAAACATAATATTCTATACTTGATGCCTTAGATTATGTTTAAATTTTCCTTTAAATATACTAAACAAAATAAACGAATTTGAGAAATTACATACTTAATCATTGATTACTTGATACTTATTCAAAAAAAACAGAAAAATATTAAATAAGAAAAAAACATGATTCATATATTAGTGATTTGATGTACGATAAGGTTAAGCAAAAAATAATTACGGTTCAGTTAATAAATGATTTTCACGTAAAACTAGGACGAAAGAATAAAACATATTTAATTTATTTAAAACTACTTTAGTTCTTTTCTCAGAAAGAAGCAATTATAGTACTGACAAGAATGCCGAAATATGCAGTAATTTAAAATATTATTATTAATCCAGCGAATCTATCTATATCTATATACCTATATCTATATATACATATATATATATATATATATATATATATATATATATATATATATATATATATATATATATATATATATATATATATATATATATATATATATATATATATATATATATATATATATATAAACAAAAATCGGCTACATATATTACAATACTTTAACTGTTCTTAAGGTCAAATATATTTCCACTCAAATGATTGCAGTAACATGAGATTTGTTAAGAGTAATTTCTTAGACATTAATGAGATGGAATAAAGAAATTAAGATTATGTAATTCCATGAAGAATCTTGATATGTATTTTGCTCATACATATTATATATATATATATATATATATATATATATATATATATATATATATATATATATATATATATATATATATATATATATATATAATATATATATATATATATATATATATATATATATATATATATATATATATATATATATATATATATATATATATATATATATATATATATATATATATATATATATATATATATATATATATATATATACTAGCTGACTCAGCCACGCGTTGTTGTGGCTCAGTAATTAAAATACATTGAAAAAATGTTTTACTCATTCTTTGGTACAAATTAATATTTTCTAAAAAAATTTAAAATAGATTCATTCATATGAGATTGAAAATAAAACTTTTCGTCAAAATTTAAAAGTAATAGGTAAAGTATCAATATTTTGAAATTAAGCACAAACCAACATATACTTTCTGAATTTACATTTTATTCACCTTAAATTATAGTTTGTAATTAATTTTCAAAATTATTTCCATCAGATGTGAGATCGCAAATTTTAGTTGCGCCAAAGGACGTCATTTGGAAGCAAGAATTGAATTTGTGAAAAAATAATAAGCAAGAAAAAATAATTTCGAATCATCTGATTCGCCAGCAAGAAATGGTTTTAAAGGTTCCGGTGGAATAGGAAGAGGTGCCAGTACAACTTTTCGAGATGCACAACACATACCGGTCGTTTCATTGCGGAATTTTAACACTTGACAATATTGGCATATTTTATCCATTGCACCAATTATAATTTTAGGATGTGCAGAATAAAAGGCTATCAAGAAATACTTACATGTTTTCTAGGTGGTATGAAAATTAGTAGAGAAAATCAGTAATAAATAAAATTTTATTTTACTATTTATAATATTAAAAACATTCAAATTGAACACTGCACAATAATAACACAATGCAAAGCATAATTATAAAAATGATTCACCAAAACAAAATGTTACAGTATGATTATACATCATGAAAATATATGTAAATTCTATATTCAACCACGCGCTTACGCTCGCACGCTAATTTACTGTGGGAGATCTATAATCTAGAAAAATAAACACGACGCCATCTGCCGAATACCTGTGCAACTTAGATGTTAAATCACCAACTATTTGGAATTTACAGAACTAACTGATAAATAAACACTAATATCGTATAATAAATATTGAGATCAATAATTAAGAGATAAAAACTACTCTATCTTTTAAGTTGGACCATATTATAAATGGTTACAAAATTTTATCAAAATCGGTTCAGTAGTTTCGAAGTTTATCACGAACATACATCATGACACACGAAATTTTTATGTATATAGAATTGCTGACCCAGCCACGCTTTGCTGTGGCTGAGTAATTATAATACATTGAATGAATTTTTTACTAACTCTTTGGTACAATTAAATTAATATTTTCTAAAAAATTTAAAATAGGTTCATTCTTATGAGATTAAAAATAAAACGTTTCACCAAAATTTAAAAGTAATAGGTAAAGTATCGAAATTTTGAAATTAAGCATAAATCAACATATACTTTCTGAATTTACATTTTATTCATCTTATATTAAATTATAGTTTGTAATCAGTGACTTACTCTTATAAAATATACTATATAAATTAAAAACAGCTAAAAGAAATTGTTATAAATGAGGTAGATAACATTGACATAGAACTATTATTTTTTCAATTTTAAATTATTAAAACTAAAAATTTTTTCCGCGGCATTATACTGAAATAAAAAAATTAAAAGAATATATCATTTGAATAAATAAATTAGATCAAAATGTACTGCTGAATAAATTAATTATTATCAAATTATAAAATAAAAATAAATAAAAGGCTATCGAGAAATACTTACATGTTTTCGAGGTAATATGAAAATTATTAGAAAAAAACAGTAATAAATAAAATTTTATTTTACTATTTATAATATTAAAAATATTCAAACTGTAGACTGCACAATAATAACACAATACAAAGTATAATTATGAAAATGATTCACGAAAAATTGTTATAGTATGATTATACATCATAAAAATATATGTAAATTCTATATTTAACCACGCGCTTGCGCGCGCACGTTAATTTTCTCGAAGATGGTATAATCTAGAAAAATAAACACGTCGCCATCTGCCGAATACTTGTGCAACTTTGATGCTAAACCGCCATCTATTAGGAACTTACAGAACTAACTAATAAATAAACACTAATGTCGTATAATAAATATTGAGATCAATAATTAAGAGATAAAAACTATTTTATCTTTTAAGTTGGACTATATTATAAATGATTACAAAATTTTATCAAAATCCGTTCAGTAGTTTCGGAGTTTATCGAGAACATAAATCGTGACACGAAATTTATATATATATATATATATATATATATATATATATATATATATATATATATATATATATATATATATATATATATATATATATATATATATATATATATATATATATATATAATATAATATAATATACAAAAATATCATTTAATTCAGTCTGAGCCTAAATTTAAAAGGAAGGCTTTTATATGAAAATATTAAAAAATGCATCATTTCTGAATATTTATAAATTTCATTACTTTTCTTCGTTTCATATATAAGATTATATTCATTGACGGCATTCCCTAGTCAGTAGCAATGAGCGAATATATTTCGATTATATGGATACAATTTATGAAATTTAATCTTACAAGATGGTTATCTTTTGTGCCCCATTCTGCATACTGCAAATAACCATCAGGATCTTCAGGATGATGCAATGATAAAAAGGTCCTGTAAAATATATAAGTATTTGAATATATATATATATATATATATATATATATATATATATATATATATATATATATATATATATATATATATATATATATATATTCCATTAAGAATTCAAAGCTTTGTTATCTTACAATTTTGTGATAATTGAGCCAGAAATGTTAAAAAATATATTACAATTTTAGTTACTTTAATGATATTGTTAAATTTTTGAAATAAAGACTTATTATAATATTGCATTTAATATTGTTCTGTTTTTACTATAAATATTTGCTTACTTGTTTTGAACGTCGTATATCTTATACTTGGCATTGAAGGAATACCTGTAAATCTGAAAATAAGAAAAGTGAAGTCTAATATTTACTTTAGAAAGAAAAAAATGTAATGTGATTAATGAAATGGAAAGTATCTCACCTTTTTTATATCATGAAGTAGAAGGACGTAATTATGATCTGCAGATATTGTGTATTTTTTGAAATCATAATCTAACTGAAAAAGCACAAAAAAGAAGCATTCGATTTAATTTGATCAAAAATAATTATTTTCATAACTTACACTACTGACCATTAAAATTGCTACACTAGAAAAGCGGCACACTACACACATGAAATTTGCATGACAGATAGAACTTGCTGTGATATGCAAATGATTAAATTTTCAGCGCATTCTTACAAAGCAAGCGACAGTAGCGACATATACAATGTGTATAAAACCAGAGATTTGACAGCCGTTTTCTCATACTCAATTTCTGTTTCAACGTTGTTTTCGGGAAAGAAAGTTGTTTTAATGCCACGTGTAAGAAGAAGAAATGCCTATCAGCACGTGTCTGACTTTGATCGAGTAAGGATTATAGCCTACCGGGATTATGGTTAATCGTACCGCAATATTGCTGCTAGCGTCGGTCGAGACCACAAGACTGTTAGCAGAATATGGAACCGATGGGTTCTGGACAATCATACGGAACGTCATGCAGGATCTCAGCGACCCCCATCACTAACAGCAGAGAAAACAGACATCTTATCCGCATGGTCATTATTAGGGATCATACAGCCACGTCACGAACCCTAAGTCGAGAAATCGACCCATTTGCAAGGCAACAAGTTTCTGCTCGAACAGTTCTACGAAGTTTTTTGTTTTTTTCAGCAGTATGTTTTGTCTGCACGGTGACCATGGCTTCAGCTACCATTGACTCTGCGTCACAGACAGGAGCGCCTTCAATGGTGTGATCAGCGACGAACCTGGACGCGATAATGGCATCACGTCATCTTTACAGATGAATCTCGATTCTGTATACAGGACCATGATGGCCGCATCCGTGTTTAGAGGCTTCGTGGAGAACGCGCATTGCCAGCTTGCATTGGACATCGCCATACTGGCCCATCTGCTGGAGTGATGGTATGGGGTACCATTGGATATGCGTCTCGATCACCTCTTGTTCGCATTACCGGCACTTTGAACAGCAACCGTTACATTTCAGATGTGTTAAGGCCCGTGACTCTGCCCTATCTTCGAGGCCTCCCTAATGCTTTGTTTCAATAGGATAATGCACGACCGCATGTTGCCCGTACTGTTCTGAACTTCCTTGATACAGAACAGGTTCGACTGTTACCCTGGCCAGCATGTTCTTCTGATCTCTCACCAATTGAGAACGTGTGGTCAATGGTTGACGAGCGATTGGCACGCCATCACTCATCATCCACTACTGTTGATGAACTGTGGCATAGTGTTGAAGCAGCCTGGACTGAGATCCCCGTACATGCCATACAATCTTTGTTTGACTCCATGCCTAAGTGGATAAATGCATGATTGTCCAATAAATATCGTTCTGTTATTTGCATTCTATAATAGTTTAGCAATTTTAATGGCCAGTAGTGTAATTAAATGTATATTTAAGCAAGTTATTTTCCCGGAAACATATCAAATGTTTCATGCATGTAAACATGATCAATTCAAACATATTTACACCTATTTTGAAAATCAAAAAAATTAAGTAATTACATAATATCAATTTCCCTTAAAATTAAAAATAAAATTAAAAAGTTCTTACATTTTATTTAAAAAGAACCTATTTTCCTTAAATAACCTTAATTTACGTCAATTGATTCTATTTCTCATTCTTATGATATTATAAATAATGATTGTGTAGAAAAGATCTTGCTTCAATTGTACTACAGTTTACTTATAATAGTATTTTTAATTGTCTGATATTTCTATATTTCTTTTGCATGATTTTGCAAAAAATCTAATTCTACGTACTTTTATGTAAAGAATATTTTCTAAACATATTTTGTAAATTCTTAAAAATCAATGTATAAAAAAAAAAAAAAACTATCTTTTATTATATCCACATCTGCTAGGAAAATGATCTAAAAATTTTCTAATATATGATGACATAAGCAATTTTTGAAAAAAATACAAATTTTTTGACTGATTTAGGCTTAGTTTACTCAAATAATTCATCAAGAAATACAATAATTTCTATAATTTACATTAACAAAGTATTTTCATAAAAATAAAATCTGTGCTGGTTTAATAAATATACTTACAAAAGTTGTATTTTCCAAAAGTATTTTTGATGATTTTGTGCGAACAGAATATATGATTAAATGCCCATTTTTATCTCTGAATTCAATTTGATCATCTGAAATAAAAGAACAATGAATCGTTTCATCTAAAATAAAATAAATATATTCGTGCTTTTTTTAAAAATAGTTTGATATTCACTTTATTTAAACTAAAATTTGTGTGAATTACAATGTAAACAATTTGTGACTTTGTAGCGATATGTTAATACAGATTATAAGTATCTTATCTGAAATTGATTTTTGATGCAACATTTGAAAATCTGAATTTGCCAGAAAACATAGCATTAATATATTATCTTGCGTTTTTTACACGCCATCTATTAGTTTATCTTGAAAATAATTGAGCTTATAAATAAATGTTTTCTAAGCTCAATGTATCTGTAGCTGTATAGTTTTGTCAAAAAGTTCCTCGTTTTTCTTTATCTTTACGAGCTTAGATATGTCAGGTTATTATTAAGCTTCAAATGACTCTAGTATAATTGTGGTTGCTGTTGGAATCATTTTTGAAGAAATATTTTTATTAGTTCTCGTTTTAATACTCAATTTGTATTTTTGTTAAAGTCAAATGCAATAAGTTTTCCCGTTGATGATAAGAATTAATGATTAAGTATTACTTTAATCATTTTGACATTATATTTTTCTCCTCTTCTATTAAATCATATCTAATAAATCTTAATGTACAACCAGGAATTCATTCAGAATATACTAATCAAAATTGCTCAATAGCTGTAGAGTTAAAAAATTTTATCAGTTACTTTGAGCAGTGTTTAAGTAAATCTTTCATTCCTGTTCCTTGTGAATTATACGAAATGAATTTAATGTTAGAAAACAAATTGCATACAAAATTATTACACAGTGACCATTTAAAATACTAACGAATTGCAAATAGATATGAGCAAAGTTTAACTCGTATTCTAAAGAAAATCAGCACATCATCTTTTATTGCTGATGCATATTAATGATATAGTTTCTAACATTTCATCATAGAAAATATTAAAATATAAAATATTTCTTGACCCATGAAGAATTTTATTATAAGTTTGTGAATTGTGCACATTTCATTATTTTACTATATATTGACTCTTAATGTAAAAATAAATAATTTATTGTATTCAATAAACATTTTTTCAACATTTTTTTAAACAGGAATACCTTTACATTTTCTTGAAAGGAATAAAATATCATTAGATATTGATAATTTATTTGTCATATAAGGTCAAGTTGATAAATTATTTATTTAAATTCATTCTAAGATGTGCAAGATCTAATTTAGGATAATTTAAACTTCGAAACAATAGTATTCAAAATTTAATGAGAAACAATAATGTCTTTAGTAAATTTTGAATCTAATCATAGTTATTATATTTCATGAGTATAGCTAACTATAGCTAATTACATGTAAATATCATTAATATAAATGAAATATTACAAAATGCTTGAACCTCTGATAATCACAGCCTTGATGTTTAAGGTATCATTTTTGTTAACAAGAAGAAACATTTTTAAGTAAACAAAAGTTACAAAAGTCTACATTTGTATTATTATGTACATTGAATAAAGCAAGATTAGATACTTCTGATGCCAAAGAGAGAGAGAGAGAGACATTTTTTTAAAAAAGACTGTTAATAAATTTGGTATATTTTATCTTACCTGAAGTATAATACAAGAAATATATCTAAATGCATATGTCATATTTATTTCAGTGTAAATTTTTAAGAAAAAACGTAAATTAAAAATGTCACGTTATTTACTCAATCATTGTTTTCGCATTTAAAATTCCCTTACGCTCTAAGTCCCAAGTCAATTAAAAGTAACTAAGGAACATTTGTAAATTTGTAAACTCTCATATTCCCTCAACAAATATCCCATAATTGACGAAACGTATAATGTTTTCAACCATTGAAAAAATTCTCAAGCTTCAATTATATGTCTAATTTTTCAAAATAATTGGGAAATCGGGGTGAAATAAGATAAATATATCATTTAAAATGACGTTAAGTTTTGCTTAATTATTACTCCTTTAAGGGAAACAGAATTCTTAAAAGCTTTAAATGGTTCATTTTTTGAAACTACTTTTGACATGTTTTTTTAACAATTGTTATACCTTATTAAAATCTAATTCAATCATTTACTTCTGATTACAGTAAATGGCTAAAATATTTTTCATTTTAATATTTCATGTGTAATAATATAAATTTATATATTAGTCATCTGATGATTTTCATTGTCATTTATTAAGAAGTTATACATGCAAAAAAGACCAATGTTTGTTTCTTTATATTCATAATTGTAATTTATGTAAGTTTTTATATTGCAAAATACCATATGGAATTTTATAAAACTTATATTTTACATAGTTTTAGTCTTTCCAAAGGATGCAGACTCGGACAACCCTCTGAATGTTGCTGATTTACGAATGTGACTATTTGTTTGATACATTTGCTTTCTTCTACATTCTGAATAATGCTGAATTATAATGACTGCATCACTTAGATCGCACATGTTGCATTGCGGGTTCCACTTTCCTGAAATTCTAATGTTGGTCTAAAATGTGACGAAATATTCATTACTTGTAGCGCACATCGAAACCAAAGTTCTTGGATTAGTTTCTAATATTGTCATGATGCCACCAGACAAGGACATGGGAGAACTGGGCACAATTTTCAATCATAGTTTTGATTGTGTCCCCACCCCATTTGCAATAAAATACATACAATAATAATGCATTTTGAGTTCTTTGGAGATAAATCTACACTATGATCTCAATTTTAAATCTTACAAAAATTATCAAGTAAACTGAATTTTTTCTATATTTGGCAACACATGCTCTCGGTATTCACTAAACAAAAATCCGGTGCGTTGATTGCAGGGGATTCTGCACCTGTCTCTATTATAATGGACATTTTAGTGATTTCTAGAGATATCTCAATTTATCTCGAAAAATCTAGGATATTGAAAAGATGCTAACGCAAGTATTCGCAGATGTGAGTTAATATTTTTCTCAAAAGGAGATAAAGAATATTTGATTACACGAGCTTCAATTCTTAGTAGTCTTATTCGAGGTTATCCTTCTATTGTTATCGAATGTATCTGGATGAGTATGTTATGTCTGTTTATCGTGTTAATTGCAGTTCACGATTTTAAATATTCATGGTAGAAAATTTATTCAGAGATGTGGATGAATGATTGAGAGGACGTAAATGAGCATTAGACTATAAGTAAAGCAACAACAAGTACACAGGCGAGCGTCATTCCGAAAATAAAATCCAGAATATTTAAATTTTTGTTTTGCCAGTACTAAAACCAAAAGACAATTTAGTAATACATAAATCTATGAATTTTGGGCATGAGCAAAGGATGAAATTTCTGCACCAAAAGCAAGTGCATTTCGCGTTCTGTTATCATTTTCAACATCCTTCATTTGTGAAGCTGGATTTTCTGCAATGGTTTCTTAGAAGACAAATTACAGATCTCGGCTATATATAAAAGAAAAATAAAAAAGCTATGAATCTATACTTATAACGTTAAGCATCTCTTTGAAAAACTTTGTTCTGCAAGACAGAGCCTAGAAGTTATTGAATTTATTCAAATCTTAGTAGTCTTTTAATAAATTTCTGAAACAAAAACTTATAAATTACATATGATATAATAGTAAGCTTTAATCTATCAAATTGTTTTAATTTAATAAGTTAATTGATAAACATTATGTTAAAATGTTTTCTAAGTGTGGATGCTTTTCTTTCAGTCAGAAAATTTTAAATATGATATTCTCTTGCATTTACTGGCCACCCCTTTTAGTGTACTCACGCCCGCCTTAAGGAGGCGTGCCCCACAGGTTGAAAATCGCTGCCTTAAGCATTAAGACAGATTGTGACCATTAGGGGGTTGTCGCTTAAGACAGATTTCATGTCTTAATGGTTGAGAGCTTTGAGGGGAAGACTTTATCTTCCATAAGTATCGTGATGAACGCATTTTTTCGTCAAATAACAAAGGAAACAAATATTGTCCAAGTAAAATCATTCTATACTTATGTTATGGAGGTTTTTTAACAACAAATTTGTTGTCTCTTGATGTATATTTGCTATTACAGTGCATGCATGATAAAAGTTTGTTATGTTATTATTTTTATTTGTGTCTGTTACTGTAGATCTTAGAAATCCTTCTTGACAGTATGGTTGGAAGGAATCTTGATGTTGTTCCGATATTTTTTCAATAAATTGAATTTTCTTCCATTGCATTTAATTGCAGACGATTGACAAAATTACCAAATGAAAAGTACTTGCCATTCACATGACAATAAGAAGATTTTTTTTAAAATTTAAAGGAAATATTACATAAAATAAAATACCCGTATGTTATTTACTTTTATCTCTATATTCAGTAATAATATTGTGCGAGGGTCACTCTGAAATTTTTGATATACAATTAGGTTTTTAAAGTTATACTTACAAAATTTTAGGTGTGTTCAAGGTAGTCTCCTCCAGCATCAATGTACTTTTGTAGACGAATTTTCCACAGATTAAATGCCTCAAGCCATTCATTTCTTCGAATAGATGAAAAAAATTCATTTATAGCCACATCAATCTCTTTTTCTGAATGAAAGCGACGTCCACGTAAGTTTTTTTTTTTTTTTTTTTTTTTTTTTGATTAAAGAATAACCAAAAGTCGCACATAGCTAGGTGAATACGGGGGATGTTCGATCACTTTAATTTGTTTTTGTTTATGAAACTCAACTGTTAATCCGGCTATATGTGAAGATGCAATGTCATGGTGAAGCATTAGTCACCTAACATTCAGTTCTTGTAGAATTTCTGAAAGACATTTAGTGGTATACCAGTTTGCTGTTACTGTTTTCTGTCTTTCCAACTTGATGGCTTTGACCAATCTCGTACTTCTGAAGAAAACGGCATGCAGCACTTTTTTCAGTGCGCGTTGTTTTTTCATCATTGTCGGCGTGGGATCATCTTCAAAGACCCATACTTTGCTTTCGTGGCGTGTTGGAACGTCAAAAAACGGTATGTACGTTTCATCACCTGTTACAATTTTAGAAATGATGAGGTGGCCACCATCATTCAGTATATTAAGAGTTTCTTTACTGGTTCTGAAATGCTCCACTTTTTGATATTCAGTTAAATTATGGGGAACCTAACGGCAAACTACTTTTTTCATATGTAATTCTTCATGAATGATTTTGTGTATGGCTGCGGATCCAATGTTAAGTTCCTTCTGTATCATTTGATAGGTACAGCGATTATCATGCATTAACATTTTTCGTATGGCAGACACATTATCCGGGATGACTGCCGACGGCGGCCTTCCAATGTGTTCTTCATCCTGATGAAAATTGCGACCTCTTCTAAATTCTCTAAACCAACTGAATACATTAGCACGAGCTTCAGATTCATCCCCAAATGCTAATTGCAACCGTTGAACGAATTCTTCTTGATTTAATCCTACTTTGGAATCGTAGAAAATCATAGCGCGAAAATGTTCTCGCGTCAACTCCATTTTCTCTTCTGTTTAAAATTTATTCCACGCTAAGCAAGTTGAAGTAAATCAGTAAAAAATCGTCTTCTGTGTTAAAATACTTTGTACTTTAAAATTAAGCCGTTACTTTCATTTTGTAAATTCTCGTCTGTGCTTATCTCAAAAATTTCAGAGTAACCCTCGTAGAAATTAAAGTTAATATTTAGATCAACTTATTGTAATTGTTTTTGCGCATTGCATAATATAAACCATTTACAAATATAACACTTTTTTATTTGGGAAAACAAAAATATCTCCCTGTGCTCCAAGGAATAACAAATAGGGCCCGAAGGTAAAACAAATGTACTACATAACAAATCCAAATAAATCATGAGATGAAAAATGTAATAATAAAAGAAGGCAAAGAGAAAAAAAAAGAGATATAAAAATAAAAAGGAGTTAGATAACAGCATGGATAAATTTTTTAAAAAATCAAAATTCCCGTTCTCAATCAAAATCAAAATAAAAATTCTTGGTTACTAGGTCCACCAAAATCGGTAAATATAACAGTTTGTCCAATTATAATGTTCACGCACGCTGGTCTGCATTTAATAACACAAAAGGATATTTATCATCCGTATTATTAAATAAAAATACTGCTTTGCTGCTTAGTAATATTGTCCAAAATATTAATACTTTTATTTTAAATACTGTAGAAGTCTTATGGCACCTAATTAGTTTTGTGTAAATATGGATATCGTCATTTGATTAATTATATTAAAAAATAAAAAAAAATAAAATATCATGATTTTATATGGTATATCATTAGCTTCTTTATAAATACCAATAAACATATAAGCTAAAACGCTTTCTCAATTTTATATAGATAAATATTTATAACTTAAAAGACACATTAGAATTTAAAATATTTTAAAGGCTGATAAATTTTCTGGTTGCTTTATCTGATAATTGAAATAAATTATTAATATAATGAAGAATAAAGTGGAGATTGTTTTTTTATATATTCTCAAATTAATATTTGTGTTAGTAAAACTATCTTTATTCGTACTGATTTCGAAAATTATACGAAATGTATACCAAAACTTTACAGTCTTAAAACCAATTATTATAATGTATAAATTAAAAATAATATCATTGGAATCATTTTAATTCCTTGCTTATATAAAGTAATGATTTGGAATATATTATACAATTAGGAGACTAGAAGTTTTTTCTTAAAAAGAATTAAACCTACTGAGTATTCCTATAAATACATTTTTTAATAATACAATTAAAAATAAATTTTATTAAAACTAAAAATAAAATGTTTCGCATACAAAGAATTTCCTTGAACAAAATCATTTACAACTCTTTTTATACATTGAATGTATATTGTAATGAAATAAAGATATTGAAATATGGGAGATATCTGAAAATAACGAATATGCATAATTATATATCGAATATAAAGCACATTTAATCAATGTCTACCTGATATCCAACTTCCATTAAATCTTCTAGGAATAAAGGTGCCATCTATAATTTCAGACAGTTGTATTCTATCTCCCAAATTTCCATCTCCTGTATTCCCTGAAAAGAATATTTACTTCAATATTTATGTGTGTTTTATCTTAAAAGAGAATGTAAAAAATATTTATTTAATAAATGATCAATCATATTCATATTTTAATATTTATTAGAAAAACAAATTATTTTTTAATTAAAAATACTCTTTCAGAAATATATATTAAGGTATCAATAAATTTAATTGATATTTACGAATTAGCTTCATCTCAACCAAAAATCTAAGATATAAAATCTATAAACAAAGAAATATCGATAAGATAGCATAAAAAATAATTAATACAAGAAACAGTGAAAAAAAGGATTCTTACTAACGTCTTTTATTTTTAAAATAAAATTATTCAATTATAGGTGTAAAAAGTCAATATTGACTTTAAAAGTATTTAAACATTCCTTCATTTTCTCGTCTAGTTTCCATATGAACAAACACAAACATGATTTCAAATGGTGTCGCACTGTTCCCAAACGTTTCTCATGCCACCATTTTGCACTGCCCTACAATAATTTAACATTTTGCGTGTGGACACTCATTTTGGGATCAATAAAATTGTTTTCATGATTGAACTTTGCATGAAAGAACCTTTCTCTATTTTGGTAAAAATTCTTATTTTTGTATTCAAGCTAACGGAAGGGATTATATTTCCGTTTGAACCAAATATATCAAACACCAATGACAAGAAATGAATATTTTATGACTCTACTCATACTGCCCAAAACAAATTGTTCTCGTATCATTGGCTCCTAATTACTTATTTTTGTTTTGTAAATAAGCTTTCATTATTTTTCCCAATAGATTTCGGTGAACCTATCTTCGTGTTGCCTATTCTCCGGCATATCCAAAAGTAATGTTCTCACAAATAATTGTTCCAGTCGATGACAATTTTGTCAGATCAATACAAATGTTCTTTTTTAATTATACACACAGGTCTTCTATTCGTAGTATGAGTGTATAAAACGTACAACTGTACAAAACGGTAATTGGCTTCTTTGAATCAATTTTAATTTCCTATTCCAACCTGATAATCACATTGTCGTAAACTACATTTCAAAAAACTATTTTTCTGAAAACCATAATTTTTTGGAAATTGTCACATTTTCGCAATTTTTGTCATATGTCATGATTTTGTATCAACAAAAACCTATTCCAACCTGATAATCACATTGTCGTAAACTACATTTCGAAAAACTATTTTTCGGAAAACCATAATTTTTTGGAAATTGTCACATTTTCGCAATTTTTGTCATATGTCATGATTTTGTATCAACAAAAACCTATTCCAACCTGATAATCACATTGTCGTAAACTACATTTCAAAAAACTATTTTTCGGAAAACCATAATTTTTTGGAGAATGTCACATTTTCGCAATTTTTGTCATATGTCATGATTTTGTATCAACAAAAACCTATTCCAACTTATAATCACATTGTCGTAAACTACATTTCAAAAAACTATTTTTCGGAAAACCATAATTTTTTGGAAATTGTCACATTTTCCCAATTTTTGTCATATGTCAGGATTTTGTATCAACAAAAACCTATTCCAACCTGATAATCACATTGTCGTAAACTACATTTCAAAAAACTATTTTTCGGAAAACCATAATTTTCTGGAAATTGTCACATTTTCGCAATTTTTGTCATATGTCATGATTTTGTATCAACAAAAACCTATTCCAACCTGATAATCTTATTGTCGTAAACTACATTTCAAAAAACTATTTTTCGGAAAACCATAATTTTTTGGAAATTGTCACATTTTCGCATTTTTTGTCATATGTCATGATTTTATATCAACAAAAATACATCTATTTTTGTATAAGTCAAATCTCAAATTCTTATTTTTACCTCATAAATGGAATCAATCAGCAAACACCAATTTCAATATTTAACAGAAGTGTTATTGTATATTTTATGGATAGATACACATATAAAATTTTACACTTTCTTCAAGTAGTGGAGGATATGTAAAAACAATACTGAATATATTGCAATACTCAGATTCAAAGCTTAAAAAATTCCTATTTTTCTTTTTTAAATGCCGCCAGATCAGAATCTACTGTGGCCTGAATGATTAGAGCGTTTTTTTCTGTTAAACGAAGATTGTAAGTTCGAATACCCACCCAGCTGAAGATCTTTTGTAATTTCTAATGGTAGCTGTGGTATGTTAAGTATGTGGTATGATTGCAATGTCCTTCAAGTGAAATGATACTTCAAGGAGTAGCAGGCTATGTCTTCGGGACTTCTCCTTTTCCCTTGCTACTAAATTACGAATACCCGCCCACTTCCGGAGTCCAAGGTGGCATACCCACTTGGTACCTCAAT
Source organism: Latrodectus hesperus (assembly GCA_037975125.1). NCBI lineage: Eukaryota > Metazoa > Arthropoda > Arachnida > Araneae > Theridiidae > Latrodectus > Latrodectus hesperus. The sequence continues at coordinate 15,976,351 of CM075856.1, read as the reverse complement.
AGACAAATTGTCAGCATTACTGCCTCTTGTATTGCTGAAAAGATGGATATAGGATCCTTATAGCAGGACATTATATTAATAAAATAATTGTCACCATATTATGAAATATATTTGTCCCGAATGTCACGTAATTGGCATGTACTTCTTACTTTTTCACATACATGTTGTTTAAATAGTCTGATATCTTAGAGAGATTCTTGTACAGTTAATTTGGTTTGTCGCAAAATTGGCTGCGATATTATTAATACATAGTTAATGGTAATTCATTGACACAGGATCATTAAGCTTAAACTCGTGGTATATTAATTTCTAAATGTTATTATATCAGTCTATTTATAAAAATAAATTTTATTTTTATAAATTGATTTTTCGGAAATAATTTATATTGCTTTACAAATATTTTTCAACATTAATATTTTATATTTTAATTAGGATTTTTTTTATTAATTAACCTCCAATTTTGCTTAATCTTGAAAGTTTTTAGTGGATTTGTTTGTAATATGAATGAAATCACTCTGGTATTTCATACAAATACTGAAAAAATCCATTTGTAAAACAAATTAAAATGCTTTCCCAAAACTGCATAAATTTTGTGGGAATAGTATTATGCAAAATTAAATGATATGCATAATTTTGCTCATTTAATTCGAAATATAAATACAGATGTTCAATATTTTTCTCTTATATTTCTTTTCTGAATTTTAGTGAAAGCTGTAATCAACTAAAAATTTATATGTACTATACACTTAAACATAAATCTAAACTGATTCATTTGTGAGTTTGTGGAATTTAAATCAGGGAATAAAGTTAATGATTATAATATATAAACGGGTTTTCCTCTCTTAAGGAGAAGAAATAACGTCATATAAACAATTTTGTTCCATTTAAGATTGATAAATATAGAAAAAGTGAGAAATTTATTTAAGTGTTACAAATATATGTTTGAGTTTTAAATCCTTATTATAACATTGCAATAAATAACTCTTTTTATTTACTCATTATATTTAAGTACCTCACAAAATGTATGTTTATTTAAGCTTTTTGAAACTTTATTTGGCATTAGATTTTTTATTTCTAAAACGCAGGAGCAGATAATCATAAAATATAACCTCGATTTTAATTTAGATTTTAGCAAAGCGAAAATATGATGCAACCCATGCTACGAACAATCTTGCATTTTATGCTCAATAAATATATTTCTTGAAAGTGAAAATATTTTCTCTCAGTACAAAGCTCGTTTTGAAACAAATGAGAAAAATAAATTTCATATACGAGTTTTTCATTAAAACTGTAATCTGAATTATTTTTTCCCAAGAGACTTAATAATTTGTTAAAATTTAATATGATTAAACTTTGTAAGTTTTTTGATACATATATTTATTATTGTCAAGATAATAGTGCCCACTAGATAGGAAATATCAAATAGTATATAAAAATGTATGGCAATGTATATGATTTGTTAAAATGTGTATTTTTTTGTTATTTTATATTTTTATTTTACTTTTAAACAATTGATTTTAAAATTATATTTTTACCAGAATATGAAATTAGAGCTACCTACTCATCCCTCTATTCTGTATTTTTACAATTTTCAATTACTTAAATTTTTTTTCCTTACATTTTGTTGGAGTTCGTATTAATTAAGTTTGCTATATTTATTACTAATCTGGCATAACATAGTTTTATAAAATAATTTATTACCATATTCGCTTATTAGAAACATGAAATCAACATGTAATTAACCTTGTATTGTATAATGTAATTAACCTTTATACTTTTAAACATAAAAAAATAACTACAAAACTTAAAAAGATTTATTGTATTTAAACATTATCTAAACTGGAGTCATCATTTTGTATTTAATTAATCTTTCCTGCTTAGGACTCCTTCCTAAATAATTGATGATATTTTTAAAATATGATTTGAAAGAAAATTGAAAATGCTTAAATGTATTTCAAAGATTAAACTAAAGTAATATGGATTGGAATATATTGAATTGGAATATACTGTATTTAACAGTTGGTGATCAAATTTTACCACAAAATTTATTTAATTTCAATGAAATTCAATAATATTAAAATAATATTATCATTTATTTTTTTCTTTGAATGCTTTTTTAAATTTTATAAATAATAAAAGATAAACATTAGTTTTAATTTTTGTATCTGTACACACTGCTTATATTATTTCCTAAAGTCATTTAGAAAAAAAATTTGACTAGCTTTAGGTTCATATTTTTGTTCTGTTGTTGCTTATTACACTTGGACAAGCCAAGCTCGCTATGCTTTTGGCTGTGTGAATTAAGTCAATAAAGAGCGTCTTTCGTTTTGGATCAGAGCACCACGAAGGTGAAAGTACGACTTTGCTCTTATTAAGGTGCCTCGTAATTTTGAACCACAGTCAGGTGAAGGCCACACCTGAGCTGGCACCTTCCTCTCCACATCCACGCCACAGCAGCAGAAGGACTTTGGACGTCACATATTAACGTGGTCACGTTCCCAATTCACGGAGTACTATACACTGCTCATTACTCACGGAGTTCCAGCAACCCAATGAAGGAGAATACACCGTGGTCACCCTCCCAACCACTGCCCGCGGCAAATGATGCTTCACTTTGCTGAGCTTATGGGAAGCGGAGTGAAGCTACTGAGCCACTGGAGCTCAAATATATTTTTGTTCTGATTGAAGATGGTCTACATCTTAAATTATCAGAGTATATCTAAGGAATATATAAGTTTGATTATTTTATTTATATATTTATTCATCATTTAGCATTTTGTACTTTCTTTAATGCGTGAAAAATAATTTTAATTATGTTGTTTATTGTTTGATAGTTTATTTTACCTTTAAAAATCAATAAATATTTTCAGACGATGATATTTGATCTTTTCTTGTAATCCAATTTTTGGAGTTGCTTTTTATAAAGATTCTATTTGACTAAGGATGGAGAATTTTTCAGATTTTTTTACAGTTTATCATTTGATCAGAAATTTATTTTCCTTTTTTATATTTTTTTTTCAAATCTATATAAGATGATGTTAGTTACTAATTCAATTTGTAAAGCTATTGTTTTACAGATCTGATTTACATAAATAAATAAAATTTATAATTAATTCAAATTTTTATTTTTATTTTAAAAATTATTCTTTTTATATATATTAGTTTACATATTTCACAGCTTTAATATTTTATTTCATATTTATACAAAAATTTATTAATTCATTTTACAAAAAAATATCTAGACGTCTTTTGTGTGTAATGGGGTAAAAAAAAGTGATTAAACACACAATCTATAACTTAGGAATTAATTCATACTCATTTTTAATTTTATTAAAGGAATAGTTTTTACAGCAGTTAAGATGTACCAGACATGTCTGAATTTTTTTTAATGTGCGAGAAAATTTTCCAAGAAAGTAAACTTAAAAAGGGACCATATTTCATAAAATTAAAAAGCTAAATAAGAATTTTATACCTCAATTAATTTTAAAATTTACATGTGACCAACTCATGTCATCTTTTGAAAAGGATATTTTTTAAAGTTTGTAAAAATGTTTACTTTAAATTTTTAATTTACGCACTTAAAACTTTAATTCAATGATTTTATAGAAATAAATACTTTTACTAGAATGAAATGATTTGATTTAAAATTTGCATTTAAGAACAGAAAAAATTGTATTTCTAACTTTTTTTGAACCCATTCTGCTATATTCTTCCAAAGAGTTGGTATTTAATTTTCAACTATCATGATGTCTTTCTTAAATAAATAACAAAATCTTAAAATGCCATGAGTGTTAAACAGAATGAATAAAAGAGATTCGCGATGTAATCATCAATAACTGCACATTTTTGTAATTTGAAATTCAGAAATAGTGCATTATTTAGCAACGTAAATGAATATATTATTGCTTATGTAGTTGTTTTATTTCAATCTGAGAACAAAATATATATCGGCAGAGAGCTGAAAAATTATCAAAATATTATGCAGGAAAATAAAAAAGAAAAATATTGTTATATTAATCATATTTCCTCTTACACATAGTTTACATTTCAGTTTCTATGTCCATTTTATTCTTATATTTTTATTCCTATAACTTTTTGTGGGATTCATTTTGTATACACTACTTTTTAAGTTATTAAAGTAATAACAATTACGAAAATGATAAAACATTTGAATTGTTGTTAAAATGAAGTGAAAATATGTGATATTTATGGCAATAAATAACACATTCATAGACATTAATTAGAGGAAATGTGAAAATTTTCTCTCATTTTTTGTCAGTTTAATATAAGGCTCAAATGCTTTTTCTAAGGAATGTTTGAAATCATTTGCGTTAAAGTCATGACATTAGTCAGCGGTAAGATCATGAAATAATTAAGAAAATCAAAACAAATTCTACAATCAAATGTTCATGTCATATTGACACTTTTTAAGCAAAGTTAGCATCCTGTAAGGTTTTTAGTTTCAAATTAATATGAAATGGCGAATAAATAAGTTTTAAATAAGAAAACGTGTGAAAATATATTTTTAACGAAACTAAGAGTCATTAATCGTGATAATAATGTAAGTAGGATCCATTGCAGAAATATGTAGTATCTTCATGAACTTTTATGAAGAGCTTCGTAACTGGGTTGGGGATGATAGTCATGGGCGTTGGCTTCTTGGAGATCGAATGCTATTAACTTACATTGTTGTTTGCTATACTGACTGAGGTCCAGTAATTTGGATGATAAATGTTTTTGGGGTAGCATTAAGTGTGCCACGTTTTATGCACAAAGTAATAAAAGCAGAAATATAGCATTTTTGTTGAGGTAAGTATCTTAGTGTTGTTCTATTTTTGCAGCAAAACCATGATGACACCGCCTGATCATATTATTCTTTTTAAGAACTATGTTATCCATTCTTATTCGAGGTACAGTGATTATTGGTAATGATGAAACAAAAACTCTTAAATTAGGTTATCTGATTGATGTATTGTTTGAGAATGGGTTGACCTACATTTTACTGCATTGTTCCATATTAGCGTGACCTGTTTCAGCAGCCGTTGTGATTGGTAGTTTTGCAATTATATTATTTTTTTCGGCTGGCTGCCCTTTAGAATTTAATCAGATTCAGTGCTACAACGGGCGGAAGTGGTGGCAATTTTTTTTTCAGTAAGGCACATAGTGAGTATGACATCTTTGCCCTTGAAGTGAAAGAATTGAGAAACTTAGTGAGAGACATAAAGAAAGGAACATCCATGACCAAACCGGGATTCGAACCCATGACCTACTGCATCAAAGTTTGTGATTCCAACCAGTTAGCCATCAATTAGTCAGTTATATAAAATATATTATTATATTTTCAATCGCATGTTCTTCCATGATAGTCCACATGAAAAAAACCAGTATTTTTATTTGTTTTTTTGGCATACAAATGTTTCTGCCCATTAAAAGACTTTGGAATGAAGTACTATGGTATAGATAATTAAATAACATAAAATGCAATTTATGAGGGTTATTCACAAACATTATTGCATCCAAAGCAGTTAAAAATATGATTTCAAGCACTAGAAGAATCTATAATCTATTTGTCTATCTCATCTAATCTAAAATCATTTGATGATCATACGTTTCTCAAAAGCTAATGAATGCAATATAACTTAATATATCTTTTCAAAATAACTATCAGAAATCAACCCCATTATAAAATAACCTCCTTAAACAAATATTCACATGTCTTTAATAAAATTAAAAGACTTTTTCACTAAATAATATTATATAATATATGATACTTACGTATTCAAATAGCGAAGAAACGTGAGAAAAAAGACTAAGCAACATTTACATAACAGTAAGCAATTAAAATTTGGTTTTAAATAATTAAATTTTGCTTTCAATGGAATTTTTTTTCAAATTTTATGAATAAAATTCTCATGACTAAGTCACATTTATTTCAAAAATTTTATAAAACATTGCTGTCATCTAAATTTTGATAAATGATGTGAATTGCTATGAGTATAATGGGATCTTTGTAAATGTATGTTTCTTAAGCGTCATTTTGTAAACACTAATTATTTCAGGCGAAGTATTGAGTTTTCAAAGCTCAATAACACAGTATGGCATTGCATCTAAGAAAAGATGGTTTAATTCAAGACAGAGCTATATTATATAGACTTTGACTTGCATAGAACTATATTTCAAACCTGTAGAGTGTGAGAAGTGTCAAATCACCATTTTGATGCAAATCAAACAATACTTTTCTTCAATATGAAGAATTCGTTTTCATGTTTTAGACTTAAATATTTCAAGAGAAGACTTTCACATTCATACGAAACAAAAAAACTACATAAATAACTGGGCATATAATACCATATTATTCATTAGGCACCTTTTATAAACAAAATTTTCTGTTCTTTGTATGTAAATAAATCGTTGTCATTGGGCAAAACTTAAATCGTTTAAAAAAAGAAAAACCTTTTGTCTTTAGCGCTTATTTTGTGTATTCTGATTTATCATACTTTTCTAGTGTATTTCATATCAAACATTGCTATTTCACAATTATTTTCAATTAGCTTTTGCTTTTCATTTCCTCGTGAGGGATGTTAAATAATATAAATTCTGCATTTTAATTTAATTTAAAAATCTATATCCAAAATAGATTTTCAGTTTTCATATTAATTATTTTTAATGAATTATTCATAAAAAGCACATTTATTTTAATCAGTATATTATTCTAAATTCATATTTGATACTTCAAAAATTTATTATTATAAAATTAATTGATTTTAAAATTATGTTTTATTAATAATGCTAATTTCAAATTATATGAATATGGATTATTAAATTTTCGAATTCATTGCTAATATTTTAGAAGTATTTTTCCTCAAGTTAACTTCAAAAATGTTAATAATTTTACTGAAAATAACAAAAAGCTTTCTTGAGGGATTTTCTTATCGCAGAGATATATTTTTTATTTACATTGAAAATCTCTCATTTATTACATAAACATAAAATGATTTTGAACTTTTAAATTATAAAATAATTTATTTAATGTATTTTACTATTTTGTTTTAAGAAAATTTATACATACCTCCCAAAAAAATAATATTTATTTAAAATTCACAGAAAAGTTTGTAAAATATCTTTAAAATATAAATATTTATTACAGTTGCTACTTTTCTTTAATTTAGAATTAATTTTAAATTGATTTAAATGAAGTTATTTCTTACATACGTTTAAATTGGAATACCAGATGAAAATATATTTAAATAACACTAATTTGAGATAACAATAATCCTTTTGAAGAATATTCTTGAAATTTTATAAATTTTTTGTAAAGTTAATATATTCTTAATAAGCAATTTTATTTTCGTAAAATATATTAGTTAAATGTAAATTTCCTTTTATTTCAGTCATCAAAAGTATTGAAGAATAAGGAAATTATAATCCTTATCACTTAAGTAGAGTTCAAAAATTTATTTATATTAATGCAAATTTGTTAATTTAATCCTTATTTATGATGCTGCTCTTAAAACTCATATCAGTTTCTTTTGTAAAATATTTTTATTGGTTTAGAAACTGTAAGAATTCTTACACATTGATTCTTTTTGTTAGTTTCTAAGTGGGGAGTTCTGATTTATCGTTACTAATTAAAGTAACAATGTGTATGTTAGTCGCAAATCACAATCAGCATAAAGAAGAATAAAAAGAGTTAAAGCTTTCTGAGGAATCAGACATTTACAGCCAGTGCTTTATCATAGTTTGTGTTCAATTAGATTGGAGTTTAAAACTATTTCTTTGATTTATTTCCAATTTTATAACAGAAAGAATTTATTTTGAACAAAACATTATTTTACCTCTTAAGCAAATGAATCACTGTATACTTCATATCAAATAAATATTAACAACGTTTTAGATAATATGTCAGGTCTTGAACGTCTATCTAGTGTTACCACCTCATAATTAGTTAAATTTAAAAAAATTCAGCAATAATTAAGTGCTTTTCTAATGGAGAAAGTTGAATTATTTAAAAATACTTTATTTAGAGAAATTATTTTCACTGATACTTTTATTCTCTATAAATTTACTTATCAAAATATTTTTCTGCACTTTTGAATATTTTGGTATTTTCGGTTGTATTTAGTTTGTATAATATTTTCAAAGTAACTATATACTGAATGTTCTGAAAAATTGAATTACACGAAATGCCTACATTACCCCTTTAATCAGTAATAGTTAATTAGAATTAAAATAACATGTAGTAAAAAATTATTTCATTTTATAACGTTTAAAAGATATGAAAAAATGATTTTCACAAGATAATTAGTTTAAAAAGTAGGCCAAAAATCACAAGTTTGCAAAATACAATTTAATTATTTGCTTTTAAAGCAATATGCTAATGCAAAACACATAGTTAATCCATGAATGTGTTAACAAATAGTTAAACAAATTGATAGAAAAACAAACATATTTGCCTCACAACTCATTTTCGTTTTTCAAATATAAAATATTTCTTTCTACTTTAATGAGAAAAAGGAAAGTAACAATAAAAAATACATGTTTAAAAATATTTTTAATTACTGACAAAATTTAAAATGTCTGTATAAATGTTTGAAGAAAACTTACATTTAAATAATTAAAATTATCAACAATATTCATTTCGAATATTGCTTCAAGGTAATCTCTTCAAGAATCAAAGTATTTGTAGCAATAAGAATTTATAGGAAACTACGAAAAAATAAATCAGTTTTAACTATAGCACATTAATAAAAATTATCAAGACAACTAAAATATTTTTGCTAATATATAAAGGAAGATGTTTGATACAGTTTTTATGGATTTCATCTAAAAAATTAAATAGATGCAAAATTTTAGGACAGCAAACGTGAAAAACATAAAATCATTCAAATAGGAAGAAAAGTTGCAAATGATAATAATATTATTGATTGTATTTTTTAAAAAGAAAAAATTATTACATTTAAATAACTTATCACTTCACTTTAATTGTTCAAATAAGATTAGATAATTTCAATTGAATATTAATCTCAAAAACAAAGTTTACTTTAAGTTAAAAATTTAATAAATAACAAATTTATCATGATGAAGAAACGTACTTAGTACTCCAATCGATAATATATTAATAGTATAATTAATTTGCAGATTCGAAGTTTTTCAATTTTTTCCCTCAACAATAATTACTATAAATAGAAATTAATTAAATTACATGTTTTCTTAAATGTAAGTTGATTAAGTGCTATTAAATTTATTTCTCAGAATAAAAAATCGTCTTCAACTTTTATTGATTAAAAATGAGATTTGATTATTTTCATCAAATTTACTCTAGATTCTGAGCGTAATTTAATTTGTATTCCGTTAAATAATGCCTGCTGAAAAATATTTATTTCTGTGCTGTTATTATTTAAATAATTCATTCCTACTATGTCTGGAAAATATTTTATTTCACAAATTGTATTCTATTTGATTTTATAAAATTTAATAATATATTAAATTAAACAAAAATTTATGTAACAGATCTCAATTACAGAAATAATTTTAAAATTTAATCATTTGATTCTGACAGTAACTTCATTTCCTGTATTATTAAAATAATGATGTAAAATAAGTTTAAATTGAAATTAATGGATTAAATATGAAAAAAGTGGTATTTTGGTAAAAAAAAAATTATAAATTTGTAAAATTGATAAAATAATTACTATCAAAACTACTAAAATCAAAATTTAAGTAAATTATTTTAAAGTTAAATTACTCAAATTTATCACACATAAGAAATATTGTACAACTTAAAAATCAAGAAAATTGTGTTAAATTGTTTCTGCAACATGACTTTAATTACAGATAATAGTAAAATATTGTCTCTACTCATTTATGCATTAGTATGTGTTTATAATCTTAAAATATAAAAATAATTACAGAGAAAAAATATTATAAACACAATAACAATAATACCTAACATATAACTTTAAATTAAATAATAATTAAAGCAAATAATTGAAATTATGTTATATTTCATATTTTTAAGCTGGTAAACTTTATACAAAAATTTAAAATAGTTTAGAACATTTTACATACCCTTTACACAAGAAAAATTTTAATTTTTAACATAAGTTAAATTGCAAAGAATCAGGTAAAAAGTGTCTCTAAATACACAGAGTTATTCCAGAAAAATAGTTGGATCTAATACAACTAATACTTAAAACACTGATATTTTCCAAATATATACCCATTTCAGTCAGACGAGATTGATAATTTTAGAAATACATAATGGATACACTTATTTTATGTAATTTAAAATAATATAAGATTTCTTTTTCTTTTATCCTTTAATTTTCAAAAATCGAAAATTTCCTTGTTTATAATTTTTCTTTCTGAATGCGCAAATTAATCTCATAACGATGAAAACAATTAAAAATATTGAAACAGGAAATAATATGCAAAATACTTAAATAGATAACAGAGTTTTACAAAGTAATATATTTATTAAAAAAAACTATATACATTTCTTAAAATGCATAAAACGTTAGGTTCTTGCAATAGTCTGATGATCTTAGTTGCTGCTCACAATTATTGGTAACATCATTTTGCTCTAGCACAATCAGGAAGCTGTATATAGAAGAAGAATTAGATAGTATCCATTCATGCCCACAAAAATGAAGCAAAATACTCTGCAAATACAACATGAATTGAACAAATACTTTCTTAGATTTATTGATTTGAAGGGATTCATAATGGTACGTGTTTAAATACATCGGTCATGCAGCTATTCAGATCAACAATGGGTGATACGCTCTGTTTAATTTGGAATAAAGGTAGCTTTCTTTAGTTGGTAAGATCTTTATTAAACACAAACTTATTTCATATATACTATTTAACTTAATTTTTAAAATCCTATTCCTTGAATTTTTCATTCTAATCCTCCATATCTGTCAACGTTCAAAAATTGTATGTAGTAATTGGAACCTTACAAAAAAATTTCTTCTCCATTTTTAAAGAACTTTAATAACATTTAATGTATTATTACATGTCCTTTCCAAAAAGAAATTAAAAAGAAAATTTATTATTTTTTTAAATAATAAATTCCACTATCTATTAATTTAATAATCTATTAATATAATTGTAAAGTCCACTATCTATCAATTTAATTGCAAGAATTTTTAAATTTGAATTTCCAAACATAACTTGCTCTGATCTAAAATGACGTCTTAAGCATCACTTAAGCATATTAATGTAATCAAAATAATTTTACTGTTCTAACATATATACTACGAATGTGTATTCATAGCACTTACTAAATGTAAAACAAAGTAAGATTCCAAAAATGTATGAAAAAATTTTTGCTCAAATATTTTTATTAATAATGCCAGGTATTGAAAATAAGGAAAATAAGAAACCTCCAACACTTGAAATATAATATATATATATATATATATATATATATGTATATATATATATATATATATATATATATATATATATATATATATATATATATATATATATATATATATATATATATATATATATATATATATATATATATATATATATATATATATATATATATATATATATATATATATATATATATATATATATATATATATATATATATATATATATATAAATATATATATATATATATATGTATATATATATATATATATATATATAAATATATATATACATGTATATATATAATTCAACAACATTTAACCTCCTAGTAGCAAACTCTTGACTGGCTACCCTTCATTTTGAGTATCAATAGATATGCAGTTACCATGTTTATCAATGAAGTGGATTCCTATCTTCTAGTAGATGCCTACTATAGGACAATAGGTTCTCCAATTAATTTGCATGATAAACTAGGCTATATATATATATATATATATATATATATATATATATAACAAAAGAGCACCTGGATTAGTTAAAAGATTTCCATTCCGTATTGAATGATAATTTTTATATATCCACTGCCAGAAATGGCTTTTAGAATATAAAATATTCCTATATAAATGTATTAATTATATTCACATGAAGCTTAGTCTTGAAGAAAATATGCGGTCTTTAGATTTCTCATTGAATTTCAAATAATCAAAAACAAATAAATAAATTTATATAAAAACTAAATTTTTCACAGTTTTTAATTTATATTTTATTAAATTAAAAAAAATTAAATAAAAAATGAGATAAGGAATTAGATTACGTGTTTCTCTCTGTACCATATTTTTAATACAATTTGAATTGCTAAAGGTTCAATACTTTTAGAATTAATGTAAATTAGAGATAAAGTAGGTATTGAATAATAAAATGACATTCAAAGAAATTATATTAATTTCACAAAATTACATCATTTATTGATGTATTTTACGAGAAAGTGCACATAAAGCATATTTTTATCACTGCATATTTTCATTTTAATGATGACTCATGACGGGGTGTATAGCGTTCCTAACTACGAAGATTTAGATTCTGGGTTCGAATCCTGGCTAGGGCATCAAATTTTTAAAATTAAATATTCTTTTTACTTTGTGTGTGCTCCATTAATCTTTAGCTTTCAAGGTAAAAATATCCTACACATTAGGTGCCCTACTGCAATTAAAATGCAATTGGATTAATGGAGAAATGTCAGTCTTGATACAGTTGAAAAAAATAGATAATAGTTCATTTCTCTTATTATTGTTTTCAAACAAATAAAATAAAGTTAAAATAAATCACAAGCGAATTCATTTAAAAAAATAATAAATTTTCTTTTTAATTTCTTTTTGGAAAGGATATGTAATAATGCATTAAATGTTATTAAAGTTCTCTAAAAGTGGAGAACAAATTTTTTTGTAAGGTTCCAATTATTACATACAATTTTTGAACGTTTACAGATATTAGTTTGAATGAAAAATTCAAGGACTAGGATTTTAAAAATTAAGTTATATAGTATATATGAAGTAAATTTGTGTTTAATAAAGATCTTACCAACTAAAGAAAGCTACCTTTATTCCAAATTAAACAGAGCGTATCACCCATTGTTGATCTGAATAGCTGCATGACCGATGTATTTAAACATCGGTTATATTATTACAGAGAGAGAGAAGAATTATTATTACAGAGAGAGAAAGAGAAGAAAATTCCATATACTCATTCATCATTACCATATATCGTTATGCTTTTGAGCAAATTTAAATAAAAGATAATGTATGGAAAACTAAAAGTAATCACAAACTGAAAGTACGCAAAATTTAAATTATCTGATCATGAGCATTTTCATATATCAATACACTTTAAAAATCTAAAACAATGGATTTAAATTACTCATTTTTGAATTAAGTAACGCAACTGAATTTCTATAGAGTATATAATGATAAAATATAGATATAAGTTTTCAGATTCAAGTAACACAAAGTCTATGGTTCAGGCTTAGAGCAAGCAACATATAATTTTCTAATTATTTTTTTTGACGCCACTGAAGCGACACAGAAATAATATTCAACAATATTCATGAAAATAAATAGAAAAATTTGCTATGCTAAAATTCTGTACTTAATTCAATTTGAAGGAGAAAATATACTACCAAAAATAGGTGTTATATGTTATTATATAAATATAAACAGAAAATATCTAACACATTAGAATCGACAAGCCATATAATACGAGACTTTATAACTGGCATATATTAAAGTACGGAATAGTTTTCGTAATACATTACTTTATATTATTTCATAACATTACTTTATATTTTGTTATGTTGAAAATATCATCAAGTTATTAAAGCAGACGAATGAAACACAAAGGAACAATATTTCAAACGTAAAGCTAGAAAAATTAAAAAAAGTATTAAAAAATTAAAATTATATTATCTTTACTTAAACAATCTCTCTTTTAACATCAGTGATCCATTTGCATTGAAGTAAATGATTAGGATTGTTAAAATGCCCTACTAAATTCAGTTTCAGTGAGAAAAATCAGCATCAAAAATAGGCACGATATTAGTGTAACTGCAAACACAGAATACATTAAATTACTTTAGAAACGTCAAGGAACATGACACAAGATAATATAAGAGCTAATGTATGTTACATTTTTGAATAGGGATATAACAATATTTATTTTTCTCAAATTTCCTACTATTCTTGTATTTTGAACGTAAGTACTTGATAATTCAATTTAGTTTGAAAAGAAGTACATATATATTGTTCAAAATAAACTCCCAACAGCATTGATCTGTTTCAATCGATCACATCCGTGTTAATAATTGCTCTCATTTCCTGAAGTATTTTTTTCTGGAGCTTCTTCCCAATATCAGTTACCTCATTTTTTCCCTTTTTTTCTCCTTTCATTTTGTTCTATCCGGTGATTTGAGCCCCGTCAATAACATTCTATTCCCTTTTTTTTCCCTCTTTCCTTTTATTTCCTTGTGTATTGCAATTGCCCGTCAGTCGTCTTTCTCTCTCTCTATTGCTTCCTTGTCTCTTTCGGGTGGTGGCTTCAAGAGAGAGCGTGAAAAATGACGGTTGTTGTGCGCATTCTCGTCGTTGTTGCTGCTGCAGCATCCACTGTTGTTTTGAAGATCTTGTTGCATTTATTCTTCTTATTTTATTTTCCCCCATCCTATTCAAGAGAAAGATGTGTTCGAGGAAAGAGAGCCAGAGTACGCTATGAAGTGCGAAGCCATGAAATAATAGTTATGAAGATCACCAAGGTTATACCAGCTGTTTTGTTGATGTGTGTTTTTGAGTTTCTTTTTCTTATGAAGAGATTATCATTAAATTTAAGGAAAAATCTTAAAAATACATTTAGATTTTAAATGTATTATACAGAAGGAAATTAATTTTGATAAAAATAAGGTTCTAAGCATTGAATGCATTATAAAAGACTGTAAAAAGTTTAATTAATAAAAAATGTTTACATTTTTTTTCATATGAAATTCAAATGAAAAAATGTGTTTAAGTTAAATCATTTTTTTATTAAAATAAGTGATTTTTTCTCAGAGAATACATATAATGCAAGTTGTTAAAATAAAATAATTTTGTTTTCTTAATTCAACTTTATATCTTTAATTAACTCTGTCCCTATGATATTTTTCTAATTTATCTGAAGCAACATATAGAAAAGATGTTTTCAAGCTCATTTAATGTGACAAGCCCTTATTCCAACATAAAATATTCCTTTTGAAATTTATAATAAAGCATAGTACAATTAGATACAGATCATTAAAATTTGAAATCAATAGACTAGGAATGTATCATGATTTCAATTATTTATAAGATATTTATTATTGCTTCTTTTTATTAACTTTTTTTAATCATAATTTCCAAGTGAATGAATTCTAAGTTTAAATTTAAATTTATGCCCAAATAAAAAAATGTATTCAGCTATATTCGAAGGTATTATATACAGTTGAACATTCAGTAATATTTGATGATATGTTTCATCAAATGATTAAAAATATGCAAGCGTATGATATAAAGTTTTTTATTAAATTAGAAAAAAATAATTTAAAAATATACAGAATTGAGTGTCAGAGTTATATTAATTTTAGTTATAAATAGTATTCAAGAAAAAATATTTAATGTGAAAGTACCTATTTTGGAATCATATATTTTCATTTCTATTTAAGAGATCTATTCAACTAAGATGTTACAAAATAGCAATAATCAAAGCTAACCCTTAAATTACTTTTCTGGTAAGCAATGATTACTTACGCAAACTATTTTTAGTAATAAATTGCATATTCAATTAGTTTGATTAAAGATGGTAATTCAAATTGCTATTTTAAATATATACGAAAATTGTAAGAAAATTTGTAAGATGGAATCATTTGCCACTTAAAACATTGCAATGACTCTATGATGATAACTAATTTCGTTTTTATATTACACTAAGTAACACACAATACAGTAAACAATAGTACTCGAATCTAACGTCATACTATAGTTTAATTATTTTTATACGAATGCTTTGACTAAGTAACACATTTTAATTCAAAAAATCATTTTAAATAAATATAAAATATTAAATAATAAATAATTATAAATGTCAACTTTGCGGTTGTTAAAAAACAAAATATTCCAAATTAACTATAAATACATAAAGGAAATGAAATACGAATAGTGTAATAAGCAATAAATAAATGGGCTTAAAGTTATACTTAAATATGTTTTCTATGTAATAAAATATTTCTTTTTAAATTAATATATATTTTACTTGGTATTTTCCTACGCACGTGAAGAATAAAGAAAACTATTTGCTTACTTAAATATTTGATTTTTCTTACATTAAATATATGAATTAAAACTATTTTCAATAAATTTTCATTTCAACAACAGGCTTTTTAAATAAATAAGGATAATTTTATACAATATAAAAGACGTTCTTTTTAAAAAAATCTCTAAATCAAATATTTTTTTACATTTATTCTTTAGAGAATACAATTAAATGTAGCAGCAAATATTTATATACATTTTTGTGAATAAGAATTTTTACTAATATTAACATCAGTTCCTTTAAAATAATTTCTTGCAAAATCCGCTTATGCAACATATGTCTCTATTTCTGCAAAACCACTGGTACGACTAGCCTGTTGCCATAGAGTCAGGAAAATTTAAGATCCTACTTTCCTGATGTCCTCGGACATCATGGAAAAATCATACATGTTTGCTAGGACATTTGAAATAGTTTTTCCAACTAGAGACGAATGGGATAACAACATGTTTGAAACTAAAACAGGAGATCTAATCTGGTACACAGATGGATCACTGAAAAACAGCCTCTCAGGACTGGTAGTATGTGGCGTGTCATCAAAGAACCAGGCTGTCTGTAAGCCTTGGGTGATACGCTACGGTCTTCCAGGCAGAAGTTTTGGCCATTATCCACTGTCTGCGACTAAATATGAAGAAGGGCTACTACGGTAAGCGAATTTTCCTTTTTAGTGATAGTCAAGCCGCTTTAAAAGTGCTTAATTCTTTCGAAATCAAATCTAAAATGATTTTGGAATGTAGAAACCTTCTTACAGAACTTGGCAACTAGAAACAAGGTGATCCTTCTATGGGTGCCAGGGCACAAAGGTATCGAAGGTATTAAGCAAAGGGTTGATGAACTTGCTAAACAAGGATCAGCATTCAAACTCTTTGCTCCCATTGGTGCAGAGCCTTTTTGTGGGATCAATTTGAAGACCTCAAAAACCAATGTTCTTAAATGGGAAAAACGGAAGATGTATGAGGCTTGGCTCAATACTGCTGGTCAAACCCACGCTAAAAGTATGATCTGTGGATCATCAGCGAGGATTGCCTCTGAAATTCTTAGATGCTCTAAGCAGAAGATACGTTTAATCGTAGGCTTCATAACTGGACACTACTATTTCAGAAAACACCTCCATAAAATGGGACTGTTTCAGCAAGACCCTATCTGCAGGAAATGTCATACGCAAGAGGAAACGGCCAAGCATATCATTTACGAATGCGAGGCTCTTGCCCTCCCTAGAATAACTTCTTTAGGCATTATTTATAGGAGAGTTACACCTAGACTCCATTAAAGGGTTATCAGACTTTATTAATAAAGTGGGTGACCCGAGTAACTGGAACTAGGAAGCATTGGATTTGGAGTTAATGGTACAAAATGCTGATTAAAGCAGAGGTGCCAATGACATACAAACCCAACATTAAGAAGAAGAAGAAGAAGATTTAATTTGAAATCATCTTTACAAAGAAAAATTATTTTTCCATCAACAGTAATAAATGATCATTATGTGTTTTAAATTTCAAAAATATCTTCTGATAAATAAAGTATTTTATTTTAAGTGATATTATAAAACAGCTTCTTTTTAATAAAATTATTTTCATTATAGAATTTGAAAAATTTATTCTGCTACCTCGCAAATGCGAAAACTGTTTTACCTCATAATTTCTCATTAAAAGTGAATCATAAAAAGTAAGAGTATGTATTTCAAACTCTTTATTATAATATTTAAAACAGATATTTAAAAATTCTTAAATAAGTGTTAAAATTTTATTTTATAAATCTTATTTTGATTCCAATATGGAAATATATAAAACAACTTAAAATAATTTCTTTGGAAAAATCATTTAATTTTAAGAAAAAAGTACTACGCGTTTCTGATATTTTTATTATATTTAGATATTAATTATTCCTTGAATAAAATTTTCAAATACTGAATTGAATTTAAAATGTTAAGCATAATAAGTTTTTCATGTGCTGTCTTGAGGATTTTGCTCGTAATCCATCCACACTGAATAACAAAATTTTATTTATTCTCACAAAGTACTGGATGGAATCTTTTAAAAAAATATAAGAAAATAGCTTTAACATTTATATTTACCACTAACTAATAAAATATATTTTCGCTAAATTTAATTTTGGAAATGATTTGCGAAATCATTTCAAGTGCTTGATGTATATTATTTATTTTAAAATTGCATGCAGATTGGGTTATATTTTTGTGCTACATCTTCAGTATATATGTAGTATAGGTACATGTATATAATATATTTATATATACGCTAGTACATTTCACAAGCAACATTATTTTTAGAGATTTTATTGATTTTGAAAAAGGTATGTGCATTGAAAGTAAATTGTCATAGTTAAGTTGTTTCAATTTTCTGCATATAAACTGAACTAAACCACCTAACTGGGCATGACAACCAATGTGGGCAAATGCCTATTGTGCCCATCTCTTCTTTCTTGACCGAGATGCCATAGGGTGTGAAGCATATGTCCCGATTAGGTGGTCAGCCTAATGTGAAACACCCAGTGCTAAGTTTCCAAATATGCTTAGTATTCAGTTTATCAATCCACTGAATGGATGAAAAGATGAGTCGACCATGCTCAGCCCAAGGATCGAACCTTGGACCTGAGCCTTGGGAGCGCGAAACGCTACCACTAAGCCACGGCTCATCTTCCTGCATGTAAAATGTTTATAAATATGAAACTTTTAATTTTATCCCTAATGTGTAACTATATCAAAATATGCAATTTTAATTTTTTCATAATTTAATATAGCTAATCATTTCCTAAATTACGCATAAATATAATTAAAAAAATACAATTAAAGTTAAAAGTTGAATAATCTAAGACTGTAACAAAGCAAATATAAAGTATTATACATATAAAAATAAGTATCCGATTGAATTGGAACATGTATTTGTAAATCAAATTGAAGTATTTAATTTTGTTCTTTAGATATACAGTAAATTAAATTCCGACAATTCCCTTGATTTATTATTCATTATTTAAAGGTGAAGAATTTACTAGATATATTTGCACTTTTTATATTTAACAGTATTAATTTTTTAATTCAAAAGCTATTATGACTTATTCTGAAATTACGCTTTTTAATGTAATTACAGTTTCCATTTAATTTAAACAAGTTTAAATATTTGCGAAACTAATATATTTAAAATTTAAGTTATTGATTAATATTTTTGAAATACTGTACTGCGAAAATTATACTTAAAACATTTAACAGTCATAGAAATTGATTTAAAACCATTAATTGAAATCAAGATCCGTAGAAGCTGAGAATGGTTGCACTGCAATGAAAATAAGGAATTTTTAAAACTGTAAAATTAGTTAAATTAGTAAAAGAATTTTCCCAATAGTTATTTATAAAATTATAAAATGTTGCATTTAACTTATATATATATATATATATATATATATATATATATATATATATATATATATATATATATATATATATATATATATATATATATATATATATATATATGATATAGATATAGATATAGATATATATATATATATACAGTATCATTACAAGAACCATGAAGTATTATAAAAAAAAAGTCCTTACTTTTGTAAAATTCAGTTTTCTGAAAATTGAAATAAAAAGTATTAAATCTTTCTTTAAGAGTGTTTCAATAAAAAAATGTGTGTTTTTTTTCTTTTTGAAAAAAATTTAGTGTAATATTAAATTCAGCTGAAAGTAAGCGGCACGGAATGAAAGTTTCCAAAGCAATAAGTTTTCAAATTAGTTTTAGTTAAAAGTAAAATGGTCCATCGTAAAATATGCAAATGGTTCTTCTATTACATTTCTCATTTAAATGCTTTTAAAATGAGAGTGATATCTTTTATCGGAAGAGTTAGAATGCGTTACCACTGATACAAATTTACTTTTATTATTTTGTAGATTAGTCTATTTGAGTAATCGATTCATTTCATGTTTTAGAAGTTCCATTCTTATCCATTTTTAAATTTCTTTTGACTTGCTCAGTATTGTATTGAGAATGATTCAATCATTATAAGCTAGCAATTTAAAATGAGATTTCGCTGTGCAAGTTAAATTCATAGAAACATGATTTGAAATTCAACATAAGCGTTGAATTTTATTTCTAAAATATTATATTATCCTTTAAACAAGCAGTTATCCAGTTTTAGATGATCCATTTAGATTTATAGTTTAAGTAAATTACTGTATTTAGCTAGAAAGTGTTATTAAACGTCTTCTGATATTAATAAATTTTCTGTAATTATGTGGCTTTATGGCTGTATAGTTTATTCGAAATGTCCTATATATATTTTAATTCCCTTTCCAAGATATAAATTATTTTATGCGTAGCGTTGATAATCTTTAAAAATGTTTTTCATTACTTATTTTGTATTTTATTATTATATTATCCAAATATATTTTTATACATCAATTTATATAAACGAGTCATTATTTTAATTATTATATTAAGGACTTTATAAAATAATTATTTTAGGAAATTGCAGTAGAATCGTAGTAAATTTTTATTATAATCGTAATAAATATTTATTATAATAAATTTTAACGTTTATCTATGAAAATAACAATATTAGATTTTTAATGCATCACATGTGTAATTCTATTGTTTAACACATAACATTTTATACCATATATATAGCATATTATACCATATATTTGTAAATAAATACAAATAGACTAAAATGCTATAGTAGTTATTCACAAATGTCAAGATAAAACAGCTCTAAAACACATAAGTTAAAACACAAAAATATTAGTTTAAAATAACTAGATTTTGATACAAAGAATCAATTTTTGTTATGAAATTAATTGCGCTTCAACTTTACTAAATTCTCTTGTATTAATTTTTAAAAATCAGTCTAAAGTCTCCTTATTAATTCAAATGTAATTGTTACAAAAAAGTGTCATTAGTTACCGAAATGTCGAAACATCAAGTGACATTCTGTTCAAAAATTTAACATCAAAGTTTTCTTGCAGCCCTATTACCGGTTTGACTAATGGATAAAGTTTTCCTATATATTCTTGTCAGTAGAAACTCAGTGAAATATGTATATTTCCGTCTTTCTATTAAAATGAAAGACCAAAAATAATATTAAAACAAATTGATTTTCTCTTGGTCTCATTGTGTTAGACGGTGCTTGATTTTTGAAACAAGGTATATTATGATGTCTTGGAAAACAGGAGAGCTGCCGCCAAAAAGGAGGCAGATAGTCTGGCGCCTCTCCTCTGGCGCAAGAATCGAAACTTTGATCGCCAACTTTATCTTTTCTTGACTTTCAACCTGCAATAATAGCAAGACACTTTTATAGTTTTGATCTAAGTCTGCAACATATAAAAGCGAATAAAAATTTGGAAATAATATTCTGAACATTTGTTCGACATGTCTTGTGAGTAAACTGATTTAAAGAGATTATGTTTTTTTCCCTCTCTTTTCTGTACTTTATTTTTGAGCCAAAAAGCAGAACTGTTGAATAGGTACTAGAAATAGATTTCGTTTGAATGTATTAAAATACTTTTAAAAACCTACAGATATTTTAATTTGTAAAAAAATGTTTCGTCAATATTTATTTTTATATTAATAATTAAAGGCGTCATTTATTAAATATATTGATTAAGATCATCTAAAAATTGAAGATCTGTTTTTAAATTAGTTTACTTGATTTTCAATTTAATTTATTGTTTCTTAGATCCATTAAATTAAATAATTTTTGAAGCAAATTTAATAATTTCCATAGGCAAATTCGTAGGAAATTTATGATAATGCGAATATTTTCAATAGGTAAATTCGTGCGTAAATATTCATATTTTCATATATCAAAAACAAATGAATTAAATTTACGGGAAAAAGTTCGGCTTAGTTTATCTAACAATAAAAACATATTCTGTGGTTCATTTTTTCTAAATGAATATGTTTATATCGGAAGATAATTTATAGGTATTTATATTCTTAGAGTAAAAGGACTTAGAGTAAATAATTATTAATACAATAAAGAAAGTACCGGAAAAAATCATTATAACTCATAAGAATTTTTTAAAGTTAGAAAATTATGAAACATTAATATAAGAGCAACAAATATTAAAATGTTATAAATCTAAAAATAATTCTATTATTTTCCATTAAAGTATATAAATAGTCCAATAACTAATCAAAACGCTTTCCTCTCATGTGACTGCAATTATAAATGTATTATCTATTTATCTATCTATCTATCTATCTATCTATCTATCTATCTATATATATATATATATATATATATATATATATATATATATATATATATATATATATATATATATATATATATATATATATATATATATATATATATATATATATATATATATATATATATATATATATATATATATATATATATATAAATATATATATATATATATATATATATATATATATATATATATATATATATATATATATATATATATATATATATATATATATATATATATATATATATATATTATATCAATTCTCAATATTTTACATTTGCTTACTATTTTATGTAATTGCAAGAAATTTATTTATAAATTCTGGATTTCATGACATTACGAAATTTTAACTTCCTAAGGAGGAGTATACAAATTCTTTTTTAAACACTTTTATGTACATTTCTAAACACTTTTATATAAATTATAATTTTTCATATATAGATAATTTGTCCTGACTTGAGAGCAGTTCACACTTTCAAAATATCAAATGAAATATATAAAGAAATGCAAAATGTAAGAAAGATGACGAAATAATAGTTTCGCTGGAATTAATTTGAAATTAAGTATTAATTTCAGAGGAGCACCTAAGTGAGCTGCTAATCATCTTTCCGTCGGGTCGAATGTTTGTATGTCCAATCCTCATCATATGCAAAATACTTGTAATGAAATTCAACTATAGATCAGAATCTAACTTTTGTGTGCAAAAAAGAAAGCAGAACGCAAATTAAACTCGTGTAATACATATTTTCACTGTCTTTAGTTTACCTTTTATTCTGCCTTAGTTTCATAAGGGTACAAATTAAGCATAAAATTTATAATTAAGCATAAAAAGCAAAATATTTATCTCTGAATAGTATTGTTTATTACAAAACACATTCCTTGTAAAATGTGTTTTTCTGATTTAAAAACAACACGAATGATGAATTGCAAAATTATTTAATTAAGATTTTTGAAGTGAAACGTGAAATTAGCTTTTGTGCGCAAAGAAGAAAGCAGAACGCAAACAAACTTTCTTTGTTCTCTAGAACAAGAAATCTCTATTGATACTACTTAAATCATGAATATTTCGAAGGAAAAAGAAACATTTACTTTTTCATGAATTATACGAAACTTAGAATAAACTACTTCTTAAGTCATATGGGAATCTCTAAACAGCAATGCAATTATTTCTTTGAATAAATCAGATTAGATTTGGTTCACCAATCAAAGCATTTTTGCGCATATTAAAATAGCAAGTTAGAGCTGCGAAAAAATCCATTTACTATGTGAAATTTAAAAAATAAATTAATCTTACCAACAATTAAAATCATTTTCAAACAAATAATTTTATATATATATATATATATATATATATATATATATATATATATATATATATATATATATATATATATATATATATATATATATATATATATATATATATATATATATATATATATATATATATATATCACGATGTATGTTCCCGATAAACTCCGAAACTATTGAACGGATTTTGATAAAATTTTGTAACCATTTATAATATAGTCCAACTTAAAAGATAGAATAGTTTTTATCTCTTAATTATTAATTTCAATATTTCTTATTCGACATTAATGTTTATTTATGTCGAATAATTCTGTTTAGTTCTGTAAGTTCCTAATAGATGGCGGTTTAGCATCTAAGTTGCACAGGTATTCGGCAGATGGCGACGTGTTTATTTTTCTAAATTATACATCTTCGAGAAAATTAACGTGCGCGCGCAATCGCGTGGTTAAATATAGAATTTACATATATTTTTATTATTATATTTTCATGATGTACATATATTTTCATATATTTTCATGATACATATATTTTCATGATGTATAATCATACTATAACAATTTTTTGTGAATCACTTTCATAATTATACTTTGTATTGTGTTATTATTGTGCGTGTTCAGTTTGAATATTTTTAATATTATAAAAAGTAAAATAAAATTTTATTTATTGCTGTTTTTCTCTACTAATTTTCATACCACCTCCAAAACATGTAAGTATTTCTTGACAGCCTTTTATTTTTTTTTATTTTTATTTTATAATTTGATAATTATTAATTTATTCAGTAGAACATTTTGATCTAATTTATTTATTCAAATGATAAATTCGTTTAATTTTTTTTATTTCAGTATAATACCGCGGAAAAATTTTTTAGTTTTAATAATTAAAAATTGAAAAAATAATAGTTCGACGTCAATGTTATCTACCTCATTTATAACAATTTATTTTTAGATGTTTTTAATTTATATAGTATATTTATAAGTAAGTCACTGATTACTAACTATAATTTAATATAAGATGAATAAAATGTAAATTCAGAAAGTATATGTTGATTTGTGCTTAGTTTCAAAATTTACGATATTTTACATATTTTTTTCACAATTTAAGGAATTGCGTACTAAATTATTTTGAAACGTTCATGATAGCTAGTATAATGTAATTTTTTGATTATTTACAAAACAACTTATCTATGATTATTTATTTAATGCATTATTATTTCTTACTCATCATTTTTTCTAAATTTATTCCAACTTATTTAACAACAATATAAACAACTTTAAAACATCTTTAGAATTATTTCAAAAAATAATTATTCACAATATGTACAGATTTATATTCCTTAATGAAATATACATAAGCACGCTCAGTAATGGAATATAAGTAAAAGTATTCATTAGAGGAATATAAAGAAGTACATACTCTATATATTAAATAAGTACATATTGTGAATTAACATTTTTTTATATCTTAAAATTAAAATTATTATTAAATGTTCTCAATAGACATAAGACATGGTCTTGACGTAAGCTTTTTGTTAAGTTTTCCAAGCTAACTCTATTTATATCAATGATGCTTTAAAAAAGAAATGAGTGACTTCTCTTTAATTGATGACCAAACAGCACTCAAGTGAAATTGGTTTCAAACAAATAAAGAGCTGATCCATCAATAAAATCTCGGAGCTGGAACTAGGTGATTAGTGAGATTGCTTTTTCTGAAAAAAACGGCAATCACAAAGAAAGACATCACTGTCAAAATGTGATTATTTCTCAGAAAAAATTGTCAGTTCTGTATATATTAAAAATTCTTTACGTAATGAAGCGAATCGCAATATACTATGATATACTTGAGATTATTTCTTATTGCATGTAATCGATTTCAACATTCAATTTTTTTCCTTCCACACACACACACACACACACACACACACACACACACACACACACACACACACACACACACATATATATATATATATATATATATATATATATATATATATATATATATATATATATATATATATATATATAGATAGATAGATAGATAGATAGATATAGAATATATATATATATATATATATATATATATATATATATAGATGTATATACATGTATATATATATATATATATATATATATATATATATATATATATATATATATATATATATATATATATATATATATATATATATATATATATATATATATATATATATATATATATATATATATATATATATATATATATATATATATATATATATATATATATATATATATATATATATATATATATATATATATATATATATGATATATATGTGTGTGTGTCATTTAAATTTAATCTTTTTTTACAAACAAATTTATATAAATTTTACTTTATTTCAAATATGATTGTTTTTTAAAATAATTTGATTACCTTTCAAATGTTGCAGTAAATTAAAATGCTATTTTAAAATTTACAAAAAAATAATAAGTTGAAAAAAATCTTATTTTAAAAATTTTTGAATTTCTTATGTGCTTACTGTTTCTTACTGTAATCACATTAATTAAATATATATATAGTTTCTTACTGTAATTAAATATCTCTTGTTAACACTGAAAATACGAACCACTTTGAAGCCCTGATGTTTGTTTTCGGAGGAGTATTCTTAAAACTCTTGAAAATTGAAGGTATTAAGCACAAAGTTAATTTAGGTTATTAAAATTCTGTAAATATTGGAGTACTTTTAATTTTTGTAATTGTATGTGAATTGTAAAATAACCATTATGCAAAATATACTAATACATTTACTATACATTCTAAATTAAATAGTTTAATTGGTATATTTTCTATAACAAAAATATGCATATAATTTTGTAAAGGTTATTATATTCTAAAACATGAACCAAAATGTGAGTAAAGTAAATTTACAAATCTTGCTTCAAATTTTTAAGCAATATAATTATTTTTTAATAGTTTATAAGGCTGTGGTAAGTACGGATTTCTTTCATTTTTATGTGTTTATGGGAAGCCAATACAAAAGGTATAAAACTTTTGTAGATTTTAACATTTTCAAATTATATTTTATAAATGTAATGAATACAAAATAATAAGAAAGAAATCCAAAATAACAACAAATGTAAAACGAAAGATGCATAACGTTTGGATAATCACCTTATGGGTGGGGATGAAGCATATTTCTCACACAACAAAAATGGTAATAAAAATCTATAAAAAGGTTAGATTACAAGGTAAATGAATTTTGTTTTTTAATTCAATCTCAATACCACAAAAGTACTTTAACATAACATTATTAGAAAATAATTGCTCTATAAAAGCTTAAGTATATATCTGGGACTTTCAAGTAATTAATTTTACACTCAAAACATGTGATTTGATTTTTTCCAATCATTTATTTGTGATTAATTTCCATTATGATTTTTTTCCGATCAGACAATTTTAATATGTTTCATTTTTCCTGTTCGGAACAAAATAATTAAAGTTTATATTTTCCAGTCGACTTTCATTCTTTTCTACAAATAAATCCTCACGTGTTATTGATTCAAACTTTTAAAGAAAATGACAGCAAAGAGACATGCTTTAAGATTTCCAATTTCTCTATGTTTCATCAATCCAAACTGGTTGCTATCGTCCCAAAGGAGGAGATTATCTATGAAATTCCCTGGTGTAAAAAGGGAACACGGGAAAAGTTAGAATGTGGCAGTACTCTATTTCCCTTAACTAGAAGATACCTCTGGGGAATAAATGGGATTACTTTGTATTTTCTTCCCTCTTTCATGTTTTTATTTTCCCTTCATTTCGTGTCATTTTTCTTTTGAGCTTTCTTTTAGTAACACTAATAGTTCAATTGATGATAATATATTTTCTATTGTGTGTCTAGAAAAGACATTTTCTGAAAAGGTAAAAAGTTAATATATCTATACGTGATGTAAAGACGTTCTTTTAATTACTAGATTGACCTAAATATCTGTCGATTAATGAAATTACTAAATGTTAAAAGGAAAAAAAATGCTATTTGAATGATTTAATATAATGGGTATTGTTGATGTAGGGGTAGTCAAGCAACGTAATTTCCTTTTAATATAATATCAAATTGATTACAATAATTTAAACTTCAAATTATAAAAGAGCATACAATATTACTTGCAACGTACAAATTTATAAGTAAATTTGTATATAAACAATAAGTAAATATAATATTCGAATTATTATTATTGTTTTTATGTTTTTAAATAATTCAAACTATTTAACTCAAATACAAACTTTTAACTATAATATTTGTATTACATTATTTTATTTACAGGTTATATTAAAAATAAAATAAATTAATATTACAGAAATAAAATTTTAGAGAAAATAAGCATGTCTTTTATGTTTCGAAATAGCTATTTAGCTTTATTATATATAAAAATGTACACACATACAGAAAAATTATCTATCGCTAAAACAATTTTAAAATGTTACTCCGAAAAATATTGTTTTATTTTAATAGAAAATTATAATTTTAAGGTGACGATGACACCAATTTCTTTTTTATATTTTTAATTATTTAGAAAAATTATTGAATTTGTTAAATTTCAAAAACGTTATAAGTTTATGAAATATACTAGTAAAAACATATCTACAAATGAAAACTCTCTAATTACTAATCCATTAATAAGTATTTTATAAAAATTAAATAAGTTCTTGGAAAATCATCAATATAGGAAATAAAATGTAAAAATATACCAAATTTTCCTTTAAATCTTCTTAATATAGGTGTTCGATTATGACTTAGATTTTCAGTTTGAATATATATATATATATATATATATATATATATATATATATATATATATATATATATATATATATATATATATATATATATATATATATATATATATATATATATATATATATATATATATATATATATATATATATATATATATATATATATATATATATATATATATATATATATATATATATATATATATATATATATATACTAAATGAAACTTTTTTAAATAACAATTTACAATTTCCTATTAACACAATATTAATATGTAACTTAAAATTTTGCATTTTATGCAATTAATAATAATTAATGATTTCATGCTGTTTAACTTTGAATATAGCATAGGTACACATTCTACGATCCCTATTTCCACTATTCATTATTTTCCACATTATTGCTTTCTTTTTTTTAGAAATTGCTGGTTATTTGAGAGTATCATATGAAGCGATTTTCTGTTAAAAGCGCTCTTACAATAATAGCTTTAACTTCTTACAAAAAAGTATTAAATTAATAAAGTAATTTTTTATATCATTCTACTTATTTTTATCCCATTTTAAAAAAATATATTTAAAAATATTTAAGCATTTTAAACTTAGCTTTAAATATAAAAATCTTAAAAATTAAAAAATCAATCATTTTCATTCAAAATTAAAAATAATAAAAATGTTATAATGTCTTTTTCATTGGAATAATTACGTTTCCCATTAAAATCATTTGATTCTGTGTCCTATTAAGTCTTTTATTTTTTGTAACAAAACTAAGAAATATAATAAAAAGCATTGTACTTATTATTTTAGTCTTAATGTTTTCGTAGGTTCTATATATTTGACCTTCTTATACCTAATATTTTAAGCCAATATAACTCAATAAAAACTCTGTTTATGGCAATTTCTGAAAATTGAAATTGAAATCATTTTGAACGAATACATTTTATTTATCAACATTTTTTGTGACCTAAAAGGTTAACATCTACTTTTATTATTCTTACTCAACATAACCAATTTCAAATTTGAAATACTTACGCTATAACTGAAAATATATTTAATGTGTAGGTATTTGTATGCGTTATCGCGTGTGCATATATGTGTCGGTTTTATATACTATGTAATTTGAGTTAGAAAACTTTTTATACTTTTAGTAGTTTAGTTTCTAATAGCTGCAGTAAATTGGAAAAGAACATTGAAGTGGTGTTTACAAAACTTTTTCATATTTTCCTCATTAATAAAACAGAAATGTATTTCTTAAAGTCTCATTACTAAAATTTTTTAGGAGCAAAGAAGTAATGAAATGAATGGTGAAATAATAACGACAGCAAAAGCTTGATTCGAACTATTTGGTAAATCACTAGCCTTGAAAGAGATTTTAAAGTAAAAAAAAATTACTAAATAAAATGAAAACATAGAACGCACGACATTTTTAAGCCACCTATTTTCTGTTAACGACCAGGCTGAAAGTAAAATGAAAGGATAAAAAAAAGTGTTGCGAACCGCACAACTGACTCAGTAAATGATAAAATTTATTCAACGAAAATGAAAGTAAAAAAAAAAGTTTTTTTTCAGATCGAGTCCTCTTAGCGAGCATAATTGAAGGCATTTTCGATACAGAACTGGAAAATTGGCTCCTAAAACGCCTAGTGGACTTCAATACACATTTTCCTGAATTGATAATAAAATAGCATGGGAGATTAAGGCCGGAAGCTTGATAGGAAATTTCTCCTATGTCGTTTTTTTTTCTCTTATTCTAGCAATTTTAATTTTCCAATCCCTCGCATTCAAAAGAATAGAAATACATTCCGAAAAAATATTGGAATATTATATTAAATTGTCTTATTTCTTCGAAAACTGAATTCAAATTTGTGTTTAGAAAACATTTTGTTGAAAAGTTATAAATTGAACTTCATTATAAAACATTAAAAGTGTCATTTATATTTTAAAATAACTCTAATATGAATATACAAAGCCATCAATATAAATGAATTCACTTATAATATGTTGTATTAAAAATTATTGTTCTTATATGTATACATGGAAGCAAAATGCATTTTTAAGAAATGATTTATTTTCTAAAAACATCTTCTTTTAAACATTTTCGATAATAAACATATGCATTCAGAAATAGCGACATTATTTTGAGATTTAATACGTGCATCTTATTTGCATGGGATGTCAAATTATTATGAATTTAAAAGAAATAATTTCTAAATACAGTAAACAAGATTATTAATTAAGAGAGACTGTATCATTATATGAGAAATATTCAAATTATAAATTCACATAAATTGATTATATATCCACACTTAACTAGTAATGGCATATAAATATATCAATTCCGATAACTTGAAAAGACTCTTCAAGAGTGAAGTTTACGAAGTTATTATCTAACTTTTATAAGTTTGAGAAGTAGTATAACAAGAAACGAATTCGTTGAGATACTCTTAATGAAGATGAATTTAACTTACAGACTTGATAAACTGTCTGATCAAAAAACAATCATTATATTATTGAGGAAGTTACAGTAAATAACAGAACCAGCAACTAAACTGTTGCATCCAGTTGTTAAACATGGCTGATAAAAATTGTAGTTCTGAGTAGATGAAATAAAATTATCTGCTAAGATTTGCTGCAGAACTACTTTATAAATGTCTTCATCCCACATACGTTTCATATAAACATTGTGTAGAATGACAATGTAACAATAATCTAAAAATTGGTGTGCCATGTCATGAAAAGAATAAAAGGAAAAGAATGTGGGTAATGTCTTTATATTCCATTTATTAATTTCCTTTCATTCTTCTCCTTTTGTTTTTGAAACTGAGTGTTAATTATAGTCTTAAGATATCATATTTAGTAATACAAATGTTTTTGATTAAAACATTTGTTTAATTTTGAAAAACATTTGTTAAAACATTTTGAAAAACATTTGTAAAAAATTTGTTAAAACATTTATTCCAATTCAACATTAAATGAAAATTTAATCTAGAAAGGTATAATTTTATATGATATTTTCTGAAGCAGTAATTCAAGAAAAAAATATTATCAGCTGCTAAAAAACTTTTAATATGTATATGTACATGTTATGTATATGTACATGTAAATTTGTAAGCAGTTTAAAAATTCCATTATATTGGAAGGAATTTAAATATGTGAACGCGATTGGCAACAGTTGAAAGAAAATTTTGGTTAAGAATAAAGCTTAGTCCAAACTTTTGTCATCAGGTGGCGCTTCAATCTTTGAAATCAAAGTCAATAGGCATATCAGAGTTTAGCAAAATGAGGGTCGAAAACTTTTTTCTCGTTAATCCTGTTACAAGAGCGTACGTACATTTTGCACTGTGAATTTGACGTGGATGTATTAACCACATCGGTAAAAATGTATACCTAATCCGCGAATAGTAAAAACGGCAAAAGTTTGGAAGAGACGAGATTTTAGTGCATTCTCCCTAATTTAGATGTAGCACATTTATCAGAGTCCTGTAGCTCGGCTATAAATCTCAAAGTGAATATGATAAGGGGTCAGAGGATTATTTTGGATAAATAATGCACAATAATTGGCATGAATAACTGCCATAATTAAGGCATTGATATTTCGTATTCTTCATGTGTTACACTTGCAGAACTGCAAATTGAAATCACTGGGGTTGTAGGAAGTGATACCAATTTATTTTGCATCTCTCATGAAGGTGTTTTTGATGCACAAATTTTTTGACCTGCTCTTGTAAAAATGCACACCTGCTTTTGCAAAAATGAATAATCCATTCACTCAGCAGCTCTGACAGCACTTGATTTTTTGCTTGGGTTTATCTAAAATACCAAATTTAGTGAAGAAGGAAATCATCTGTAATTGGTTTAAAGAATGACATGTATGAAGACTAGATGTATGAAGAGCCATATACTGACAATAATCATATATAAAAATTTCATTCCTACTAAAACATTTTCTTTTGTGGGATCTGGCTTGTCATCAACCACTTTTACGTATTTCATTTTTATGAATTTTTACAGTTTTTAAGAATTTATGGGATATTTTGTGTGTATGCATAAATAAACTGTTCTGGAAAAACTTGAAAGCTGGGAAATATCTTCCTAAATTTTATTCATATATTTATTATTTTATAACTTTAATATAAAAACTTAAATAATTTGTTCCCAATGATTTAAATATAAATTAATTAAACATGTGTGGAAGTCTTAAGTTCAAGATATTATTCTATTTAAAATACATTATTAGAGCTTAAGTGCTTAGTGGAACATAAATTATTGTATTTTTAAAACAACTTCCGATCCAGTTTCTATTCTTATGGCATTTTTTTTACCAAAGCCTTAAAAATATTTGACAACAACATGAAATATACGCACATTGTATTTTGAGAATATCTGTCAGAAATACTTTAATAAGATGATATAAAATATTCAAAAAGTTTCGAAATATCATCCAAATTTTTGTGTTTATTTAAAGTTAAAGTATGAAGTGGATCATCAGCGTTCAATTTTAAGGATTTTGATACTATTATATCCAATCTATAAAGGAGGGTTTCCATGCTATATAAGACCAACCATTCTTTTCTTTTTTAAGAAAAAAAAATCGTTTCATGCTACAATTTACAAAAAAGAATTGTAAGAAGATTTTTCAGTTTTATGGAGTTCCAAATTAATTGGAATAATCTTTTGTTAACTGAGTTACGTATTGACAGGATCAGCCCATTATCTGCATCAAACAATGAAAAATATAAGAATGGAACTCAATAAGCGAAATGTACTTAATAAAAAAATCGAATTATATTGATTTAGGAATCCTTGTGCTTGATAATAGAAACAGAAAAAAAAAGAAGATTGAATATATTCTTTCATCATTTTGAATATATTATTTCATCAAAAATAAATTTATAAGGATTAATTTTAGACAAATTATAAAAAAGCAAATTAAATGCCTCTAATGATATAAGAAACCTAAAGTTGTGTGCAATAATTTTAATACAGTTTAATTAAATATATTAATCATTTGTAACTGCTAATTTCAGTTATACATTAAAAAATTGAACTTTAAAGAAACACAGAAAGAAAACATTTTTAATATTATAATATTAAGAAAAAACAAAGGCTTTTATATTATTCTGATTATTTAATTTTTATAAATTTATCATTTTACTTTCAAAAAAGAATAAACATTTAAAATATCAAAAATAAAAAAATAATTTGTTAGTAAAATGAATTGCTTTGTTGATATTAATATTTATTTAACTGAATGTCTTTTCAAATTCCAATCACTTTGAAATGTCAAACAATATTTTTTGTTTTCTTATAGATGAAATTAATTGTCTCTCATTGTAATTTACGTTTACGGAAATCATAGTGCAAAAAAAAATTGAAAAAGGAAAAAAATATATGAAAAAAATGACTTATTTTTAAAGTAGAATGCTACACAATTATATTTACAAACAATTAAAATTGAAAACTAAAATGTTGATGACTTTGATGTCTTGCAAAATACAAGGATTGGAGATATGATCATTTCAGTTTTTATTTTTTTTAAGAACTGATTATTAATCGTGTTCTCTCTAATTTCTTGATTCCGGATACGAATCCTTATTTCTTGATAAAATAATTTAATATATGTCAAGTATTATATTGTTTTATATCTTTGAAACAAATATCTTAAATTAATATTAACGCTTATTATTTATTACTAATACTGCAAATTGAATTGTTGTTGTAGCTTTAGATTAGCAGTGGAATCATAATTCTGAGTTGCATATCAAATTGTCTAGTAAAGAATTAAATGAATCCGAAAGAATGTTAATAATAACATTGTCTAGGAGTTAATGTGAACTATAAAGTTTTCATTAACTACATTGGGCAAATTTTAAGTATTGATAATTATAATGACAGTTCCAATAATTTTCATCTAAATTTATAAAACTTCTAAACTTATAAATTTATAATTTTATGTATCATTTCATTGAATAGACATCACTAAAGTGATGAGAAATTCTGATATACTTGTATAATATATATATATATATATATATATATATATATATATATATATATATATATATATATATATATATATATATATATATATATATATATATATATATATATATATATATATATATATATATATATATATATATATTTATTTATTTATTTATTTATTTATTTATTTATAGATAGATAGCTAGATATAGATATAATATGGTAATATTATATTAAATACTGGTTTAAAACTGCAAATTAATTAATTTTTCCCCTTAATTAATATTAGTTGCAAATTATTTATGCATAATATCGTATAATGTTTCATTTATACTGTAATAAAAACTATTAAAAAAATATACTGTATGAAAAGAATTCTTTATGAGAATCCTTTTAATATATTTCAAGTTGAAAATTGTGAATAGCATTTTGCCATACATTTACCAAAATAATGCTAAGTGTAGATTTAAAGAAATTTATTTTTTAGAATTTAACATCTACTTAGTCTTACGATTGCAATGAAACCTAGACATTTTTTGAAGAATTAAAAAGTACTTAATTTATAATGTTAAATTAATACTTAAAAATATTTTATAAGGCTTCAAATTTAACCCCCTTACTTCGTAAAAGTTTAAAACTTTACTGGTTATAATTTATAAAACTGTGGTACTTCCTTTTATGGAAAATTTATAAAAAGGGTATTCATATTTTTACCTTAATGGAGAATATGATTTTATTTATTTTACTTGCTTTAACTTCAATTAACATTTGGTAGTCGATGTATTATACAATTAGATTTCGATTACATTTCCATTCAAGGAATGAGAGTAAGAAATCAGATATTATTAACGTTTCGGTATTTATGCTATGTATAAAAAATTTAAGTGTTAATCTTGAATAAGAGAGAAATAGTTATAAAATTAAAAATAGAATGAAAAATCTCTATAACAAACAAATGTAATTTTAGAATTGAAACTTTATTAACAGAAAATGAGATGAAAAATTTGATATCAAAATATTTAAACAAAAATCAATATGAATTTTAATGATACAATAAATTCAAAGATATTTCAATACAGTTTATTAATTATTTTGATCAAATAAAATTATAACTAATAATTGATATCTTAAAATGATATTAACTGACATTTTACTAGAAAATTCATTAATTTTTTCTGGTAAAATATCAGTTATAAATTAAACAAACTGAATAAGATTTTCTCTGCTAAACAAGAGTAATTAAAATACTGGAAAATATTTAATAATAAATATACATCGTTTCCTCTATTATGCAGCCTCACAAAATGTTTTTTTAATTAAAATAAGACAAAAAAATCTATAACAAATTGTGATGGATCTATAATTTTTATGATGAAATAAACTGTTGTTTTGTTTGGATTGAAGTAGGTTGCTTAGCAGTTTTTTCATGATTGTGTCGAAACTAGATTTCTAATTTTATAGCAAAAGCTGCCTTGCATGACTTGTTGTTATTGTTGTTGTTACAAATGACATTTTGACAGGCTAAGCTCGCTATGTCTCGGCTATGCGAATTTAAGTCAATTGAAGACGTCTTTCGTTTAATCAGAGCATTATGAGTCTTAAAGTACGACTTTTGCTCTTCAAATCCTCCGATAGATGGCAGCACCAGAAGATTTAGCTACAGTACGTAAGTCAAAAAACAGCAAGCTTAACTGATTGATATTTTCTGAACTAAATTCTTTTTTGTTATGGATGCAATCAGTTAATTATGTCTTGAAGTCACAAAAATATATGATATACAAAATACTAATTTGCTATTATCCAACTTTGTTGAATTTTCAAATTAGGAGAAAAATATATAAAAAATATATTATTTTTATCTTTAGTTTAATATTCATATAATTAAATATATGACTGATAGCATTTTCTACATGAAAGTTTGATACAGGAATTTCCATTATCTTGTTTTCTTAAATATATTATTGTGTATTATTATTACAACTAAACCAACGTTTCATATATATATATATATATATATATATATATATATATATATATATATATATATATATATATATATATATATATATATATATATATATTTAATATATATATATATATATATATTTAATATATATATATGTATATATATATATATATATATATATATATATATATATATATATATATATATATATATATATATATATGTATATATATATAATATGTATTATACAAAGAAATTAAATAATGTTATATTTATTTAAAAACTTGATAAAAAATGTAATGAAAATTACTATTATATATATTTTTTATAAATAGCAATAATTAGAGAGTCTTCAACTATGAAAATCTAAATGGGAATAAATATAGAAAAGTAAAACTGTTGCTTTCTTGAAATACTTTCGATTTCCGCTCACATTAATTAAATCAACCATGTAATAAGTGAGGGCTTACCAATAACAGTTAAATTTTATTTTGCATTTGGTTTATTATGGTAACCATTTTATAAATTATTGAAATATTTTAGAAACTTCGTTAAAAAAAGAGAGAGAAAGATTATTTTCCTTTTACAAATTTTAGATTTATTAGACACATCAGAACTTTCATGTATTTCAAATGAAATTCCAGAGGAAAGTATTTCTACTTATTCGACTAAATTTGAATTTTCCAAGCTATTTTTCAATAGAAAGTTTTCTTGATGCCTTGCGCAGAATGTCAAACATATTTAATTTTAATAGAAGTCAATATCTAACAACAACCGTGTTCGTAAAAGCTCAAATCAAATAACTGTTGCTCAAAGAACTAATAAAGTATTTCGTTTAATCAAAAATATCTCTTGTTTCAACAGTAATAAAGCTCCATTAAAAAGAAAAAACTGAGAATCGTATTAATTTGAGGAATTTTCGCATCATTTTGCTTATCTAAAACTCATCAAATTCAACACTCAAGGGACCAGGGAATTATTTTGTGTCGATGAAAGTGGTGCGATAGAAATAAGGAAGGGAATTTCAAAAAGTTCTGGAGTTAAATGGAAAGAAAAACGTCAAACAAGAAACGAGAAAGAGCTCGGTTTTCCACTGAAGAGAAAAGCTGTGGTTGGTACTATCAGGGAAGTAGAACAATGTGCTGTATAAATCAATAAAACCTATCTTTTGCGTCCATTTTTGATCTTTAATATTTGTGGAATAGCAGCAATACTTGACATAACTCCAGTTGTAGATCTTCTAAAATTTTTAAGTTCGGGGAAATAGTTTTGAAACTGCTTAAATGTTTGACATTTAATCTCAGTAATGAATTGTTGTAAATTTCCAAGAAATGACTAAAATAAGCATGTTTATAATAAATTTTCATGCAAACTTCTGTGGGAATATTGCTGTTGAATGACTATACAAAATGACTGCTTAAAACAGTTCTTTAAATTTTGAATGATCTCTCACATAATTTCATACCTTTTTTTAAACATAAATGGAAATCAGATGTATACATAAATTCAGTCACTGGAAATGTTTGATTAAACACAAATACTATAAAATCATCGCTGTTAATATTGAATATTTAATTCATTCATTATTAACAGTGACGAATTTTTAATTCATCACTGTTAATTTTGAACATACGGATACCATATCAATTTATCATTAGTAAAGAACCATACCGTTTATAAATAATAATAATAAAAATGAAATTATAAAATTTGAGTAAAAATAATAAAACAATTATCAAATGAAAAACACGAGAAATACAGTCACGAAAGTAAAGGAAGAGTTCAGCAAATGTATTTTAATTATATGTAAATAACCAATTTTATAACGGGATATATCGTTATAAATTATAAACACAATTTCTCATTTCTTAGAATATGTAATATATCAATAGGTTTAGTAAAAATAATAACAATCTAAGTCAGTTGTAAACATTCTTACCTAAATAATTTAAAAATAAAATATCTAACTCTATAAAATTATAAAAGTAGCAAATTTTCAAAAAAAGATAATTTAACTTTAATTTAAAGTCACATTTATTTCTATTTTCGTCATTTATAAATGGATGTTAGATGAAAGTGGTTCTACGATAATGTTAATGTTTCCATTTCGAAGCCTAAAAATACCTACATTAAAAATGGCTTCATTTTTAGTGCAAACAAAATTAAATCAAATTTATAAATTCACAAATCATATTTAAGAAAGAGACGCTTGTAATAAATAATTTCGTATGTTCTAAATTTCTTTTCATATTGATGAGTTATTTAGGAAATTACAAAAAATTATTTTAAATAGTTCTTGCTGTTTATATCGAAAATTTTACAAAATATTTTTGTTTGATATATATAGTTAGAAATTAAGGACCGTTTTTCTGATGTATCTATAACATTTAATGTTCTTCAAGCAATTTTATAAGTATAATAAAATATAAACACATTATATATTTTGCTCAAAACGAAATCAAAATATTTATTTCTATTTAAAGATGTAAATGTATTTAAATATTTATGATAATAAAATAAAACATTATTTCTATTTACATCACGTATCAAATACAATATTTTTAGTCCGATAGTTAAAGGTAGCAAAAAATTCAGTTTTTGTTTATCAATGTGCTTTTAATATTGCCTTTTAAATATTTTCACATTATTTTACTAGCAGTTGGTATATCATTTAATCACTAGTATTCTAAGTTCTCTAAATTTTTTCTACAGACCCTTTATATTTGCATGAAGATTTAAATATTCTTGTTATAAAAATAATGAATACATTTTTTAACAATGTTTTAACTCTGTGAAATCAAATATGTAAGATATATTTTCTTCCTTGAATTCTGTATAAATGTTTCCAATGCCATATGAGTGCGTACAACTAATTTAAAATTTCATAGCTAAAAAGTTCTGGAAGTCTTATAAGATTAAGTAATTTAGTAGATGATAATTTTAAAAAAGTATGGTTGGTTTTTCTAATTACTACGAATTAAAACTTCTAAAGACAACCATATAAATAGTTTTAAAACTCAACTTCATAAGAAATTCTTTACACTAAACCAGCTTCAAAATACGTCTTTCTAATATTATATTACAATTATCTGCGTAAGCAGGCTTAATTAGAAACTCTTTCAAGATATTTTGACACAAAGCGAATTATTTTTACAAAAAAGAGGATTTTGATAAATGACATACTTGGAGTTAGTAAAAGAATGGCCAATGCTATAATTGAACAGATCGAAACTATCACCAAAAGTGAGATTCCAATTCCACGCCAGTTGTAACCATCATCAATTACCTCATCTTCCTCCTGGAATAAGAAAAAATTGACTTATTAAACTGTTTTAGCCTAACAGTTAAGAAATAAGTAAAAACTATTTTTATTAATGACAGACATTTAGCATATATATTTATGCTTTAACTAAATGTAAAGAGAATTATCACAAACTTTAAATTTCAACTATTGTTATTCTTAATTGTGAGTCAAATACAGTTATTTTAATAACTGACCATTGGCGCATAAATTCATCGAAACTATGATATTTTAACATGAAACATTGGACAAACATATATAGCAAATTATGTACCAATAACTTCCATTAGATGCAAGATTCTAATTATTTTTTTTAATTTTACTTGAATATATGTATATTTAAATACTTTTAAATGCTTAGATATGAAAATGAAGTAAAAAAGTGTTGTTCCAGCTCGTTCAGTTTAAGTTATGGTTTATAACTCTGAAAACAAACAAAAAGACATTAACTTATTAACAGTCTGATAAACCATTTAGATTTAAAAATAACAATTGACTTTCTACAATTATGTCATCTGTCAGTCACAATTTTTGTTAGATTATAACCATTTAACAAGTATCTCTAGAATGACAGTTTTATGACCTATTACTATGTTTATAATGACACTGAAATATTAAATTAATTTTCATATAATAAAGATACAAATATCAGTATTAAATATTCCAAATATTTAGCAAAGGAACTTCTGTTTTGTTTTGTTAAAAAAAGTTGTCACAAATATTTTTAATAGTTAAATTATAAATTTTTGTGAATCACATTTTTGGTCACATTTACAAATTGATATCTCAAAAATTTTATTTTTTATTATAATGACCTAAAATATTTTTGTATTAAATTATTTTATTATTTGATAAAAATCTAAAGTTTTGTAAATGTATCAAATTCTACAGTATTTGTTGTGAATTTTCTTTAGAATGAAGTTTTTCCTTCAGCGTTCTGAAACATCTTCAAAAGTAAATATGGAAATAAATATCGACTTCTGCATCGCCATTATTTACACTATTCCTATTCCCTCCCAGAATTGAGTAATTTACTTTTGAATCACGTCCCTTCCACTTCCAAAGACAGATTAAGAAAATGGAAAAACCAAAGAAAAATATAATAGAAAACACACACGTTCCAAAGTCATATAGTTGTGGCATACAGAGAAAGATTCATTTTTACAACTCCATTCTGGACTTTATATGTTAGTACTTCATAAAATCATGAAACCTGATAGTTTGGGGGCTATAAAATTGTGCAGCTATGGCTCCCGAGCAATAACAATTTCGGTTAGCCTTTTTATATATTTTTTGTTTGCTTATGTCAAATAATGTGCAGGCATTTAATGACTAAAACGATTTTACGCTTTCTCGACTGCAACTACTTTTTGTTTATTACTAACAATCATTCAATAAACATTTAAAAAGCATATTTTAAAGAAAAATGTATTAAAATTTTCAAATAAAATTTTGAAAAAAATTGTGGAATTTATGAAATTAAATTCTGTTTCTTTACAGCGAATTCTCGCTAATATGATATTTTTACATTTTTAGTAAAAGTAAAATTTTAAAAAATATTATTTCAATTACTAAATTTTTTAATTGACGTTGATTACCTTAAATACTAAATATAAACATGATTACTTCAACGTAAGATTTAATTTCATCGTAAGAGTAATATGATGGCTTCATCATCTAATCACTTTAATTTTCATTAATGTAATAATTTAAAATTTATATTTAATAAGCGTAAATTAATTCATTCTAAAATTATTTTGTTTTTTTATTTGGAGGCTTCAATTTATAAAATATGCATTAAATTAAAGTTGCTCAAAGCTGTGAACACATTAAAATATTTTTACGCCTATTAAATTAATGAATTTAATAAATAAGTGTCAACATTTTAAATTTTTTATGTAACAAAATTTCTGAAAAAACAATATATATATATATATATATATATATATATATATATATATATATATATATATATATATATATATATATATATATATATATATATATATATATATATATATATATAATTGTTGTTTATGATGATTTAAATATAACTAAAGGTGGTCTCTATCATATAAGTTTGTTTTCTTTACATATGTATGTATCGGATATAAAATTTCAGTTTTATGATTGTCAAATAGAAACCTAGCAATGCATATTCGATACTTGTGAGATATGTATTAAAAAAATTCAAAATATTCATTGTAGCTAAGAAAATACAAAACTCTACAATAACTGTTGAAATTATGCATTGATTTAAGTGCATGATCAAGCAAATCTTAAATATATCTTAGATATATGTCCATTTAAATTTGAATTCAAATTCAAGTAACTATGGAAGAATTATAAATGCTAGCATAAAATATAAAATAAAAAATTATTATAGATTTAAAGTTGTTCAAATATAAATGCAGAATTTTTATTTGAACAGAGATATTTAATTTTATCTAAACATCATACATTTAATGAAAAACATTTTAATCACTGAAAAATATAGTAAACATTATTTTTGCAAGATATTTTGTGTTTAATTATTGTAATTCAAAACAAATGTTATTAATTTTAACAGTTAACTAATATACTAAATGTAATTTAAAGTTCTGTTTTTTCCAACTGCAACATACAATAATATATTGTTCTATATCAAATCGAATTTAGATTTCAAGAATTTAGAAATAAATAAAAAAAGCGAAAAAAATATTTCATAAGTAAACAAATTAAAAAATAATTATAAGAGATATTTTAATTTAAAATATTTCAAATAAAATGCTTTAAGCTGTATTTTAGATGACTTTTTTAATATTGGAATTTCATTCAATTAATTAAAATAATAAAATTATTTTCGTACAATTATTGCCCAGTGACTAATGAAATATTAGTTTGTCCTTATAAGTTCAAACATCGAGAAACAAGAATTTCAATTAACTTTGAAAATTTAATTATATAAAATCATTTCATCTTCTTCGTATTAGAAATGAACTAAATCCTAAAAAAAACGAATAAATTCCATTTGGTTCACAAATGAAATAAGTAATTAAGAAAATATAGGATTCGTCGAATAGTTTGTCTCATGATTATACGATTGGATGTTTTTTACTCTAAATTTCTTATGTTGGAACGAAATTGCAGATAGGATAATTGCACAAGCATTATTTTTTATGCTAAAAACAATTTAGTCTTCACTTACTGAAAATGTGGAAGAATAATTTTTCAAGACTTTAAAGTAATTTTTCTCAAACTTCGTTTAAGTAAAAACACAAAGAAAAAAAAGAGAATCAATTTCATAGAGTAAATTAGAATTTTCTCCCTCTTTTATATTCTTTTCTGGACACTGAGAAGACAAATGTTTCTCTAAAATGAAAAAAAAAGCAGTTTTCTTTAAGTGGGGGCAATCCATCTTAAAAATTTGTCGCCAATATTTGTTGGGCAGAAAATTCACCCTTGTTCTGATACTTGGAGTAGAGGAAGCATAACTTTTATTTTCAATTCCACTTTCTAGGTTATTTTTTTAACATTTTATTTTCATGGAAAAAATTTTAATCCAGGGTAAGTTTCAAGGAGAGAATATTTAAAATATTCAACAGAAAGTCTATCATTTTGTTCAAACTACTGATGATGACGTAATTTTTGATAACGTAATTTACTCAGCGCTGTTAGTTTCAGAAACAAAAATGAATTAGAAATCACATGCTAATGGTGTGTTAGTTTATCTACGTATGTATATAC
Source organism: Latrodectus hesperus (assembly GCA_037975125.1). Classification (NCBI taxonomy): domain Eukaryota; kingdom Metazoa; phylum Arthropoda; class Arachnida; order Araneae; family Theridiidae; genus Latrodectus; species Latrodectus hesperus. Next base: position 15,932,803 of record CM075856.1, on the reverse strand, counting down.
ATATGAATGCTTCATTTACCAAATTATTGAATCCGAATAAAAAAATTATAATAAAACTACATAATGTTGCATTTTGTTTTTTTCTTTTTAAACTAACACTAATAATATAATTTATATCTATGTTAATGCATTAATATTTAAAATAAAAGTAAAAATAAATCAATAAATGAAAATGCTTTTCTGAATGCATATCAGTTATACGAGTATTCGATATATATATATATATATATATACGTATATATATATATATATATATATATATATATATATATATATATATATATATATATATATATATATATATATATATATATATATATATATATATATATATATATATATATATATATATATATATATATATATATATATATATATATATATATATATATATATATATATATATATATATATATATATATATATATATATATATATATATATATATATATATATATATATATATATATATATATATATATATATATATATATATATATACATACAGCTGGATAATGTTATTGTACTACGAGTTTAACTTCAAATATCAAAAAAAAGTTTTGTTTAGATATCTGATAAGGCTTTATGTTATTTTTAGCTAATGACTTTTTATTTTCAATTATTAAATTTTATCGTCTAGTTATGACACCGTGAGACAAATTTATGCAACAATCTAGTCTAGCTAAAAGTAAGATTTTTTTTAAACTTTTAATCTATATGTCCTTACTGTGTAAAGATTGATATCACATATACAGCAACAATGAACCATTTGACTTAAGATGAGTTAATTAATTCCTCATAGAAACGTAGTTTTCTATTTATTTTTCCTTGAAATATTTAATTATTTTCTTGCTTGATTTAATATATTTTTAAGTAAATACATCAGTATTTGTTATTATGAAAGATTTTTAAAAGAAAATACTAGATAATTAATTCATTATTTTTAAATATTTTAGCTGTAAAGTTTAAATGTTAACTCATGAAAATATACATGCAAAGGCTTTCTAAGAAAATATCGTATTTAACACACACGCAAGCTTTACTAAACAATCTATTTCCATATGTATCCTTGATTGTTCATTCATTTTCTTACATCGCGTGAATACTATTCCAATAACAAACACCGTAACCTAGGCAATTGAATTACATTAAAAGTGTCCTCATTCTATTCTTATATGTTAAATTTTAGCAAAACATTATTACAAATAAAAAAGTTACGACACCAGTAACTCTTGTAGATAAACATAAAGAACCGTGTTTTAATATTTTTTCCTAATATTTTCTTTTACTTAAATGTAAAGCAAATGTTTTTGATATTAAAAATATCTAATCATTTTAAGTTTTTTGAATCTTTAAACTTTGTGTTTTTTCTACTTTAAGTAAAGAAAATTGATTAAATTAAACTATGATTGACGTAATGATAAACATTAAATGTGTTTCAGAAATTTATACAATTTCGGTTTCACGCACAATATTTATTAAAATCTTCAAATTAAGAAAAGTAAAAATAAATGATAATTTTTAAGTAAGTAAAGAAAAAATCATACAAAACATGAATTGTGGATATGGTTATTTTACGTAATATTTACGTAAAATAAATTATAATATAAAATTTTGAATCATTTTTAAGAATAATGATATTAAAATACATCATTTGTGGTTCACCCATAGCACCTAATATAATTGAATGCTAGATTAAAATTACTTACGCCAATTGCAGGAAACAAGGTAAAATATTTTAATTAAATTCACACTTTCCTTATTTCTTTGCATAAAATTTGATTAATACTATAATCATTATACAGAAAGAAACTTTTTATTAAAATAACATTTATAAATTGGTATTAGGACGAATCTATATATAAATATTTCACATTCTGTGACTTGCATATGAAACAATTTAAACTCTCGATTAAATATTAAATACTTATCAAAATCTAATCGTATATATACATATATATATATATATATATATATATATATATATATATATATATATATATATATATATATATATATATATATATATATATATATATATATATATATATATATATATATATATATATATATATATATATATATATATATATATATATATATATATATATATATATATATATATATATATATATATATATATATATATATATACATTAGTAAAAAAATTCTTGAAGGGTTTACATTGATTTCAAATGTATCACCAAGCAATAAATATGGTTTCTCAGAATTTGATTTCAAAAATTTTAATTAAATATTACAAAAGTTATTACAAATTGATTTTCAATTTTTTGATTTCCTTCACTTTTATTGTTCCTACATTTAATTTTTGTCATACGTAAATAACCAGTAAATTGCATTTGACATATATCTATTAAATATGTACAATGTATCAAAATAATATTTATTGCAACATACAAGTTTGAGATATTAAACCACTCTCTGTGTTAAATGAATGATAACAGTCATTAGTATTTAACAACACTTTCAACCAGGTATTCTCATTGTGGATTCAAGTTTGAGATATTTTTCATGTCTTGTAAAAACATTTTTGCATTATTTTGCAAAAACTATTTTGCTCTTCTATGATCAAAAACTAAGATAATTCTATTTGTAGAAACTTCATGTGGCTACTAAAGATTATTAATATCATGAAGACAGTTCTTAAATATGTTATCTGTATATTATCAGTTATCATTTTATGTTGTTTGTGGATTAAATGAAATAAGAATAATTTGCCATGATAGATATTGTCTTTTGCCATTATTTGAAGTTGATGTATCGTTTCGCTGTTGAAAATGTTGGTATTATGATCAGTTTCAGTTAGATATCTTGAAAGATTACTCATAATACCATCACTCTGGATATAATAGACATATGCTTCTGTAAAACAAATGCTAAATGAGATTCCTTGCTTTGAGGCCTCCATATATAAATTATATAGTAATCTGATTCAAGAGCGAAGCGTTATTCACCGTTGAAAGCTATTCCATATCAGTGTGATCGGTTATGACGTTTGGTGGGAATCATGCCGCTACAATGATCATGATACAGCAGAATAACTAAGGTACAATTATTCAATCTTGGCCAACTTTTATGCAGTTTTGTCTTCAAGAGTCTTTGTTTCACTGATGAGATCCTTGTAGAAACTCTTTTATTAACAAATACTTACATGTGGATTGATATTGTTCATATGTCTCTTTTTGTAAGTTTTTTTTAAATTAATTTTCATGCGTACTCATATTAAAAGCGGTTCACATGTATAGAAATTTTACAATGATTGCCCAATGCCATTATTGGTTAAATATTCGAGAAATTCTCTCTCTGTGTTTCCGTGAATGGGATAAAATTCATATCTATTGCAATTCTTATAAGTATATTTGCACGTGTTGTACTGAAGAATTAATATTGATTAGCATTGAAAATAAATATTTAAGATAAATATTACTATTGAAATTATTGGTGTACATTAATCATATTGAAATTTTGTAAATATTTAATAATAAAACTAAATTATGTACGTTAAAGTAATTTAAATTATGCAAAGCTACATTTTAAATAAAAGAAACACGGATTACTTGAAATGTGTAGGAAAAATGCGTGAAAAATGAACAAATATTCGAATTTAAGAGAAATAGAAAACTACAAGAATTATTTTTAATAAAATAAACAATTACAAATAATATTTAGTTAATGTTATTAGTAATTATAGCATTTATCATTACTCCAACTTCCCTTGTGCCCGACATTAAAGGAAAATATGCAAGAACTAATTGCTATTAAACGGATCAAAGATTTTGCTGAAAAATGAAGTAAAATTATAAAGTTGAATTTAGAATTATTATATTCATTAAAAACCTGCAGTTGAACAGCAATATAAAAAATTTTTATGAAAAATATAAATCTTATGAAAATAAATATAGCAAATATTAATAACTAGCAATAGATAAATATAAAAGTTGGATTTAGAAACTATAAGTCTCGTAAGTAAGGTATGATTAAAGCAGAAACATAAAAATGTTTCTATGTAAAATTTAAATCTTTTGAAAACAATTATAACAAATATTAAAAATTGACAATAGATGAAAATAATTTAAATAACTGAATAAATATATGAAAAAATAGCTCAGCAAAAGTGGTTCTAAATTTCTTAGGTCGGAATCTTTTCTAAGCTAACAAATAAAAATATTTCAATGATAAAAATCAAGAGTCTTCATAGGAAATATCATCTAAGTATTAAAAAATTAAATAAAAAATACAATCAACTTAGAAAAAAAAAACCTGTAAAAATTTTTAAGAAACTTGAAAAATAAACAAAGAAACAAGAAACACTTATTTTTTTAATTACCCTATTGTCAAGTCCCTCTAACGAAACACAATAAGACAAAGAAACTAGGTACTAGAATAAAAAATCCACCATCTAAGGAAAGAGATATTGGATCAATTTTTCGTGAGATATTTAGTTAAAAAAATAATTCATTGTAAAGTGAAGGAAAAACTAAAAAAGAAATAAAACTGAAATAAAATGTAAAAAAAAATATCAAAATTATGTAAAAGAAAATTAAATTTAAGTACTTAAATGGAATTTTTATAAAATATTTTTTTAGAATATTAGCGTATAAAGAGTCATTAATTAAATGAATTTTAAGTAATTGCATCGAATTAAAGAAACTTTAATACTTGGTATTAGCTATATAACGTCTGTTAATTTAGCTAGTAATGATGATACCGTTGAAAAATACTTCAAAACATTGAATTTCATTTAATAATTGTTTATTTATTGAAGGATTTATATTAAATTGAATTATTTTATATTGCAAACTTTTATGCGTAAAATAATAGCTTGTATATTATTGAAGCCATTAATCACCGATATTTAGTTCATATAATTGTTAAATAATATTGGAGTTTCCAAACACATAACTACAATAAATTATTTCTGAAGCAAAAGTAATTCCAAAATAATAAATTTTTAATTACTGAAATTAAGTTTATTTGAAACGACACACGTTTCAATTTCTTATTTTTAAAAATAAATAATATATATTTGTATTTATTTTATTCATTTAGTCAAATGTTATTATTATTATCTATTTTAAAACATTTACAACATTTTCTTTAAAAAATAATCCATTTTTATTTTTCAGTAATAGAAATAAAAATGAAAATATATATATAATGATACTGTATTACTGCAAATGTATAAATATTTAGAAATATTTTGGGGTAAAGTTGAATAGACGTTTCCAAAACCAAAATTATGAATATTATTAACGTCATCAATGATTTTTAATGATTATAATATGATATGAGTGTTCTTTATTTTACAATTCAAAATTCATTTTGACACACTTCAAAATTGTTTTATTTTTTTAAATGTCTCTTAAGGTTTATTGTGAATTACACACACACACACATAGTTAGTTTTTAATAATAAATTTTATGACAAAATAAATGAAATATAAAGATACACATTTCACCAGTTAATTCTCATAAAATAACCTTCTTCTAAGTTTTAAAAATATTTAAATTCCAAAATGTTAATTGATTAATTCTGTAAAAAAAAAGTAAAAAATGCAGTTTCGTCATTTGGGTCAGTAAGACTCGATTGTGATCTAGCAACAAATAATAATAATACAACAAAGTTGAAATTATTATTAACCATAAAGAGGTTGTTTCTTTCATTCCAGTTGAGACCAGCGCAAAATCATTTTATTACAAATTCTCAGAGGTTTAAAATAACGGTAAATTCAAATAGCTTTTCATCTGTGTCATACATATTTGATTATGACATCGTAATGAGACGGTGTCGTAAATCCGACTTGTCGACGAATTTGCTGCCTGCTTTTAAATCGTTTTCTTCGAGCAGCAGCAAACAAGACGAAATTCACCTTCAAATATCTAAATGTCGTCGGTGATGAGAAAAAATCTATTCATGGTTTTTATCAATTATAAAGTAGTATTTTTTTTAATAAAATTTTTTTTCCGTTTGTAAAAATCATAAATTTAATCAAATCAAATTTACTTCAAAATCATGAAAATTACCCGTTGCTCTAAATAAATAGTTTTCAAATTTTCAATTTTTTAGCGATATTTCTTACAAAATTTTCTGAAATTGTTATCTTTTCTAATCTGTGTCTTTGATAGATTCCAGTATTCTAGCCGAGCTCTCCGGTTTACCAACGTCCCTTAACGTTTTCTTTAAATCTGTTGAAGCTTTTTTAATTCCTTTTTTTATTTTTGAAGTAATGAACAGTTTGTGCGTAAAACAAGTATCCAAAACCAAGATACCATAAGTCACTTCAGATTGCTTTGTGACTCCTTAACAATACACGAATTGTTTCGGACATGACTCCCATGTCAAGGGACGCTGGTTGTCACTTTGGGTGACGGAGTTCCTGTGCTCTAGGCACGCACCTCCAATTTATTTCATTTGGCTCCTAAAGGGCTGAATTGTTGGTCTTAATGGGGAGTATTTTCTGATTTTAAAATTGTTATTTTTTATATCCTATCATTTGGTTAATCGTCGAGTCCGGTATTCCCCCTGGTATGGCCCTACTGACAGTAACTTTATTAATCCAAAATAAAGGGAGGTTACAGAATTACAATCCATAACAGAGAACAACTCCATTATATTCCAGATAACAAGTATGACAAAAAACATTCTCTGGGATGTCTCCTGTGTCATGCAACGTCTCTATGGCGTCAATTCCCTGGCATCAAAATTAAATTACTGCCATAGTACATTTTGTAAATAAAACGATTTCTTATGCAAATATAATAGCATCGGTTTAAGAAATCAACACGTTAACAACAGAACGGAAGAAAAAGGAAAATGAAAAAGACAAGAGAATTTATCTCTTTTATGGTTACTATAAATCGAAAGGATGATTTAATTTTTTTATTAATAACTTTATTACTTATATTTTTAAACGAAAATAATCTTAGAAATATTTAAGTTTTTGTAATATAAAATGTAATTTCATAAATTTTTTTGTAAATAAATTTCCAATTAAAAAATACTCAATTGAAATCGAAAGTGAATATGAATTTTTTAAAAATTTCGAGGGCTAGAGTAATCAATTTTGAAATGTTATTTCTTACATTAAGATTAAGCAATTATAATTTAAAAAAAAAATTAGGGACAATATTTCATAACATATTGAAAGTGGCATCAGTTATATCATTAATAATATAAACAGAAGCAATTGAAATATTCTTAGTAAGCAGTTTTTTAAAGTAATTTGTCATTAAAATTATTCTGGACATATTTATTTATCCTATGTAAATAATTCTAATTTAGTAACACAACAAAACATTAGTATTTAGAAAATTTGATTTTATTCAATAATACATTTATTTTATCGTAACTTTTATAATACATTAACATAATTTATTTAATATTTTACTGAATGAAGTAATTTTATTATAAACTTCAGTCAATAAATTTCGTTAATCGACATTGTTATTTAAACTAAGATTAAACATTTAATTATTTCTATATCTATTAGGAGATTATAGACGCAAACAATTTAACCGATTCATTACGTTATCTCTCCCTTAATCTTGTCTGGACATTTCAGTTAATGAAATTTCCATTTACGTGTACTTACAGGTGGTTTGCTATGGAAACTTTCCCAAATGAAATGATTTCATTTTTACGTGCATTCAAATGAAACATGTTCCTTTTGCGCTGAATTTTAACCCAAATGCCATTGGTTCAGCTCTACAATGAGAATTTCCTGACATGACAAATAGTTGTGGTCCCCGTTCCATTGGCGAACTGACATTCTCCGGAAGTCACCTTGTAGGAAGATGCAAGTACGTATTTTCCAAAATCACATAGAACTTGTCAGAATGTCGACGCAGCCACCTTAATTAAAAATGAGAAATGAATAATGACTATTACTTGGTAATTAAGATATATGCTTTAGATTGCGGGTTTCTTCCAGCAGTAAATTATTTATTCCCTTGCCTTAGCTCCATTGATTTCAAGTAACACATAATAACCTTATATTAATCGTTGTTAGGTTTTCAGTTATTCAATAGAACTTCTAGCTAACTTTTATTAATAGATAATGTTAATTGAAATTACTTTTCTTTTTCTGAATTTAAAATTTAACTACTTAAAAGGATTCATTGTTTAGTTATTTGTTTTTAAATTATATTTAAAAATAAAAATAAGTGTAATGATGCTAGTATATACATTCTTATATATATATATATATATATATATATATATATATATATATATATATATATATATATATATATATATATATATATATATATATATATATATATATATATATATATATATATATATATATATATATATATATATATATATATATATATATATATATATATATATATATATATATACATACATACATACATACACTGGCCTCAAAAACTTAAAGAAAAAAATGTTTTCCGAAGTTCACCATAAAAAAATGACATTAACAAAACAATTTATAGTTTATATAAATGATAAAAACGAACTTTATACAAATTTATGCAAGAATGGTAGCAATCACTTTTTTTATAGTTAAGAATAACTATATATGAATGAGAGAAAAATATGCAAATATGAGCCTTTCGTAATTACGCTTGTAACTTTTGTTGATTTACAACTTTTGTTAGCAATTTCCTTGACTATAGGCAGTGGGGTCCCGCAATGTCTGAGAGAAGCCGTTTGCCCGATTATATAAGGTGGTGGGCGGTCGGATGGATGAAAATGGGGTTATCACAGGTTGATGCTGCTAGAAGCCTTAATGTGTCTCGCAGTGTGGTCCACCGTCTCTGGATTCAATATCAAACTGAAGCTTCTGTATCCAGAAGACATGTTCAAGGCCGACCACGAGTCAAAACACCTGCAGAAGACATTTTTATAGCTCTTTCGGTCCGAAGGTGAAGAAGAATTTCTGTTTCACAACTTGTTGCAGAACTCTCTGTAGCATACGGTACAAAGGCGTCTTCACCATGCAGGTCTCTATGCAAGGGGACCAGTTGTGTGTGTACCCCTCACCGGACGACAAAGAAGGGCTTGCTTATCTTGGGCAAGAGAACACGTTTCCTGGACCAGACAGCAATGGGCTTTTGAACTCTTCACAGACGAGTCCAGATTCACATTGGAGAGCGATTCAGGACGTCTTATGATCTGGAGGGAACAAAACACCAGATACCACTAATCCAACATTGTGTAAAGAGACAGTTACCGCAGCGGTGGAATGATGGTTTGGGCTGGGATCTCAGTCGGTGGTCACACTGACCTGCCTGTGTTCCAGGGAGGAACTGTGACTGGCGTGAGATATAGGGATGAGATCCTTGATCCATATGTCTGCCCATATGCCAGTGCAATTGGCAATGATTTCATTCTGATGGATGATAACGCACGGGTTCACCGAGCTGTAGTTGTTGAGGAATATCTTGAGGATCTTGGTTTGGAGCGAATGGAATGCCCAAATCGATCTCCAGACCTGAATCCAATAGAACATGTGTGGGAGTATCTTGGTAGACAGGTTACAGCTTTAAATCCTATTCCAAGGTCTTTAGAAGTGCTGGAACTAGGCTTACTCCGTGTCTGGTTTTCGCTTCCCATTTCAGTAACCGAAAACTTAATTGACGGCATGGAAAGTCGATGCCGCCAATGCATGCAAGCTAGGGATTGGCGTTTTTGTTATGCTTCTATTTTTGTTATGCTTTTCATTTTTGTTATGCTTCTCATTTTTGTTATGCTTCTATTACTTTTTACCACATAAAACTGTGATTATTCTTTTTCCCATAAATGGACTTTTCCAGCTAGATTGCATTTTTTTGTTGTAACTCCTTTTTGCTTTTTTCTTATGTAATCTATATGTTGCAGTCAATAAATACCTGTTTTGTGCACATGTTATCCAAATTTGGTGTTTCTACATTCATTTGAAAATTAGGCATAAAAAACCTGTTGTTTCTTAACTTTTGGAGGCCAGTATATATATATATATATATATATATATATATATATATATATATATATATATATATATATATATATATATATATATATATATATATATATATATATATATATATAAATCTATATACATATGAGCTATGGGACGAAGAAGATGTGTATTTATATTTATATCTATATAAATTCTCTTTACAATAAATGGAATTAATTTGTTGCCTTGACTCAATTGATTTTAAATACTACAAAATGATTTAACTGTTTGCTATTTAATTTATATTGTAATTAATTTGTAATAAAATATACAAATTAAATGTCGCTTAATGTAAAATTAAATTAATTTTTTTTGTTTTATAAAGATATAAATAATTTTGTGATGTACACTGCCTTACATTGAAAATGCAACACCAAGAAGTTGCCAGGAATCGACGAAACTAGAAAGCAGACAATCAAAGAGACATCAACTAACAATAAGATATCTGTATTTCGAAATCATGCGCATAATACAGAGCGAGAACAGCGTCTGGTCAATAGATTGTAGGACCACTGCGGACTGTGATACATGAAACATAACGTTAATAACAGAATCAATGAGAATTATAACGTCTAATAACAGAATCAATGAGACTACGGATGGTGTTTTGAGGAAGGGCTCTCCATTCACTGTCAACTTCTTGCCAAAGTGCGTCTTCTGAATGAGGCAGTTGCAGGGTCTGCAAAGTGCATCCAATCATATTCCAAATGTTTTCGATTGGTGAAATGTCTGGTGAGAATGGTAGCCAGGGAAGCAGCTGTATAGCTTCCAGGTTATGTTAGCTGACGCGAGCAATGTGCGGTCATGCATTATCTTGCTGATAAAGAGTTTGGACCAGAAAATAAGGAAGTGTCACCGGCCGCGTTATCCACGTAACTTTTGGATGTCATAGCGCCATGAATATGAAATAGGGACGACCTTGAATCAGACTCAATGACGTCCCAAATTATGATGCAGCATTGTTGTGTACTGGGGCGATCCACAACAATTACTGCAGAACTCCATCTGTCTCCACGTCACCCGCCACAACACATAATTCGCTTAACGTTGTGCTGCCATAGTGCTGTGAATAGGAACTAGACAGGACATAGAATAGTACGCAGTCACTCTTCAAACCATGACGCAACTTTCTCTTGAGGTGGGCAGTTCCACAATTGCTGCAAGATTTGATCTGTTTCCACGTCGACGCCACACTTATAACCGGTGACTATCACGGAATAAATAAAAGCATAACACATCTGTGAAGATGATCCTCTGCCACTATGTTGCCCATATTTCTCTCATTCAGCAACATTTCAGACGTTGGCGTCCATGCTGTGAAGTTAATAGCAATTGTGGGATGAGTGGCAGTTTTCTTTACAGATGGCATGAACACAGGCCACAAGCAACCAATTGACGACAAATCGTTCTGCCCAATTTGGGAGCATCCAGGATGTCTTGCACATATTAAAGAATTTCGGCAGACGTGGTTAGCAGGATCACCACTCTTTGCCATCGTACTCATCAACCACGCGTGGTGACATCACTCTGGCTGAACGTCAACCCACAAATGTGCTTGTTTCAATTACCTTCGCTATAGCCGGTGTACTGTCAATGTGTTCAGGTGACAGTCAGCAATAGCTGCCGTAAGGATCAAACTGCCCATCACAGTCTGATCACCATGACCCTCATAATCTTGTCTGTTTGCTGGAAAAGAATAAGTCGACTATTGCCTAGCATTCCCTGTAATTACAGGCATATTTTGCAACAAGACAAAACTTTCATCGATTAGTTTCCAAGCAGCAATAACCACGTGAATATTGACAACTCTGCTGGTTCCTCACCTTATATATTATCCTATTTTTGCTGGAGAACTGCGCATTTAGCAGCGTTTACATATCTCGAAATTGTCCGTCTACCCTATTATTTGCAAAACTTTCTAAGCACTCCATTTTGGGATTGCATTTTAAATGTCTGGTAATGTATGTTTTAATTCCACTTTAAAATACATGAAACTAATTTATTAATAATATCGTGTTTCCTTTAACAATAAATAATTTTATCCTTTGATTTTTCAGATTTATATGGTAACACAAAATAACATTACTTTTATCTTAACTAAATATTTTTTTTAAAATTTTATTACACAATTGTAAACTTGATTAATAAATCAGTGTTATTTTATAATATTTTCTTTTCTCATTTAAAATAAAATTGTTTATTGCTTACATGGTAAATATATTGTTTTATATAATATCTCTAATTCATTTTCATATAATATTTCTAATAATATTCGATTATACATAATAACAGACCTACTTCACAACAAAATGTTTGTATGAAAAACAAAGTTATCAAAAAATAAATTATATTTAAAATATAATGACCGTGTTATTATTATGAGCTTTTAACATCAGAAAATTGGCGCATGGAGAAAAAGTATCAAAAATAATTAAATATAACCAATATATATATATATATATATATATATATATATATATATATATATATATATATATATATATATACACTACTGGCCATTAAAATTACTACACCAAGAAAGCGGCACACCACACACGTGATATTTGCATGACAGGTAGAACTTGCTGTGATACGCAAATGATTAGATTTTCAGCATATTCATACAAAACAGGCGACAGTAGTGAAGTCTACAATGTAAATAAAACCAGAGATTTGACAGCAGTTTTCTCATACTCAATTTCCGTTTCAACATTGTTTTCGGCAAAGAAAATGTGGCAAGGCCTCATGTAAGAAGAAGAAATGCCTATCAGCACGTGTCTGACTTTGACCGAGGAAGGATTATAGCCTACCGGGATTGCGGTTTATTGTACCGCAATACTCGTATTGCTGCTTGCGTTGGACGAGACCCCATGACTGTTAGCAGAATATGGAATCGATGGGTTCAGGACAATCGTACGGAATCCCCATCTAAGCGACCCCCATCACTAACAGCAGAGAAGACTGACATCTTATCCGCATGATCAAAAGGGATCGTACAGCCACGTCACGAACCCTGAGTCGAGAAATGGAGTCATTTGCAAGGCAACAAGTTTCTGCTGGAAGAGTTCGACGACGTTTGCAGCAGCATGGATTGTCTGCACGGTGACCATGGCTTCGGCTACCATTGATGCTGCGTTCCCGACAGGAGCGCCTTCAATGGTGTGATCAGTGACGACCCTGGACGCGGGAATGACATCACGTCATCTTTACAGATGAATCTCGGTTCTGTATACAGGACCATGATGGCCGCATCCGTGTTTGGAGGCATCGTGGAGAACGTGCATTGCCAGCTTGCATTGGACATCACCATACTGGCCCATCTGCTTTAGTGATGGTATGGAGTGCCATTGGATACACCTATCGATCACCTTTTGTTCGCATTACCGGCACTTTGAACAGCAACCGTTACATTTCCGATGTGTTAAGGCACGTGGCTCTGCCCTATCTTCGAGGCCTCCATAATGCTTTGTTTCAACAGGATAATGCACGACCACATGTTGCCCGTAATGTTCTGAACTTCCTTGATACAGAACAGGTTCGACTGTTACCCTGGCCAGCACGTTCTCCTGATCTGTCACCAATTGAGAACCTGTGGTCAATGGATGCCTAGCGATTGGCACGCCATCACTCACCATCCACTACTGTCGATGAACTGTGGCATAGTGTTGAAGCTGAGTGGATTGAGATCCCCGTACATGCCATACAATCTCTCTTTGACTCCATGCCTAGGCGGATAAATGCTATTATTGCAGCTAGATGTGGCTGCTCTGGGTACTGATTTCTCAAGATCTATACATCCTAATTTCCTTTAAATCTAATCACTTATTCGTTCCACTATAATGTATGTGTCCAATAAATATCGTTCTGTTATTTGCATTCCTTCTTGGTGTAGCAATTTTAATGGCCAGTACTGCATGCATATATATATATATATATATATATATATATATATATATATATATATATATATATATATATATATATATATATATATATATATATATATATATATATATATATATATATATATATATATATATATATATATATATATATATATATATATATATATATATATATATATATATATATATATATATATATATATAAATTCTACTATAATATTTTTAATCTTGCTCACCTCTAGGCTCTCTAATATTACACTAATCAGGATTATTTGGTATGAAGATCTCATAAATAATAAAATGATCGCATTTATATTCTCCGTAATATAGTTTCAATATTTTTATTTGAAATTTGTATTGAAATATTATCAGATATGTTTAAGCATAAGAAAATATATCAATGTATGTAAATATATAAACCTTTATAACAATAAATAAATATAAATGAATTAATAAACTTGAACATATGAGGCCTTATCCTTTTGAATAAATTTAAATTGTACTATAATTTATAAAATCATCTTTGAAAATAAGAAAAAAATATACGCTACTCATAAGGAAAATTATATTAATTGCCAAAGAATACTTCAAAAAAGTTATAATTTTCATCTGGAAACGAAGACGTTAATGCCATGGAAAAACATAACTCAATAAGATATTTTGGTAAATTCTTATTTTTCGGTAAAAAACATATGTAGCAACAAATAATTACAATTTCTTTGAAATTTTGCATTCATAGAATCATTTACATACAAAAATGGAAAAATCATTTATAATGTCTCTTTCAACGAGAAAGAACTAGTTTTCTAAGCGGCACACTTGTCAAAATACAATGACAGTTGCATTTTTCATTTTGAAGGAAATCTTTGTGTTGTTGAATTTGTGTGTGTATATATTTAGATATTTAAGGTGTATTTCAAAACATAAGAATTCATCAGCTAAGGTGTTTATATTCATGTTATTCATTACTTTTAATGACATATATCATTTTTTTCTTAAAATAATGTAATGAACTCTCTCCAAGTCTAAATTATAATACTTTTTCTGCATAAATACCAATTTTATGTTAAAATTTGTTTTAAAATAAATTTGATGTATTGAATTTTTATTGCTTTTTTCAAAGCAGTTATTAGCACAAGCAATACAATATTTAGTTATATGTGGCTTTTTAAAGTTATATAGTGGAAATTTTAATAATCTTCTACGTAATAAAATGCCTCTATGCTTTCATTATGGGCAAATAAACTTAACTGTGGTAACCAAAGTAAATTAAAATATTTACTTTTTGATTTATAATACATAATATTTACTTCTTATTTAAGGTATATAGGATAGAACATTTGTTACCTGTAACTGCACTGTTTTTGTCTTGTATTTCTCTAAATTGATAAATTTGACAATCGTTGTATTTTTATTAAAACAATACATGCATTACTTGTTTTCAAAGCATATTATATTTTTTCATTATAGACATGGAGCCATTTATAAAGATTTTCACATTTCTTTTTTCATCAGTTGGAACATAAGAAAGACATGCATTTCCATCTAAATGTTTTGAAATTTTTTGTATTTTAATGCTTTATTTACTGAATTGATTTGCTCCTCTTTTCGATTCTCAGATTAAGTATGGTAAATTCGATAACAATTTGTTTTTATGTGTAATACACTTTGAATAAATTTAACTATTGTGGATGAATAAATTTTAAGCATGATAATGTCTTACAACTGTTATCATTGATTGATATTTTCCTTATGTCAGACACATTATCCTTATTGACTGATGCTTATATCCATACTTATTGATTGATTACAGCTGACAACTATCTTCTGTATATATTTTCCTAAGAGTAATTTTTACTTTTACACTTCTTATAAAGCATAGGATTGAATAGAATATTACGAGACGGATCAAAGTTTCAAAATGCTAATTGTAAATGCTAAATATATTTTTCTCGATTTAACCTCTTTTTAAAACCTTATGGCATCAATGTTAACTACACGTTTTATTCTTTTTGAAGTTAACTCTAAATTTAATCTTTTACAGTTAATTAAAATAACTGATTTCTAGTACAAAAAGGTTCATATTTTCAAATCTGCTATTCAATGTTTCCTATTCTTCGTCTGAACGCCTCTTAAAATTGTATGAGTCATCTTTGTTCATATAAAATATTATTTTATTTTGAAACTCATTCTATTTTAATCTTATTCTATTTTTTCTTCTGCCTCATTATTTAAGTAGAAGTTTCATTAAGAAACTGTGTCATCAAATTTTTAATTGGAATATTTCTTATAAGCAGCGATAGTTTGGTAATTAAATTCATCACTTACAGATATATTAAATAATTTGCATAATATTTCCTATTAAGTGATGATAATCATGCTTTTGCAATTAAAAAGTAAACCTAATTCAGCATGATATATAAATTATTCTATGTTTTATTGCATAGCAACCACTTTGGAATACCGTAAACTATAGGAGTGGGTCAGAAGGGACTGATATCACTAAAATCAACTATGATAGTTTCCACGTGTATAGGTTGATTGACACCTCAACTATACTTCAATGGATTTCCGTGTCCCTTAGAGGACATCATTTGTGTTAACTATCAAATGCTACACTTCATAATTAAGGGACTATTCAATTGCTCCAGTGAACCCTCTAGTATCGTTCTAGGTATCAATAATTGCTGAATTGATGAGATCAAATCATTACACTAACAACGAATAATACTAAGCAACTAATGTGATGTCATTTCAAATGTAATCAAAAGATTTATATTTCAAATAGCAGTTTATAATTATATCATTATGAAATAAATTAAAGACATATTTATGTTTGCTTAAGTTTTTGAAATAATCTTTTAAATATTATCAAAAGATTATTTAAAAGAAGTATCATTTACTTATGTGTCAATAAGAAGAAACATAGTTTTTTCTGTAGGTAAACTATACAGTAAAAAGTGATTTGTTGACTTGAAATTAATTTCATTTTAAGAAATAAATTATACAAAAAATGATATTTTCCGTTGTTTAATTTTTGCACTTGTCACTCAATGTTTATTTGATATTGAGCGTAACAGGATCAATTCAGCAAAACGCCATAGTTCACACAGGGACAAAAATAGTCCTGTTCGCAAATAGTCTTACACATAACCTTCTGCCCCAAAGCATCGAATAAATTCAGCCCGCTTACAGAATGTCTATAAAAATATGCACAGTCAGTAGGGAAAAATGTCTTTTCGCATAGAAAATAAAATAAATAAAAAGGGAAAGAAATTCTGCAGTTGGAGAACTTAATATATTAGTTTTATACATGCTTTTCTTGCCCAGTAAAGTATCAAATTCCTTAGCTTGGAATTCTGTCCTTAAAAAAGACGAAATACTAGGTTACTATCATTCAAGTATAACCATTAATCTTTCTACTGACAATCTGGCAACAAGTTGGCACATCGTAAGTACGTGTTTTCTTTGTGTTGCTTTTCACTGTAAATATCCATATATTATTTTCTATCTATCAAGAAGCCAGTCACAAATAGTATCTAACTCTTGAAAAATTAAGTATTTAACTTTGATAGATGACTTTCAATTAATGAAATAAATTACGAATATGTTTAATTTGAATTTATTGACTAACTTGCGAATCATTGAACCCAGAGACATAATTTCTGATGTACTATGTGATAGTGAAAATTAAAAATTGAGAATACCCATGTATTGAATGTAAAGAAAATCGGTGATAAGAATAAAAACAATAAATATTATATAAGCAATAAATTACAAGAAAATTGAAGAGTTTACACACTTTTTATATCTGATAATCAGATCATGTACAAAGTAAACTAGATAGTCTGTTGAATTTGTGCGTTAGATAATTGTCCATATTCTTTTGCCTATTTGAACCAATCACATTTGTTTATATGGCCTCGTATATTCTCACAACAATCACAGCTGTAGGAATAAATGGAAATCAAAGAGATAATTATCCGTATTCTTTTATCTATTTGAACCAATCACAGTTGTTTATATGGTATGCGTCTATTCTCACAACAATCACAGTTGCGGCAATATATAGAAATCAAATCTACATACATTCAAAAAATTTTAGATTGTTGGGATATTTAGACCATAAATGGATCCCGATTCGTTTCACAACATTTTAAAAGATTCACAATGCGTGAAGTATGCGTTTGAGGCATGCCACTCAGCATTTTTTGAAATCATTGTTGCCCCAGCATACTTACCTATCCTAACAGGTCAGATGCTAACTGGTAGAGCCTTATATTGGGCTCTACCAGTTAGCTTCCTTTGAAGTCAAGCCTCATATGTATATTAACCTTATAACTTGAAATTTCGGAGTATAGTATCTGAAATAATATTTTTTCAATAAATTTGAACACAAAATACATCCGATTCAATAGAAAGCGTTACATTGAAGAAATATGTATTGTGATGAATTATTGTAAGAATGATGTATTGTAAGAAACATGTAAGTGATGAATTAAATTGAAGAAAATTTGATTAGTTAATAAAATTATTAAATAAGAAAATTATTGAATTGATGGGATATAATTGGTGACATAAAAATTTCATTGTTGTTAATCCATTTGATAATGAATTAATTTCTGATTTAATTTCAACACGTTAAGTGAAACAATATTAATTTAAAAATTAAAATAATGACAAATTAGTTTTAATATTATGTATTCCTATATTGAAACAGTTTTTAATTTTTATATATTTTAACTAAATTCCTGTTTTTCCACATTTTTCAATGGTAAAATCATATTTCCATTAGGTTTAATCATCACTTTTTTAATGTAAATATTATATTTGCATCAAAATATTTGATTATTGTTGTTTCATATATATCTAATATCTGAACACTTATTCATCAAAAGACAGTGCAAATAAAAATTATTTGATTTTTCTTTTTAAAAAGACTTTTTAAAAAATGAAAAATATTCATCTGAAAATGTGAATAATCATAAATTATATTTAAAAAAATTATTTTTACAATAAATCTTCGGATTTATATCACTGAAATCAATTTTTAATGCATTAAAAATAGCTCAATTACATTGAAATGAGACTAAGACAAAAATAGCAAATTCTCATAAAACTTAAGTTAAAAATTTATCTTATTGTAGCTAGAAAATTTGTCATTTCAAAAGAACACAAAAACTAACCATCAATAAATTAAACCACATATATCATATAAAATTCGAAATATTTTATCTGTCGAATACTTGTTATTAAATGTTAAAATCATTTTCAGTGTTAAAAGCACTACAAAATCAACGGTCTGAAAGTGAGAGCATTTCGATTTCAGAGTATTAGTTTCAACCAAAGCGCCTGAGATGATTATTAGACGCACTCAAATCATAAAAGATACACAGAAATGCTTTTGGCTTAAATGACCTTTTTTGATCGTTGACGTTCTTTGTACAACATATAAATCACATGATGGAAAAGTGCCATTAGAAGCTATAACCCATTTTTTTCAAAATAAGGTGTTCATATCCATGCAAAATTCATATTTTAAAATGTAATTTACTATGGTAATATTTTCTATACTCTATGGTAATATTATACTATGGTAATATTTTCTATGCTTGAACTTAACATATTTGATGTTAATTTTTTAATTAGATGGGGTATTTACTAAGAATTTATTTCGTTGCAAAATATTGTGGCTTAAATTCAATGTTTGTGATAATTCTATATATTTTTGCAGCTTACTACGTGTTCTACATATCTATATCAATTTATATTATTATGAAAATGTAATACATTAATATTATTACAATTAATTTAATGTTATTTATTATAAATGTAACAAATTTTTAAAAGAGCAAATTGAATTAATTTATTAATGCAACGTAAATTAATTTATTAGTGCTACATGTGAAATTATGTTGCACTTATACATTAATTCGAGCCTATCTATAAGTGCAACATAATTTCACATTTAATTTATTTATACTTTGTGTTAAACCCCAGCTTAATTAATAATAGATTTAAAATATATATTTTAAAATAGAACTTATAAATATAATACTTTATTTAAAAAATATAGTTTAATTTAATCAATTTGGAATCTGCGTAAAATAACTTACTAAGAAGCTCTCAAAAAGCTCTTTTTTAATGTGATAATAATATATTGGTTTTAAAAATTATTTTTAAAAATAAATTAAGTGTTTTCTAAACGCCTGGGTTGCTAAATCATTTTATTTTTCCAGCAGAAAATTTTACAGTGCAATTAATTGTTTTAAATTTTTTGAAACATTGCGAATATTTTGTACGTGTTTCTCTAAACGAACAATACAGAGATACAGAGAAATGAATGCTTATTTTATACTCTATTTCTCAATCGTAAAGAATTAAATGAATGAATTTTCCTGTAAGTGAATAGAACTGCATCAATCTTTGTCTAGACAATCTGGAGAGAAATCAGGAAAACACAGAGACTTTCTTTTCTACCAGTTTAAATCATATGATGATAAACGCAAATGAATGATCAAAGCAAAAACTACATTTCTGGATAAACAGAAATTCATTTAAAAGAGTATATTTTTATACTTAGAAACATATTCTTTGAGATTTTCATCTATTCTAGAAAAATTTTTCTTCCAGACAAATTCAATAGATTAAATATAGATAGGACTCGAAATGTCAAGTACATAACAAATTGATAAGGGAATTTTTCAATTTGGACTGTTTAAAAGAATTTTTCAAGAGAAACCTTTCAACTCCAGATTCTTTAAACTAAGACTCGATATAAATATTTAACAAAATCAATTCTTTTTTAACTCTTTCACCTTAATATATCTAATCACCTATATTCAATTACGTAATGTATAAATTAAAATTCTGTGTTAAATTTAGCGAAAGTAGTTAAAACTAAAACTATAAAATAAAATCCAAATCCCAGTCGTTAACTCTTGTAATGAAATGCAAACGTTATTGAATATCGTAATAATTTTTATATATGCTGTGTTAACGTTTACTTAATGAATAAGTAAAGTAAATACTATATAATGGCAAACAACCACCATTTTAATTTTGAATTGTCAGATTCGTGAATTGATTTTTCTTTACTCAAAAGGATTCATTCTCTTTCTGAAAACAATTCAATATCTACATTATCGTAGAACATATTAAAATTCAACTTTCTAGAGAATGCAGCTTCAAGGTCGGTGGGTGAACAAACAACCTTAGTAGAGATGCCTAGAAACAGAAAGTCACTGGGTTTCTTCTTCCTGTTTGGGATCCATTCTCATACAGGAAGGTATATTGGGCAGGAAGACATTTGCTTTCTGGGACACACAAGCTGCTTCATATTCTGTAAATATATTCCAGAAGGCTTTTGAAGATGTGAAAATGCATTTTGATTGAATCTAAATTCTGCATCGACACTGGTCACACTACACCCCTCATCTACATTTACAATCATTCTTCCTCATGTGATGCACCCAAGTAATTTATTATAACATTTTTATGGAAGGACTCACTTGCATTTGCAGTGAATATTTTTAATTGCACCTCACTCTTTACCTTATCGTAGTTTTGAGCTAATCGGACTGACCGCAAGTGTCTTGCATACACTGTCGCAACCTGTGATGGTTCGCTTCTGACATTTGCATAAGCGCGACTTTTCTACTGAATTGTGTGTTTATTGCACTGAACACAAAATCCTAGTTGAAATTTACTGTGTTGGTTAAGTTTTAAAAATAATAACTGTAAATATATATTATAGAATTCTTTAAGAGAAGCCAATTAGCCTAAGATACTTACATTAACTAGCTAGTTTAAATTGGTTGAAACTAAATTACTTGTATCGTTCAATTCAAAATTGCTTACTTTAAGTCCTTTTAACTTAATTAAAGTTATTAATGACTTTAAATGAATTTAAACACATCTATTAAATTTGTTATAAGCAGTAAGTAAATTAAAAATTAATTTTTCATATGAAAATGTATTCAATGTTTCTCAAGAAGACTGTCACTTTAACGGAAAATTCGTGCACATAATTAATATAGTAAAAACATAAACATTATCTTTAAAGAAATAAACAATGTAAAATGTTTAATGTTTTTAATTCATGAAACGCAATGATTTATTTTTAAAATTTCCTGTATACTTTGTTTGAAAAATAACTTTGATAATTAAAGAAAAAACTTGGAATTCTAATTAAAATTTCATAACCAATAAAACGTTTTAACAAATTTAAAATATATTTTTTGTCGAATCAAACACACGATTATTTTTCTTGCTGACTTATTTCTAACAAGCCTTTAAACAAGAGCAAAGTTAAGGATACTGAAAAAAATCTTATGTTCGCAAAAACGTAGAGAAATTAAAGAATACATTTAGATTTATAAAAAATTTAAAAATAAATTAGTGATTTTATCTCAGTTCTATCGTTGCCGATGTGTCATAGGTAAAGTCTCAAAACTATGAAATTTTACGTGTATTACACAAAATTTTCTATTAAAAATGCTCTTATACTAAATACTCCTAATTTACTGTATAGTCTTAATTGGTTTAATGACACATTTTTTAAAAAAATATTTATGAAACATTTCATTATGGAAAACACTATGTTTTTAGTATTAGCTTTTCTTAAAAATTTTTAAATTATTTTACGAAACTACATTATAATGTATAATGTAAAAGATGATTATATATATATAATACATATATATATAAACTAGCTGACCCAGCCACGCGCTGCAGTGGCTGAGTAATTATAATATATTGAATCAATTTTTTACTAATTCTTTGGTATAATCAAATTTAAATTTTCGAAAAAAAATTAAAATAGATTCATTCATATGAGATTAAAAATAAAACGTTTCGCCAAAATTTAAAAGTAATAGGTAAAGTATCGAAATTTTGAAATTAAGCACAAATCAACACATACTTTCTGAATTTACATTTTATTCTTCTTATATTAAATTATAGTTTGTAATCAGTGACTGATTGTTAAGGTTAGGTTTTTTCTGTGGCATTATACTAAAACAAAAAAAAAAATTAAAAGAATTTATCATTTGAATAAATAAAGTATGTACGGCTGAATAAATTAATAATTATCAAATTATAAAATAAAAATAAAAAATAAAATGCTATCAAGAAATACTTACATGTTTTCGAGGTGGTAAGAAAATTAATAGAGAAAAACAGTAATAAATAAAATTTTATTTTACTATTTATGGTATTAAAAGTATTCATACTGAACACTGCACAATAATAACACAATACAAAGAATAATTATGAAAATCATTCATGAAAAATTATTATAGTTTGATTATACATCATGAAAATATATGTAAATTCTATATTGAAACACGCGCTTGCGCGCGCACGTTAATTTTCGAAGATGGTATAATCTAGAAAAATAAACACGTCGCCATCTGCCGAATACCTGTGCAACTTAGATGCCAAACCGCCATCTATTAGGAATTTACAGAACTAACCGATAAATAAACACTTTTGTCGTATGATAAATATTGAGATCAATAATTAAGAGATAAAAACTCTTCTATCTTTTAAGTTGGACCATATTATAAATGGTTACAAAATTTTATCAAAATCCGTTCTGTAGTTTCGGAGTTTATCGCGAACATACATCGTTACACGAAATTATTGTATATATAGATATATACACACACAACATATTTATTTAAGGCACCGTGTTACATTTAATGTAATTCCCAAGTTAATACACCTTTAATTAAAAACATTAAAATACTTATTAATTAAATAGTAGAATTAAAAGACAAAATGTTTTTTAGTTATGAGTTTGTAAAAATTAGTCTATCTAGTATTTAAATTTTAATCAATAAATTAATATTTAAAATAAAAGTGAAGACAATAAAAATGATAACAAATAGATTTATTATATGAAAATTAAAAAAGGAATAACTATGGGTCATGAAAATATTATTTAACTATTTTTCTTTCTCATTGTATATTATGTATATTTTAGGTACCTTAAAGTGTCTTAAGCATAAAGTTTTAAATTCTAAAATCAAAATAAAATAAAAAAAGAATACAAATCTCAGTTATTTTATTTATTAAGTGTTTGTTCATGCATTCATTAAATTTCAATATATGAAACATTTTCAAGCTTCTAATGCATCATATAACTTAAATTACAGTTTTACACATTTAATAGGATCATTTATTGTGCAGCAAATTATCTTCAATTAGAAAATGGATATGTACTAAAAACAAAAGTCAAAAATAAATCATTTTCATTTAACCTGAAAATGCTTATTTTTAATGTCTTTGAATTCAAAATAAATCTGGCTTTCAAATATATAATTACGACAAATGAGTGTCATTAATAATGCATTTTATCTAGATAAGGATTAAATTAACGACTGCCTTTCTTTAAATATTCAACAAATAATATCACCAATTTTCGAAATTAGTTTTTCTAAACACTTATAATTCCAGTTGATGGCGAAAAAAAAGTCTTGATGAAAAGACTCTTATGAAAAATCGATACAAAGATATCGATTTCCGTTCAAGGACAACGTTATTGCTCTTTACAAATTGTATGTTTCAACAGAAGCTACATAACTCTTAAATTTAATTAAAATACAATGTCATTCAAATTATCCAATACTAAAGACAGTTTCTTCGAGTCAATGTATCTGATAATGGTTCTGGATTAATAAAATTCAGTGCCTACAACACAATTTCTGATACATTCAAATTTAAATGCAATTATAAATAAATGTTGATGATATAAAAACTATCAAATGTTAAATGTGATTACTAAAAGTAAATTAAAATTAAATTAAGAAACATTTAATGTCACTGAAAATAAGTATTTACTCTCAAGATGTTAAATTCTTAAAATTTCCAGTTAAAATATTTGTTAGAAAAATAAATACATTAACTTTTAAATTCTTATGCATTATTTAAGTTTTATTTGATTTTTACAAATTAAATAATATAAAAGTGATTTTACTTATAGTTTTTAAGGTACATTTATGAGAAATGTAAGACTTCTTAAATGATTTTTTTAAAAAAGAATATTCTTCAAAATGTCACTTAGATAATATATTGATTTAAATAAACAAATGTATGCCATTTTTTTGAAAATTATGCGTAAATCTTTTTAATATACGTTTTATATAATTTTAATTATTATTCTTATCGATTTATTTTTCATATTTTCAATAAATTTTAAATTTTAAAATACAGGATTATTTTTATTCACAAAATAACAGTCCTTCACTGAAATTAAATTATTTCGAATTCGTTGCAGAAAACATGAACTAGTTTCTCAAACATAATAAAGTATTCAGTCATATAAATGTGATGAAATTGTGACGATTCTTTAATCCTTTAAGAATCTGCATGTCAATCGTAAATTTGCATTCATGCAATTGTAAATTCTGCATTTCACAATCAAGCCAATAAATCGTGATGAAAGACATAAATTAAAAATATTCAAACTTTATTTGATGTATTTCATCTTAGTCAAAGACTTAAACAGATTTTTTGTAAATCAGAATCCTGTTAGGAAAATTGATAAATATATTATTTTGAAAAGTATGTAAAATTCATCACGAAATATATCAAATGAACTGACACATGAAATAACAGATACTATACAACGCAAGCAGTAATATTTCGCAATTATATGTTGAAATATCATAAAATTATCAATTTCTTTTTAATTTTTTCATGAAACATATATTTTCCAATTTTTACGTGTGTTCTTTAGCATACAAATCCCGTTAATTGTAATAATAGTGTCTTAATAAATTATATGGAATAAAATTTCAATAATTAGCTAATTTAAACCATGAAAATTTTGCATATACAAAGGGGACGTTAACATTCGGCACATATATGCTGTAAAAATATATGTAAATATTTCACTTTTATTTTACTATGTGCTTAAAATTTGTTTCTCCAAATAATATTACAACAGTATTACAAAGAGACTCTAAGGAATCATTTTTGGTAATACTATTTATAATCACGTTTGTATATTTTCTATATTTAGTGGTTTTGTTATTTGGTTTCATATATTGTATTCCAACTTTGCAAAGTTTAAGTTTGAAAACATCATATGAATGCACGTTTATACAAAACAAAAAAATCCTATTTTCCGTAGCTTAAAAGTTTCCATTAATCATTTATTGATGCTGAATTTGTATTTAAGTTTTGTTTTAAGATTTGGTGAAAACTTCTAAATACATCATTAAAAATAGATATAACTCTTCAATCTAAAGATCTGAACATCATTTCCTATGATTTTTGCTATAAATTAATTTTAGTTAAAAAAAACGATATGCGCGAGTAATTTTTCTTCTTAGAAATTTAATGTTAGGATTCACTCAATTTAAATAAGTGTTATAACAATTTTATGTTTCGAATAACAAGCATTTATGAACTTCAGATATTTTAATTTATACAAGGACTGTGTGTCCTGTTATCAAATTTATCAATGTTCATGGTGATTGACAGTAGATATTTTAACAAATACTTATTTATTATGGATGACGTTCACTGTTTGCTTAAGATTTCATCACATTTCGGAGCTAAGTGGTGTTGCAAATATAACTAGGAATTAATGTGATCAATCTAAATTATAAGAATATCAAAATAAATTTATCAATGCCATCTGGAATAAAAATATATACCTTGAAAACTCCAAAAATATTGACATTTATGTGTTGCATAGTTGTATTATCTCATCCATCTTTTAATGGAAGATAAAAATTATGTTTAAAATATAAATGAACCTGATTTTTAAATTTATAGGAAATTTTTAAATAAAGGCAAAAGTGAAAGGTTATGAATTTTTAAATATAATAATAATAATTTTACTTTTGTTGAATTATTATATATATAAGAAAGATATATTATAAGAATATTCTTATCATTTCTTATAATTTCTTTCTTATAATTATATATTATTAGATAATCTTATCATTTCTTATAATTACATATTATAAGAAATGATAAGATTTTAAAATAAATCTTATCATTATCATAATCATAATCGGACAAAGAGACATTTTAAAATAAATCTTAATTTGGTAAAACATTTTGATTCTTAATAATAAAATAATTAAAAATGCAATGTGATAGATAAAATTATGATTGAAATTAACATATTTCTAAGCATTTAAGATAATTTTTAATGTCATATATTACTTTTAAGTATTCTAAAAGAAGATTTATACATTTTTTATATTTGGAATAAATAAATTGTTGACAAATAAATGAAATACCTAACCATATTGATTAAGTAATTTTATTTCATAAAGACATATAATTAAAATCTGTACCCAGAATATCTTATTATAAATTATACTCTTGCATAATTATTACTGAACTTCATGAACTTAGGAATTTTTACTAACTTATATACATTATATTGTTAAAGGAAGTCATATGAATTTCTTGATTCATTAACTATTATTAAGTATTTTTAAGACTTTGTCAATGGGTGTTGGGAAGCCTAAAGTGTTAAGGTTCTAACGCTTTTTAGAATCCACCGTGTATGTTGGTTTATTGGAGGTTTTTTTCTTACGTGTTGTTAAATATTTAAGTATTTATAGAGAGAAAAACCCAAGCACTACCCCGACATTATTGTATTCAGAAGGGAGAAGTGCATAACATCCATCTGGCATAGCTTACTGCAGCCATATCCATAGTGACTGGGATAGAGTATTGTCTTACCACTAATCATTAAGAGCCCTTACTTTTAAGATCTTAAAACTATAAATTTTCTTACAGATTTATGAAGTAATTTTCATTTCAGTATTGTACAATTTTTAAATGTTAATGAAAACAGTTCAGTAAATTAATGTTAACACATCAATAATCCATCATTTGTGTAACAATAACACATTATTTGCTAGGAATTTCATGAAGATTATGTTTTTACCATATTAAATGTTTTAATGATCGACTAAGGAATTTAGTATGTAACATTTGAAACGACTACATATCGCACTTTCAATCAAGATACGTAATGCTAGTGACACTTTGTCTTGCTTGCTAGTCTAAGACTTCACGATTATGGAAGTTGGGATATGCAACGAAAAATAATCAATGGACTTATTTTTAATGTACATAGTTGATCAGGTATATTTGTTCCAACTTGAGCTATTTTGATTATAAAGAAAAATAGAGAACACTCAATTACAATTTAAATTTTTTTGTCGAACAACAATTTAGCATTTTTGTAAGGCTATTGCTTTGAAAAATGACAAGCAAATAATAAAAACTAAGAAATGTTTTTTCATTTTTCATCCTTCAAATTTACATTTAATTTTTAACAAGTGAAATAAATGTTTCATCTCACAAATTAAATTTTAAGCAGTTGATAAACATATTGCATATTTTTTTTAACTCAGCTTCTAATTCTGATATGTATATATATATATATATATATATATATATATATATATATATATATATATATATATATATATATATATATATATATATATACATATATGTATACATATATATATATATACATATATATATATATATATATATATATATATATAAATAAGAACATTACTCTTACTATCGAAAGGTTTCTGTTAACAGTTTTTTTTACAATACAAAACATAACTAAATATTGGATGACTAAAATGGATTTGAGAATAAGCTATATAAATTAATTTATCATTAAATCAATAAAGAAAAATTACAGCATTCAAAAGTGATTGCTAAGTTAGTCAACCAATTACAACGTTGACAAAAATGTTTATAAATATTCATCACTATCCCTTACAAAAATATAAACTTATTACAATAACGAAATAATGATCGAGCAGGTATTATTTTAAATATTCGTCCAACTTTTAAATCGTTGTAAATTTTTTGGAACAGATTTTTAAAATTCAGATATCTAATTTTAAAATGCTATTTTATTAAATATTTTTTTCAAAACCTAAATGTTTTGAATTTTCAATTCATGAAACAGATGTTTGCTTAAACATAATTAAAGACAAATACAATCCGAAAATCAATCCTTGCACTAACATTTAAGCAACCCCTGTGAGTGGAGTCACCTGAAATTATCTGTTTGATCTAAAACGTATTAGTTCCGATCTGTGCAATCGAATATACATACTAGACATGATACTTTGAGCTGCATCAACGTACTCTTTTGTTCCTGAAATTTTCCTATGCGACCCGCGGTGTATTCTGGGAGAAAGGGAGGTTTGCCGACGTCATCAGAGGCAAGGAGCTGACTCAGCTAACAAAGCCCAAGGACTGCAGTTAATGTGTTCTCTACGTTAACTTCGTTGGGCTGCGACAACATTAGATGAATTAAGTAGGCTACTAAGAGCAGTCGCGTTTAGGATAAAGTTAATTTTTGCATCGATCTGCATTGTTGTTCCTTAAGGAGGGGTGGAGCGAAAGGGTAATAGTGACTTCTAAAGGGAGGACTTTTGAAAGGTAACTTAATGAGACACGAATGTTCGGACATCCCTTAATCGCATTTTGATCTTAAAATAGTGCAAGAGAAATAGTTGTATAAAGTTAATTACTTGGAAAAAAATCTAATTTTGTTTTAAATTTGTGGGAACAAACTATCCAAAAAAGGCTGTTAATTGGTAAATAAAAAATGTGTTACTATTGAAATACTTGTTAAGTTCATTTTAACAAATATAATTAACACTTATTCAAAGTTGTTTCAAAATGAACTTAATAAATATGTATTTTTTAAACTTATGAATAATACTTTTTCTTTTCATTAGCTGTATCAATTATTTCGCATTGAAATGTTCAATGAAAACATTCGTAATTTGCTTGAAAATATAATTTCTGATTAAATTAGAAATGGTGTTCAAAAATTCACTGTAGAGTAACAAAAAAATGAAAATAATTTCACTTTACTTTACATTTTATAGTATTTTCTTGTTTCAAAATAATTCGTCCTCGTAGCAATTTATGTATTCACAATAATCAAAAATATACTTTTAAATATTTGTTTAAAAAATCTCTCATATGTAGGTCATTTAATAGTAAATATGTGAATGAAGGTATAATAAATATTGTCAAAATGAAACTAAACCTTAATAAAAGTGTATAATTAATAAAATCTAGTGTTTTCTTATATGAAATTTAATTATCTCAAAAAGGTGAATCTGTAAATTCAGTATTAAACACAATATTGCTAACTCTGCATTTTCTCAGAAACTAAATTATTAGTTAATTTTGGAAATAAAAGTAGAAGATATGTTATTTCTTATTTTAAAATAAAATGAGGTCTGACCAATACAGTATTTTCCTTCTAGCATGCATTCGCATCATGAAATGTAAACACATCAAATTACAAATAATTATCGAGATATTTTTAACCGAAATAAATACCATAAAGAATCACAAATATTCTTGATAAACAAAGAGCAAATTCTAAGAATAGAAACATTTTTATAGATGTAAGTGCAAAAATTGTTCTAATGTGACGGATAATAAATCAGTAAATTATTCTACAACACCACGGTGATCTTTCCAGTTACAGTATTCGCTTCACTGATTCAGGAGCTCAGCGGTAATGCGTCTTTCAGAACATCTGTTTCGCTGTTTTGGAGCAAGATATAATATACTTTGTTTTTCTTAGAACGAAAAAAAGTTTCTGGTTTTAAATGAAGCCATGATTTATAAAGGTTTCTCTTAAGTGAATCTAGATATTACAACAATTTTGCGATAGTAATTATACTGTTATTGTTCCCAATGACAAGTCTCTCCAAAATTGCCACGGCATTTCCTTTCCTCCACATAATTTAAGTTTGAAATAACTTTTGTTGCAAATTATGTTTCTTTTCTGCAAATATTGTTCTCAACCTAGTTGTATTTTCCTTTTAAATATAACTTGATCGTAAAAATATTTTTATTGTTTGTATTTGTGATGCAAATAATGCAAAATCTCAAAGGAAAATTAAATTTTAGAATTTTAGTATACTAAATAATGTTGTGTATGATTGTTTTATAACAAATTTTAAAAAAATGAAAATACTTTTTAGTTTAAATATTCTTTTTGGATGTAAATTTTAAGTACATGTTAATATTTTTCGTCATATTTGAAAATATATTAGATTCATTGGTTATAATTAGCGTTGAATTTATTACGGTAAATACTTTTTGTAATGAAAACAAAAACTGAACCGTAAAATTATTTCTAAATTACTTATTTCACCCAAAAAATTAATATGAAAAGTAAACAGTAAATACTAAAATTATTATTTTGACTAGTTTAATGATAAGTTTTGCCGCCCATCTTGTCTAGTAGTCAGCGTGTCTGACTGCGGAAAGTAGGTCCTGGGTCCGAATCCCGGTTCGGGCATGGATGTACTTTCTCTCTCTATCTATCCTGTCATTTTCCTTTCCTTGTATGAATGTGGAGTGATTGGTTCCCTACCCTATAAACGGGTACCTTTGGCATGTGTGTACTGAAGAAGTCGGACTCCACACCAAAATATGGTTCAGTTGGAAAAGTGGAGCAGCGCACCCTATATTGTCAGCCTGGCTGGCACACGACAACAACAACAACAACCATGATAAGTTTTAATAGTTAAAAGCTTATTACTACTGCGAAAGTATATAAACTAAGACTTTACTTACTAATTATGGTCTTATTAAATTAACAATGAAACTGTTATAACTCATGCTTGGAATTATACTTATGTGCAAGCTTGAAATAAAATTTTATGTTTAATTTATTTAATAATTTTATGTGTCAAACATATATAGAAATAGATTGGTATTTCTGATATTTTTACTATAGTCTTATTATATCTTATAGAAATTTATGGACGTTCTTTGCTTATATATACATAAAATCTGTTTTCACAGAATAAATGCTAAATTAAACGAAATATAATTTAAAAAATATCAATGCTGTTTATTTAAAATATGTTACGTTATTCTTTAGAACTTATTCAGTTACAAATTTTTTCCATAAAATATTAAAATTAAAGTATGCTCATAGATATCAGAACCATGTAATTAATGTGTTATTGTTTTCAATATTATTTTAAACTATTCCTTCAACACATTAAAAAGGCATATCTCAGTGAGAATATAATAATTACATTAGGGAGAATCATTTATAAAAATCAATGTCTATTTATATATAATTATTCTAATCAAACACTTTTTTAACTAATGTTGTTTTTAATAAAATTCTGGGCATTTTCTTTTCATCCAATCATCAGTACATACACACTCTAAATACTTTTTATCTAATTTTTCAAAGCATCAATATATAAATGTAAGTACCTTCAAATAATGAACTTATAGTTTAACAACATGTGATGTAATTAATTAATCAATTCTCTATTCATAATTAGCAAACTTCTTCAAACTCTGTAAATTTCTTACATGTGAAAATCATTTATATATTTAAATTATTAAAAAAAATGATCGCTTTTCTATTTGGTACAGCCTCTCAATTCAACTCAAAGAATTTAAATAAAATATTTATCAATTTATAAATATTTATGAGCCCATGTTATTAAGAACATATTTATAAGCAGTTTACATATCAAATAAATATTTTTCATTTTTTTTCTTGCTAAATTTATTTCTGCATACGAGCATGTATTTATATAAATAAAATGCTTGGAAATAGTGATTGTTAGTGTTTGCAGGAAATATTTGTTTGTGAATTCAGCAACAAAAAATCCAATGCTAATATATTTTAAGATTTTTTTTATTTAAAATATACCATCCTCCATAATATATCATTGAAAGTGTCAATAATTCGTTATAACATTTTAGAAAAATAAGTAAATTTAATAAAAAAACAAACAACTTAAATTTTGAGGAATTTATTACTCTAATAAGTACTATTTTTATTTTCTATATGCGCTTAAAAGCACTGCACTTTTTTGGAAATCATAATGATACATTTTTATTACTTAATAGAAGTTCTAAATTTGAGAAATATATTTTATACGTAGAAAAAAATCTCTTTTAATGAATATCATACTGTAAGCAATTCAATTACTTTTCAGTTAAAAAGAGCGAAATTTAGAATAAGAATTTATTAAAAATATAATTTTTTCCTTTGTACTACTGAAGAATAAAATACTAAAAATAGACAAAAGTACTTAAAAAATGTTCTGAATAAGTTAATTAAGTTAAATGGTCTAGATGCTAAAATAAAGATAACTGATAAATACATGTTTATTATTATGTATTAATTACAAATATATCCAAATGTTTTACAAAATCTGCAATTATATTATTCTGTTCAGAAATTGTGATTTTATTTTTCTGTCCAGGAAGTGTGATTATATTATTCAACAGTATTATCTAAATCGAAAAATATTAATTTGACGATAATAGTGAGAAATTAAACTTCTTACAATTATGAATATTCCTGTGTTATTTGTGACTTTGAGTGTAAAGATTAACCTGTTTTCAAACATCTTCTATATTCTACAATTTTAACTGGAATTTATTTTTTGTAAAACAAAACTATCTCACTTTTTTCTGGTTGAATTTACAAATCAGAAAATTGGTCGAAATTGATACTGCCATGAGAATATATAGATTACATAAGTTTTCGAAAACAAATTATTTTCTACAAAAAAAAAACTCTTTTCTTTTTCTTTTCACATTTTCCTCCAAATATTCCTCAGGTTCACTTTACACCTTTAATTAAGAATATCATCCTGCTGATTGCGAGGCTCCATTACAGAACTAATATTCAATTTAAATTCCTTACAAAATTTAATTCGAAAGTGCTCTCAAACATCAGCTTTCATCCTAATGAAATTCTCATTTTTAGGACGGGGAATTTTCTTGCCAACTCAAAAGCTGAGAGTGAAATGACTATAATGTCAGAGGAATTTAAATTAATTTCATTCCTTGTCTCGCCTTCCTCGTATTAACAATCCGTGATTAAAAGGAGTGAAGCTTCACAAAGAATCGAATTCTTTTTCGAACGGGAAAAGAAAATTGATGTGCCTGGATCCCCTATTGTTTTCTATACTTCATCATCTTTTGTGCACAATAGCGCAAGATTCGAAAAGTACGCACCATGAAATCGTTTTCTGATTCATTTCATCTATTTATTGCGATTCATAACTCCAAATACGTTTGGTCTTTCTTGTGCGAAAAACCTATACAAAACGTTTTTCATTGAATGTCATTTAAACCAATGACTCAGTTTGTCATTTTCAGCTGTCTCCATTGAGTCTTAATAAATATATTTCAAATGATCATAGAACTGGTTGTATCTGTAAAATCAATATTTTGAACCATTTTATGGGAGATATAT
This sequence comes from Latrodectus hesperus, assembly GCA_037975125.1. Lineage (NCBI taxonomy): Eukaryota > Metazoa > Arthropoda > Arachnida > Araneae > Theridiidae > Latrodectus > Latrodectus hesperus. Next base: position 15,898,622 of record CM075856.1, on the reverse strand, counting down.
TTTAAGATATATTTGACAATTCTATAAATACGTCGGTCGATTTTCGGTTTTGAATTAAATTGATTCGTTTGAAATCTAATTCTCATATAATTTGTCTGTTTTATTATGTTACATAAATATTATAAATTACAATATATAAAGATTGCAGTTAGTTCAGACATTTCATTATCTTATTATTAACCTGTTGAAAAAAAAGCAGAAAGACATTTTGTTGGTTCGAGCTTTTTGCATTTTCTGTTTCTTTCACTTGTATTTTTTTACTTATCTATAAGACAGGTAAATGATTAGTAAAATACCTTGGCTATTGCTCTTTAATTTAATTGGTAATTTAACTAACTAAATGGTAGACTTGTCTAAAACAATCGAGAATTTTCACTCACTTTTTTTATAATTCAAAATTATAAAAAAGATAAATATGAGACATTGTTCAGAATTGATATAAGCCACTTCTAAAAATGGCACTTACGCAAATCTGTTTAAAACAAGATTGTGGAATTTATCATGGAAGCAGTAACATCAAATTTATTACACATAGAACATTTTATAGATCAAAAAATGCCACCAAACATATTAATGTTGATACAACTGTGTCACCTAATAGGACTTTATTTTTTTTCTGAAATATCTCAATATTCTTTTTCAAGGATGCCATGGACATGTCACATTGGAATGTGTATTTTTGTTTATTGATTCACAGTGCCCTCTTGTGTAACTGTCCGGATTTAATTAAGCGATGTATATCAACAATTTATATGTTTTCTCTATATACGTCACACAATTATCAGGATGATCTTAATTAAAATTATCGATTTGCTTCAGTAAGAAAGTCCTGAGAATTGGCAATGGGATACATTTTATCTCCAGTTTCCTAACCATTTAATTATTTTCTTGTATGTTGTTAAATGTCCGAATTTTAAGAAATTTATTAGTTGTTCACAATCATTTCCTGATATATGTAACACGATGGAATACTTTCATCTTCATTATTTGATTTTATTAAATGAGTTTATTTCGGTAACTTTCTTTTAATTTTAATTGGATCAACATATATACACTTTTTTAATGAAGCAATGTTTTAGAATCTGTTTTAGTATCAACTTACATTTACTTATTTCTTATAATAAATTATATCATTTATTATGTACGTTAAAATTAAGAATAGTTCACATTTATGAAAATTCTGAAAATAATCAATCTTAAATATGTAGTTAAATAGAATATCTTAGGAATAAACATGCATAAATTTCGATACATATTTTTTTTCTGAAAATAGTTGATAGTAAAAAAATTAGTGGTAAGAAATATTAATCAACGTCTGGTTCATATTAATCTCAAAAACCGTTTATTTTCTTTTACAATGTAAATTAAATTAGCTAAAAAATAAAGAAAATTCTAAGAGTAGAATAAAACTTTCACAAAATTTCAAATTTGCATTATATAATATTCTAAGCTGAAAATATTTCACAGCTATTTTAGAGTAGCGAATTTTCTAAGGCATATTTCTCATTTTACGCGAGATGCATTAAAACCTCAAGGCAAGAATTTTTCAATATTTTGCACAGAAAAGAAAAAAAAATTCCATAACTTCGCTAGCATTGGTATTCTTGTCAGACATTTATTTTTCTCTTGGAAAAGTCTACGCTTATTTCAAGTAGCGTCTTGCATTCTAAACGACTTTGCTGAACTCCAAGTGCTGTGCAGAAAAGCTAAATTCACAAAATGGCCACTTCCCACCTAACATTCTGTAAGTTTTGAGAGAAAGTCCACGTTCAACAAGCTGTGTACAGATTTTAAACTATAAACACATTCTCGTTATTTTTAGTTTTTTAAAAATATTTTGATTTACTTACTAACTGTTTTATACATTTAAGTTTAAAATATAATTTAGTTGGTAAAACATGCCCAATTGAAATTCGTGGTAATAAATAAAATTCATAATCTTATTTTTAATTGGATCAACATGATAAATTCAACAAAATAAAATTCATAATCTTATTTTTATGCAAGTGTATAATCGTTAGGGAGAATCTATGATGTTGTCTATATAAATATTTTATGATTTTAAAAATTGAATTATATTACAACATTCAAACAAAAAGCTCTTTACACTAATACGAATATTTTTTTCTAAGGGAGTTTATTACAAACAAAAAATTATAGTGGAAAAATCATGTTGAATTCATTTTGACAGAAATTATCACAAAATAGTCAACTATTAGTTAAGTAGTTTTCTATAAATGAATCTGATTATATTTTTAAACTTATATAATTTTTACAACATGTTAATCCAATTATTTGACTGGAATACATTTATTTTGATAAAGTTACAATTAACATTTTCCTAAAGTAAAATTTTTATACTTTGTATAATCTTCTTCAATACAATAATATTTATGTTTCTACAGCTCAAAAATATATTGACAAAACTGATGAACATTTTTTTTTTTTTTGGCTAAATTATAACTCAATTATGATGCTCTATAATTTTATAAATCATTAAATTTGTAATCCTTTAATTTTAAAATCACTTAAATTTATCTCTGTATCTATTTTAAATATAAAACGCAGTTGGCTTTGCATTTTCAGAATTTTTATAGTGTAAAACTTTTGATTGATAGAATGTAATAAAATATTACCTTAAAAACGAAAACAGTATGATGAAATAAGTTTGTTTTTATGTGAATGAATAAATTGGTGTTATATCAGCTGTCAAAAATGAACATGATTATAATCATAACAACATTAGACAATGTAATTATAATAAAATATATGTAGTTGTACTTGTTGGTCCCACATAACCTACATGATTCCTATGCTGGGATATATTTTACTTTATAGGGAAAGGTTTCAGATAAAAATGTGTTTTTATATTCAGGAAGAATTTGTTTTTCTCCATGCATTCATTTGAAAAATTAAAGCAATTTAAGAGAATTTGATAGTAAAACATTAACGGGATATAAAATTAAATAATATTCTAAAATTATTTGTAATATCTAATGTATGTAGAAAAATTAATAATATATTTAGGAATATATATATATATATATATATATATATATATATATATATATATATATATATATATATATATATATATATATATATATATATATATATATATATATATATATATATGTATATATATATATGTATATATATATATATATATATATATATATATATATATATATATATATATATATATATATATACATACATACATATATATATATATATATATATATATATATATATATATATATATATATATATATATATATATATATATATATATATATATATATATATATATGTATATATATATGTATATATATATATATATATATATATATATATATATATTAATTATTAAAGAATATCACAGTTTCTTATCATATTATGCTAAATGAAAATGTTTAAAATGTTGACATAATAAAATATACATTTCAAGTCTACTAAAAAAATGTTCTGTCAAGAGGGATCCATCAATAATAAATGATATTGATTTTTTTCATTTTGACATTTACAATGATAAATGCTGTGAAATATGGTAAAATATAATTTTAGAGAATAACTTCTCTAGCAAACCAGTTATAAATAATTTTAGTTTAGGAAGTTTGATTTGCATATTTTTGACTGAAAAATAATGAATATTCTACAGATATGCAACCAAAGTTCTAGTTTTTTTGCAGTTATCAATTTACATCTATTAAGAGTTTTATATAGGTGCATAACTATTTACAACTGCAGATTCACACAAGTGAGTGTTCTTAAATATCACACTCTGTCAATTGATTTGTCAAAAATATGTATGTATGTATACATATATATAATATATATATATATATATATATATATATATATATATATATATATATATATATATATATATATATATATATATATATATATATATATATATATATATATATATATATACATATATATATATATATATATATATATATATATATATATATATATATTTATATATATATATATATATATATATATATATATATATATATATATATATATATATATATATATATATATATATATATGTATATATGTATATATATATATATATATATATATATATATATATATATATATATATATATATATATATATATATATATATATATATATATATATATATATATATATATATATATATATATATTATATTTATTATATATTGGATTACAAAATATATATTTATAATTATATACCTTTATAATTATAACTTTTAATGTAATTATAAAAGACGGCATTAAATGCATTTTATTAAAAAAGTTATTTATTTCATATTGAAACTGCAGATGAGATAAAATGTAATCATTTAAAATAACTGAATGATTCACCACAAAAGAAAGATAACATGAATGTCAAATCAGCTTAACATGAAAAATATTTGTGTATTATGCTGGCCAAAAGTTGTCATTATACATATTCTATCTCTTCTTTCTGATTTTAAACTATGTAAAGTAAAATAAGAAAATGTTCGTTTCTATACACATATCAATCAATTCATAAAATAACTCCCATAAAACTGGGAAATTTCAGTATATGCTTAGTTAGTAGACGTTAGATAATTTAAAACATTTAATTATTTTTAATTGCATTTGTATTATAAATAACATTATAAATGTGTATTACAAAACTTTATAACCAATGTTTATTATATAATTATCACATATATGTTAATACATTACTAATTTAATCAAACATTCGGAGTACTACATAAAAATGTTACTCGGAATAAAATTTATTTAGATATGTTTATATATGGAAGGCGTACATAGACACAAAATTCAATGGTATATATATATATATATATATATATATATATATATATATATATATATATATACACAGTTTAAATTTAATGACTAAGATCATATTCTCTCTGGTATTTTTCAATGTAAATTGTTATGTGTGTTAATAATCATTCAATAAGACGATGGCACACGAAATTTGCATTAGAACCATCTCAATTGAAATTTCTCAAATTGAACTGCATTTCCAATTCATGGTAGTGTTAAATTTCCCTTAGAATAAGATGGAGAGAGTAAAAGAGGCGATACAAGAGAGCTTTGGGATTTGGACTAAGCACATCATGCAATTTCAAACACTCTTAGTAAAGTGTTCAGTTTCACCCATGAAATGATTTGATTTCGAGAAGAATGTCAGAATTTTTGTCTGTATTTTCCAGTAATTTCTGATTTTTTAACTATGGGTGATAATTTTCTTCCCAATTCAACTAACATCATATGCTAATACTTGGTAGTCAATAATGTGTCATAAAGAATCATATTTTAAAGTACCGGAAACTATTGTGTTTAGTATGAAATTTAATTCCTTCGATCTAATTTACCATACCCTTCAGAATTGGGAAAAAATTAACTACGTTTTATGACACTTTTTTCACACTTCAATTTGTTCTCACAGTAAACATGATACAGCTAGTAATGTTAAGAAAATCAAAAATCAGTACATTTTTTTATTTCTTTCAAGATAAAAGAGTGTTTGATAAAGGGCTCAAAAATGAAATTTAATAGAATTCGGTGAAAAATTAATCTATCAATTTTCGAATTATACAAGAGTTTGTATTTACAGCAATTTATGTTTACTTTCACCAATTTACGGTATTATTATTAGCATTTTAAAGTACAGTAACTATTCAACGCCTGTTAATCACCAAATTCAACATATGTACTTATGTATTGGGAAGAATTTGAAATAATTATACAAACATTTTTCAATAAATGGTTTCTAAGTAAATCTGAAAAAAAATACCAGTAAAAATTTATATTGTCTGCCATAAGTAAATAAACTGAAGGTATATATTACATTATGTGATTAAAAATATCTAATCTTGATTTTAAAACGAATATTGAAATGTTGAGCTAAAATATATTCTGAATGTTCAGTTGCCATGCTATAACGAAAATACCTTTAGGTTTTTAACTTTTTGATGTTAAATTTATTATTCATTTTTATAATTTGTCTAAGATATTTGACTTATCAAGTAATTAAAAAACATATCATTAAATGCGAGAATAAATCATATTATTTAGTAAAAATACTTTAATTCAGAATGTATGATTTATCAGTTCTTAATAATTTTAATATACATTTGAAACGGGGAAATTCACACGTTTATTACATATTTTTGGTTATCATTGAAATTGACTTTTTTTATGGAATTATAATAGAATATATAGTACGACATAAATATCTTGAGTCTCGCTTTCACTCATTTAAAACTCCAGATTGACTACGATTCGCTTGACGTAGAAATTCAATTATAGAAAGTGTAAAGAAATTTCGAGAACTGACAGACACCCTGGCAAGCTCATGAAACTTCTGAAAATTCCTCGCTACAATAGCTGATGGACTTGAGCAATTTCAAAACGCAAAATGAAGGCTTAGCCGATGAAGCGTTGAAAACATTTATCAAAGGCTTAAGTTGCAGTCAAGAACGCTTGACGCAGAACAGTAATTATTGTAATGGAAAGAGGAAAGTTGTTCCGTTTGAATAGTTTAGGACAGTCGCTTAAGTGAAAGGACTATGCACTTAACCAATCGAAGAAACATTTCCATATATTATCAGTTATTTTTAGTTCGTATACTTACTTTCCTTATTACCATAGAATAAAATAGTGAAAATTTACTAGCCGTACTATTTTCGGTATGAATTCTATTTTTGGTTACTTGTGATTTCTGCAATAAATTATTTCAACATACAAAAAGTTCATGCATAATAGTTATTATTGAAATATGCTTTGAAAAATTTAGGAATATAAATATCATTCTTTAGAAAACTACCTTGATGTTTGTTAATATATTATTTTCATTGAGTATATAATATTTTAAAGTATTTTTCTTGAATAAAGTGCAATAAAAATTGCATATTTCAGAGTACTTAAAATATTCAAGCTTAAAGTTCATTCCAAACTAACTATTATAATGAGATAGATCATATATGTTTTCACATATATGCATTTATGAATGTTAAGATAAAGCTAGAGTGTTGCGCTTAAAATGTTTCTAGCATATTAATCAGATATTGTGATAATTTTGAATGAAATTTCTTGTTTGCTTAAAGATTTTGATAAGGCGACATTCTCTAACAAATGCTATTAAATTACTTATATACAAATATTTGAATATGTCTCTTTATAACAATATATATCTTTTTATAACAAATTCATGTTGTGATATAAAATCGTAATGCTTGTAATTTTGACAAAGCTTTACTGCTTA